>JAMLFY010000007.1:16660666-17860666 GCA_030441495.1 Dalbergia oliveri
TTTGTTATTATCTTATACCCTTTGCTTAAAGTAACTAAATATCGTATCTTTTAGATATCTTAGGAAGAAAACTCCCTTATGTTGTAAGTAGACTTTATGATACGAACCCGTGTAGAAGTGACACTTGTAAAAGATTTAGAACCGTGGCGCCCTTAACCCCTACTCAACCTTGAATAAGAACCTTTGGATAAAGATTAGAATTCTAGACCCATTATTTATAGGTGAAACAAGAATCAAGAATATTAAAACTCACTAAAATAGTAGAGAATAAGGAATAAACCTCCCAAATTGTGTTGATATCAAAAACTGAATTGTTTGGAGGCAAGTTTTGCCTATTTAAATAGGAGTAGATCAAAATAAATAAAAATATAATCTAAAAAGATTGTTGCTAACTTCCTAAATGTTTGATGCTAAAAAGATTTAATTGTAAACTAAAATATTAAATCAAATTTGACCTTTACGAGATTTGGATCAAATTTGATTTAAATTAAAATAAACTTAATCCATTCAAATGTAAACTAAATCTAACAATCAATTTATATTAAAATCCTAATTTATTGCACTACAAATCAAAACCAAATCAACCAATAAATGTGGATTCTCTCTAATTAATATAGGCAACATTAGTTAATATGTAGTGAATAACTAGAAAAAATAATTTTAAAAAATCTAAGATGGTGAAATGGATCTAGCCACAGCTAATTTCATTTTGATGAAAACCACAACTTTTTTCTAGCTTAATAAAGGAAAAAAAAATTGAACACCCTTTTTAGTTCATTAAAAATATATCAGGAACGCCAATATTTATATATATATAACCCTTATTTTCTGTATTTATTTACATACATGCTAATCAATCCGCTCTGGGATTCAAAGCCTAAGTCATGGGAAAGGCTTAGGTTTTGAATTGGATACAAGCTTTTTTGAGTTTGTTCTTTATACTGTTGAGTTATTTCTTTGTTAAGTTTTGTTACTTATCTTTGTAAGTAGTTCTGTTTGTTAGTCTAATTTAGAGTCTCATGTAGCGGTGAGAGCGTCATACTAGTGAGCTAGAACAGTGGTCCCAGGTACGGCGAGAGAGGGGAGGTAAAGCGTTGGTCAGCTAGGGTGGTCCGTAACATAAAACTCTAGGATTAATGGCAGGTTTGCTTAGAACTTTAAGTAATTTGAATTTAGGAAGAAATAATAAGATAGTTGTAAGAGCAAGTAATGAAGAAGCATCCACATCCACTAATAATAACCCGTCATCAAAATTACAAATAGCAAAAATAGAATAAAGACTATATAATTGGTCTATACCCATAGTAAGAAAAAATAAAGTATATAAAAGCCACCACTTTTGGCAACAAAAGATGAAATACATATGTTAGAATATAGTCACCCAGGAACTAGTAATAATAACATAATAAATATTTAGAAGCTGAAAAGATAAGAGAACATAGAGAACAAGGATTTAATTTTATACATATAGGATTAATACAAGTTGCAGCAAAACCAAACTTTAAAATAGGAGTAAATATTCCAATACTAATGATATTAAGAGACATAAGGTTTAAAAAATTTGAAGACTTATTAATAGCTACCTTAGAAAGTAATTGTCATGATGGACAAGCTTTATCCTAACATTGCAATGAATATAAACAATGAATATACATTAGAGGCCATAAAATAATATGTAAAAACCCTGGTGATATAATAGATGAGAAATATGACAATTTCTAGATAATATATAGAATATATTACAAGGTAACCAAGGTAGATTATAAGTTTAGAGCCTTAACACAATCTCCAAAAGATGAAACAATATTGGTACAAGCAAATTTAAGAAAAACCACCGTACAAGTCCCTAAGAAACTAAAACATTCAGAAGTAATAAAACATGTTCCAGAAGAATGGTTATTAGAAGATGTACAGAACCCTCAAGACTTGAAAATACTTAAATAAGAGAAATAATTCAAGAAGGAAACAACATAAGGTTAAAAATGAATAGATCAGGATCTGAAAATACAAGAACTTCATATATATAAATCTGAATTGTCTAGATATTCAAAAGATAATTCAACCATTAATCATGATATAAGAGGAATTGATAATATTAAAGCTAGAATAGCAACCCATTATGAAGATACCCAATATTCACCAACTTATCACAGGTGTTAAATGTATTAAATAAGGAAGAATATTTTAAGATTGATAAAGAATGGATAAGAGAGATTTTGAAGCTGAATATAATAAAGAATTAAGAGATTTGTTTTTTGGAACTTTTAGCAAAGCAAGAAACGAAGAACTTAGGAGAATATTTTATCAATATATGAAAGATAATAAGATTAATTTATATTTCTTTGATCGGTTAAAAAATAGATATGATGATAAAAAGATAAAAGAAATTTATCCTTTAGTAAAAATAACCTCTACTTGGAAAACAACCTCAGGAAAAATAATAAAATCATAATACCCTCTAAAAGAAAATGCAATAATAAAAATTCTAAATAATAAAGAAGTTGAAATAGCTCGCTGTAAGATACTAGCTTAGAAGGAAATATAGATAAGAAGGATATTAAGAAGACTTATCAACAACTAAATTATTCAAATGTAATGCTAGATATCATGAGTAAGCAACTAGGAAGAATTGAAACCAACACACAAGAAAGTAGTACGAGCACTAGTATAGGTAAAAGCTATGTGACACCAAAATTAATAGAAACTTCAATATACAAGATAAATAGTAGTTCTGAAATTTTTAAGTCTAGAATGACAATTGAAGCAGATATAGAAGACATTAAAAAAAAACTTAAAAATTTAAACATAGGGAAAAAAGCCATAAATACTTTAGAACTAGAAATAAATAAATTAGGTAATAAGGAAATAATTATCCAAAGTTAAGAAATTATTATGCAAGACCAATCCCAATTGATTTAAGCTTTGAAGAAGAAGTTAGATGGTACAAAACTCTTTTAGTGGAATAAGTTTAGAAGAGTGAAATTTAGATGGAATGTGTAACGACTCGCCTTTTTTGTCTCTGATAAAATAATTAATTGCGAGTAATCGGTAGGGATTTTAAAATTTCGATAGAACGGGTATGATTGAAACAATATAAGGATTCACAAAATAATAATAATAATAATAAAAAATGAAAATTCATTTAATATTATTAAAAATTCAATATAATAATATTATAACTAGAGATATAGAATAAGACCTATAAGTGGTATAAAGACATTGAAAAATAATGATAAGATTAAATAGATGTTTTTAAACCTAGGAGAATTCTTAGGTATCAATCGGGTATCAAAATAATAATTGGTACACGAAAGTGGTAATAACTGGTACACCAAAACATTGAGTTTAGTAAAAATAACGGATATTATCGATTCCAAATAATTTTTTACTTGTGACAATTAAATAAATATAGATATTCCAAATTCTGATACAAGACAAATCGATCGGAAATAACACTTGCCTTACTTTCTCTCCAAGTTAAGGCAATTAAAAAAATGAAAAAGAAACAAAAATTTGCATTTTGTTCTCGGTGAAGCTTAGAATTCACGTTTTAGGCTTTTCTTCTTCGTTCCCTTTCTTCCTTCTTTGTTCTTCATTTTCCAAGCTTTCTCTTTGGGCAAAACTCCACCAAAACACCATAATCTCAAAGGATACTCATAGGTAAGCTTCTAAACTTCTTCAAGAACATTTTCTTTACATCAAGATCAATTTAAAACTTTGTTTTTCCCTTGCTTTTGGTCCTAGTGGCAGCACAAATAAGGGCTGGAATTTGGGGTTTTGAGGCTTGATAAGTTAGGGAAAAAGCTTGAGAAAGATAGGAAAATTATCCTAGTCTCTTGCTTCATGATGTTTAGCTATTTTGCTAAGATAAGTGCTTGATTTTCTTGGTGTTATGATGCTGAAATCTGAACCAATTTAGGGTTTATGATTGCTTGAGTTATGATGGAATTGTTTATGTTGAAATCAGAATTTTTTCCTAGCAACTACATGTGTTGGAATTGATAGATATGGAAGAATACATCAAGAACAACCCTTGTGAACTTGCTGAAAAATCTGAAACCAATTCTTAGAATCTATGATGGACTAAGTTGTGATGAGATTTTGTATACAAACTACCAGAATTTTATTTCAGAAATTTCAGAATTTATAAGTGCTTGGATTGTTATGAAATCTTGTGTATTAGAATTTCATGTGCTGGAATTTTCAGTGTGCTAAATTTTACAGCACTAAATCTTGGTTTGCATGATATAAGAAGTGTTATAAGTGGGTATGTGCTAAAGTCTTATGTGCTGGAATTTCTCTGATAATTCTTGAGTTGTTTTATCTTGCATAATGATCAAGCTTGAAAAAAAAATGGAGGAAACTTGGTTGTGTCTTCAAAATTTAGGAGCAATTATTGTTCAAGAAAACTTGGGTTCTTGACCTTAAAATTTATAAGAATTTCGTCATGAAGAATTTTACAAGTTATGATGATATAAAATTTCATAAAAGTTTAATAGATTTTAGAATATCTTATAAGAATTAAGGAGATTTCAAGAAAATCTCAAGCAAGAGTATGAGATATAGAATTGTTAGGAAGAGATTTCTTCTAGAATCATAAGGTTCCCCTAAGCCAAAATTAAAGATCTTTATAAAAAGGGAAATTTTAAGAAATAAGCCTTATGTAATGTTAAATGCTTAGTGGTAAGCTCATGGATTCACGGTAGTAGTAGACGTACTACGCCCTTAGAACTATATCAGGTTGTAATCGCGAAAGCGTTACTTCGTTATGAGAAAAGGGATGTATAAGAAAGAAATAAAGGCTATTCAGAATGAGATGTATAGACGTACTCCATCTAGTGAACTATATCAGGTTGTAACGCGACGACGTTACATCGTTGAGGTACGATCCATAGAGAAGTACATCAGAAGAGTCCTATGGGTTCTACCATTAAGTTTAATATTTTCTAATAAGAAATTAGATCATAAGAAATAATGACACTAATTAATGAGACCATTACATAAACAACTACATATTACATTGCTTATTTTGCATTAAGTTGAATATCATTGAGAACAGGGTGTTTTCCTATGGGAATCATTGATTCTCATTCCTGCTGTGATGTATTTTATATAGATGGCCTCAATCGTGTTCTTCCTAGAGATGCCTAATGTGCAGTGCACTACGACCAGGAGCTAGGGTCACTTACCTGGTTGTTAGTCTCGTATCCATATTTATGTACTTTCGCTCGCCCTTTGCTACTGTTCATGAGTCCTACTTTTGATCCAGCGTCCTCCCGCTTTCAGCTGTATATGACTCACCCACCACAGCCACCACAGCCCGCCGCCGATGCTTGAGTCTGATCCTTAAGAGGAGACATCTTCTGTTCCTCACTCCTTCTGGGTAGCGGAGACTCAGGGCTACTAGCCCATGTGCCTAATGGGCACTACTCTCCACCCTTGATCGACTATGGTGTACCCAAGTTGTTGATAGGTGTCGTATGCTTAGAGTCCCTCACATTATCGACTATCATGGCTCTTATGTTTGACCTTTTGATAAGCGCTGACTGAGGGAGTTAGGTTTATATATATAGTTGGCTGTATTTGTTAGGCCTAACCCAGATTAGGTGGTCTCTATGAGGACTAGGGTAGGGTTGTTCAAAGTAAATATGTAATTAAGTGTGAATGTATATACTATGCTTATATGACTTAACTGACTATGGACGTGATATAAAAATGTAAATTATCGTGTGACCAACTTCTTAGGATGCGTATTGTTTTTCCGATATTTCTATATGACAATTATTATGTTGAAAGGATTGCGATATGCAAAAGAAAAAAAAAATTAGTATAGTTTTTAGTGCAAGGCTCGTATTTATTACAACACTTACGCATAAAATTCCTATGAATGAGAAAGATAAAGTCTATAAAGTAGTTATGAGTAATAACTACTTACTGTAATGTTATGACTCGAGCATAGCACTATAGTAGGATGGGTGTTAGAATGAGTGAACAAACTATATTAGATCTTACATGTCAAATAGCAATAGCAGCCATAGCCTATAAGGGAAAACATATGTCTAGATTTATGCTAAAACTATAATACATGGGTTTATACGACAATTAAAAGGATGGTGGAATAATTTCCTAACTTAGGATAATAAGAACACTATACTTAATAGCGTAAAACAAAAAGGTGAAACTATAGTATCATGTAAGCAAATCTTTTCAATAATTACAAGCTTAATAGGAGATCCAAGCATATTCAGAGAAAGAATAGCAATCCAATTAATTAATTTAAGATGTCCAACTATGTCTGATTATAGATGGTACAAGGATGTATTCATGTCCAAAGTACTAATGAGAAAAGATGCTAATGCACCCTTTTGGAAAGAGATTTGTAGCAGCCTTACCTAGATTATTTGCAGAAGTAACACAAAAATTACAATCTCACTTTGGAACCCAAGTCCCTTATGAGCATTTAACTTTTGGTCAACTCCATAATACTATAGTAGAAATAGGAATAGAAGTCCGTACTGATGTAAAATTACAAAATAAAATGAGAAAAGAAAATCTAAATGACAGGAAAGAATTAGGAACCTTCTGTCAACAATATGGAATGGATCCTATAAGAGCCCCTAATATCAAAGTAAGAAACAGAATTAGGAGACAAACTAAAGTCATAAGATCTATAACCCCAGAAGATATTATAAAAAACAAAGTTATCAATCTCCACAAAATTATCAACACAAACAAGCTCCTCCAAAGAAAAAGTATAAAAGAGTAATTAAAAAAGAGAATGTGTGTTGGAAGTGTGGAAAACCAGGACAATATGCAAAAAACTATAGAGTACAACAAAAGATAAATAAATTAACTAATGAAGACTTAAAACAGAACTTTGTTAGCAATATTCATTAATTATGAGCCCAAACCAGAATTTAGGAAGAAAATATTATTATTAGTGAAGAGGAAGAAGCCATAGATAATGAAATCTATCAATTAGATAAAAACTCATTAGAAGAATTAAAATAGAGGAAGAAGAGAATTCTTGCTTAAATCGTGTTTATGTAATTGTGAAAGCTATATAGGAAAAACATTAAATGTTTTAACAAGAGAATTATAGCAACATTAATATCAATAATAGATAAGCTAGAAGACTCTCCATTAAGAAATGAATTCTTACAACAATGAATGAATTAATTACAAAAGAAGAAACCCATCAAGAAGAAATAAGACCTAGAAATAAAAGAAGTTTATAATAGGTTTAAAGCCCCTAAGGAATTAATTACCATAAAAGATTTACAAGGTGAAATTAAAACACTAAAACAAGAAATTTTAGAATTAAAACAACAAAATATTGCATTAGAATTTAGATTATTAAAATTAGAAGGAGAACAAATAATACAAGTACAAACTCAAAACCCGTAATTATAAGAAACTGAAGAAGCGGAAAGTTCTACACCTTTCATAAATATATTAAGCTTAATGACCACTCATAAATGGTGAACAAAGATCACTTTAATTGTAAAAGAGGAAAGATTTGAGTTAATAGCCTTAGTAGATTCAGGCAGATATTAATGTTATACAAGAATGAGTGATACCAACCAAATATTATGAAAAGATAATGAAAGAGTTTAGAAGCAAGTGGAACATGATTAAAAATAAATTATAAGCTATCAAATGCAAAAGTTTGTAAAAATAAGATTTGTTTTACTACCTCATTTGTATTAGTAAAAATATTATGAACACTATAATATTAGGAATCACCTTTATAGTTCTGTTACATCCTTTCTGACAACAAAAAAAGGACTAGAAACATATGTAATACCAGAAACTCCAATTCTTTTTGAATTTTTATAAAACAGGAGAAAGAGTTGAATTTATTACAAAAGCTTCAACATCAAGAGAAAAATTAAAAGGAACCTTAATAGAACAAAAACAAAAGCAAATTAATTTATTAAATAGAGAAATCCATTATAAAATAATAGAAGAGCAAATACAAACTCCAAAAATATAGAAAATAATAAAAGATTTTGAAAATAAAATTGAAAAAGAAATATGTGATACTAACTCAATGGCATTTCATCATAAAAAATACATGTGATATCTTTACCATATGAAGAAGGATTTAAAGAAAAAGATATACCAACCAAAGTTAAACGATATAAATGAATGAAGAATATCTAAATATTGTAGAAAAGAAATGCAAAAGTATTTGGAAAAAGAATTGATAAGACCCTCCAAGTTGCCTTGGAGTTGTTCAGGATTTTATGTTATGAAAGCATCAAATTAGAAGAGGAGCCCCTAGATTAGTAATTAATTACAAGCCGTTAAATAAAGTTTTAAAATGGATTAGATATCCTTTTCCTAATAAAAGTGATTTAATTAAAAGATTAAATAATGCCAATATATTATCAAAATTTGATATGAAATCAGGATACGATCAAAAATCTGAAAGAAGAAGATAGATACAAGACCGCATTTGTAGTCCCTTTTGGACATTATGAATGGAACGTAATACCCAAGGACTTAAGAATGCTCCAAGTGAATTTCAAGAGATAATGAATAACATCTTCTATCCATACATGGAATTTTCTATTGTATATTTAGATGATGTTTTGATATTCTCAAAGGGAATTAACCAGCATATACAACACTTAGAGAAATTTATTGAAATCATAAAAGAAAATGAATTAGTCATATCAGCGAAAAATGAAGATATTCCAAATAAAAGTAAGATTCTTAGAATATGAGATTTATCAGGGAACAATTACACCCATTAAAAGGTCAATATAATTTACAGAGAAATTTCTAAATGAAATAAAAGATAAAAGACAATTACAAAGATTTTTAGGATGTCTTAATTATGTAGTTGACTTTATTCCTAAAATAAGAACTATTTGTGCCCCTTTGTACAAGCGCCTTATGAAAAATCCTCCACCATGGGATGACAAGATGAGTCAAACAATCATAAAAGTCAAGAGTATTGTTAAAAGCCTTCCATGTCTAGGAATACCAAACTCTTCTGCATCACTAATAGTTGAAACTGACGCCTCGACCTTAGTTATGGTGGTGTTCTTAAACAAGTCCTTCTAGGATCAATAAAAGAACAAGTCGTCAAATATCATTCAGGTATTTGGCATCCAGCTCAACAAAGTATTCAACCATTAAGAAAGAAATTTTATCTATAGTGCTATGTATCACAAAGTTTCAAGATGATTTATTCAATAAGAGGTTTTTGGTAAGAACAATCTAAGGCACTTCCAATGTCTTACAAAAAGATGTAAAGAATCTTGTTTCAAAGCATATTTTTGCAAGATGGCAAGCACTTTTATCATGTTTTGATTTTAAAATCGTATATATAAAAGGAGATAAGAATGCTCTTCCAGGTTTCCTTACAAGAGAGTTTTTGCAGGACTCCAAAATGAACAAGAAACCCAATACAAAAGATAATTATGGCCCCTCGTTGGATCATAACAAGCAATTTGTACAAGCTTTATCATCAAAGTCTATGACTATGTCATAGGTAGTTAAAAACTCTAGTGATATCAGGAAAGTAATATTTGTAAAAGAGATATTGAAATACCATCACAAGATACATTTGTCCAACCAAGCCGTTAAAACCATCATATCTATTTATTACCAAACCAACATATGAAGATTATCTTTATATTGAAAAAATCCAATCTTTAATAGTCTTATCCGTAGAAAAAGAATGGTTCACCTTAGATAAGAAAATCATGTACAAGCATATTTTCCGAAAACCCTTCCATTTTGTACTAGTCCATCCACAAAAAATTTGAGTTTTTTATGAGTTCATTTTAGTTGATATAGAATCCATACTAGTCACCCATATACTAGACAAAGATCTAAACAAAATATCCCACTCCAAGGTGAAAATTTTAAAAGTCTTGATCCTAGAGATTGGAATCAAAGCCTTTCCCATACAAAGAATTTCAGGAGAAAGTTCAGCCCTCACATTATAATTATTTTGATTATATGGATGCATGGCATCATGTATTGTACTTTTCTCCAAACTCCTATTCATGGTTCTTATGATTTAGAAAATGAATCCCTTTACACTTTCCAAAGTGGTTCCTCAAGTGGTTTATAGACTTTGGCCTAATACCAGCTATTTTCCCAAAAGAAGCAGCCATGGGATATGAATATTTAGAGCCAAAACCTCATTTATTCCAGAAATGAAATTAATATCATTTATAGCCTCTATAGGAGTTACTTGGATTATGCAATAAGAATATGATTCGGCCAAATGGTGGAAGATTTAACATCCAGGACCTTATCAGAATTATTAAAGTAAGATGATGAGATTTTTTGAGTTAAAATTAATCAGGAGAGTGCCATTGACGCATGGCTATCATACCCACACAATAAGAGAAGTAGTCCTCCACAAAGCCAAGCATCTACAAGCAAAAATGATAAAGCAGAATTTGAAAAAGAAACACAATTCTTAGCTAAGAAACATAGCTGTTAGTGACCTTAGTAGTAGCCACATCAGAAGAAGAAATGCAAGAACAATTAAAAACAATATCATCCAAATAAGAAGAAGACAAAGATATTCAGTCAAGCCCAGGTAATTATTTTGATAATTTAAGACCAGGATAACTTTTGAAAAAGTAGAAGTGTCGGTAGTCTTACATAGGAAAAGAAAGTCAAGCCAAGAATTATCAGAATCTCTCAACAATAAAAGTAGATAATGATAAGAGTCTCATAAAAGAAGCAATCCTCCAAGTCAAAAGGCTACTCTAAGCCTAGGAGTCCTTCATCAATTATGGGTGTCCTTCGGCACCTCCATTCAACAAGTATTCAATCACGTGTGTCCTTATAGAAGCAATGTAAAAGAAAGATAAGATGAGTCATTTGTCTTGTTGTAAAAGTTAGTTACGAGTCATGTTTGTAATAGTAGAATAGCACCCCTATAAAAGGAGTATTGTAAGAAGAGAAAGGCATGCGATCTAATCTGATCAAGCAGCATCCAAGCCCATTACTAACCAAATTCCAAAATCCTTTGAAAAAAACCCTTACTAAAAACCTTGTATCAACCCCTTTACTTGTACCAATTCCTAGTATTCAATAAAATCTCTGAAGTTTACAAGTTTTCAAGAAATATTTGTAAGTCTCTATACTTTAAGGTTTTCATAAAAGCACTATGATTCCTTTTTATATACTTAGAATTGTAAAATGAAGATTGTTAAAAAATAAAACCCAAATAATAGAAACTATTAAAGAATTTGAAGCACATCCTTTCTTGGAAGAGGACACTTTATTAAACCAGCTATATGATATGCTTTTATCTACCACTAATATATTAAAAGTAATTGAAAAGAGAATGAACGTTAAGCCGTGCCTAGATATTTTCAAGCTTTTGAAAGAAAGTTTACAAGTACTAGCTGCATAATAACCCTGGATTTTCTATATTTATTTACATACATGCTAACGATCCATCCCGTTCTATATCTATATATATATATATATATATATATATATATCAAAAGACAAATTAGTCTTTTAAATCTTTGAAATTCTCCTATTGAGCTCTCACAATTTAAAAAGGGTTAAGTTAGTCCATGCATTTAGTTGTGTATAATTTTTTTTTTAATTTACAGACCTATATATACTAAGTTGTTCCTTTTTTGAACTATATATGAGAGGGACCAATGAAACTTTCAAATCGTGATAGACTAAGAGTGAATTTGGATTTTTTTTTCTAGAAAAGCACTTATTTTTTTTAAAAAAATGTTTCAATGTATTTTTTAAAGTGTCTGGATTGGTTTTTTTTTTTTAAAAATAAAACTTCAAATTAAAAAAAAAGTTATAGAACCACTATTTTTAAAAGCTAGTGATATCTAGCTTCTAAAAAAAAGTCAAAGCAAAAGTGTTTTTTAATAAAATTATATTTTCAAAACTATCCATCCGTATTTATTTATAATTACAACACTATCTATTGGTAAATCCTTAAAAAGACTTCTTCTTTCTGATCCTCACAATTACACACCTCATCTCTTCACATCACTCACACACCCCTGAAGCCTACACTTCAACTTTGTTCGTGACTTCATTCTTCTTTCAAGATACACCCACTTTTATTTATTTTATTTAGACGTCCCTAATTATATTAGGAGAACGAATAATATTGGCCTCATTTTAACAATTGCATTGAGCTATAGATGACACTCATAACTATCCATGTATTTGCTAATAAACGACACATTTAACTTATAGGAAATGATATATAAGCACTAATATATTGGCTGTTGTGATGGAAGAATTGAGGAGTAGTATAAGAGTTCAGGACCAAAAATGTGTCATTGATGTTTTTATATTGTTAAACTTTTATTCATGTCCTTTTATGTAATTTGATATTAAAAAATGATTTTATTTTTGTTTATCCAAATATATTTATAAGTAATTTTAATAATTGAAAGCACTTGTCAGATTATCTATCTTAATCAAAATAGCTTTTTCTAAGAAAGAAACTCAACTAGAAAAGTTGAGTAAAAAAGTAATTTTTTAAAAGCTAATCCAAATGTAATTTAATTTGTTTCCAATGTTTTTGAAGGTCCAAAATGAGGTTTATTCAAAAGAAAGAAAAAATACCTTTTACACAATAAAACTAGTTAGTAAGAATTTAATTTTGATGTACCAATGATATTTACACGATTGTCTAATTATTTAAGCATTTAATTTTGATCTATTGATAGTGTAAAACATTGTAAATTTTATATTGTCATTAATCACATTCTCTATATAACTTTTCAAGTAGTGAAGTTGAAGTTGACTATATTTGCTGATGTACATTATATGATTTATACGTTAAAACTTTTTTACAACGTTAGTATATCAAAATTAAATCCATTATTATTTAAGAGTATAATTTTGATGTATTGACTTGATAAAACTCTTTTACAACTTATCCAATCAAATCTATCATTTTGTATGACTTTCAAGGACTGGATGAAAGTTAACAATATTGTTAATGTGACAATATAAATTGGATTAACTTTAAAATTTTTTACATCGTGAATGTATTAAAATTAAAGAGTTTAATTACTATGCATGAATAATGTAAAAAATAGGGTGTTCATAACTTCCTTTGGCCCAAAGTTTATAAGGTTTTTGGTTTTAAAAATTGACCCGTACACTTTTGCCAATTTGGATCATGTGTCCTGGTCAGACCAACTAAAGTCAATTAATTCCTTCAGAAATTTTTTACAATAATTTGTGAAAATTCTAAGATTTTATAGTTCAATTAATATATTTTACATATCTTGACGTTGTTTTTGTATTCATATGATTTATTTTGAAATATATATTGTAAATATCTCTTAAATTTTATTTTTTACTCATAAATTTTTTTAACTTTACTATATATAATGTTCAACTCCTCATATATTATTTGAATGATTTATTTGTTAAATTGATCCATAATTTCATTATTCAAATTTAATTTAAGTTTCAAAAATGATTTAATCTAAAAATTGGACTAGGTTCGATTTTGTCCAAGCAATCCCTTATACACTCATGGTAAAAAAAGGTTTCACACTATTATCTAATCAGGTATTACTATATCAATAAAAGTTAGGAACTCACACCTAATATTTAAAAAATTATATAAACATAATGATTTGATTGGATAAATATATAAAATTTTTTTATAAAAAATATATGAAGAAACTTTTCAACCTCACCCACCTCACATAGAAATTAATCTAAAAATTAACTCAAAATTAAATTCATTGTTTAATGCCATGTGAGCGAATAGCCAAATATGCAATGGCCATCAAAATTAAACTCACTTATAAAGACATTTCGAAAAAGAAAAAACAAATCTTTGGTTAAGTTTTGGCGTACTTCTCTCCCTCCATCCCACTCGTCGTGTCGTACCACCGCTCACCGGTTCACAAAAACTCACCGCACACGACAGAGAGTCACCCCGCTTTCAAATTCCGACACCCCAAACACTGAACGGTCTCAACTCTTAACCCACACCCAAACCCACTCATATATATATACATATAAACCCCCCAATTCGCTCGTCTTCTCTCTTCTCCTCCGTGCCCCCTTTCTCCAAAAAATCAAATCGAACAAATAAATAAAAAAATAAAATAGGGGTTGGCCTCCTTCTTTCCACTTTCACACTCTCAATTCAGAACCTAGAAAAAAGGATCCGCGAAGTCGTTACCATTGCCACGTCCCCAAGCTTCGAATCAAGGTGCCAAAACGCTTCGTTCTTAGCTTGATTAACGGTAATGCTTGCTTTCGATTGAAGAAATTCTCTAAATGCTGGTTCTTTTTCAATGCTAGGTTGATTGTGTTTTAAAATATGAGCTTTTCAGAATCAAAGTGTGGTGTGTGTTTCTACAAGTTCGTTTTTCGTGGATTACCGTTACGTTTTATTTATTTATTTTTAGCTTCTTTAGTTTTGTGTAGCTTGCTGGTATGTTTTCCATGTTGGAGTATAAATTGATAGTGATTGGAATTTTGGATGAACAGCTGTTACAGATAAACCCTATTCATAGGGTTGCTCTAAGAAAGATTCGTGTTTTGCTCTCAATCACTGAGCTGAATTAGTGGCATTATGCTTCTATAAAGTATAAATTGTTGTTGAGGACCTGAGATTGGTGGCTTGCCCTAGTTGTTGAGCAGGGAGAGCGGGGCCGGGGCCGGGCCCCAAAAAAAACCTTAATCCTTCCCTTTTTAGGGAAAAAATAATAGTTGCGTTGTTATTTAATAGTTGAATGAAACATTAGGTTATGAGGAGTGAATAATGCTTGTCTGGTTCGGCAATGGTATTGTGAAAGTTTCCTCAAGCTACCTGTAGCCTCTAGGGCAACTTTCTTTGACAGACCAATAAATACAAAGGAAAAAAAAATGGTACGGCAAACAAAAACCTGTTCGGTTGTTTGTAATGAAGTTTTTTACTTATTGAGAGAGTTAAATCAAGTAGGTTATATTATATCAACTAGATTCGTTTAAGTTAGTTTTGTCGTTCACCTGTTGCTTCAGTTTTTCTTTGTAGTATTGGCCTGGTCATTGGGATGAGTGGTGCAAAGAGTGCATCGTCCAAATGAATGACGCTTGACCTGGAAACTGTCAGCCACTTGGCTTGTTCGACTGGATTCCGTGTGATCTGTAAAACAGCTGCATCTGGTATGTCTCGGTTGTTAATACTTGTCATTCTTTTTAAGAGCCTTAGATTTTACTGGTGAGATTTTGTGAGATTGCATTATGGAGCTCAAGTGTATATGCATTTATAGATTTTGTTTTAAACACAGTTGATAGATTTGTAGTGTCGCATGTATATTTATCCAAAGATCTGATATATTTGACTAATTGTTTTTAAACCTGGATGACTGTTTTGGGCATTTTGATTGCATTATATTCATGTTAATTTAAAATAGATGGTCTGCAGTTGATCTTTCTGCTTCTCTGTATTTCATACTTTCAGAGTCATCTTTAATGCATACCTTGGCTCCCAATGTTGTACTGCTTATTTGACCATACTTTTAATCATATTTCATATGATTCTATTTTGTTTTCATTTTCTTTGGTGATTTTTAAAAAGCTTCATGTCAGCTGTGTGAATTAGCATTAATGTTAAAATCAATTCTTGAAAACAAGGCAGTGGTATTTATTAGGTTCCGGCTTTTCCATGTTTGCAAGTTTATATTTATCGTCTGAATCTCAGATGAAGGAGATAGAAACTACTGGTACTAATTTAGAAAAATTGGAGGGAGCTTGATGGACTTCAGCAAATTTTATAAGGAATGCTAGCAAATTGAATGGCTTTGATGACACTAGTTGCTAGATACTTGAATACTTAATTGAGCAATATTTAGTTATTCCTTTATTAAAATGCTTTCTGGTGATATTGAGAACAAAACCCTGCTTGTGAGTTTGTGGGGGCTAGATGATGGTTAGATGGATAAAGTTTAGATTCTTCTTGAAAGGTCATCTCAGGTTATAGTATTCTACTCTAATGCTGGCATAATTGTGGTTAAACAAACCCCCCTGCCCCTCTCTTGCATTTTCAGGCTGTGCAAATCAAAATAAGCAATAGAAATAGGATTTTTTAGGCTTGTTTAGTTTTAGTTTTCAATTTTCATTTTTAGTTTTTCAGCTTTCAGGATTTTGTGAAGGAAATACTAAAAATTATAAATGAAAACTGAAAACTGAATTCTGTAGTTTTCACAGTTTTCAGTATTTCCTTTACAAAATTTGAGAAACTAGAAAACTGAAAATTGAAACTAAACAGGCCTTTAATACTTCAATAAGGTCTGTGAAGTTTGTGCTATTTTTGTTTATGGACATGCCAATTATTTATGACTTCAGCATTGTGCTATTTTCTTTGATCGCAATGATACTTTTTCAAAATGGTTTTGGATCCTATTTGTTCTTCTAGGTTATGCCACTGCTGTACTTGTTCTCTGCATTTTAGTTGTCTTCCTGTTATTCTGAGTACATTGTATGTCATACATATAGTTGACACACTTTAATGTTCAATCTTGTATGTCTGTCTGTCCTCATGATGTAACTTTTACTAGAGATGGAGGGAAAACCTGAGGATGAGGTGGTAGATATTGAGAGTGCTTCTAGTGGTTCTTTCAATGATGGCTCAGATGATGAGGGATCTTTACCTTCTGAAATAGATGATGGAGTGCATCTTGAGGTCAGTCATATAGAGGTTTTGTTTCTGACTTTTGTCATTGTTTCAGATTTTTTCATGATGACATTTTATATGCAATATAAAAACTGAGCTGTTTATGTTTGCTTTCCTCATGAATACCTCAGTGCACTTCATTTTCCAATTTTTTTGTATACCATGCAGGAACCTTTGACTGAGGAGGAAATAGGAGACCTTATTTCCGAGTTGTTAGAAGTGGAGAGTAAGGTATTATTATAATTTCTTACACGACAGAGACGCATGTAATTACTGTAGATAAGTTGTTGAATCATGATATATGTGTGTGTATTTTGTTTGAGCTTTCTTTGATATCTTTCCGATTCTATATCCTAAATTGTATATTATCTAAATGTTGAAAAACAACTTTATCATAATTTCTTTAAAGTTTCATAATAACTTCTACACAAATTTATTAAAATGATTTTTAGTATTATTAATTTTATTAGGGAAAACACAACATCAACAAAGCCTTGTCGCACTAAGTGGGGTCAGCAACATGGATTAGACGATGCCATAGTATTGTTTGGCCATAAATCATGATATTTTCTTGGGGAAAATAGCCAAAAAATAAAACTCTGTAAAATATTTATAGTTTAGGAGCAATATATCAGTGTGGTTAATCATTAACCATTCTTTGAACATTATCTAGTTGAGGCATTAATTGTTTCTAAACATTTAAAATTTTACCAAGAATTATTTTATTTTATTTTATTTTTTGTAATTATCAAGCAAGAAATTATACAGAAGAAAGGCAGTGAAATTCATCATAAGATGATGTCCTAGAAAAACATAGAACACATGCTTGACAAAGACAGAGAGACACAGTTGAACTAAGCAAAGCTCCCCTCTAAGAAATATATTAGGTGAATGGCATATGGATGCTAAATCATTCACTACATCCAGACTCCAGAGGCAATATTGTGTAAATTGTCATTTTTTCTTCCGCAGACTCCAAAAAACTGTGTACATTGTTCTTTATTGGTACTTCTCTCATTATACCTTTTTTAAGGCCTCTGAAATGACATGAAAGAGATCATTCCAAACATGAAGGTCAGCCTACTTTCCTCAAAACTGTTTAGGAGTTTACAGCTACATATCTAGGAGATATTTATTAAAAAAAAAAAAGAAATTCTTGTAGCTGGCGAGTAATGGTCCTCAGAAAAACATGTAACCCAAGTATTAGAATTTAGAAGTGTTTTGTGTGGTATGCAAACTTGCTGTAATATATATACACTTTTATTTTCACATGCATTATAAGGTACAAATGGAGGTTTGCTAATGGTTTTTTTAGGCTGCAGAGGCCCAAGAAGCCCTTGAAGAGGAATCTCTTGCCAAAGTGGAGAGTGAAGTGAGACAAGAATTGCAACAAATTCTTAAGGGGGATGATGTTAGTTTGTCTCTTTGTCCCTGGCTCTTTTGATCTTTTAGTTTTTAATTATGACTTGTGTATCTTTACTTGTCTGTAGTTGGAAACTGCTGTTGCTGATGAGATGGCTGCTTTTAAAGAACAGTGGGAAACTGCTCTGGATGGCCTTGAAACTGAAAGTGCCAACTTACTGGTATCTTCCATATTCAGTAAATATTTTGGCTTCTAATGCTAGCTTTAAAAATTGCATGTTTCTTGCTGCTGTTAGTGGTTGTCATCAGTATTTAAATTGGTATTATCCGACTTGTTCTCCTTCTTTTTATACTGATTTGGGTCCCGTTAATCACTTTTTTTTTCTTCTTTTTATTGGCTATGGTATTATAAAATGAAGTATCCCTTGAAAACATGGTCGCACAAAGATTGATTGAAACATGTCTCTTTGCAAACTACTTGAGCATCTACTTCTGCTGTGTAATGTTGCATATTTTCAAGTGGAGTGATTTTGCGTTCGGTGAGTTTGGATGGTGCAGCAGTGTGGTATGTTTTAGTTACTTAGCCTTATAGAAGTCGATGATTTTGAGCACAACCTGCTCTTTATGCAGACCCTTTGTTCCTTCTGTATTTTTGAGACTAATTGACATAATACAAGCTGAAGTTCCTCAGTCACTATGGTTGTTTATTGTTATTGTTATTGAGCCTTGACACAATGAAGTGTTGGTGCTTTTTTTGACCTGGTGGTCACTAATTGTAGTCACAGAAATAGCTTTTCCATTTTTATAGTTAAGGCTGCATGCATTTGACCCTGCCCCCATAATGGTTGGAGCCTTGTACAATAGGGCACCCGTTATGTTTTTTGTTATTTTTTATCTTTTTGATGCTAGAGTTTGATGTTGCTAGTTGTTGGTCTTTTTTGCCTGGTTAATATGTGTTGGCAGTTTTTTTGGAGCTGTTTTACATTCTTCCTTTATTAAAATGTGCTTATGATTTTCTCTGTTTCTTGTTGATATGATTTTGAGTAGGAACAACTTGATGGTGCTGGAATTGAGCTCCCAAGCCTTTATAAGTGGATTGAAAGAGAAGCTCCCAATGGTTGCTGCACTGAAGCCTGGAAACAGAGGAATCATTGGGTAGGGTCTCAGGCAAGTGCTGAAATTGCTGAGTCAGTTGCTGATGCTGAGAAGTATCTACAAGTAAACAGACCTGTCAGACGGTATGGTTCTTATATGCCATTTTGGATCTTGCAACACTTGAATACAATCTCTAATGGTTTTGTTGTGCTGGTTCAGGAAACATGGTAAGTTACTTGAAGAGGGAGCTAGTGGCTTTCTCCAAAAAAAACTTTGTGATGAAACCCAGGAGCCTGTAAAGGAAGAAATGGAGGGAGATTGGGATTTGTTTAATAAAATAGTTTCGGATGGGACTAGTGCTGATGTTTCATTTGGCAGCAAGCATTGGGCTTCTGTTTATTTGGCCAGCACTCCACAGCAAGCTGCATTGATGGGACTCAAATTTCCTGGAGTTAATGAGGTGACGAATATACTATTAACTGTGTTCACTGCTTTTCATATTGGATGCATATACCGAAGGAATTAATGCAAGGGAAAAGGGAACAATAGTTGGAGCCAGCAAATGTTGAGTTTATTTTTTTCATCCTTCCTTTTTCCCCTTTCCTAAATCTGAGACCCCCTGAATCTTGGATTCTTGATGAGTTGGACTGTTTAGAGCAGTGTAAATATATATGGATAGGCTTCTGGAATTAATTGGGGTAATTATACTGATACTATTTCTTGTCAAGTATAAAAAAAAGTCAGTGATTAATTGGTTCTTGTGTTTGCTTATATTGGGTTTACTGAGTTCCCCTTCCTAACATTGTTGAATGCAAGATGTCTTCCTTTTCTTTTCTCCTTGCCCTGTCCTGGAATACTGGTTTAAGTTTGCTATGTTGCTGCAGAATTTGTCACTGGGTTTGGGATCATGTGCTTGGATCCATTGATTTTCGAAATCTTGTTTGAGGATTTGTGAATTATATCTATTCCTCTTTGTATGGTTGTTTTAAATGTGGCAAATTGGTTAAGTTTTGCGGTATTTGAAACTTGATATTGTTAGTACTTTCTTAAATTCTGGTCATGTCCATATTTTGATGCAAAATGCATTATATCAGTTTTTGCCCATAACATGTTCTTTTGCTAGACAGTTGCCGTAAGTGATGTTTAATTACTATCCTTTTTACTCTTTTTCTTTATGGAATTTCCTTTTCTTTAGGTGGAGGAAATTGATGATATTGATGGCAGTTCTACTGATCCATTTATTGCAGCTGCCATTGCAAATGAAAGAGAGCTAGATCTTTCTGATGAGCAAAGGAGACAATTTAAGAAGGTTTGTTATTATTACATTATCTATTGTTTAGTGAGTTAAGTGGTGTATTGGTCCTTGAAAATATACTGTGCTCATAATTTAATCTCTGATTTTATGAATTGTATGATCTATTGAATTATGCAAACTTGTCTCATGTTACTCCTTTTACCGTCACTTTTGATGGCTAACATGAAATGAGTTTGAATAATTTAAGGACTAAATTGCTTTTAAATAAAAATTTATGGACTTAATGTATAATTCAATAAATCAGGGACTAAATTGCAATTTAGTGCATTTTCAAGGACCAATGTTGTAGTTTTCCTGTTATTTATTGACTATGGTGTTTCTTGTTTGATATCCTTCATAAGTGTTCCTTTGTTTGCTATAAGTTTCCTTTGTGTTATATAAATTTATGATACAATAGTTCTATGATTAATAATGGAAAGCAGAGGAAGATGTAGGATCTTTTACCTTCTTTTTCCATTGTATTTAATACAATATGCCTACATCTTTATGAAGATCTTTTTATCCATAAGAAGGCTGTATCAGATAGGCCAGCCATGTATGCCAATAGCAGGAAAACCACTCTGTTAGCAATGGCATGTTGATGTCTTGGCTAACTTTCAGTTTTGTTTTTTGTTTATATGTATATATCATGACATTTTCCTTGACTACTTAAATTAGAGATTTCAATTATGAATTTGAACTCTTTGGTTTGGTTTTATTGTAGACAACATTTGTACTCCTGAGTTCTCTTGAGCTTTTCAGTTACTAGAATGTCTGAAAAATATTTCTGGGTATTACTCTTTTATTTTTTGATTATTTCCTATTCCCAATGAGCTAATTATTAATTTTATATCAATTTCTTTGCTTGGTTTAACTTTGAAGGTTTTTTAACTCTGTTTTTTTGGGACTACTCCTAATTCTCCTGTGCTTTAGTTTGCTTCTTTCTTAACATGGTTTTCCATATATGAAAGTGTTTATGCTTAACAATACTTCAGGTCTCCCTTGTATGCATGAAATTGTCTTTATTCTGAAAGTGTATGACTACAACATTGCCATATATTCTGGCAGTTAGCACTTAAATGTCAAATTAATTAGGGTTTTTTGACGTTTGTTCTTCTAAATAATCATGCTTATGCATTGTCAGAAAAGATGTGCACAAGCACACACTTATGTGCCAACACGTATCTGACCAGGGTTAGATTCATCAGTGCATATAGGCATTCTTTATTATTGAGTGCATATAGGCACTCTTTATTAATGAGTGCATAGAGGCATTCTTTATCATTGATTGTTGGCATCTGCATATCATCTACTTCCTGTCTGTTTGTTTGTCCGTGTTAGGAAATTGATTCCATTTTGTGCTATTTTTCTTTTGTGCAGGTCAAAGAAGAGGATGATGCTATTGATGATAGAAAGCTTCAAATCCGCTTAAAACATAGGAGGCATCGAAGAAAAGTAAACAGGTGAATTTTATGACTTTATTCTCCTTTCTCATTTGCTTGACAACTGTCGGCACTACTTTTATCTCTTTGGCTAAACATATGTTGTTGTTTGTAGTTTTTTTTAGATTAAATGATAATTTCTGTATCATCTACCCAAATTAATGAACTTGTCTATAGGATGAATAAAGTGGTTCTTGGTATCGGCTCCTAATAGTAGGAATCCATGTAGCTTATTGATGATTGAATTGTTTTGGTTTTGTACCATAGACATCATCATACCCTGTTATTAAATCCGAACATAATTCAGTGAGAGATATGCCCACCTGACCTGATGACGGACAGCCACATACAGAGGCTTCTAGGTGATCATTTTAGTACTGATATGGAGGTGTTAGATAATATTTAGAACATCTTTAGATTATCTGATAGTATCTATGAAACAAGTTGTAGAATCAATTAGTCTTCTACTTGGGGAAATAATATTAGGTTTTCTGAATTCTGTTCTGTCTGTCATTTTTTTTTAATTGGGCTATGTTTGGTATACACATAAAATTTAGGGAGAAATTAGTATTCCAGTAATAATTTCTGTAGTAAAAATTGGAGTGGTAAATGTTTAACTCCCTTGAAAATTAAGGTTGTATTTGGATAAGGTTTTTTGGGGATAAAATCACTTTTTCCACCCAAAAAAATCAATTTTTGTTTATTTGGATACATTTTTTAAAAATAATCAGAAGCTAAAAAAAATCTACTTTCAGCTTTTTTGTAAAAGCTAAAAAGAGTAACTACTGAAAAAGAAAATGCGTTTTCAACTTTTTCAGTTATATATAGGGTGTGTTTGGATGAGATTTTCTGGGGTCAAAATCACTTTTTTCACAAAAAAAAAACTTTTCGTATATCTGATTATTTAAAAAAAACAGCATCTCAAGAAAAATTAATTTTCAGCTATTTTTTTTATAGAAGCTAAAGGATGTGTTTGTTTCATATTAAAAAAATTATTATGAAACTTAAATTTTATAAATAACTGAAAAAACTTAAAACAGATTTTTTTTCTTTTTTCACTCTTTTTAACTTCTAAAAAAATTCTGAAAATTGATTTTTTTTAATTCTAATTATTTTAAAAAATTATCCAAATATATGAAATGTGATTTTTTGAGATAAAAAAGGTGGTTTTTACACCAAAAAATCCCATCCAAACGCCCCCAGAAAGAGTAGCTTTTGAACAAAATGTTTGGCTTTTTGAATTATATATAAAATTTAAGTTTCATAATTACTTTTTAAAAAATTTAAATCAAATGCATCCATAAAATTTAAGTTTCACAATCATATTTTTTAGAAGCTGAAACAAACACTCCCTAAAGCAAATGGTCAATTAAGAAAAAAATTAAGTAGATAGTCAAAATTTTCCTGTGCTGTTGAGGCTTTTGTTGAAGTGTTGATCCCTTACAACTCACTGATATCCCAATTTCATTATTTACTCTGTTGGCTGCATACACAACCAAGATGCAAGATTTGTGATCTCTTAGATTGTGTTTGGAAAACATTAAGTAAAGTGGGTGATGGAAGTTTATTCTTGTCAAGAATGCATTTTCACCTTGAAAACAGGAGATATATTAGTCCCTTTTTTTATAAAAAAATTTCTTTTACTTTATCAACCATCCTCCTTTGAACATCGACCCCCCCTAAAATGTTTCCCCCTCTCCCAAACCAAACATAGCCTTAGGGTTAGTTTCGTTCTTGGACTCGCCTGTATGACAGTGCTTATGACATTTTTCAACTTTATGGAATCAAAAGTCAAATATGTCTTGTTTGGCTATATAATTTATTACTTATCAAAAAGTTATTTCTAGTGTTTTTTGAGAAGTCAAAATATCTAACTTCTTAAAAAACACTTTTCAAAATGCTTAAAATAAATATTTTTGTTATTATATATCTAAATAAAAAAACAAATTATTACTTTTCAGAAGTTACTTTTATATAGCGACTTAAGTAAGTCATTTACTCAAACGAGCATGTTTGTGCTTGTACTACTACTAGTTGTACAGTAGTATTAGTATTTGACCAAATTAGTATAAATTGGTGTATTAGCTTAGTGTTTTATATCAAAACAAAACCTGTCAATAATATATTCAGTGTTATTTGTTTGCCATCTTCCTCTTTTCCTTCGTCCATAACCCTAAACCAGCAATTCTTCTACAGGAAGGAACTTGTCTTAATATGATGAACGATGAAATTGATGGTCTCGATGCCAATTATCATTTTGAAAAAGAAAAGCCTATGGGCACTAGTAATTTTTCAGATCACCCCAAATCTTCGGAAGATATTATTGCCGAGAGAGGAACGAAGCGTCTAAATGATGGTGAGCTCGAATCTGATAATAAAAAGTGTCGTACTGTTATTATTGACAGTGAAGATGATGTTGGTGCTACTGAAGATAAGCTAGACAGTACCCTAGAGGATCAATCCAAGGTTAAACGCTCATGTAAGACTGGTCCTGATTCTGTTCCTTCAGAGTGTTCAGATGAGAAATTTCACTGCACACTTTGTGATAAAGTGGCTCTTGAAGTCCACCCACACCCTCTGTTGAAGGTGATTATTTGTGGGGATTGCAAGTGTTCAAGGGAAGAAAAGATACAAAAAAAGGTACGGACTTCAAAGCTACTGATATTTTGCCTGGAAACAGTTTTTAAATTGAGTAATATTTTGGTGAATATTTGTTTTAATATATTAGTAAAACCTGGCTTTTTTGTTAAAAATTTCAATGTGTTTTTTTATTTTCTCTGAATCCATGATGTCTGGGTCAATCTGTTCGTAATGTTAAAAATTTTGTTTTTGTATTTTTTAGATATATATATCAGTAAATGCATTGGTTGAGTTTGCTTCCAAGGAGTAGGATGCTGCTCATTTAAACAGCTTGAAAGAAAATCATGGTTCTAAATTTTGTTATTAATAAATGCATATTAATATATGGATAAATGACTCTAGATTTTACCCTCATCAAGGGTAGGATGATTTCTTACATATTCTGGTGTTGTAATATTTCTGTATCCATAAAAGGAGGCTCAGAAACTTCAATTTAAATGTTTAGTCATTCTAGTAATTATAAACTTTGAACAGTGGTTAGGAGTATAATTATTTTAATCCCTAAATTAATAAAATAAACCAGCATTGCCTTCACACCTTCTTCTGCTCATGACTCATGGGACAAACTGTGAGCTCTCTGCAGTTTGCCTAAATGTATCCAGTGTTTTCTCTAATATCTAAACTGCTGAAGGCGTGTGGAGATTTTTTATGTTTATTTTGAAATATTTCTAGATCATATGCAATAGTTCTTCTTGCCCTGTACCTTGTAAGAGTAATCCCATATATATGCTGCTGCAAACTTTTGGGTTTTCCAGAGGTTAGGTTATGATGTGATTGGTTTGTTTATATGGATGGAAAATATTCTCACTGAGCTGAGGACAAATTTGGTGCTACCCGTGTGTGGTGAAAGCTATTCTGAGAAGATATACTTTTTCTTTCTTGTTGGCTTCAGTTGAATTGAATTTTAATTGGAAGTTAATAATTTGTCACAGAACCTGGGTCTTGATTGTCCCCCGTCATACTGTGCATGGTGTGGAGGAAGCAGTGGGTTAGTTAACTGTAAACTATGTAAGATGTTATTCTGTAGCAGCTGTATGAAAAGGAATCTCGGTGTTGAATTCCTTACTGAAGCTCAGGCTACTGGTTGGGATTGTTGTTGCTGCCGACCAAATCTCCTGCAAAGTCTGACATTGCAACTAGAGAAAGCTATGGGATCTGCTGATATACTGGTTTCCAGTTCTAGTAGTGATTCAGATAACTCAGATGATTCAGATTCAGATTCAGATGCAGATATTAATGTTACGATCAGGTGGAGTCATTGTTAAAGATTTAATTTATATAATATTTTGACATCATTCAATGTGCTCTTTTGATTCAATTTCTGTGGCTTGCATGTAATACCTTGAATTTTTGCGATCTGATATGCAATCAAGGTGTAAAAATCATGTTCATACTTCCCATCTTGTCGAGGCTGATTGTGAAATGTGAATAGTGTGGCTATTATAAAATTATACATCCAAGTCTGTCATGGTTTTTTTGAGCTGCTTATGAGTTATGATGACCACTTGAATTCCTCCAATGCCAAGGCTTATCAGCAATTTTCAGATTTTTCAAGTATCTTTACAAACTGTAATTCTGTCACTCTTAATAGTCCAGATTTGGCAGTTAGTACTTTTGACTGAGCAGTAGTGATGCTTACTTCTTTACATGTTTATATCTATGGTGATCTTCTGTTGATATGTTCTGGTGATGGCTATGTAATGAAGTGGCTTCAGCTTTTTATTCTTCACTGGATTGTCAATGTCTATTTTTCTCATACTTTTGGGGATATATATCTCAGTTTGACAATATCATTTGATGATTCATATGTTTGTTGAATATTGTTGTCCTTTCTATTGTTTCATCCTGGCTCCTCTTTTCTTGTTTTTTCTAAGTGGAATTCATGTAGCTATTTCATTTGGAACGACATGTGCATGGGATCTTCGGTTTACATGCATTTGCTGCTGTGCTAATCTGACTTATGCTTGCATAGAAGTTACCCCAAGTTACTATGTTCTCTAGAGTTGAGTTGCAGAGGTGGTCATAATAATATCTAATTACCTTTTCCAGCTCTAAGAGAAGGCGCAAAAAGAAGATTCGGAGGATACTTGATGATGCGGAATTAGGAGAGGAAACAAAAGAAAATAGCAATTGAAAAGGTGGCATTTCGATATTTTGTTCTGCCAAAGCTTGTTTTACTGGGCTTGATTGTTAATTATTTTCCCTACTGTTGCAGGAACGTCAGGAACGTCTAGAGTCTTTGCGAGTGCAGTTTTCCGCCTCATCGAATGAGATGAGCTCTGCTGGATGTATTGGGAATTTATCTGAAGGTGCAAGTGTTGAAGTTCTAGGCGATGCACAAGCAGGTTACATTGTGAATGTTGTGAGGGAGAAAGGTGAAGAAGCTGTCAGAATTCCTCCTAGCATCTCAGCCAAACTGAAGGCCCATCAGGTTTTCTATTTTGTATTTGCTTAATCTCCGCACTTCCTGTTCCTGGTGATATTTTTCCTTGAATATAACTTCTCTTTCCTTGGTATGTCTATCAGTTACTAATTTTGCTTAAGCCCATCCTGAGCAAGATTATCCACATACGTTTATTTAGGGATAGCAAACCTTATTAGGATCCAGTTCGGGTTGGAAGAAAGTGCACATTTTTCTGTTTGAACTTTCAATTATGTTCTTCGCTTACGTATATCAGTGTAAATGAAAAATGATAAATTTATTTGATGCATGTCATTTTGGAACCTATGTATGCAAGACTGGGGCCCTCATTGTCTGATCTTCTGGGTGGAGGACCTTAACATGCTCTGAAAGTCTGTTTGAACTCATTTTTTGATTGGTGTCATCCCAGGCAAATTAATGCTTTCCAAATCTCTTAGCATATCAGAGATAGACAACCCTCTAGAAAGGTCAATCAAGTAGATCCTAGATGTCTAATCATATCCCAAAAAATCTGTCTGAATGCCTGCCGCTAAAAATGCGAGAGTTACACTTTAGCCAAATAAATCAAACTGCAAAGACAGCACACTACCACAAGGTGTTTGCTTCCTTCCTTCTCCCAAAACCAACAAAACTAGTCAAAAGGAAATGATCCAGGGCTCTAGGACACACCTAACATTCACCAAAATACCAAACAAAGCATTTCATAGAAAGTCAGCCACAAAAAAATGCAAAAGAGGTGGGTAGTTGATTTCGGGCTAGCAATGCACATAACACTCATAAGGGGAAATAGCTTTGTGTGGCTTTTGAACCTCCAAGAGTTACGGAGGTTTAATCGATGAAAGGGAAAATTTGGGATGCCATAGGAGTAGTAATGAGTAGGAGTGACTATTACTGTTTTCTAGCCTTATGTCTTCCACTGTTCATTTGAATTGTTTTATTGCTGCCCCTTTGAGCATCTTTGAAGTTTTTACATTAAGTTTGTTGGTCTTATTGAATTTTTTTTCACTGCAATTTGATACCTTTTTTTTTTTTTTTTTTCATACGTGCAGATTGCAGGAATAAGATTTATGTGGGAAAATATAATACAGTCAATAAGAAAAGTGAAATCTGGGGATAAAGGACTTGGCTGTATTCTAGCTCATATGATGGGGCTCGGTAAAACTTTTCAGGTATTCTACTCTTCCTAGAGATTTTAAAATGTAAATATAATTGAAGATTTAATGTAAATATAATTGAAGATTTAATTCTGGTTTGTTGAAAATACATGTGACAAATCAATGTCTTTTATGTGAAAATGATGATATTGTATTGCATTTTGTTGATTGGTGAAATGAATTATAACTACCTAGTGAGAATTGGAGGGTACAAATCACTTAATAGTTTAATATTTTTATATTTATCTTTAAATCTTCTTATGTGTGATAAGATTAGCTTATTATGTCATCTTTTTTTATCTTTAGATGAATAATAAGACATATTTATAACATTATCATTTTTATTCTGTTATATTTACTCTTTAGCTGAATAATTGATCATGACAGTTTTGTGAGAGAGAGAGAGAGAGAGAGAGAGAGAGAGAAAATAGGCCAAACAATTTAGACTTATGGCTGCTGTATGAACAGCCCCCATGCAAAATGCTGACTTCTGTAGCACTTTAATAAGGATAGGGATTTTATGCCAGGAAGCCCTGTTTCTGCCACTGCCATGGTGGCCTTGAGAGTTGCTGTTGGCAACACTGTAGTATGCTAGTGATTCTTTTCTCAACACCTGTCTTAATCATATAACTGGTTGTCTTGTTCTGTATTTTCAGTTAGGAAAGTTTGCACCTTTTTTTTGGTTGGTTCTTTCCTTTCATTTTGCTGGTTGATGGTTTCAATCTGATGACTGTTATGCTGAAACTTTTAGGTGATAGCTTTCTTGTACACTGCAATGAGAAGTATTGATTTGGGGTTAAGAACTGCACTTATAGTCACTCCTGTCAATGTGCTGCATAATTGGCGGCAAGAGTTTATCAAGTGGAGGCCTTCAGAGTTAAAGCCCTTAAGGGTCTTCATGTTGGAAGATGTATCAAGGTTTGCTTATTATTTTGTTTTGACATTGAACCAGACCTGTAACAACATACTAGCCAACTCCAGTTACGGCATTTGACCTACATATATATATAAAAGAAGAAATCCTCAACAGGGAAGACTAGAAAAGAAAAACATTACAACAACAACAATAACTAAGCCTTGTCCCATTAAGTGGGGTCGGCTATATGGATCAGGCGACATCATAGAGCTCTATCATATATTATATTCATGTTAAAACCATTGACACTTAAATATCTTTTGATTATTTTTTCTATATTTTCCTCGGTCTTCTTCTACCTTTTTTTATGGTGCTATTCTCCATTTGGTCCACTCTTCTCACTTGGGCCTTTTAGATCTCCTCCAAACGTGCCCAAACCATATAAAATGAGATTCAACTATCTTCTCTACGATAGGCGCCACTCCAATCTTCTCTTTAATGCATTCGTTCCTTATTCTATCATGTCTTGTGTGACCACTTATTCATCACAACATCCTTATTTCTGCCACATGTAGTTTACTTTTATGTTGACCTTTCACTATCTAACATTCAATTCCATGCAACAAAGCCGGTCTTATAGCTATACAGGAGAATTTATCCTTAAGTTTTATTGGTGCTTTTTTTTGTAATCACAAATAAGACCCGAAGCACCTTTCCGCTTTGATCATCCTGGATCCTATGATTAACGTCTCCCTCTATCTCTCCATCACTTTGAATATTTAAATTTGTGACTTGCGGTATGGTATCATCCCCAAGTTTCACTTCAAAATTAGAATGTGTCTCTTAGCAAACTTACACTCTTTGTACTCCCTCTTACTTCTGCTTATCGAAACCCACATACCTCCAAAGCTTTCCTCCACAACTCTAACTTTCTGTTTTTCTCTCTCAATTCCGCTATTAAGATTATATCATCTGCAAACAACATACACTAAGTCACTGGGTCTTGAATATGCTCTGAACGCATCCAAAACTATTGTGAAAAGATATGGACTCAAGGTTGACCCTTGGTGTAGTCCTATCCGTATAGTAAATTCCTTTGTTACTCCATTTTGAGTCTTTACGTTAGTTGTGACCCCATCATACATATCTTGAATTACTTGGATATAGGTTATCCAAACTCCTTTTCTTTTCAAGGCTTTCCATAGAACTTCTCTTGGCACCCTATCATATGCCTTTTCTATATCAATGAAGGCCATATGTAAATCCTTTTGATCTCTCCATATCTCTTCATCAATCTTTGCAATAAGTAGATCGCTTCCATGGTAGACTTTCCAGGCATAAAACCAAATTGGTTCTCTGTGATATTGGTCTCTCGTCTCAATCTCAACTCTATTACCCTCTCCCACAACTTCATAGTATAACTCATAAGTTTTATCCTCTGGAATTTGCACAGTTTTATATATGCCCCTTGTTTTTGTAAAAAGAAACTAAGATGCTTCTTCTCCACTCATCAGGCATCCTTTTTGACCTTAGAATCTCGTTAAATAGCTTTGTAAGCTATCTTATACCACTTCCTCCTACGCATTTCCATATCTCAATAAGTATGTTATCAAGACCCATTGCTTTTTTATTTTCCATTCTCTTCAAGGTCTCCTTTACTTCAAACTCTTGAATTCTACGGAGAAAGTATAATTTTTGTCTTCCTGTTTTGTTAGCAATCTTTCCATTTGCAAAGGATTCCCATGTCCTTTATTAAATAATTTGTTAAAATAGCTCCTCCACCTCTCCTTAATATTTGTTAACCAACACATTACCATTTTCATCCTTTATACATCTCAATTGATCTAGATCCCTTATCCTTTTTCTCTTGCTTTTTTCAATCTATAGATACTTTTTTCCCCTTCTTTAGTGCCCACAAATTGGTATAGCCCCTCTAAAGCTTTAGTTTTTGCCTTGCTCACCGTAGTCTTTGTTTCTCTCCTAGCCGTCTTATATTTTCTCAATTTTCAGCATTTTTATCAAAAGACCATGCTTTAAAGCTCTCTCTTTTACCTTTAACCTTTTCTTGCAAGTCTTTCTTCCACCACCAAGATTCCTTACCAGTTACACCAAAACCTCTAGATTCTCCTGGGGTTTCTTTGGCTATCTTCCTAATCCCTCTTGTCATCTTGTTACATATTTCATTCGCATTTCCTTGTATCTCCCATCCTAATTCTTCCTCAATCCTCCTTTGAATTTTTTTTTTGCTTTTCATCCTTTAGATGCCACCACCTAATCATTGGAGACATCTTTTGGTCTCTTCTTTTCCTCTTCTTGTAAACTGTACATCCATTACTAAGATCCTATGTTGAGTAGTCAAGCTCTCCCCGGAATAACTTTGCAATTTGTGCAAAGTTTTCTATATGATTTTCTTATCAAGAAGAAATCGATTTGGGAGCATACCTGCCCACTCTTATAGGTTAAGAGATGCTCTTCCCATTTACAAAAACAAGTGTTAGCTATAGTAAAATCCAAAGCTACTGAGAAGTCCAAAACAGTCTTCGGTTTTCATTTGCTTCTCCAAAACCATATCCTCCATGCGACCCTCATATGCGCTCGCTTCCTTACCGACATGTCCACTTAGATCTCCTCCTATAAAAACTAATCGCTGTAGAACAGCTGTCCAATGCCTCTACACTGAACTCCAAATAGATAACTTGTAAAAGACTTGATTTCATAACTATATATTACCATAAATATGCACTTCAACAACAACGCTAACCACTAAGCGTCTTCTTATTAGGTGGATTTGGTGGCTACTTGGATGAAATAACGCCATTTCATCCAATGGTAAACCATTTCTACAGAGATTCAAAAGAGATATCATACCATGTGTATTCATTTCAAGCTATATATTAATTATATGAAATTAATTCAGTGATGTCATTACATTTGTAAGATTAATAAAAATCACTCCTTTGTATCCTGTGTTTTCAATTAGTCCAAATGATTTTCAACAACTTCATTTTGGAATTTGCATATTAGTTAAAATAACCTCAATTCTTGAATTTTCAACTCAACAATTACACAGTCATCAGCTTGCTTATAACTTTTTCCCAGAGAGAGGAGGGCGGAATGGCTTGCAAAGTGGAGATTTAAAGGCGGTGTCTTTTTGATTGGCTATACTGCTTTCCGCAATTTGTCTTTTGGAAAGCATGTGAAAGATCGCCACATGGCCAGAGAAATTTGCCATGCTTTGCAGGTAGATTCTTGAAATAGCATCTGTTCATGTTTTTAGATGAAATTTCTTTCTGTTGTTGATCTGGTTGCTTTATGATTCATGGATACACCTCCTTTGGCATTGTTGTCAACTCTCTTGACATTACTTAAGAAATCTAAGAGTTGTATAAATCTTTATTTATAGTACTTGTATTTAAACAGTGTGAGATAAATTGAGTGTGTAGCTGAAACATAATCCATCTTATTTATTCTATGACTGCATTAAGTACGGCAGCTAGTTGAGGTCTAATTGCGGAGTTCTTAAGTGTTATCAAATATGTTAATTGTTAGATATAAAACTGTTCATGTGTCTCCATTTAAATGCTTAAGCTTTCAGGAGGGAGTTTGTGACTTTAATCAAGGTAGACTGTTTGCTAATGAATCTAGCGTAGTGTTTGAACACTCCCCCTCAAGGTGGCCTATAGATCACATGTACCAAGCTTATGATTACTTTTAAAGAAAATAATTTAAAAAGTTTAATGGCTTCCTATACCTCATAGCATTGCTGGCAAAAAACACAACAAAATGAGGTTTCCCGAACATTGGATGACTGCTAGAGAGACAAATAAGCACTCAGAAAAGGATAACATGGAAAAAAGAGACAACATGTTGGCATTGTACGTTTCTCTCAAAAGTGATAGGAAAAGTGCTTGGATGTGCCAGCATGTGGCCGGAAGGCTGCTACTGGACTGGAGACAGGTAGCTTGGAGAAGGTTGATGACTTGAAATATCAAGTTTCTACAGATCTCATGATCTTAGAAAAGGCAAGGCAAGAAGTGGAGAAGTAAGCCACAGAGGTGAGGAAACAAATGCTGAAAGTGTGAGGCAGCCTCTGGAAATTGTAACTGGGAAAACAGAACATCAAAGTTGCATTAATGACTGGATGAAGACTCCTAATTTTTGAATAACCCTAAATTCTAATTTGTCATTTGCAATTGCATTCCTTCTAAATTGTTCACCTGTTACTGCAGGACGGCCCGGACATTCTTGTGTGTGATGAAGCCCATATGATAAAAAATACAAAGGCTGACATAACTCAAGCCTTGAAACAAGTAAAATGCCAAAGAAGAATTGCATTGACTGGATCACCCCTTCAAAACAATCTCATGGAATATTATTGCGTAAGTTTTCATAGTAAGGTACAAATTGGATAACTATTAAGGTATTGTATGCACCTTTGAGTCTTCCATTTTCTCTGAAACAGATGGTTGATTTTGTAAGAGAAGGTTTTCTTGGAAGCAGCCATGAATTTAGAAACCGGCAAGGCTTTCTTTACACTCGCCATTCTGATTTTTACTGGGTTACTATCTTCGATATATATTTCTTAGAAACTATTTTCCTGTATGTGCAGCTTCCAGAATCCTATAGAGAATGGTCAACACACTAATTCAACTCTGACTGATGTGAAAATTATGAACCAAAGGTCTCATATCCTATATGAACAGTTAAAAGGATTTGTGCAAAGAATGGACATGACTGTGGTGAAGAAGGATCTACCACCAAAAACTGTCTTTGTGATAACTGTCAAGCTTTCCCTGTTACAGAGGAAATTGTACAAGAGGTTCCTTGATGTGCATGGGTTCACTAGTGACAAGGCACATCATGAAAAGCTAAGAAAGAGAAGTTTTTTTGCTGGTTACCAGGCATTAGCTCGGGTAAGTGTGTATGTAGACCACTTAGTAGTCTATCTAATTGGCAATGCAATTTTAGTAGATACTTGTGGATTGATGCTTGATAGGCACCCACCTTTCTTTTTTTTAAGTGTAAATTTAAGAATCTATACTTGTTTATTTTTGTTCATTTATCATGTATTTCTCAAATTTTATTTTGTATTTTTTATCCTTTAACTTCTCTCTCCACCTCCTTTAATTAGTGGACATTTCAAGAATATCAAATTTTTGACACCAAAATGCAGTTATAGAGGGGAATCCCTGTTTTTAGTAGTATAGATATAATAAATTGAAAAGAAAAAGCAAGATGTTATAGGAAGTTGGAGCAATTTGATAAGAGGGAAAGAGTAGTAGTTAAGTGCTTTTTTTAACCCCCTGAGAAAGAGGGGAGGGGGTTGATTGTTGAAGGTATGGTTGGGGAAATTGGATGTTGATTTGGGTTAAAATTTTGATGTGTAAATACTTGCTTAGGTTAAGGGTCCATTTGATTTAGGTTTTGATAGAATTACTTTTGAAATAATTGATGTTAAAAAAATTGATTTTGAGAGAATTGATTTTAAAATAATTGGTTTGTATTTGGAAATGATATTAAAAAATTGAGTTTAGAAGAATTGATGTGAGATGTAAAAGCAAAAGCTAATATTTTTAGCTTCCACTATAATCAATTCTTATCAAAGTGATACAGTTTTTCTCAAAGTGAAAAACTAAGCCAAACAATTTCATCAATTATTCCCAACTCAACCAGGAAAAATTTCCTAACCAAATAGGCTGTAAGCATTTGATATATTTTACCAACTATTTTGTTTGTGTAAATCTCTTATTAATTATCGCTGGGTGCTTGTGCATATATTATTTCCAAGCACCAGCTTTTGATGTATGAAACTCGTAAGCAGTTATTTTCTATATTTACTGGTTTTTCGGAAATTGTATGCTAAGAATCATTGGAAAAGTTATTAATGTTATTTTAGATTTGACAATATTGCCCAGTTATTTTTATCTTAATTTTGGTATGGTTTTGACAAATGTTTTGGTTTTTGAGCTGAAAGTGTAGGTTAGTGATGGGAAGTCTTGTCCATTTGTTAAATCATGGTTGCTTCCTATCTTGTTTAGTATGTCATGGTGATAAAGAATTTTTTGTGGTAGATATGGAACCACCCTGGGATCTTGCAATTGACAAAAGAAGATAAGGACTATGTAAGACATGAAGAAGCTGTTGAGAATTTTCTAGTGGATGATTGCTCCAGTGATGAAAATTCTGATAATAATGCTGCCGGAGGTAGTCTTCTCATACATCTATATATAGGCACTTACTCTTGTTATCTGCTTCTTATCAGTTAAGATAATTATTAACTGGTTGAAGTGTCTCTATAGGCAACGGTGGTTTTTAGGATGCATGTCTGTATTTTCCTAATCAAGGATTATTTTTATTATTAATTTGCTATTACTAATAAGTTTTAGTAGGTGCTGAGTCTCTAGAAACTTGTTTCCCATGTAGTATGACATCTCAACAGTAATAAGAATAATTTAGCAGCTTGAGTTGCCTTTTTTTTTTTTTTGTATGTGCTGGAAACCGAACCCTATCACCATTTTATATAAAGCCAAGCCATATAGTTGGCTAGTTTCTTTTTAACTTTTCAACATTCATGATTTATTGATCTTTTTAGTAGTATAGGACAGTTGAAAGCTTAAAAACCATAGTTCCAATGGCATTATGTACAATTTCCTAGAAATTCTTCTCCCATGTGACAGAAAATTTTGGTGTCAAAAGCTCCAGACTGTTTGATTTCAGAAAATAATTTTCTGCTTTCAGGATTTTATGAAGGAAATAATGAAAATTGGAAATGAAAACTGGACATTTAATTTTAGTTTTCATTGTTTTCTTTACAAAATCTTGAAAACAAAAACTGAAAACTGCTTTAGAAGCCAAACAGACCCTTAGTTGTCTGTGTAGCATGATGAATGATCATGCTGCTTATATATCCCTTTTACTTTGTTCTAATTAAAATTGTGTTTGGCCTTCATTTTCAGGTAGTTTTTATTTTTTAAAAAAAAACATGATTAATTTCTGTTGTTTGTTGTTGGTATAGCATCGGTTGTAGAATGACCTGCAAAAGCCCTAGTAATGAGAGGAGACCGGGTGGAGGGTAGCTCAATAGGTAGGGGTGGAAGAAGATCAAGAAAAATTGTAGACAAAAACTATTAAATATGACTTAGATTTTCCTAGTTTGCGTGTAGACATGGTCTATGATAGGATGCAATAGCATTGTTTGATCTGTATCGGACCCAAACCTAGTAAGAAATGACTTTGTTGTTACTCAATGGTGCCATATACATGGAAGTCATCAGCTAGTAATAAAACATATGTTGACATTTCTTGTGAAGCATAACACATTTACTATTTGAAGATTGGGTATTTTGCATTTAATTATTCATACTTCCATGAATATAATTCTATGCGGTATATTTGACAACTTATTACCCTACAGAGAAGATGAGGTATGCTAATGATTTGCAGCAAAGGAAAGATGGGAATGGCTTTTTCGTAAAGGTATGAAACGGAACAAAATTGATTAGTGGTATAGTTATTTGGTTTATCTTTTCAGTTTGAAGTGGAATTTTAAATGAGATGCTCTGTTAGATGCTGTCGCTGTATCTTTTGATATTGTGATACTACTTGCGTGAATTGTAGGTTAGCTCACTTGTTATGAATTATGCTTTTAACGACCATGCTTTCATTGATGGTGCTTATCACTTTCCAGGGATGGTGGAATGACCTGCTTCATGAAAAAATTTATAAACAGCCTGATCACAGTGGCAAAATGGTTTTGCTGATGGAGATACTAACCATGAGTTCTGATGTGGGTGATAAGGTGTTGGTTTTTAGTCAGAGCATACCAACCCTCGACCTGATAGAACTTTACCTCTCCAGGATACCACGGAGCAGCAAACGTGGGAAGTTTTGGAGAAAGGAAAAGATTGGTATAGGTGGGTTCAGATTTTTAAAAGCCTGTCCAACTTGCTGCTACTCTTGTCAGTCCTCTGATTTGTTATTGTTTTACTGATTGGTTATTTATTTATTTTTTTTACTTGTCTTGTAATTTTTCATGCTGTCTTCCCTGCAACACTTTCATCTGCAGGCATTATTGTTTTGAAAGTCTTGGGATGATCTGTCTCTTCCTGTTTTAATTGATGCTTAGACCTGGTAAATTAGGATTAATATTAGTATTTTTAACACTCTATAAATTGGCTTGACTAATTAATTTTTAGCAACTTTTTTTTTTTTTGGTATAGTACTTTCAAGCTGGTATTAGTATTCTGAGAGACACCTTGGTAGAAATATTCTCATAAGACCTCGTTTATCAAACTTCTCAATATATTGTGCAGAAGTTTGATAATAGTTTAGTTGTATGTTGTATGAACTGCTTACATTTTATTGCTGGTTCATTTTTTCTTCACACACACTTCTTTTAGTTTCTTCTTCATGTACGATGCTCTATGTTGAAATTTAATTATATATGGTTGTTTCTTGAAATCTAGATGGATCCTATTGCTAATGGTTGTTCCTTGGTTCATTATTTTCTTATACGATTTAACCTCCAGGCTGGATGGAAGGACAGAGAGCTCTGAAAGGCAAAGGCTTGTTGAGAGATTTAATGAACCCTCAAATAGGCGGGTAAAATGCACTCTGATTTCAACCAGGGCAGGATCTTTGGGTATTAATCTTCATGCTGCTAACCGCGTTGTTATAATTGATGGTTCTTGGAATCCAACATATGATCTCCAGGCCATCTATCGAGCTTGGAGGTGAGCTCTTGTTAATTCTTCCCTTAAATGAGTTTTCTTCTGGTGATAATATTAGTTGTAAAGTATACTTAGGCAGTCTGTTGAGCAATCAACAGTAGTAAAATTTTGGGAAAAGGAAGTTTCCAATTGGATTTGATGTTGACTATTAATAGATTATTCCAAGTAGCAAAAGTAACAAAGAAAAGTGCCAAATATGGGTCTTATCCGATAGTTGATGCTATGCAATTTCAATATTGTCTGAAAGTTGAGACTACTTAAAATTATGGTCACCCCTGCTTCTCTAATTCTTGCAAAAGCATTTGCTCACAATATTGGAAATCAGGTGCTTGGGGTGGTAAAGTCCTCCGCATAATTTATACTTCAACTTGGTTTGGAGTAGTTTGGCAAGTTTCAATTTGGAAAGATATCTTTAGAAATTTGAACATGATACGCATTTTTCATTTGATCATTTATGAATTATTTGATTACCAATTGGCAAACAATGTAATTGAAGTCAAAATATTTTTTTCATGCTTGAAGGTATGGGCAGACAAAGCCTGTGTTTGCATACCGATTGCTGGCTCATGGAACCATGGAAGAGAAAATATACAAGCGCCAGGTAATAAATACTACATGATGTGCTTCCCTTGTTCTTTATCAATATATCTGATGTAGAGAAATGGTTTCAATAGGTAACAAAGGAGGGGCTCGCTGCTAGAGTGGTTGATAGGCAACAGGTCCACAGGACCATATCCAAAGAAGAGATGCTACATCTGTTCGAGTTTGGTGATGATGAGAACCCTGAGACTTTAGCTGAACTTAATCAAGAAAATGGGGATGTTTCTGATCAAAATGACCCAAATTCGGTTCGGCATTCACTGAAACATTCAAATGGCAGCAGTAGTTCTGATAAGCTAATGGAAAGCTTACTTAGAAAGCATCATCCACTGTACGTTCTCGACTTACAGTAGTTGTTACTTGTTTCCTTGATTCTCTTTCATGATCCAGGTGTCTTCCACGGTCTGACTTTTAAGGCATCTTTGTACGTTATGATCACATATTCTTTATCCTTTCTAACCCTTGGTCTTGTCTTGGTTAGTGGTGAATCTATATATATATATATATATATTTAACCTAGCTGGAAGTCTAAAGTCATATTTTAACTTTTTATTCGTATATGATTATACATCTTATAAATTCTCACAAAGTTATTATTGGTAGTAGAAGAGTCTTGAGTTTAATTTTTGCCAGTAGTCATTCATTAATACGTGATCTTTAAGTGCTAGCGTAAGCACTTGTTAGGCTTGTAGCGTGACTTGGAATGGAGCTGGCTCCCCTAAACTTTTTGTTAAAAAAGATGAAAAAGACATTTTCTATTAGGACATCCACAAGTGGGGTCTCGAGTGCTGTCCGGAACTTGCTTTAGTACGATTAGGATATCAATAGAACCAAGTTGTTGGGGTGGCTAGAACTATGGCCATGCTAGTAGCAGTAGTATAGATTAAGGGTGTGTTCGGTAGATGGGGTAAAGAGGGAGTAAGTTTTCAAGGATGGGTTACATTTGTAAAATTACATATGACGTCCATGAAAATTTACCTCCATTTTTACCTATAACCAAGTACACCCTAAAAATTTATTTAGTCAAGTATGTAGACTTGGAATTTTGTACTAGGGTCATTCTCTAAAATACCAATACTTCAGTTTCTCCCAGTTTCTCTCTTCTTTTTTTTTTTTTAATAATAAGAAGTAACTATTATGTATCTGACCTAATATTTTGTTACTAGGTGGATTGCTAATTATCATGAACATGAATCCCTGTTACAAGAAAATGAAGAGGAAAAGCTGTCAAAGGAGGAGAAAGACATGGCTTGGGAGGTGTACAGGAAATCTCTTGAATGGGAAGAAGTGCAGAGAGTACCAGTTGGTGAGCATATACCTCCTGAACAAAAGCCAGAAATGGTAAGTGCAAAACCCCAGGTACCAGTAGACCCCCTCAGTATGATCTCAAGTGCTAGGATAAGGAATCGTTTCATCATGCGGAAATGCACCAACCTTGCACACATGCTGACACTTAGAAGTCAGGGCATAAAACATGGTTGCAGTACAGTTTGTGGGGAATGCGCCCAGGAGATTAGCTGGGACGACTTAAAGATTAGAAAATAGGAAATGAGGGGCAATATATCATATAATCAGAACTGTTTATATATAGAATCCAATTTAACATTTTTTTGTTGTAAATGGATTATGCCCCATGCTCATTTTTTCTGTTTCTTTTGGATGTAATAGAAATGTGACAAGGTGAAGGATGAGAAATTATTGACTGCTGTCAATATATATAATCCAATTTAATTATTTTGTTTTAACTGCGTTGTGTTCCATGTTCAAGATCTTCTATTTTTGTTTGCTTTTATTTTTTTTTTTTGGAAAAAAAAATTATTTGTGAACCATGTTTAAAATCTTATTTTGTATAAAATAAAAAAGGAAAAGAATATCTAACTCGTAAGTTTTTCACTCATTTTTTTAATACTTAATTATTAACTATTAATTCTAATCGAATCTCTTAACTTTTACTCGTTTACTAGGTAATCAATTATTATATTCTTAAATTGTAATAATTTTCACACGTAGGTTTCATATTCAATTTTATGGAGCTCACGTATAAAGTATTGTTAGGGACTGACTTGATAAAGTTTGAGTGTGACGTGTCAAAGGTCTTCAATGGTCTTTTTATTTCTTTCATTATCTCATCTAATATTAACTAACAAATATGTAAAAATATTAAAAGTAAAACATATAAGGAAATTAGTACGTCATCTTGAGTGCCTGGCGTAAAATTATAAAGGTTTTTTGAGAGCCTTAATACATGATTTGAAGACATTTTCTCTTTCAAAATTAGGAGTATGTTTGGCAACACTCTGTCAGTAATAAAGCTATTAAAAAAAAATGCACTTTTGACATTCTATGAACTTCATTTGTAAGTAGTATTCGAATGGCTTGCATTCTTGTAATTAGTGCATAAGTACCATCAATTTGTTGCTTGAATCCTTGAGTCATTAATCTCGTTTGATTTGTCACAATTTTTCCTTTTTCATCAAGCTTATTCGAAAGACTCGTCTAGCTCCAATGTTTGTGCAATCTTGTCGTCTAGGATCTAGTTTCCAAGCTTGCTTCTTGCAAATTGGTCTAACTCTTCTTCCATTGCATCAGTCCATAAATCATTTGCTAGTGCTTCATAAATATAGATTTTGGCTCAATCTAAGACAATAATGCAATGTTGCTTGGTTGGAAGGACGATTTTGTTCTTATTCTATGTGACCGTCCTCCAATATGAATTATTTTGGAAAAAAACTAAATTATCTCAATTCTGTGGGCTTATTTGATTTTTCAGGAGAGGCTTAAACAGGTTGCTCATCTTGTTCAATGTCTCCTTGTGTATATCTGACTTAATGTGACTACTGGCATCGTCAATTTTACAAAGACATTTTCCTTTGCAGAATCATCCGTACTTACGTTCATAGAATACTGCATGCATTTATTCTTCAATAATTCTTGATGATGTATTGAATGCCCTTTATACTCTACTTCTAGATGAGTATCCAAGAAATGCGCCATAATATGTTTACCAAGATTATCCTCATTATTAACAACGGAACATTTGTATCCAAACACATGAAAATAATAAAGTGCGGTTTGATTACATGCCCTAACTCATAAGCTGTTTTTTCTAGAATGGGCGCAATTAATATTCTGTTCAGCCCATAAAATGTGTTTAAAATTTCAACCCAAAGATTTTCAGGGAAATTATTTTCCTGAAGCATGTTGTGTTGCTCGCTATATTTTTTTTATGAATAATGCTATTTGATGTTTCAAACACAACGTGGTAATTTTTTTTCTTTTACACCATAAATGACTTAAACTAAGTAAATTATGTTTTAAACCCATCAACTAAATAAATAATATCAATGGTTGTAGGGAGACCTTTGCCAATTTTACCTACTTCAATGATGATTCCTTGTCCATTATCTCTTAAAGGGCACACGTACTCCATCATATTGATATAACTGCAATAACATGTATGGATTTCCTACCATGTTCCTATAGTGTCCACTGTTAAGATACTGATTTTTGCAGTAATTCATTTTCAACTTTGAAATCTAATGAGGATGATTCTGATTAAGAATTTCGTCCTTAAACATGTTACTTTCATTAATCAAGGCATCATTTTCTCTTTTTAATGCAACATATTTGAATGGTATAGTTTAAGTTAACAAATATTCATTGAGACAAGTGGCAAGGGACTTCCTCATCTTCCTCATTTGCCACGAAGCATAGATTTGCCCTATATATATTCTGGTCACTTTTTAGAATTTGAATAATATATTATTGATTAAAGTTTTAAATAATATTACTATCTATTGAATAATATATGTTAATATTAATTCAATAAATACTCTTCTTTTGTATATTCCATTGTTTATGTCACACGCGCGTGCGCATAAACACACACAATTTCATAATGCTATGTTCTACATATTGTATATAATAATATTTTGTTAACTTAATATTAAATACAAATTAAAAATCTTAATACGTGTTTACATATTTAAATTTTTATATAACATTTGTGAATGTTATGTTGTAAGTTTTGATGATGCCAAAAATTCAATGACAAAAAGGTGGAAGCACAAGAGCATGGAATTTCTTAAAGATGAACAAAACAAATAATCAAGTCATGGTTAGAATAATTAAGACTTAGATCAATTTGTTAAAAGGTTTTTTATTTAGTAAGTTTATTTGGCCAATTTTAAGTTAATCAAGTTTTAATCTAAGGAAAATTTGAATTGATAGAATTTAATTGTTCTTAATAAAGAATTTGTTTTGATTTGTGACAATATAAGCATGATTTGAAAGGGAATGCTTAAATGATGTTTAAAAATGTTTTTAGAATGAAAAAGTGTGTTAAACCCTTAAATGAACAAGCAACTAAGTTTATTGCAAATTTATTTTTCAATATCTTGTTAATCTATATAATTAGATCTTTATATCTCTTACATACTCATCTATTAAATTAGGTTTTCAATCCAATTTCTTATATTTTACTGGAAAATGGATTAGAGTGTGATTTTTAAGAAAAAGTCTAAGAATTCAACTCACCCCCTCTTGAGTTTATTGAGACCACTTGGATAACAACATTAAGGAAGAGAAAAATAGAAATGGAGAATATTTTTAGGATATAATAATACTGTTTAAAATTTTAATCATTAATATATTATTCAGATAAAAGAAAAGTAGAAAGAAAATATTATTTTGGGAGGGAAAAATAGAGAATAATCAATATTAAGACACACAAAATTTAGAGCAATAGTTAATATGAATGAAATAAAGTTTATAATTTAATTTGTCCAAATTTATAAATTGATTTCAGAGGCAGAAAATCAGACTTTTTTCCAAAAAAATATGTGAAACTAGCTGAATCTCCAAATAAAAGTGTGAAGATTAACAATCCTCAATCCCCATATAGGTATAATTAATGACGAGGGTGAAAGATATAAATATTAGCTATTGAATTTTACATAAATAATAAAAAATTAAACATACAATTATATAACTTTTTAAAATGGCTATATAACCTTTAAATAACTTTAATTCTAAACCATCCATATATTTAACAATGGACTCAAGATTTACTCTCACTTCTCCTATAAAAGGTCAAAACACTACTCTCACTGCCATTGGCCACATCCACAACCCCATCCCTCATTACTGTAGGAGACTTTTGGACAATCTGCTATTGACAATAATGAAATGGGTACAAATATCAAAATTAAATGTTTATACAACATTAAAACCAAAATGATTAGCGTGTACAATTCATAACTTCTTAAGCAACTAGTACATAGAAGGCTATAGTTTCTCACGCCACCAAGAATAACATAAATTGCTACTCTATGAGGTACACCTCCTTTACAATTGATACATAAATGATGATATCCTGATGCACTTCACCTTGCCCACAGCCCACAGTGACACACAAAACATACTATGTAATAGGCTAACAACATTAACATGCACCTGGAGTGTGACATGGTTGTGCTTTATATCTATTAATAAAGTGACATTTCAGTTAGAACCCACTTTAACTTTCACTGTTAGTTAAAGTGTCACTTTTTTAGTAGATATAAAGCATATCCACATGATACTCCAGGTGCATCTGAAAATTTCTCCAAGGCATGGGTAGTAGCAGAGTAACATAGCAAAAGATGTTAACTAGCAATATTCATCTCCTAGCCAATTATCCTTTTCCTTTGGACCAGTTGGCCCCTCCTCACCATAAAGCTCTGTTGGAAACAATTCAAACAAGTTCTCCACAGAAAATCTAACAAACATTGGAAGCAGATCTATTACCTTCTCTATTTCTGAACGCGAATCATACACAATAGTAGGACCCCATTCTCTCATATATTGCAACCAACATGGTTCTTCGATGGCTCCATCCCGAGATACTCTGCTGCAACAATCTGATATTTGATGCTCGAATCCACAACGAATTCGCTTCTAGCTGCATCGTTGCGTACTCCTATTCCGAGTTTGGATGATCCTTGAAGGTAAGTCCCAGGGTGAGGGAAGCTAGCATGGCCATGTTTTGATGAATAAACAATTGGTTTATTCCCCTTAATAAACTCCAGATCAGGTGCATTCACCCATTCGCCACCACTATGCTGAGAGAAGAAAACGGACCATAGCTCTCCAGTGAAGTTGCTTACACGAAGGGTGAAGTGCTCCCAGTCACTCACATGTTCCCCTATCTTGTTCATCTCAATGTTCAACAATGACACTTTAAGGGTAGCAGGCCCATTGAAGGGGCAAAAAACCCACATTGCAATATCAGTAAAGGCTCCTCCCAATGCTGGTTTTACATGAACATAGAGTTCTGCACTATCTATGTTTCCTTTCTTTAGATTATTTCTCACGTCTTCATCAGTTGGCAAATCAATCCAGAAGGCACCATCATTTGTTCCTCCACTTGGTAAATTCGAGCCCTGGTAATCTATGGCGCGACCCTTCTCACTGCCAGCTGAATAAATCAGTGCTCCATTCTTAAAAAACCATTGCACTGATGATGGCAAGTATGTCTCATCAGGATGGAAGTACAGTGTAGGTCCATAGTGCTCAATGAGTGCATGAATCTGGTTCAGATTTGGCATAGCATACAAGTTAGAATCAAGATTCTTCAAGCAAGCAATATTATCCACCACTTGTTCAGAATCATAATAGCCACCGCAGACAAATGTCCCAACAGATACACCTCTACATAGCATACCTCTATCACAGGGCTGCGTGTTCCAAACCTGAAATGATTCTTTTGAAGATTTTGACTTTACAGTCATTAATAGATGAGAAGTTTCACAAGTTTCTGTTAGATCTTCTCGCACGCATCGAACTTCTTCAGCTTCAGGCTCATTCTGTGTGCTAGTAACTACTACGCCCATGGCTTTATAACCCTTTGGAGGATTTGGAAACCAAAAGTAAGCACATTCATCATCTGAATCTGTGCTCCATAGTAAAGTGTAGTCAAGAGGCTTTCTAAGAGCTGGAGATTCTGATACAGAACCATTGGAGGAATCAGCTTCAGGTTTAAAATTAGTTTCACGGGCGACAAGAACATATCCTCTCAATGGCTTGCCATTGGACTGGCAATAGTGGCCAAGGGAGAAAAATCCATCCGGAATCTCCAGAGGTCTATAAAAGGTGAAACCCTGTGATTTTCCACGCAAACGAGTGCATCTCCAAATTCTCTCAAACTTTGTTATTTGTAAGACTTCTATTTCCCCAAGGCATATTCTTCCACTAGCAAAACCATTACCTGACCAGATCATTCACATGCTTAGATAAGTAAGGTGATTAAGCCACAAAATTCCATGACAGTGGAGCTATGGAAAATCAAGGCGAACCAATACAGTCAAAAGATTATTGATATCAAGAATTCAATTTTGATCTCTGCAGTAACTAGTAAGACTTCTATCATACATTATCCTGCCAAATATGCAATAGAGATGCTTACTTGATGCATGCATATTAATGAAATATTTGCTCAACTCTCAAAAGGAAAACAAACAGAAAGAAAAAGCTGCACCATAATTTACAAGAAATTTGTCATCTGAAGTCAACATAAGGAATTCCAGTCAGAGTTCATAAATAGCAACAAATTTAATTCTGATCTAATTATATATGTAGTTTTGCTCAAATTTTGCTCCACCTGATCACCCAAAAAGACAGATAAAAGGAAAAATCGCACCATCCTGAAACTCTGGTTCATGAACATCCCTACAGATTTTTTTTTTTTTTTTAAAAAAAAAAACCCATTTTTCAAAGATTATCAATCTGGAGATATAAAAAGAGCTTGTTTTCTTGGTTTGATTGGATCAGCAAAATATGCACCCACACACACACACGTAGCTATTTGATCAGCTGAAAGGCAGCAGCAAGAAACAAGAACAGAGTTCAATCCCAGTTAATATATACAAGCCAATTCTCAAAAGACAATACAATTCAATTAAAAAATGTAAGGGAACACCCATTAAAGAAAACCAAGAGAATAATCCTTAAGACACTTTTTTTTTTCTTTTTGTTTCAAATTTCAAAGCTTTTAAGGGACATACCCTGTGGCCAGTGTGGAAGAGGTGAAGGGAGAGAGAAGGGGTGTGGCCCCTCAGAGAATTCCGGGACACAATCCCAGCAAAAGCACTCGCACCCCAACATATCCCGTCCTTTCTTTCAGTATCAGTCACAAAAAGATCAGAGCAATATTCAGAGTCCCTCTTTCTTATATATATATAATAAATTCTCCAACAAAGCAGAAGCACTGAAACTGTGAAAGACACAGAAACAAGAGTGGTAATTCCTTGCCTTGCCTTGAAAGGAGCTCAAGAGAGAAGAAGAAGAAGAAGAAGAAGATTGCTTTCAGCAACAATAATAAAGAAAAAGTGTTCAACTTTCTCCTCCCTCTCCTCTCTTCTCTCTCCTTTCTTCTTCTTGAGTGCTTTTTTATTTCTCTTTGCAGAGATGCTGCTTTTATATTTTGTTTCGACTTTCGGTTTTGGTTTTTATTTATTTCCTTGTCTCCTTTTTTTCTTTACATTTTTTTCTTCTTAGTTCTTTTGAAAAATATATAAGTATAATAAAATATTATATTGACTCACACTTTATTCATAATTAAATAAGATATTAATTCTATTTAAATAAAATATACATCTCATCTAATAATAAATAAAATATTAATTAACATAGTATTTCACATATTATAAATATAAATATTAGACTTGTTTGCCTTTAACTACTACTTATTAATTCAAAATAAAAGTATCTGGGAGTGTTTGTGTAGCATATTCACCTTGCGTTTTACTCGATTCACTCGCCACCTTTTTGGTGTTGCTAACACGCTTCGAGCCTTCAATTATTGGCCTTTGTTGTTGATGATTAAGACATACTTCTCTCTTTCTTTTTGGTTTTTATGGTATAAGTGGTTGCAAATAGATTCTTGCGCATATTTACATAATAAATTATCAATGTCTATATCGGTAAAATTATTTACTTTAATTTTCACATAAAATAATTTTACACATAAATTTAAGAAATAATCAAATTATAAGAGATAACTTACCAAATACAATAATTTTGGTTGGTGTAATCAAGGTATCAAATATCAAAAGAAGTGACTATTTCTGGGCGTAGAACTAACAGAAATGTGATTTATTTTTAATTACAAGACTCTTCATATATACCGTAGAAATTAAATCCTAGACTATGCTTAAAGAGCCAAAGCTATCAACAATTAGGTCTTGTGGTTAGCTAATATACTAATTACTCATAATTTGATATTTTCTTAAATTTGTATTGGTTAGGTGTAAAATTATTTTACCTTGTCAAGAAATAAACATCAAACTCATATTTGCTTAAAGAATAATATTATCTTGTTAAAAAAGAGCTAATGCTCACTTTAGTCCATAACATTTCATACGAGTCATTTAATTCACTTTTAAAATGAATCAATTTAGTTCTTCAACATCTATTAAATCACCATAAGACCAAAGTGCCTGGTGGAAATAGAGCTCATCTTAAGGAGGCAGAGCTCAAAGAGGAAATAAAGCAAATAAAAATTAGATTTCGGCTAATAAAACATAGAGCTCAAAAAATGGGAGAAGAATATAGGCGAGCTTTTTCCTATTGACGGATATCTAATTCCATTTGACGATCTCTATTTCCTATTCCCCTCTTTTAATTCCTCTCGGACGAGCTCTATTTCATATTGGCAGATCTAATACCTCTCTGACGAGCTTTGTCATATTGACGGAGCTCTAATTCCTTTCGGTAAAGCTCTCTCTTCTTCAGGACGAGCTCTATTACCACCAAGCACTCGCTTAACTAAGGTGATTAACAGGGACTAGATTTATTCAAGTTTATAAATGTGAGAACTAAATTGATTTATTTTAAAAGTGAGGACTAAAATAACTTATAATGAAATGTCAGAAGACTAAAGTGAGTATAAACTCTTAAAAAAAAAAGGTCAACAAAATCTTTTACACAAATTATAAATATCAGTAATATTACACGATTAGTAAAATATAATCAAAATTTCCCTGATAAGATAAAATGTAATTGTGAAAACCATTTATTCATCTAAAGCTCACTATTTAGATCATTTCATTTTTGCACTTAATTTCTAACCAAAGTTATGGTTGTTTAGTATCTTTATCAACAATTATTAGATGAATTAAAGTGATATGATATATTTATTCATCTAAATGTTGACATATATGTTACATACTATTTTGATGAATGAACTCAAATAAAAATGCTGACTTTTTAACATTTTAGTTGTTTAAATTATCACTATAATTAACTGAAAATCAAAGATGGTAATTAGATAAGCCTCAAACGAGTCAGAACTATTCATCTATATATATGAAAATAATATTACATTATTCTAGTTAAATTTTTGGCAACAAAATCGTGAATAATGATAATTTCCTATTTATATTTCATAAGTATTTGGATTTAATTTTGACATAATAATAGTGTAAAGAAATTTTTTATACTCTTTTTTAAATATTTAATTATATATTGTCCTATCATTAAATATATTTTCTTTTACATTTACTATTTAAAAAATCTTATATAATAAAATGGATTTAATATTCATATACTAATAATGTAAACAAATTTTATATATTCATCAAATCATATATTGTCACGTTCATGATAATTAATTATCTTACTCGTTGCTTAAAAAATCATACAAATAAAATATTTCGATTGAATGAATTTTACACCATTAGTATATTAAAATTAAACTCTAATAAAATTTGATTAGCTTGTAGCATAAATTTCTTTATTACATCAAAATTAATCTCTAACTATTTAACCTATTTTGATTTTATTACATTCATTTCACTTGTGAAAAGTATATAGAGTTATAACCTATTTAGGCTTAGTCTAGATTGTCAAGATTCTTATTTTCAAAAGTATTTATTTATCTAAGTATGAGATGTATGGGGAAAAATGAATTGTTATTGTTGAGACACATTAAACATGAATATTTGGAATGATTTACTAAAGGTTATGTAATTGAATTACATTAGATTGAAAACATCTATATATATGAAGAGCCAGCTTTAAGAAAATAAGAAACAAATTAAATAAAATGTATGTAGTAGATTGTAAAAACATGTGAAGAGGTTAATGCTTCCCACAAGAAGCGATATTCCTAATAGTAATTATTTAATGCTAATAATTTGACAGGATAAAATTTCATTTTGGAATTAAATTTGGAATCCAATTATAGATATTAAAACATCATAACAGTATAATAAAAATTAAATAATTTGAACTAATTGAAAATAGAGTTTAATTTCTATCCACTAATAGCATAAAATCTTTTTACACTATTATCCAATAATGTATAGCTATATCAATAAAAGTGTTTAAGTCTCACAACCACTTCTTGAAAACCCATACAAATGAGATAATTTAATTGAATAATAGTATATAAAAGTGCATAAAAATTAAACTCTTAAAAATAATATTATAGAAACTAACAAAGCACTTAAACAAATAATAAGTAGTTTAATTTTTATACACTTATAGAATAACTGATAACCAATAAAGATTATAGAAAGTATCAAATGATATTATTTCAATTTCAAAATAAATTATGTCTAGATATATTAATTTATAAATATAAGAAAAAAGTGACATTTATTTCCAAATGAAGAGAGTATTAGATTTGTTTATTTTTCTTTATGAAGGAAGGAGTAGTAGATAACTGCTCACTGTAATAACTATATATATATATATTGAATAAAAAAATCTTCAAGTTAGGGGACACAAGCGGCTGTACATCACGCGCTTCAGAGAAATTGTTCGGTAAACAAATAGGCATTTCATTTAGCAATCTCGTTATTTGCGATAGGGAAGCAACTCGGTAGGCTACAGTCCCCCATATTTTTTCTTTTTTCTTTTTCATTCATCACGGTCCCGAATATCTTAACTTGGAAGGTGTATCTTGTTTTTCTTTTCTTATTAATTAATCTTCCATTTTAACCTTTTTCCTTTAGTTTTGAAGTTGAAACTTCAACCTTGGAATCGTACAGTATGAAGGGCGAATATTCCATATAATGTCATTTTTTCAAATTGAAGAATGATTGAATAAGGCACTTCCCACTTTCCTTTACGGGTCCTTTCAATGCAAGAAAAAATGATTTCCTTGTGAGATTGAAGATTGTGCATTCATTGCATCTTTTCTTATGTGGGTGTCCGGTTGGTCCACCAACACGTTTAGGATCAATGATTTGCCATTGATACTTGATTTTTTTGCATTATGATCTTATAGGGTGAAGATTACTAATCTAGTTAGGGCAGAACAATGCATATAATCTGAGATTTGAATAGAGTGCATAATAAATAACAATTGTAGTTTTAGCGGAGAGAAAATGAACACAAGGTCGTTGCCTACCAACTTGGACCAAACTTAATGGGTCCACAACATTGAAAATGCTCCTATCGATTTGGATGCACATTAATGACTGCTCGGATCCATCCACTACTTGATAAATGTCATTGTCGAGATTATGACTTCGAAATATACTTTCACTTCAATTTATAGGGCAAAATAAAAAATTAAATAAAAAATCAACCAGAAAAGAAAAATAAATCAAAGCCGTCGGCCGCCCCATTAGACTCGAAATGTCAAATTCTATTTCCATTATACTCCACGTGCAACTAAGTAGGCATTAAAATAAAATAAAAATTATTTATACTCAAAGAATGTTGGATATTGTTAATTTATAACTTATTTATTATTAAATGAAATATTAATCTTATTTAAATGGAGTTAACATCACATCTAATGATAAATGAAATATGAGTCGACACATTATCTCATACTTTATAAATACAAATAACACAACTCTAAAATAAATCCTTCCAATTTAAATAAGAAGATGAAGGTCTCTGCCACAAAAAATAAGAAGATGAAGGCACATCCACCAAATCACCAACCACGTTTATTTTTAGTCCTTTTGTTCTATATTAATAACCATTCCCAGAAAATCATGAAATTTAGGTATATTGAAAAGTTAATGTATCTTGTTAAATTTAGGTATATTGAAAAATTAATATATCTTGTTAAGGCTATAATTTATAACCAATACATTAACTTTTCAATATACCTAAATTATACAGTTTCCTAAAAGTGACTATTACTATATAATGGAGAAAATATTTTATTGCCTTGTGTCAAAGAATCAAATGTAATAAAATCTTAAAGATTTTAATGCATCATGTGTATTGATAACGTAGAAGAACTCAAACTTCAATACAAAATCTATCATATTTGATTCTTTCAACTTAGTATGTATTTCACTTCCTTATTTTATTTTGATTAAACTTCAAAACAGTCGCTGTTTTTATATAATAAATAAATAAATTTTATAAAAAACAATAAATAAATAAAGTATTCTCTATCTATTTTAATATTATATCAATTGGTCTAAAAAAATAAGGTCTTGCTAACGAATATCCTAAGGATACTCCTTAACACACTCAAAATAATGAAAACTTAAAAGTTTTACTTTTCTATTAAAAAAAGGATTTATTTAAATGATAATCTTAGGGCAATGATTAAGAAAGTCAAAATAGAAAATATTAATTTAATCAATGTATTCAATGCATTGAAATCTGAACAAGTTTATTTTTGTATAAAGATTTTCCACTTCTAGGTTCTTTAACAAGTGCTCTAAAGGCACTGGTTTGTAAAACTTTTTTAACACACAAATTTCACTTTAAGATTCTTAAAGAGTGTTCTTGTTATACTCATTAGTCAAACCTAAAAAATTAATCCAATAATTCTTTTTTTTTTGTTTTAAATGTTAGACAATTTAATCGGATTCTTAAGTCTTTTTTTTTTTTGGGTCCATGAGCAATGAAAAACAAACAAAAGAAAAGCTTATCTCAAAAAGCAAGCCCTCATCAAATTCCTAAGGATTACAAGATGCATATCTCTTTGTGGTGTTAACCAAATTCTATCCTTTTCGCTGAAGAAGCGTCTACCTTAGCAAGAATTCGCGGAGTTACCTTTCGGAGCATGTGTTACAAGGAGCACTGCCAATTATGCTGAACCAAATACTTGATATAATGAAATAGGCTACTGTAAACATGAATAGAAGGTATATCCTTATGAGTCACTGCGTGAAGAACCTCAAGACAATTCACCTCACAAAGAATATTTCTAAAACCATAACCCCAAGCCATAATCATTCCCTTGCAAATGGCCAGAAAACTCAACACACACATTATCCGTGATACCAATAAAGCTGAGAGGCCCACAACAACCCACTAATCCTAGCTCTACCTAGGTTGCCCAAGGAGCTCCCATCATAGTTGAGCTTGACAAAGTGATAAGAAAGGTGACGCCAACTAAAGTATGCTGATGTTGTGAAGGCACTTTCCCAAAAACCTTGGCACAAGATCAAGTGTAGAATTCGTTGCACAGAATGTGGGAGGAGTAAGAACTTGGTAAAAAACAAGAGTTTTCAGAATGTCAAACAGCTACACAGAATACTTTCCCCAAAAAAATATATTTCCAAACACTCATGGAATTCCAACTCAAAAAATATTTACGGGCCCATTAAATAGTTTGATATGTTATCGCTATTCGCTACATGCCTTATTTTTCCAATCACTTATATTAATAAAATGACATCAGTTTGGCAAACTTAAAATGAAATTTGTGAGTAATTTTGGGCTTTTGAGCGTTATAATAATGGAGGAAAAGCCCTATTTTAATAGGTTATGTATAGTGTTTTTCCCCCTAAGAATTAACTTATTCTACATAAAAATTGATAGAGACTATTTTGAAACTTACTCATTTACTATCTTTTATAGCCTTTATGCATTTGCTTTTGTTTCTGTAATACTATATATCTAGAAAAACAATATATACAATATTTTTTACAAAAATTATGATAATTATTAAATGAAATAAAATAATATATCCAACTAATTTATCTAAAAACTAATAATTATGATATATCATTTTAAATATAAAATTTTAAGAAATTTTTTTGTTGTTTAACATTTTCCTTAGATTTATTAGCTGATAATTTTTCCCCTATCAATACCTCAATAATTTATCCCTTTAAAAATATATGTCAATTTTGATCAAGGACAAATATTAAGAAAGATAATAAATAATATTGATAATGGAATAAAATATAGTGAATGGACTAATTTATTCCTAAGTATTAATTGATACGACACAATATTCAAAACTAATATTAGATGGAATGCTTTGAAAATGAAAAATTTAATTAGGGATAATATTAGAATAAAAAAATTAATATTTTATTAAAATATAAAATTGATAAATATTTTAAAATATAAAATTATTTAAAAATAGATAAATATTCTGAAAGAGAAGAAATAACTTTTTTGATTTAGTAGAAAGAAAAAAGTTGCCCGTTGATCTAGCCCAAAAACTAGAAAAATGGCAACAACAAAGAACTGCGTCGCACAATAAATAGCCTACATAGATACCAAGCCAACACCGCAGAGCGCGGGATTCAACTGAATTCACAGGCTACCGGCTGCCCAATCTATCAAACAGTTGTCAACCTCAAAGCTTTGCAGACATACAGCAGAACACGACACTATGAATCGTCCAAAAGAGAAACCCATTTAAAGCTACAATAATTAATAAAGACTTCTATACCCAAAAAAAAAAAATGGTGATGATTGATGAAAATTTATTCCCGCGTTCTACAGGAAGAAAAGACTCGTTCTAATTCCTAACAACTGGGGAAATAGGACAACTCAAATTCCACATCACAACAACATAATGTCAATCTGAAAAACCTTAGGCATTGCTTTGATGGGGGGCTATATATAGAGTATGCAGTGCACAACACACTCAAATGCATTATTTGGTCTCATAATAAAAATAGGAGCAACTCTACAGTTTAACCGTATATTTTATTTAAATACCCTTTAAGAAATATAGCGATAGGTGTTGATCATGTTATGGCTTATGATAGATGCAACAGCCACCCACGCCGTAAGAAAATTGAGGGGGTTATGCATGTGAACCTTTTGGATTGTTTGGCTTTTCAAAGCTCAATCTCAAAGAACTGTTTTTTGTCAACTTATAAGCCCATCACCTGTAGGCCGAAAAAAAAGGTCCATCAAGCGCTCTCATTAAACCTTCTGACAAAAGTTGGGAAAAAAAAAATGCTTATCAACAAGAGAAGTATTTGCTTGTTCCGGGTGCACTACCCCGAAGTTCTGTATATTCAATAAAAAAATTACGTCATAGGTATGGGTGTCAATTAAGCCCATGGCCCATGATATTAAAATCACATTATATTAAATTTACTTTTATTGAAATCATATTTATAAACTGATATTAATTAAAAAAATTAAATTTACAAACTCTAACCAAAGCATATAGTTCATGGCCCACCAGTCTTTGCAGTTAGATGTCTTCGGTTAGTTTTTAGACAGAGACTCATATTCATATGACCTAACAAACCTTTGTCACAATCCATCTTAGTCATGACCGACACATAAAAGTAACAATCCTATCTGATAGTAACATGTAGTAATTCATAATTAAATACTCAATTTATCTAGGAAAATAACATTAAAATAGATAATTATTCCATTGAATTGATAAACTCAATTTATCTCAACATTTCTAACAGAACATAAAGTAGGTTGCTAACTTATGTGTTTGTTCTGTTTATTAGATACTCAATTAACACAATTGTAATTATAATTAGACACATAATTAAAAGATAGGGCTATTTTTTTCTCTTCAATCATACACATGCACCGAAATTTGACAGGTAAAACATGGAATTGGTCTCATGTTTCTCTTTTCAATATGCCAATGTTTGATTATTTATTTTATGTACTCTAAATTAAATTAAGTGTATAATATATATAATATCTCTCATAGGTGGGCCAATCCATGGACCAGTCCCGGTAACTCATTTTAAGCGTTGATAAATTTTAAAATTTTTATAAGTGGGCGACCCGTCCCACAAGGCCCATGTGGGCTTTTGACTCCATGGGCTTTTTGTATTTGTGGGCTTTTTGGCCTGAACCCACATGGGCCCAAATAGGAGTGGGCTGGCACATTGACACCTCTAATTATAGGCTTAATAAGAGAAGTATTTGCTCGTTTCGTTTAATAAGTAATATATTAGCTTTGTAAATTATTATTGTCTCTCATTTTCCTATATTTAGCTTATGGGATATTGTTATCTCTCATTTTCCTTGTATATTAACGCAATAGCTGATATGTCATTTGTGAAATGCAATAGAGCAAATGCATTCTTCCGCTCTCAATGAACTTAAGCATTTCTTATATCTTATAGGCTTAAATATATTTTCAATTAATAGAAATAAATAAATTTTAGTTTTGGTCTAAAATATGTTAAATACTAAACTTGGCTAACATAAAATCAAGTTAGTTCATTCAATTATATATGATAATTAATAATCATACATTAAAGAGACTAAAAATGTTTGAACCGAAACTAAATAATTTTTTTAGGGACTAAATAATATATAGATGACTTTTTCAAGTTATCATTCAACCACTTAGGCCTTGTAATAAGAATTACATTGAGGTTGAAATCATATACATCCTATATACCTAAAAATGTGGCTTCTAATTCATCCATTATTCAATGTGAGACTAAATAGTTGGAAGCAAGCTGCACATTGTTTGTTCTCTAGAGGACTTATGATTCAAGTAATTTGTTATAAGACATTCATTATGTTAAGTGACATGATTTGTTTTATAACTTAAATATTTTTAATTTTTGCATATGATCATTTAATTATATCCTGAGAACTGGTTCAAGTAGTGATTCTAGTTGATCAACCAATTGCCTAATAACCTGGTAGTTTGGTCAAGTCGAGCACGATCAAGCTTTGTAACTATGGAACTCTATTTTATCCTTTCATTTCATGAAGCAACTTGTCCCTTTCATTCCCCATCAATTTGCCAACTAGTTGTTAGTGATTTAGGAGGCTAAGGGTATGTTTGTGAGTTTGGATTTTGGATTAAGAAGGAATAGGAGGCTTATAATGTAAGATGATAAAATTTTATATACCACAGATCAATTTTATATCCTACAGATCATTCATGCCTTTTCTCTTCCCTCCAAAATTCAAATTGTTAAACATATCCTAAGGAAGAAAAAATTAGGGAAGAATGCAGAGTTCCATGAAATCACAATTGCTAATTACATGAGAAGCTGGTTGGAGGACTATTATGTCTAGATGGATCTCATTGACATCAATCCTAACTGAATTCATGAGCTTGTGGCCAATTTGATTTATGAATTTCTTTTGTGAGTGCTTCTATTCCTAACTTTGATGGCAATGTCGAATGATTTAGTAATGGAATCCATTTGTTTTTGCTTTTGCTGCCTTTTATATGTTTTCTTTTGTTTGGTCTGTCTCTTGCAATTGGTGTTCTTTATGCTCTATTTTTCCTAACCTAAATTATTTCAATGCTCTACTTTTGTAATGTCTCTTTTGCTGGTTTCCATCATGTTGTTTTTGAGCTCTGTCTTTATTTAAAAAAAAATACTGCACTTGTCTATTTCCTTCTAATGGAAAGCAGAAGAACTTACAATATAGGATGGAGCAAGATCATTTTAACTTTTAATATATATTTTTATATTTATTTACTATCACGAAGGAGTACAAAGTCCAAGTACCCCAATCTTCAATATTGTGACTATTGACATACAAGAACAAAGACGGAATACAAAAGCTATGGGCTTAATTTCATCAAACAAAAAACAAGGTGCTTAATTTCACTGCAATAAGGAAAGAGTAATTGAAAAAAAAAAACCAAGAAAATTAACAAGTAGAGTCACTTAGGGACAATTTGGTTTAAGAAATAAGTTTTTAGTTTTCATTTTTAACTTTTCGATCAGTTTCCCTTTTTTAAAATTTTGTAAAAAAAATAATAAAATCTAAAAATGAAAATAAAAAACTGAATTTTGTTTACAATATTTCTTTTACAAAATTTAAAAATTAGAAAACAAGCTGAAAACAAAAAAATAAAAATAAAAACAATTTTTTTTAAAAAGAAACTGAACAGACCTTATATTTTCTATGGCAATCAATTTGTGAACATATTTAATTAAATAGCGGACCTAAAAGTATAAAGCGTTATATTATTTATATTCATATGCATGATATAATGCTAACTCATAACTCATTCAAGTATTTGCACATTCTATTCAATAATAATTGAATTGTAAGCCGATTATATCTCATACACCGTAAGTATAAATAACATTTTTCAAAACTAGTATGAAGTAGCACCATCCTATACAAGTTTTAATTAAATCATTTGAAGAATATCAATATGAGAAATGATATTTTGACATCCACATTGTAGACATCCATGTGGGTTCCAAGTGATGTGAGATGAGTAATGGAAAGAGAATAAGTTGGAAAAAAAATAAGTGGTGAAACTCATGTATATTGTGAGTGTGCTTGGGTGTTTAAGATAGTTGAGGATCAAAAGGAAAAACCCTAAAATGGTCCATTGCAATTTACAGCACCACTAATTAAATTCCCTAGACGAAAGAGGAAATCATTATACAAGCCCTGAAGTATAGTAAATACATGCTCTAAAGAAAATTTATATCACTAATTACATGTTTTCAAACAGTAATCAATACCTTCTAAGTGATCAATTCACTAGGCGCATGCACGAGACCCATGTCATGCATGGGACGAAAATCCTCTGCCCGTTTTGTTCTTCGGCCAGTAAAATTTTAATCAAGTAATAAGACAAAATGTAACAATTGATTATGCCATTCCTCTCTACATTTTTGCACCATTCTACATTCTATCTTACATACTAAATCTCATTGTTGGACATTGCAGAAAACAAATTCAGGGGACAAACTTTCATACGTCATGCATGTATCTACACACACACGCACACACACGCACACACTGAGACAACGTATCAATTCAAGGCATCAATTACCTAGACGTGTCTTGATCCTTAATAATTAACCTTTAATTTCTCAAACATATGATCCATCGTAAGTAATCTCAGACGCAGCTAGATGAGCCTTGCTACCTTCAAACCTCTTCTTGCGGTTACCCGCACCGCAAGTAATCGAAAACTCACACCCTAACGCGGTGCCAAAGCACGAAAACAACCCATTTCCACGACCAGCGCCAGGCCTTCTTTGGTTCTGACCTTTACCCTTTGTGCTGACCGGCTTCCCCCTCGCCTGATTCTTCCCCAGGTGGTCATACACAGGCGTCATATCACCCGAACGCCACCTCTCAATGGCCTTCGTCTTCATCCCCACCTCGCTGTCCTTCTCCGGCGGCCAGTTCTGAAACAATGGGTTCCCCGGTGTCCGTGTTGCTGGCAGCGGCACAGGGTACAACCCTTTTGCTATCGCTGCCGCCACCACGGATGGTGAGGGCCCCACATCAGAACACAAAGACCCATTCGCATTCACAACCTTCCCCTTCTTGGTACTAGTAAGTGCCACCCCGAGTTCGGAGCCTCCGTCGTCATTGACGGTTGAATCATTCCTTCACTCCGGAGCAGGCGAGTGAAAGTGAATCATGACCACAACGTGTCATGATTCCATGCCGAGCCTGATTCGGCTTCTCCTTCTTGGGGTCCATGATGTCCCAATACCCAACAGCGGAAGCGCTAAGCTCCGAATACATCGGCATGCTCCTCATCGTAGCATCTACGAGGTTAACCCCAATGTTGAGAATACCCTGAGGGCGACCCGAGGGTCTTCGGACCTGCAACGCAACGAACCGAACCTTTGAAGATTTGCGGTTGTTCAAGCGGGTGGAAGGTGGCAAGAGGTTGCTGACGTGGACGCCGACGGTTCCGATGAGGACGTCGCGGAGCCACGCGGAGGCGTGGATCTCGATCATGATGGCGGAGTCTTCGGCGTTGAGGAACTCGTCGTCGACGCGGAACACGAACTTCTCGTTCCACGTTGGGTTGTTGTCGCCGTCGGGGTCTATTTGGGTGGTCAGCTTGCGATCCGGGTGCAGCCATGCGACCGCATAGGCTTTGATGTTTTTGGAAACGGGCGCGAGGTCTTGCGCGGAGATCACGTTGATTTCTAGCAGCTGGAATGGGGGCGCAAGCATAGACATTGTTGTTGTTTTGGGATATTTGGAAATTTTGGTTTTGGGTTTGGTAATGGAAGAAATTAATTAATTGATTAATTATGGCGGTGATGGTGATGGTTAGGGACAATGACGATGGCGGGAAAGCTAGCTCGCCCACCACCGTAAATATGCCGAATGAAAATGGATTTTCTTTTTTCCTCTCTCTTTTTGTGTTAATTAACCAACAAGGATTTGCTCAATGTTGTATTGTAGAGCAAATTAAGCATGGGACCTTTTTTTTTTTTTTTGGGTCATGACTCATGCCACCCCTGGCCATATGTCAGGGGTTCAAGCTAAGGGAGATCGATCGAGATGGGATTTATTTTAAGAGGTGGTCGTTGCAACAAATTGGGTATAGTATATAGGCCGTGTAATTTCTTTTCCATTTTTGTTCTTTGCAATTTTTGTTACGTTTGTGTTGTTCTAGTCTTGTAGACCGTGTTTAAAATCTTCTCGCAACAAAACAATATCAGGATTCGGGGGACATGGTCGGGGAAAAAGTGAGTGGCTATCTGCCCAAATAAATTTACAAGCTGTATTAGCTGGTGTGAGGTGTAATATAACAGCCTAGTTAAGGTCGCAGTTGAATGTCGTTGAGAATTGTATTCTCTTAGAGTATAAAGCTAGCTCTTCTAATGAAACATGGATTATGGTTTAATTTGTAGTACTGAGATATGTATGCATCTAATTATAATATTTAATCAATTCAGTAATGTTTTCACATAATATAAATATATTAAGCGGTTATGGATAAGAAAACTATCTCGTTCTAATAACAATAGGTTAAATAAGATATCAACACCAAGTCATATGCTTACTATGTTTTATTTGGGTGGACCAATTGAGCAATTTTAATTGTTATGGTTTCATTTACGCTGGATATACACGCCTTATTCTTAACATGATCACTTGCCAATTGTTATTATTATCTTAAAACTAGACGCATAACTCAAGGGAAGAGCTTGTGGTGGTTTAGACAATATTTAGACCATTCATGCTCGACTTCACAAAATTAAACACCTTTAGCCATTATATATATATATATATATATATTGTTCGGAGTAGCAGAAAACGAGGTACGAGAAAATTGGGAGAATTTTAATATTTTCACCAAAAAAATTGAAAAGCTAAGGAAAATAAAAAATTGTTGCTCACAAAATCTTTTCCTCTCTCACCTAGTAGGGAAGAAAACATTGGGGACACAATAAACGTTATTGGTATATACAACTTATAAGGTATCATGTTGACACATTCTCATTTATTATCAAATGAGGTGTGAATCTCAATTTATTTGGGTTTAACACCCTATTAAATAATTGATAAAAATATGTCAATATGATATCCATAAATTATATATACAAATAACTTGACTTGAGAAACTAGTTAAAATAATAGACAATTACATTAAAAAAAATGAGAAAATTTAATAGGACTATATGAGGAGTGAGTAGTTCATGTAATTATATATATTTTATATAATTGTTTTGTTAGAAAATACACTATTTTTTAATATATTTTCTTTCTTTTCATTTTTCTCTCGCTACTAGAACGAGCAGGTAATAGATAGGTAAAGATTTTTTTTTTTTTCACTTTTTTGTTTGTTATTTTTTTTATAGAGTCCTTTATTATTATTTTTTTTCTTAGAAGAAGTTCCTACTTCTTATTACTGATTTTACCTGTTTATTCTTATATTATAGTATAAAAGTTATTCTCTACTAAAATTTTCATATCGCACTTTTATTTCATACTTCACATATAATTTCTGGACTATGGGTGATCCAAAAATTTTCTTGCAGCATTGTAAACGCTTCCTCACTCTATAGTCTATTTTTTGACTTTTTTCACAGCATAAGAAGGGAAATAATGTTCTGGAGAGGCAGCCACTATTGAGAAAAGAGTGTGATCAATTGTGGAGTTATGAGATGATATACACATCAAGGAGTTTAGGTGCGGTAAATTGAGTCTGTCTCCTGTTGGTGTGTCTATTTTGCCTAAATTTATAAGGTTGGCCAAAAGTATAGGTTTTGGCATGAGGTTGTGCTGGTTTGCTGTAAATTTTTTGCCCCACTATGGTTAAGTGCTTTTTGATGGAATATGTACTACGGATATGCTATTTTTGGCTCTCTTCAGTCGTGCTAAGGTTGAACCTGTTCTATTCACTATTCGGTCTATAAAAAATGGGTAAAGTTTTTATAACAGAAGTGATTTATATTATGAATTATTTGTAGTCATTTTAGTACAGTAAGACTCATACTTCCACTTCTTTCCTGTTTTTCTGCGCCATTATTCCACGGAAAAAATTTATATACACGGGGAGGAAGAGTTTTCTTCCTCCATATGTTTTTCAACCACACAAAATAAAAAAGTACGAGAGAGAAAGGAACATAAAATATTGAATGAGTGACATAGAGGGTGTGTGGAGGAAGAAAAGTTTATCTAAGGATGATAGAATGACTCAAATTCCATTACTTATTAAAAATACGAAATCATAATTGATTGGCTTGTTTGACATCATTATCAACCTTATATCATAAGTATGCACTTAGTAATAGCGCAGTGGAAAAGCAAGGTTTAATTTGGAACGCGGCAGTTTTTCTTCCCCATATTTTGACGTGTTGCTAGCTAAGTCTTTGCTAGATCATTCGGTAGATAGGATTAGGAGTGAAAAGCAAACCAAAAAACCAACTCCCCAAAGCCACCATTTCCAAAGTAATATCTATTAATTACATCAACCCTATCTATTATATCAACCCATCAAATTGTCCCCAATTTGGCTCCTCCAAATCAATGTCCCCAAAACCACCATATGCTAGCGTTAACCCATTTCCCAAATGGACATTTCTCCTTCCACCATTATCCCTCTCCTCATCCTCACTTTCTTGCTCTTCCCACCTTCTTCCATACCAGCTTCTTCCGATTATAGCACACTAGTGTACAAAACCTGCAATGCAAGCCAAACCTTCAACGATCAATTATTATTATTATCTCAATCTCATTCTCAAACACTCACTTCTCTATTCCAGCAACTCATTGCACAATCCTCCCAGGCCAAGTTCTTCCAAACCATGGAACTTATCAAAGATGACAACACAGCCGTTATCTCAGGCCTTTTTCAATGCAGAAATGATTTGACCACAGAAGATTGCTTCACCTGCGTGAATTCTTCGCTTCCTCATCATGTGTCAAAGACCTTGTGCATTGGTTCCACGTCAGCAAGGCTGCATCTTGAAGGTTGCTACATTCAATATGAGACTAAGGATCTTTCACAAACAACAGGTGACGTTCAAATCCATGCTAACAGAGATAAAAATAGACGGGATTGAAAGAATTGAGAGCTAATGATTTACGAATACTTCAAAATAGTCACGTACACCTACCGAATACGTATCGTATCAAATATTTTATCGATGTCTTAGATATTTTTAATTATATTTTACATGTTTTTTATTTGATTTGTACCATATTCTTGTATCGTATCAAATACTTGTATATATATCCAGACAACACATTTTGAAATGTAATTTTACTTATGAGATAAAAAAAAGTGATGTAATACATGTGATGTGAGTCATATATGGACTCCATAACCAACTGGTAACTTATTCCTAACCAAATTTCAACCACACTAACTAATTTCATTAATTATCAATTACATGCTCTAACAGGTGAGGGTGAAATATCATCTGAGAGCAGCAACAATAATAATCTGCTTCACAAGGTTTGTGGGGAACCCATCATCACTAGGGCATATTTCAAGTTTAGAGAGTTGATGGACGAGGCATTTGTGGCTCTGCAAAATGGGATTGTGCACAGTGATGGGTACTGTAGAACGAGTTACGAATCGGTGGAGTTGATGGCACAGTGTGAAGGTGATTCGGGTGCTTGTGAATGCAGCGAATGCATAAGCGATGCAGTGCTTGTTGCTAAGGAAGAGTGCCGTGGTTCGCTTTCTGCACAGATATATCTTGATAAGTGTTTCATAAGCTATGTATACCACTCCGAATCTGATGGCAACTCAGTCCCAGGTAATTCTTAAACTGAATCTAGAATCAAGGTCATGTTTTTGAATTTTCAGTTTTTAAAATATTATTATATTTAAACGTTTTGTATATATGAATAATATATGAATTTAATTTTGGCATGCATATCAAAATTAAATTCTATAGTATTAATCCATAAAAAATACTTTGTATTTATTTTCTATTATTAAAAACAGGCATATAACTTCTATTTTTTATTTAAACTAAGTATATTGGGTCTATCATATTCCAACTAATCTTATTTGAATTGACTTGGTTTATTGTAGCGATAAAGTTCGCATAGCATTTGTTACTTCATTCACGGTTTCGAACTAAAGCCTTATTTAAGAGAAATAAGTATCAAAACACTTAAACCAACTAATCATTAACTAAATTAGTATATTCATTCTTTTTCGTAGAAATTGAATAATCATACAGTAATATTTAATTATTTATCAAGCTTTATTCCACTGGGTAGAGTTGTCCACAACACTAAGGCATACCATTTTTTTTTTCCATGATAGAGTGCTACGCCAAGTTTGTCTACAGCACACTCTTATTCATAATCTTTACTTTCCGTCCGTTTATCCATCACACATAGTTTTTTTTTTTTTTGGTTGGCTTTTGATTCTCCATTTAGTTCCATACAGCATTGTTTGTCTCATAGCTATGAAATAAGTTTCCCTTAAGCTTGAGTTAGAGTAGTCAAAACTGGCTCACCTACCTCGTTAGGTCTTGTCAAAAGCCTATCAAAATAGAGTGGTTAAAAAATAAATGGCAGCAAGCCTAGTCCATTTTAGGCCCACCTAAAAGTTAAAAAATTTTAAAAATAATAAAAATCTTTATTTTAATAGGTTAATGAATTTTTTTAAAGAAAATTTTAAGAAATTAATGATGACAAAGTATAATAGTAAAAAAAAAATCTAATATAAACAATTATTACAATGAAATAACTCAGCCTTAGAAGTCAATACCACTATACTGTGTTAAATAATAATAAACTAATATTTAGTCTCAAAGTAATACTAGTATTATATTATTTTAAAAAAAAATGCACACACACACAAGCCCCCGGGCCAAGTCAATATTTAGTCTCAAAGTAACACTAATATTCTAATTTTTTCTAAAAAAAACACACACCGTTCGCGGGGGTCTCGTCCTTGACCTTCAAAAACTATGGGTTAGGCGAGGCACGTGGGCAGTTCAAATTTTTTTGCGGGCTTTAAAGTGTAGCCCAACTCACAAAAAATGACGGATTAAGCTGAAAGCCGACGGGTTAGCCTGTTTGATATTTATAGCTTGAGTATTACTTTATTTTATCACAAATAACACACAAATTGAACACCTCATTTATCCATGTTGCTTGAATCATATGATTTACGTCTGTTTTTATTTTCCCATCATTTCAAATGATAGATTCAAGATACTTAAATTGTATATTCATGATTCCTGTATGGTATCTCATATATATCCCATCCTCTACAAGTTCGGATTTGTGCTCCTATCACAAAACTTACATTTTATATACTTTTCCACCTTACTTCTACCTTACTCCTAATGCTTACATCTCTTAGATTTAGTTTCATATTTTATTTTATCAACTAGTTGTACTTATGTTTTGCTGAAGTTGTTGCTGTAATTTTCTTTAAGCATTACTTAATATGTGCAAAATTTATGAATGCACAGGGGAAAGCAGTAACAACAACACCGCAAAGTTGGCAGCAATAGTTGTTGGAGGGGCTGCGGTTCTGTTTTTGGGCCTTATTTTCGTGTCATTGCTCACTTCTCGACTGAACAAAGATGATTGTGAATAGTTTCAAAGACCAGTTTTCATTGCAGATGAGGCAAATGGTTAATGTTGGCTTCTTGAAGACAGCAACAGGGAGCCCGACAGGAGTGATAAAAAAATAAAATGGGCTAATTTTCATTCATTGACACTGAGATCCAATATAAATAATGGAAATTGCCATGTTATTAGGGATAGTTATATAAAAATGGCCCATATTGCCATTTTATTGAATAATACTATAAAATTGTTTTACACTAGTATTTTCAACCCGGGCAATGCGCGGAATTTAAATAATTTAAATTAATATATAAACATTCTTAAATAATTAGATGAAATTAATTTAGTTTTTTCTGATAGATGTTTAAATTTTTTTAATAAACGTATAAGATAAGAGATAGATTCTAATAAGAATTAATATTTTATATATTTTTATAGTAAAATAATGTTACATTACCATCAAATAATTGAATAAAAAGTTGATTAAATTTTTTTGCATCACTTTTATCTAAAAATTCAATATATTTTCCCTTCCTAATTTTTCAATCTCCGATTAATGATTCGTTTATAATTCTTACAATTGTAAAGTGAAATCCAATAATTAAAAGATAAAAAAATCCTTTTGTTTTTCCACCTCTATCACTTCTTTTATCATGTGTTTGCCCTAAATATAGCAGAACTCTTTTATCTAATAGTTAATTTTTTTCTATTAGTAAAAACTTTTATGTCATTAATTATCTATTAGTTTAATATAATTATTTTTCTAGTAAATAAAATTTTATTCTTAACATTTTTGATTTGGCATCGATTTAGTCTTAAGAAAGCTTTTAACGTAAATTTTATTTTATACGCATAAAATATTTTTATATACTTCGCATAATTTTTTTTTAATGAGCACAGCTTACTTAATCTACAATTTGAAAAATGATTTCAAAAATCAAACTATTGTAATAAAAAAATATAAGTTAATATTAATTAATAATTTAATATCAAAATTAAAGTAATTTGAACCTATATATTTTTTAATATATAATTTTCTTAGTTGATATAATATTTAAGGTTAATTTTTGGTAAATATTTAAGGTTAATTTGAAAATGCATAACATATATATGGATTTTAATTTCACATAATTTGTTCTGTTAAGTATATATGTACAAAAAAAAAAACAGTTAAATTTGTTCTGGTAAGTGTATATTTACCCAAAAAAAAAAAAAGAAGCAGTTAAGTTAGAGATAAAACATTTTATTGAAATTGATGTTTCATTGAAATAGTTTTTCATGAAGTCATAAGTTCAAGTCTTATTTTTTTCAATGTATCAATATATATATATATATAATTATAATAATAAATAGATAATATATATAACTTTTTAAAATATTATGAATTATTTATTTAAAATTATATCCGTTAATTAACGAATCAATATACATATATATTATAATGAAATCAAAAGAACAATATTATACATACAATCCAATCTTAACGTGAGTAAATGTTTGATAAAAAAATAAAGAGTATAATTAAAATTTAAGATGATTACTTAAACAATCATGGACACAAAAGCATATTATCAGTATATTTTATAAAATATTAATAATATTATTTTTTTCAAAGACTAAATAGATATTTTGGTCCTTACTTTAACCTGTTTTTTCAATTTGATCCCTTAACTTTTATTTTTTTAATTTGTTTCCTTATGGTTCCAACTGTTTTCAATTTGGTACCAAGTCCTTATTCTGCATGTATTACAGACGGAAAATATTGGTATGGCACAATTTACATCAGACATGTATGTGCTATATTAGCATCATTTGTGTCACATCAGCATCTTTTTGTTAATTATGAGACAGAATAATGATTTAAGATTAAGGGACGTTTGCTTTAAAGTTTGAAATTATGTTCCAATAATAATTATGAGAATATTATTTCTGGCTATCTTTAAAAATTTATTTATTTAGCATTAAATATTTCTAAAATTATTTGTTAATATTTTTGAGAATAAATTTAAAACTTGTTTGTTTTATAATCTATATTCCTAAAAATATATATCATAATTTTTAAAATACCCTTAACACATTAACTTCTAGAAAAAATATATAAAAATTCAAAAATGTTACGTGATAAATGTAAAATTAATAATTAACTTTTTTGAATTTGTTCATCTCATCAAATCGAATAATTAAATAAAATACTAAAAAAATAACAATGATTTCAAGTGAAAATTACATTTTCAACAAAAAAAAGAAAAAACAATCATAAAGAGAGAAAAAGTTAAATAATTGAAGGATGATTTAGTAATTATACTTAATAATTGTGATTTTTGAGTCATGGGAATTTTTTTCCCACCCTTCAATTTGGAAATGAGATTTTGCTAAATTATAGAAAAAATTTTTTCATAAAATAATTAATACTCTGAAATTTTTTTTATAAAACTTGTAATAAATACATAAATATATCATTTTCAACCACCGAGTCTCAAAAATAATTAAATATATTCTGAAACACATGTCATGTAAATAGAAAACGATTTAAAATATAGGACCAAAATTGATGAGGAAAAAAATATAAGATGTAGGGGAAAAATTGAGAAACTAAGTACAGGTCCGAAAACGTGTAGAGCTTGGATGCAGTGGGATGGTGCTAGGTGGCCTGAACTAGTTTGTCCTTGAGTATATTAACGAGCCTTCTAGTATGGACTTGCTATGTTATGGAGCATGATGTTCCTTGAGAAAAATCATAATTATTAGGAAATTAATTAAAAATCAGGTTGGTATTATTTAATTTAAAAATTGTTTAAAATATAAAGGATTTGATATCGTGATAGCAAAAATTGACCTATCAATCCAGTGCATCGCATGTCACTAAAACAAGTGTCACGTCGCCACATGCATGATATGTGTATGTAGCTCACCGTACGCGATAGATCCAACAGGCTCGGCGATACCAGTTCTTCCTGCTGCATAAAAGCGCACAGTAGTACTCCTCCCCCCTCCCTCTCGTTTCCCAAGAGATTTTCCTGACAGCCAAACACACATCTCCCTTGCGTCTCTCTTTATGGAGAAACTCTTATGCGCAGTGCAGCACATTTAATGTAAGTATTATTTATACTCATAATATATGAAATTAGATTAAGTGGGTTTATATTCCATTTAAAGATGATGAAAGTGTGTCAATAGGCATTTCACATATTATAAATATAAATAACATTTCTCTTTAATGTGTTGTGTGCTTATGTTAAACCACTCATTTTAGATTATTTTATAGAATTGTGTTATTTATCGCGGTGTAATTGCCATGTTGGTGTAATCATTTTTACACCATCAAATAATTTAAAATTACCATATGGTCCATTATTAAATTATGTCTAATTTAAATTTTAAAAAATTGTATAAAATAAATGAGTTATTAACTTTTTATTAGTTGATGGTGTAAAGATACTTTACATTATAGTGAATGGCATCTAATTCCTATTTATATTTTGTGTGTGATAACTTACACTCCATTCATTTTTTGATTGGATGTGAATCTTATTTAATTGGTTTATACTCCATTTAATTATGAATAACATGCGAGTTAGTATAATGTCTATATTTTATGAGTATAAATAATATTTTTTTTAATATTTTTTAAACTATCTACATTAAAATAAGTGATTATGCATGTTTATGGAGTACGTGTTAAATATACTACAAGAGTACGCAAAAAAGTTCTCCGTAGGATTAGGGTGTCAAATGGGTTGGTCCATTTAGACCACTCCACCAAAAGCACGTAAAAAATGAGGTAGGGCCAGGCGTCAAAATAAAATGAGCTGAAACAATTAACCCAATTCATTTAGGGTGAGCCCACCAACTCGCCAAAAATTAAAAGAATTCCAAAAAGAATATTTTTTAATGTTTTTCTGAATTTTTTTTAAAAAGTTTTTAAATAATATTTTTCATTTATGTATATCTAATTTTTCAAGGTCTATAATAACTATATACCAACTTTGATTAAAAAATGTTATTGTTAATAATGTTATTTGTGAGTTATGACATTATTTTATTTTTAAATTTTAACTTTGAGTGAATAATGTCAATTGTACAATGTTTGTTGGTGGGTGTATACTTTTCTTAGTTTTTTTCATTTTTTGGTCACAAATTTCTTACTTAATTATCAATACATTATAAATTTTTCTTTAAAAAAATGACTTGACCCGCCCAACATCAAACCGCGAGTTAAGCAAGGTGGGTTATGTGAGTTGAATTTTTTGCGCTCAAACTTCAACCCAAAAAATGGTGGGTTTGATTAATCTTCATTTTGACATCTACTAGAATTTGGCAATTTCAGAAAAAATAAAATAAAAAGCAATGTGGGATTTTTACTATTTAATACAAAAATTTGCACTTAATAGTTTCACTGTATAATTGGTTTTTATCATCATCGGTTCATATTGTGCAATTAAATTGCGGCTGCGTCTTGTTGGAAGCAAATCCCTCTTTCCGAGGAGGGTTTGGACTTTCTGAACCAATGGTTACACGTCCAATATACTTTTTTTTTAATTTTAATTTTTTTCCTGTTTTCTTTCTCTCGAGAAAATATCTAAATTTCGTTCACTTTCCGTGTTGAACAAGTGATGGATACAATTGCTATTAATCACATTTTTAGCGAAATTAGCACTTCCACCACTATTTCTCTTGTTTCGAAGCTTCCAGAGTAAAAACACAAATGTTGCTTCATTCTGAAGATTCTTCCGTCAAGAGATAGCTCTTGCGCTACCCGCATTGTCGTTTCCCAGTATCCGTACGTATAAAACCACTTTTTTTTCTCTTCAAATTTTATTGTTTGTTGGAAAATTATTCGATTCTAATTCCTATTAACTATTAAGCCTCGTTAACCAAATCATTGAACCGCCATAATGATGGTTTGAGTGTAATTTGGTTCTCCAATTTTTTTTGTTTTTATTTTCAACTGCTACATAGGGTAGTAACTGTATGCAGTGTGTTGATTTTGTCGGTTTCCTTGTTTTGGAGAAATAGGTAGCTTCTAAGACAGCAATTTCATAGCTTACAAATATGCCATACGTGTTTAGTTGTTATTTTTTGAAAAAATGGGGAAGATGTTTTTTTTTTTTGGGTCAAGTGAGGTAATTTTTGAGCCAAATTAGTATTATGAAACCATCTCTCCCAAAAACTTAAGCTTGGGTAGAGGATATGAACGTTTTTATACTCTAATGCTCATCATGCAAATGTATTTTTTGGGGTTTGAAATGTGAACAATATTTTTTGTCTTGAAGCGTGAACAATATTTTGATAATGGAGATTTTGATACTACGTTATTAAATCAACCCTCTCAAAGCTTAAAGCAATGGATAGAGACATATGAATTGTTTTATACTCTAACAATTAGATGTATTGGTAGGTCTTTTAAGTAACACTGTCACTATGAGTCTCCACCAAGACTCGTGACATGTCTGACCTTACAAATCAGACAACTTTTCCTCTTCTTAAACTTTGTGAGAAAAAGAGTGCAGGGAAAACAGTTTTGTAGAGATTTGGTCCCAAGATCAATATGCATCTTATAACATGTTTGCTTTATCTTTTGAAAAGCCCCAGTCCATAGTTTGGACAAAGGTTTATCTCTTGTAGTTTTTGCCCAAACCATGATTCTTTGATTCTAAAAACTAAACCAAACATGCTATTCTTTCTGAATTAGGAATTTGTATTGCAAAACCCTTTTTTGCAGCATAGTGCATGATATCACTTTTACACCACTCTTCCCCTGTTATGATGCAGGAGATCCTTTTTTTTTTTTAATGGTATTGAGCATAAAGGTAATCTCAATTCATGAATTGTTTTCTCGAAGTGCATTTATGCATTATTGTAGGAGACTTTAAGATGAGCTTTCATAGCATTCTGACTCTAATTCTTTAACAAAACTCCATAGATAACATCTAAGGAAAACCTTTATATTTGAAGAGGTGAAGTAGCAAATGGAAAAAACTTGATTTTCATATCTGCTCATTTGTAACCAATCCATACCCAAATGTGCTGCTCAATAGAATTTTTTAATGAGAATAATTCTAAGTACACCCTTAAATTTCAGCTTACCTACAGTGGCGATGTGAATAATATGACAGCCATACAGGAGTGCAGTGCATCCTAGGTTCCCTAATAATATTGTTCATAAGTAAGAGTTGGAGTTGAGTTACTTGGAATGCAAGTCTGGGCTTCTCTTTAATTGACTGAGTTGATCTCCAATAATCCAGTGGGGTTACTTGCAAGGACTCCAACGCTCAAGTCCAAAAAAAAAAAATCCAAGAGGTCTTAGAGCGATTGGATTGAGAATTGTGTACCTTTGTTGTGACAAGAGTTCTTTATTTATAGACCGAGTATGTTTCATCCTCAGATCTTGGAGCGAATTATCTTTTATGTATCATGTGCAATGGCTTCTTAGTTCGGGGGAGTTGAAGCTGTATCCGTTCGGATGTCAAAGGGCAGTGTCTCTTAATCTCGGACTTTGAGCCTCTGATGGGCCACATCCATGCCGCTTATTGGTGGGTCAAGCTCTCCAAAAATTGGAGCTTGGGCCTTACACAAGCCCTTTACCTTAGACCTTGGCGTCTGGGCCTTGTAGGTTGGAAACCAATCCATAACAAATATATTCGTAAATATTTACAAATTTTGATTGAAATTTTTGGCAATGACATTAATGAAAATTATGTTTTTTCATTGGATTTATTCTGATACTGTGTCATTCATGGTCATCTTATCGTGTGCTGTCACATTTTTTACTGTTACCATAATTACGACCGGTTGATAGTATAAAACGCTTGACATAGTCAAAATTAATCTCTTTTTAATTTATTGTATTTATTTAAATAACATATCTAGATTGAATCACATTGTGACTAATGAATTTGCTACAAGAGGTATAGCTCTCTTGTTGATCTGATTGGCATTGTAACTAGCAAGAACTATAACTGGTTTCTCTTCATAATTTCTTCAGGTATTGTAAGATTGCTTTCTTTTTTCCCCTTCTTCTTTGCTTTAAATAATATAGGGAATTTATTCAATTACATTGGCACATTGAACCCTAGGTTTAGGTTGTACATATTGAAGCACCATGCTTGAAATGATTAGGCTTGATTCCTCCTTTTAGCAATTCCCCTTGGTAGGCTCTATCTAACTACCACTTTAAGCCTTAGCAACACTTGTGGCATGCCCTGGCCATTAAAAAATGGGCAACCTAATGCATGAGGCTTCCATTTGGTGGAATTAGGAGGATAAATATATGCAATCTTACCGTTGCAAGTCGAGAGGCATGCCCTAGCCATAAAAAAGCCAACTGGGGGAGGGAGTGTTTAGCCTATATGGATTGAAGCACTTTGCTCAAAATGCATAGGTTTGATTCCTCTTGTTTGCAATTTCCCAGTGGTAGGCTATCACCTATCTATAAGTACCAAGCCATTAGTGATACTTGTGGTGACTGGTGTGCCATGGCCTTGTAATGGGGCATCCTCCCTTCCCAATTTTACTTGCTAGAAAAAATTGTGTTTTCCTTTGATTTCTTATATATTAATTTTGATTCTGTATTCCTCTCTTCTAGGGAGAAAATTGCTAAAATTCTGATATTTCAGTGCATTTGTGGAGATCAAGATAAGTCTATCCAAATTAATAAAACCTTCAATTTGCCTTTTCTAGTGTATCATATATATAGATATAGAATATTAAGAAAGATGTCTCCTAGCAGCTTGCATTTATCCCTTATTAATAGTCTTTGATGTATTCGTTGATTTTTGTTCTTGTTCAAAGCTCCCTCTAATACTACTGCTTTTCATTTAATTTGTTCCACAATATCTTTCTTCTCAATGCATCAAACCTCTCTGAAGTATTGTACTTTCATCCAATTTTGTGATATGCAGGAAAAAACATTAATTGTGGAGAATATAAAGTTCAAGTGGCTAGTGAGTTTTAGTAAAAGGTCATTTGGAGGAGTGCAAAGTCCTGGAACACAAGTGGTGTCTGAGTTAGTGTTGAATTGGGCACAATTACCTTTTGGAACTATCATGGCGCCTAATCCAAGAGTTACTAATGCCTATAATGTTATGAGGACCTTAGGAATTCCTGATGACGAGGTGAGGCCCATATTGAAAAAGTTGCTAACGGTGTATGATAGAAGGTGGGAACTCATTGAAGAAGACAATTATCGGACACTTGTGGATGCATACTTTGAGTTAAAGGAAGATAAGGTTTCTATAATCATCTTTTATTTGTCTATACATTTGCACATCAATTTGATCAGTTATCCTTGCAAATTTAAGTGTTTTATATGTCTTGATAAATTGTTTTGTGATTGCTTGATTTGAATCTTCATTATGCAACTTCTTTTTCTTTCGTTTCGGTTTCTACTTTCTGAGTATATTTCATTGTTGATACCATTTCATGTTTCAATAGCAAGCAGGAGGCAAGAGGAAAACTCCAGTCAGCTATCATGATGGAGAAAGAGCAACACAGAAACTGATCTTGATAGATAGAGATGACCAGGTCTCATCAGCTGAAAATTCTGGACAAGTTTTCTCTGTAGAAGACACTGAAATACCTCCAGAGATTTCTAAACAGGAAATTGCTAAGCCATCTCAACCATCCACGGGAGATGTGAATCCCACAGCCAGTTCACAAGCATTGCAGACAAGGTTGAGTGAGGTAGAAATTATCTCAAATTTACCTTGCATGGATGCCAGAGATAGGAAATTGTTTCCTGAGAAAGCAACATCTGCAGGGCATTGTGAAGATTGGAATGGTCAATCTAGCTGTCCTCGTACGCAGAGGAAAAATATGCCAAGTGACCATTATCATCAGGAGCTCATAACACCAAAAAGTAAGAAACCGAAGTTACATCTTGGACCTGTTTCATCATGTTTCAGAGGTGATTTCTTGACAGCATTTATACTCACGTGTCTCTCACTCTTTTTGTTTTGTTTTATTTTGCTTTGTTTTTGTTTTTGCCTCCATTATGATTTAAATTTCTTTCAGTTTGAGTCCTGAAATTTCTTCTAATTTTTCCTCTGTATAAAATGTAATGGAGTATTCTGACAGTGATTTATTTGTAATATCAATGCTTCCTATATTTCTGCCAAGATAAGAAAAATAAGGGTGAGAATGGACTGTTATAGATGTTTTATACATCATAACTGGATTATATTCTACCAACTTGCTTCGTATACTACATTAGGCTCTTTCCTCTTAGTGTGTAATGTATGGTGCATGCTCAAAGTATGCAACACATTTGTTCTTACATTACTCTGCTGCTGTTTCTTTATGGCACTCCTTACTTGGTATATTTGATGAATGCTGGCTGTGTCCTAGTTTCTTTATTTCAAAATTTTGGGACAAGTAAAGAGGCTAAACTTTTATAGCAATCTGCAATCTATGCTACAATAGGGCGTATTTGTTCAGAGCTTCTTTTGTATCTTTAAGGAGAATTTTGTGACACATCACTTGATTTGGGATAAGACTCGGTTGCTTGCATCTATTTGGTGCAAAGCTGACAGCCTTTTCTCAGGGATTTCTCTAAATGGTATTTTGAGGGATTAGAAAGCTTTGTTGCATTGATCTTTTCCTTTTTTGGGGCTTGTTTTTCTTCTGATTTTTGGTTTTAAATGATTCCTTATCATCCTCACTTTTTGTAATTTTGTCTCGTCTCAATAAATTTTTTTTTCCAAATTTTAAAAAAAAACAACCTACTTGCCATTTCCTCATTATTCTTGAGACATTCTGCAGCTACATCATAAATGCATTTGCTGTTGAACTCTTGGACTTCATTTTATTTTACTTTTTTTTTAACGATAACTTCTGTTTATTGAATTTCTGCTAATCTTATCTAGGCCCATGTGATGCTTCATATGGAAATCTCCGTTTCAAATCTCTCTCAGACTTTTATCCGGATATCCACAAGAAATATGATAACCCAGCATCCAATAGTAACACCAGAATCTGTAAGGGTAATATTGATATTGCTTCTTCACCTTTGGGAGAAGTTAAAATTTCTTTAAACTGTGATGCTGCCTTGGGACAATCGAACTTTTGTTTTCCTAATTTGGATGCTGTTATGAAGTCCATGGAGGAAAAGTATCAGAGATTATGGATGACTGCTGAGCCCCAACTCTCTATGGTGAAGTTGTTGGATGATTTATGTCGAAGTTATTTGAAGCTGGGCCTGAATTTAAATCGAAAGGGGTCAAAGGCCAGTAATGCCAATTCACACAACATGACACCCATGCCACAAGCAGCTGTTGTTCATGATGAAAATAATTCTATTCACTTTCTCGATGACATTACAAAAGCTTCAGAAAATGTTAAAATTTCATTATTAGATGAAACTGGAAATGAGGACTTGCCAAAGTTTAATTACATACCAAATAATATCATATATCAAAGTGCTAATGTGAATATTTCACTTGCTCGGATTGCGGATGAGGGTTGCTGTTCGGATTGTTCAGGCAACTGCCTTTCCTTGTCATTTCCTTGTGCATGTGCACAAGAAACTGGTGGAGAGTTTGCTTATACTCCACAAGGTTTGTTGAAAGAAGAATTTCTAGCAGTTTGTATGTCTATGATAATAGAACCTCAAGATCATCATTTTGTGTATTGTCAAGAATGCCCACTGGAGAGGTCTAAGAATGAGAGCATGACTGAACAATGCAAGGGGCATCTGGTTAGAAAGTTTATAAAAGAATGTTGGAGGAAATGTGGATGTGACATGCAGTGCGGAAATCGGGTAGTGCAGCGAGGTTTAAGATGTAAATTGCAGGTAAACTATTCTCTGAATAATCTAGCAATTTATTTTATTGGAGTTTTATTTCTTTTCATTAATTTTATTTTATTATGACTGTTATATGAACTTATGGCAAGTGAGGACTTCACTAATAGGAACCTTTTATCTTGTTTGTGAATCATTCTTATTGCTTCCTTTTATATGATAGGTGTAGTGGACATCTTAATTGTTACTTGTCTCTTGATCTGATGAAGGTATCATCTTTTGATATTTGAAAGAAAGAATCATTTGAATATATATGTACATATATAAACTTAACTTTAAGTAGTTCATTATGTATTAACATCTTTGTTTTTTGGATCACAACATTAATTAGTTTTTATTAGCGTACCAACTGTCAATTCACTCACCTTGCTGTAAGTGCAAACATTACATAGTCTTTTGAACATTTGTTAATCAGTACTTTTATCTTGAATGTACTGAAGACATCATCTTTTGCTGTGTGGAAGTCAGAGTAGTAATTGGATTAAGGAAATTTTACTTTTTGGACGTTATCATCCGGGTGTACAAACATCCTATTTGTTGTTTTGCATCGTTGGATTAATTACTTTCTAGTAGATATAAAATCATTTATGAGCCTTCACTTGCTGAAGCTTTTGGTGCAGTTAAGCCATGAGCATGTTGTGTTCAATCTAGCCACCTCTATTCATCTAAATAAAAAATGGAATTTCAATACAAAGGCATTGTCCACACTTTAAACTCAAAGGACACTTGTACGAAAGTGTAATAGATATAAAATCATTTACGTGCTTGTATTTAATGACTTAAGCTTTTCAGATAAGTGGTTCTTAATAATGTCCATTAGTGTGCCAAGTTTCAATTCACTCAACTTGATGCAAGTTATCATGATTTATTTAACAAACCCTTCAAATTTTGTATTTTTGTTACATTTATTTTTTGTTAGTACCAGCTGTTATTATGGCTACATTTCTTGCATTTGATATATGACAGGTACATTGTCGTCTCTATTCTTCAGGTGTTCTTTACTCATGAAGGAAAGGGCTGGGGCCTTAGAACACTAGAAGATTTGCCCAAGGGATGCTTTGTATGTGAATATGTTGGGAAATATTAACCAATACTGAATTATATGAAAGGGTTTTGCAGAAAAGCGGCAATGACCGACATACATATCCTGTAACCCTTGATGCAGACTGGGGCTCTGAAGGGGTGTTGAAGGATGAGGAGGCACTATGCTTAGATGCAACATACAATGGAAATGTTGCAAGGTTTATCAATCATAGGTAAATTTTATTTGTGCAAATGGTTCCATGTTCCAAACAATAATAAATTTTCAAATTTAATAACCAAAGGCTGAAATTGAGCCAGCACGACCACTTTGGGCTAAAATTGGATTAGCCTGATCACTTTTGGGCTGAAATCTTTAGTGATTAAATTAGGCTAGGCAGATCACTTTTGGGTTTAAAATTAAATAGCCTCTTTACATTACCAAACCAGCTACAACCTCACATATTTTTTGTTGTCTAATATGTTCAGTTTAAATGTCATTATCTACTGCCTGTTTACTTTGTTCCTTTTTCTTTATATATATATATATATATACACACACCCTGGCATAACTTTAAGCAAGTTTTATGCTGGTGAATAACTTTCTTAAAATAATTTTTAACAAAAACTCACAGTTGATTAGAAGTCCACATCATACCGATTAATGTAACCCAACCCATATATATGTGTGTGTGATCAAGCTATAGTATAGAACCACTCCTGCTGTTAACAAGCTCAATACAAGGTGAAATTTAGAAGCTTTAGAGAGAGACAAATGAAATTTCTTTTATTTGTTTGTCATTGCTTTGTGTTTTGTTCCCTTTCTATAAGATTCCATTTTGTAGTGTAACGATTTTTTTCCCTCTCTTCTCATTTTCCTATGTTATTTCACATACACCCACACCCACACACACATGTGTGTGTATATATATATATAATTTTCTCTTTTTCTGTCATTTTCAAATTAATTTTTAATATTCTTATTTTCTCCTTTTTTTGTTCTTTTCGGTGTTCATCATTGTAGATGTTCTTTATCTTGTCTTTGTCTTTCCTTTTCAGCACCTAGCAAGAGAAGGCTTGATTGTTGTTGTCACATTGATTTCTAAAATGATATTTTTGTTCATGATTCCAGATGCTCTGATGCAAATCTAATAGACATTCCTGTTGAAGTGGAGACTCCTGATCGCCACTATTATCATGTAAGAATATGGTCGATTTTGTATTCATATATTTTCATTGTAACAAATTGATTCACTTAAAATGATGGAAGACAATGAAAATCAACTTTTAGAGTTTATGTTCCTTGTTGACAGATTGCTCTCTTTACGAACAGAAAAGTTAAAGCATATGAGGAGTTGACATGGGTAAGTGGGTTGGACCAATACAAGACATTTTGCTTCTTATATATTTTATCTACAACTATTACTTAAATGGCTGCCTTTGGTGACAAGTAAAGCATGCTTCACTTTGTGAAGTTGTTGGTACACTATCATCCGTCAAATGAATGTTGCTACCATAAGATGTGTTTGATTGAGGGATAAAAATGGAGGGAATTTTGCACGTGTAAAATTACATATCGAATTTATTTATGGAAATTTTCTACCCATTTTTACCCTCAACCAAACAATCTCTACATGGCCGCCTTTGGTGACAAGTAAACCATGCTTTACTTTGTGAAGTTGTTGGTACACTATCATCTTTGTTAAATGAATGTTGGTACAGCATTTCACTTGTATGGGTATATATCTAACCCAAGTGTTTAAGATTCTCGAATCCTAGGTGCCTAGACGAAGATGATGACGAACAACCTAAGTTGAAATTTACACTCATCAAAAGTTTCTGTTGAACCTGGTCAAGTTTCCTCATTGATGAGATGTGAGAAATTATTTTCAGGATTATGGAATTGACTTTGACGATCAGGACCATCCTATTAAAGCATTTCATTGTTGTTGTGGAAGTGCCTTCTGCCGTGATAAGAAACAGAAAGGTCAGTTAGATAATTTGGTCTTAGCCATGCTGTTTAATGTCAAAATTAAACTCTTCCTTTACCTGCTTTATTTAATGCATTTTTGCATTATTTATATTTTTTTTGTGTGTGGCTAGCTATATATATGAATTTAAACTTGCAATTATGGTTGATCAAAATTTTCAAATGATCCATTTTAATTGTTGAATTTAGATATAAATTAATGTTCATTGTCCATTACTCCATTCCTTATAAAATTTTGTAATATGAATCAAACTCATTTGAAACAATAACTAACAATTATAAATAGGTTTTTTGGAATTGTGAGATTGCTAGGCAGTTGTGGGGTACTTTCTTTGGGATATATGGTGAGAAATGGGTAAAGGGTTTGTTCTCCCATTCTTGAAATTTTCTTCTCTGCATGTGGAGAAGGAAGGGAGATAAGTTGTTGTGGAGTAACCGTGTTTTGCTGGCATGCTGGGGCATCAGGTTAAGCAGTGGTTTCTAATAGCGAATCTTGCTTTGGATACAATAGTTTTCCTTGCTTCTTTTGGCGTTTAGCTCATCATTTCTTTAAAGCTGTTTCTTTTCCAGATCTGCGAAGGGTTTCAAGAGCTCTTTTGATCAAATCTTTCTATAATCATTTTTAATATTTTTTTGTTGTTGCTGTAGAGTTCCTGATTCTCTTGTTCGTGCATTTTTCTTTATTAATAATTTGCTCTTCTATTAAAGTTAATGCTATTCTGTTTTATTTATCCCTCCAGCAGCTGCAGGTATATCATGGAGTTCTAGAGTGAAGTCTAGGAGACTTATCAATGAAAACCCCTAAATGCAGAAAACTAAAATTACTTTAGAGATAATGTTCTTTCAACAATATATTTAATTTCAGAGTAGGGAAATTATATGTGAAAATCAGCACTAGAAGTTTCTAGCACTAGAAGCTTCGAGAACTACAAGATGCCACAATTTTCCACAAGTGGAGGACTAATAAAGAAATTGAAAGAAATATCTAGAAACTATACAAGCTAACATAATCCTAGAATTTTCTAGCCACCGTAAGTCACTGACACTGTGGCCTATAAATACTAGAGTGGAAGCTATAATGTGTGTGCATAAGGAAGTGCATCGTGTGTGAGTGAGCAAGTGATTGTGTGTGCTTAAGGTAGTGCACCTCGTGAGTGCGTGTTCTGAGCACGTGTTCGTGAGCAAAGTGAGAGTACAAGTGAGATAAGTAAGTGTTCTAGTGTGCACCACTTAGATAAAGTGCACAAATGGTCCTGTGACTTCATAGTTAAACAAGGTATTATTCATAAAGAGTATTGTCTTGCTCTACAATATGTGACCTATTCCTAGAGAAACAAGAGAATGTGAAGGTAAAATCTAATGATGAAGGCAAAAAGGGTATGAGCTTTATAAGAGTATATGGAGTTTGTTAGTTTGCTATAAGTTGTTAATTAGGATTAGTTAGGAGGTTATGATAATTACTATTTGGTTACTTTCCTCCCGCTATATAAGTCATATTGTAGTTCCATTGTAATTACCTTTCTCACCTTCTTTATTCTGATCGGAAAAGTTTCAGCTGTATCTATTTTCTCTGTTGATTACATCATCATCGTTGTGCAGACAAGCCTAACTCTTTACCAAAGGCCCAAGAACGTCTAGCTCCCACCTCGACCTCAGAAACAGTCGAGTCACTAGATTTAAAAGGCTCAGAAACCACCGGAGCTATAGTAGACTTCGTTAGCATGTTAGTGCAATTTGAGCAAAAAAACTCATCACCCTCACTCATAGCTTATGAATATTCCGTCACTTCCTCAGGATGTGGCAAAGTTCTAAACCCAATTCAAGAGAACACCCAATCTATCAGTAGTTTATCATAAGAATAATAGTTGGGGTAACGAGGAACACTTCATGGGGAGAGTCACTTGCCATAAATGTCATAGCACCTATGATAGAAAATGCATGAATCATGCGCCAATACAAAGCCAGACACAACACCAATATACTTGGGGGAAAAAAACACATTAATTCCTTGACCAAGAGCATCCTTAATGATTGTTATTTTTTTTAACTCTCCCCAGATTTTATTTCCATAATGTCCGTAGTTCTCTACCTCTAAGCAGTTCCTGCTGTGAGGCCTCAACTTAAAGCATTTTTGTTTGTGCAAATTATCTTGAGAAAAAAATAGAAGAACTGATGATAGTCTTGACATTCTCTCATTGATGTCTTTTGTGAAGCAGTTTTCGATCTCATTCAGTCCTATGCTTTTAGACATTTCTTTATGTGCTAATGATTTTCTTGTTTGCATTCTATTCATTTTTTGGCAGGAACTAGATTATTGAAAACTAAAAAACACAGGTAGAGATTTGCACACAGATGGAGTGGTTGAGATAATTACTGTTAAATACAAATTTTCAAGCTGTTTATCAAGCTTGCTGTCGCAGTAACATTTGTGGCAACCATACAGTTGAGATTTTCGTGACATTTTTTACAGTTAGATTGTCTATTCTTGTAGAATTTCGAAATTTTGGGATAAAGTTTTTGGGTAATTATTTTTTTTATGGTGTATGAGTAAACAATGTTTCATATATTACATTAAGGAAAAAATTACATAATTATGGTGTGAAAATTGGCGAGACGTTCAAAAAAATAATATTTTAATTGTGAAATGTTACCATTGGTGACATTTGATTAAAAATTAATATTTTGATCAACGTTATTCAAAAAATTTTATTCAAATTATAATAATATTTTATTAATGAAATCTTGTTGATTTATTTGAAAAAATTATATTTTATTAAATATGAATGGTTTTGAGAGTTTGACAAGATTTCACACACCATATTCATGTAAATCACCAAACAAATTCATTTTATGGTAAATTTTACCAACAAAGACCATATCCAAAAAAATGACCCAAATTTTTTAAGCAAAGGCAGGGAAATAATATTAAGAACGAGAATTTATTTGAGGTTATGGCAAGTATGAAACTTTTCATTTTTCGGCCAAAACTTTTTTTAAATGGATTTGTAATACTAACATTTCTTTGCTTAAAGGGCTAAGCAGCTTTATTGCTTGTTGAGGTCAGATGTTAGTTTTTTTTTTTTTCCTTTTGCGGAATTTTAGTTTTTATTTTTTCGTTTTACAACAAATTATCATTTATTCATCTTGAAGCTACCCATACAGATTTGCGGATTAGATTGGCATTATTGTTCCCTTCAAAATTTTAATGTATAGGTTAAGAAGCTGATTTCATGTTGAAGCTTTCCAAAATGTGCATCTGAAAAAGATAATTTCCTTTGTCCAAATTAGTTACGAGTTGATATTATGCCTCAAATAAAGTACAACAAAGTATCAACTCGGGGGGTTGGGTTTAGAGATAGAGGCCAATCTCCCGTATGTGGCAATCCAATTTCAATTGGAAGGCGTCTATACCTTCTTCAGTCAAGCCATCTTTTGGGTGGTACCCTAAGGGTACTAAGAATATGTTTGTGAGTTTAAATTTTAGAGAGGAATGAAAAATTTAGTGTAAATTTATATTACAAGTTCTCTCATCTCCTTCTCCAAAATCTAAACTTACAAGCATACCCTTACGCACTTTAGCACAATACTGAAATAAGCTCCATCAAAACAACGCCTCAAAGCTTCTTTTGACAGAAAACCTTGTTCGTCTCTTGCTAGATGATACAACACTCCCATTCCAGTCTTACTTGTAGTCCTGATTTGATTCGAAGAAAGTCCACTACTTGTAATTGGTTATGTCTATACTACATGGGAGATAATTATGAAGAAATAACGTTTCTTCATAACATCAGGATACACCATTTTGACACCAAGGAAATCACATAGCAATAACTACACATTTCAATTACTTGGTAAATCAACTTGTGAAATGGTGGGCCCAAAAGACAGAAATAGAGTGGCGTAAAATAAATATGCGAAGCATAAAATTAAATGACATCAAGAATTTACGTAGTTCGGCTTAAAGCCTACTTCCACGAGCAAATACGATAACCAAATATTTCATTATGGAAATATAATTAAGATACAAAAAGTGGACATATTCCTCTCAACCTAAGTCCCAAATATACCCAAAATACCTCACAATATTTTTATCACTTGGTGTATCTCAACTCACAATATAGACGAAACAATGGAAACAAATGATTCTCTCAACATTAAGAATGTGAGGAAGAGAAGAATAGATTGTTCTCCGTTGTGTTGAGCTTAATCTAAAGCTCTATTTATAAATCTTTCCTACATGTGCGGACAATTGCATACAACTCATGCACATGATATATTATTACTATGCTTGCCAACATCCTCCACCGAAAAGTAAAAGGCAAATTGCAATCTGTAAAGCACCGAAAGCAAATGTGTCTTGCTTTGGTCATTTGTCCACATGCATACCAACCAAAGCTTTCAAAAGTCAAGCCACGCTAACAAATCTCCACTTTAGCTTGATTTTTCATTCATCTTCAAGTTTATGAAGTCGCCTTTCCAAGATACCCATAAGGGCAAATTCATAAATTGTGAATACTAACTAAGTCCAAGCAATGCTTAAACTTAGCAACACTGATTGATTTTGTTAACATATCTGCTGGATTGTTAGAGGTACCAATCTTCTTCATTGCAATGGTACCTTGAAAAAAATCTCCGAATGAAATGATATATGACATCAATATGTTTGGTTCTCTCATGATACATTTGATTTTTGGTTAGATGTATGACACTTTGGCTATCACAATAAATAATTGTAACATCTTGTTCCAAGCTCAAATTGCTTATCAAACTTATGAGCCAAATGGCTTCCTTCACTGCTTCTGCTCCTCCATGTGTTCCGCTTTTATAGTGGATATTACAATAGTAGACTATAAAGTCGCTTTCCAACTAATTGCAGATCCTGAGCGTGAAGATATATCCTGTTAGAGATCTCCTTTTATCAACATCTCCCATAATAAGAGTTAACGTAACCAATAACACCTGCCACCAAGTGTTAGAACTTCTGTCATATACTAAGCCAACATCTATCATACCTCGAAGATATTGAAGCATCCATTTCACTATTTGCCAATGCATTTTGCCAAGATGCCCCATATATCTGCTAACAACACTAACGGCAAGTGAATATCTGGTCTAGTGCATACCATTGCATACATTATGCTTCCAATTGCACTAGCATAAGGAACGTGTGACATCTATTCCTCTTCTTCAACGAACTGTGGTGAATGTGCGGCTGATAATCTAAATGCGTTGCCAAAGGAGTATTCATAGGCTTTGCATTTTGCATTCCAAAGCGCTCAAGTACTTTTTCAATATACTTCTTCTGAGATAAATATAATTTGTCAGCACGCTGATCCCTATGAATTTCCATGCCCAAAATCTTCATAGCTGCAAGATATTTCATTTCAAATTCACTACTCAGTTGCTTCTTTAGCTTCTTGATCTAGACATACTCTTAGTGCCATGCCCAAAATCTTTCATAGTTGCACCTAGATATTTCATTTCAAATTCACCAATCAGTTGCTTCTTCAGCTTCTTGATCTCAGACATACTCTTAGCAGCAATGAGCATATTATCAATATAAAGCAACAAATAGACAAACAAACTATCTAGATTTTTGTGGTAAACATAACAGTTATAGTCACTCCTCGAGTAACCACGATCTAACATGAAAGTATCGAATCTCTTATACAACTGGCGAGGAGATTGCTTTAAACCATATAATGAATTCTTTAAGAGACATACATGATCCTCCTTGCCTTGAACAATGAAACCTTCTAGTTGCTATATGTAGATCTTTTTCAAGCTAACCATGAAGAAAAGCTGTCTTGACATCGAGCTATTCAACCTCTAAGTCAAACAATGCAACTATAGCGAGCAACACCTGAATGGAGTTATGTCTTACAACAAGAGAGAATACTTCATTAAAGTTTATTCCTTCTCGTTAGCTGAATCCTTTTGCAACTAAGCGTACTTGTGTAAGCGACTCTTACTTTGAGGGATCCTTCCTTTTCTTGAAGATCCATTTGTAGCCAATGACTTTTAGTCCTTTAGGTGGTTTCACCAACTCCCAAATTCGGTTCTTATGAAGAGACTCCATCTCTTCGCTCATCACAACAATCCACTATGCACATTCTCCACTCGAGATAGTCTCATTGTATGTAGTAGGATCTTCTAATTCCATATCCTCTGCCACTGATAATGCAAAAGAAACTATATATGCATGACCATAACTCCTGATGGTTTTATTTGCTTATTTTCTCTATCTCTAGTGAGACTATAATGCTGCAACTACCTCATGCATCTACAACGTTAGCAATATCTTGTTCTTCTTCTTGAATGGGCTAATCAAAGGCATTTTCTTGCATCTGCTTTGGTGGTTTCACTTCAAACTCCACCTTGCTAACATCTTGGTCTTTTCTCATTGCCAATCTCTTTTTTGGATGAAGCATGGATGATTCATTAAACATGACATCTCTCACTGATTATGAATTTGGATGACTTAGGTTTAGTACACCACAATCTATAACCTTTGACCCCAATTTCATATCCGAGAAATATACATTTTAGTGCCTTTCGCTCAAGTTTTCCATCATCAATATGAGCATATGGGACTCGAAAATTCTCAAATTCAAATAATCAAGAGTCCGGACCATACCTCAATAGGAGTCTTCAAATCGATCGAAGTTGATGGTGATCGATTCACCAAATAGAAAGCTATATTAAAGCTTCAAGCCTAAATTTCTTTTGACAAACCAGCATTAGAGGGCATACAGTGAGCCATCTCCAAAAGTTCTATTCATATGTTCTGCTACTCCATTTTGTTGGAGTCTCGCACAGTATGATGTCTTACTATGCTTATTTTCACAGAACTTCGTCAATGACCTCCACAAAATTCCAAACCATTATCCGTTTCATACGCTTGATCTTCTGCCATTTTGGTTCTCAACAAGCACTTTCCATTTCTTAAAAGTATGGAACACATCATTGTTGTGTTTCAGAAAATAAACACATACCTTTCTTGAAAATCATCAATGAACATTAATAGTTATCTAGTACCACCTTTTGATGGAATAGGCACAAGATACCACAAGTCCAGTAGATATAATTCACTTGCCCTTTCTCTTGTGGATGGCAGTTCTAACTTAATCCTGGACTACTTCCTATAGACACAGTGTTCACAAAAGTCAAGCTTCCCAATTTTGTAATCACCAAACAAGTCACCCTTGCTTAAAATTGACATTCTTCTTTCACTCATATGTCCTAGACGCATATGCCACAAACAAGTAGTATCTGAATTCTAAAAAATGAAGATGATACTTGAGGCGCGTCAACAATTGTACTTCCTTGAAGTAAATAAAGACCGTTGACCAACTTGCCTTTTATCACAATAAGAGCACCTTTGGAAATTTTTAAAATTCCACCTTCAGTAGAATACTTATAACCTTGAGAATCGAAAATGTCCAAGGATATAAGATTTTTCTTCAAGTCTAGTATATACCGAACATCAACGTTCTCACAACTCCATCATGCATCTTGATTTGGACTGTTCCAATGCCAATAACCTTACATGGCATATCATTTCCCATAAGGATAACACCACCATTTATTGACCAAAAAGTTGTAAACCAATCCCAATTCCGACACATGTGGTAGAAGCAACCAGAATCAATCATCCAAGTAACACCAATTGAACTGGTTGATCCTGAGAATATTATTAGTGCTTTCTGCAACATTTGCTGCATCACTTGAATCTTTGTCTTTTTTGTCTTTGAGCCTCGGACATTCTTCTTTCCAATGCCCTTCCTTCTTGCAATATCGGCACCTAGCTTTACAATGTCTAGACTTTGATTTAGACTTTCCTCTGACTATTTGATCCAATCTCCTTTGACCTCCTCTGGCAACTAGGCCAGAATGCAATTTCATCACGACCACCAATGTCATGCTCCATTCTATCATGACTTAAAAGTGCAAATTTAACCTCATCAATTTTGAGGCTTTCATGACCATATATGAGTATTTTATGAAAGTGCTTGTAAGAAGAAGGTAAGGAACAAAATAACATCATTGCCCGTTGCTCACTTGAAAATGTTTCATCCATATTTTTCAAATCTATAACGAGTGATGTGAACTCGGCTATGTGAGACTGAATTGATGTCCCTTCTGCCATACGGACACGTACAGACATTATAAAACACCGAGACGGTTAGCCACCGTCTTTGTCATATATAATGACTCCAATTTGGTAGCGGCGACCTTTACTCCAAAAGGACCTCCTGCAACACATCATCTGTAATATATAACTAAATAATAGAAATAGCCTTTTGGTCGGCATCTTCCCATTTAGAATCCTCCATTGTCTCTTCTTTTCCTTGCCAGAAAGTGCTATTTTTACACTTTGCTTGAAGAATAGCCATCATACGTACCTTCCACATTCCAAAATTAATTCGCCCAACAAAGTGCTGAATATCAAATTTTGCAGGAGACATTTTTAAATAAATTAGCCCAGAACTCTATAAGAGTTCTAATACCAATTTGTTGTGAAATGGCGGGCCCAAAAGACGGAAACGAGTGACACAAAATAAATATGCGGAAGCGTAAAATTAAATAACACTAGGAATTTATGTAGTTTGGCTTAAAGCCTACTTCCAAAAGCAAAGACGACAATTAAATATTTCACTATGGAAATATAATGAAGATACAAAAGGTGGACACACCCTTTCAACCTAAGTCCCAAATACATCAAGAATACCTCGGTATTTTTACACTGGTATATACTCTCAACACAATATAGAGAGAAACAATGGAAACAAATGATTCTCTCAATGTTAAGAATGTGAGGAAGAAGAATAGATTGTTCTCCGTTGGTTGAGCTTAATCCGAAGCTCTATTTATAAAACTTTCCTATATGTGCTGACAATTGCATACAACTCATGCACATGATATATTATTATTGTGCTTGCCAACATCCTCCAGAAAAGCAAAAGGCAAATTGCAATATGTTAAAGCACAGAAAGCAAATGTGTCTTGCTTTGGTCATTTGTCCACATGCATACCAACCAAAGCTTTCAAAAGTCAAGCCACACTAACACAACTTGATAGTTGGGACATTTTAATTATCTTGTTAGTGAATTTATAAAAGCAATAGATCATTGATACGAAAATTTTTAACTAGATTTATTAATGAGATAAATAAAGTTCTTATTAATCACTAACATATGAATTGTTTTAGACAAATTCACTAGTGAAATGTTGCTGTCATACTAGAGATAGGGTAGGCTAGTGTATAGGCTAGAAATGATGCTACCTTGCTCCCTCATCCATTGGGAATATAAAGATAAGGCACTGATGATGGGAGCTATGACGGGAGCAAGAATCAAGGGGACAATGAGTAGTTAATTACGACCCTAATGGGGCGTAATTATGGCCATAATTAAGAGGTAATATTCAATTGCTAGGTATGAGGGCGATTGACCCTCCGGGCAATGGAAGAGGGAGGATATGCCCGAGCTAAGTCATTCGGCGGGTCCATAGATAGTGAAAGTGTGAGGAAAAGGGTTGCCCAAACTAAGAGGCCTAGTTAGGCCGTTCGCCCTGACATGAGGTAATAATTCAAAATTTCAGTTATTAATATATGTGTTTTCCGAAGTGGCAAAATGGTAGATCCAATCCAAATCCAAATTACGTACAAATAATATTATTAGAAAGAGCAAAAGCAAGGACCCACCAAAGAAATCATATGCAACATGTTTGCTTGAGTCATGCCAATAGCTCCCTTAGTGTCAATTTATCAGGACTTAGCAAGAATATTTGCTGAACATGATTTTAGAATTTGCTGGAATGAACCTGCAATGTTTAAACAATAGCCAGTACAAATGCTCTTGATTTTATAGCCAAAGAACTTGATGTCATAGTGCAACAAAGCAGACATCAATAGGGCATTCTTTTTATTGTTGATTATAGCTTTGTTTTGGAGGTAAGTCTCGAAGAGGAACACCCTAGAAGTATCCAGGGATTGTGAGGAGCACTCCTCTGTGCCTAATAGGAGGGGGTCCTCCCTCAAAACACCTTACATAAGGAGAATGCCTTCCTAAGTAGCTTGATGTGAGGAAAGTGCCCTCCTAGAGCACCTGATAGGAAGGAAGCATCTTGAAGGGGCATATGAGATGAGGAGGGATTCGTCATAGTATCTAAACCAACCAAGAGTGTCCATCTTGAAAAAGAGAAGAAAGAGAGTGTCAAGAAACTTAACTAGATAAATTTGGGCCTTAATTCAAATGGCCCCATGGGGTGATGATTGTGAACTCCTGAAAATACACCACATTAGCCCTAGTTGTGGAAATAGTACTAGAAGGGGAAAAGTCTAATTTGCCCTCGTAGTCCTAGTGGATGGCACAACCAATGCAAATAGAATATTCCTCAATCATTTTGAGAGTGACTTCACATTGCTTAGGTTTGAGTGCTAGAGAGAATAGGAGAAAAATAGTTATTGTATCCCAAAAGGGGAAATCATTAATAGAAAAGGAGTTTTGCAATCATTGTTCTTGCTCCATTCTTATTATTATATTGTTTGATCTTGGTTTGTGTGCTTCTTTGTCTCTTTAGTGTTTAAGATCTCTTAACTCTAAAACAACCTTCCTCTGTGTTTGCTCCCTGTGTCACCTCCATGCTTTGCCCTGTGTATGTTTTGTATGTTGATTGGGAACAAAGGTGAAGGTACCCATGTCTACTCCAGGAGCCAAAACATGTGCAGTACAATTATGTAAGTAATGCTGAGGTATATAATAAGTCCATGTCAGTGCATAATATGTAGAAGCCAGTTTCATGATATGATAGCCTTACAGGAAGAGTAGAATAACTCATAGCTGCATGGACAAGAATCATAAATATGAAGGAGGAAATCACGTTGAAGCCAATTATATTGTGCGGAATCCTGCAAAATGATGAAAACAATAACAAAAGGAATTTAACAATTAGATAACCTTACAAAATGATCAAGTTAATATTTAGACTTGATCAGTCTTTCCAGTCATATGTAAACAAAATGTTATAAAATTAGTTAGAGATTAATTTTGATATATCATTAATTAGTTTATTTTTTTCATATTATAAACTTATTGTATCTTACTAATAAGAGTTTAATATAGTAGAAAGTGAACTATCTTTAGTAGAGAAGACTAAGGTTCTCAACAAATTTCCAGAAAGTAATTGTTAAAAAGGTCTCTTAATCACGATTGGGATCTAACTTCAAACAAAAGAAAAAGACTACAAATTAACCTAATGAAAATATATTGAGCCACAATTGCTGCTGCAATGCAATTGCAGAGGGCACCGCAATAGTAATATTGCAGCTGTAATTGCGATTGTATGCCACCATTTAAAACCATTATTCAACCAATACAGTAAACCTGACCTGATTCATTATTTCATTCATAATTTACGTAGAGTACATCTATATGTCTCCCATGGGTAAATGATACCACCTTTGTCAAGGTCGAAAAAGGCCGCATGCTGTTGAAGCACAGCCTCCGTGTCAGGGGCAGCCAAGCCTCCAGGCATATCTGAATAAAAACAAACAACCATCCCAGAATTGCAAACATCAAATTTGATGGAACCCCATCATAATTTCTTCCTTTGGGATCCTTAATTAATTGGATGACATAACCAAATTGTCTAAATTATAGTATCTCCCAATCTCTTGATTAATTAAAGAATAGTGTTATTATCTAAATTAAATAATAGACTTTGAAAGCAAATGAAAATATAACTATAATCTATGAGAGAATATTATATTACATGGCTGGGGGAGTTTGGTGTCCAAGTCATGAGGGACCTTTCTTTGAGAAGTTATTGGTGCCTTCTCGGCCACCGTTGCCATGGCTTCGTGGGATGATTTTACTGTTGCCATACACTATCTTCTCGTATGGTACCAGTGAACTTGGACATGAAGTAACTGGTTTTCCTTTGCGAAGTTACTTGTTTTTCCTCTTGGTTATGACTTTTCAACAGGTTGCTTTCATTGGTCCTAGCCTCAGATGCTGAATGATAGGGAAGCCTTGTGAAGAGGAGAACCAAGGAAAAGATATGCTTTCAATAGATTCCAAGTGACTACTTCCACACCGGATTAATATATTGTTCTGATTTTGACACATGGCTATTGATGGCAATTCAGTTCATACCTGCGTGTATTTGTATATATGCATGAGATTATGACTACTTCCTTATTTGGATTATTGAGTGAAGATCACACCTCATTTCATAAAGGCCACATTTCATTGATGAATAAGATGTAATTTGCACATCTCATGCATATTATGTATAAATAATATAAGGAAGAGAATACTAAGGGAGTGAAAAAAAAATTGTAATATATTGGTAATATATATTTAACTTATAAATTGGTTAAAATGTATTTTTATCATAAATTATAATTATAAATTTCATTTTCATATGTTAAGAAAAGATATTTTAATTGAGTTATATATATATAGAGGTTATGATCAAGTTATACGTGTAATTTTAAACAAATATTACATCGTTGCCTAACCTTTTATTAGTGTAAATTTTTACAAAACCCACCATTGAATTAGAAGCTCACATCATATAGATTAAGTCTATAAAATTTCAAATTAATCTAAAATTATTGGGTATAATTTATATATATATATATATATCAAAATTAATTAATATATATACTTAAAAAGAATAAAAATAAGAGTTACATTATTCATTCCTATTGATGTTCAATTTGTATGAAATTTGACACAAATAATCTTTGTGATAAGTAATTGTAATTCAATGGTTGGATTGATAAAAAAATAATTTTATTAAAAGTTATAAATGGTATAACTTTACTTAAAGTTACAAGTGTAACTTGATCCTACCTCTCTCTCTCTATATATATATATATAATATTATTATTTTTTAATAATTATCTAGATGTCACATGTTATTTTTTTCACTTAAATTAATAGCAACTGAAAAGATCAATATAATTTCAATAAATCTCAACAATCTTTACGAACAATTTTATAAAGAAAAAGATGTTAAATGTAATTACACTAGTCTTTTTAAGCGTAGTTCACTCTAGAAATAAAATCAAACATGGTTTGACTATGTATATGGCAATTTGGTTGTTTAAGCAGGAATAGAGAATATTCGGAGGCACACTGATAAATCATAGATGGAGAGTGGGTACTTTCACAGGTAATGGTAATAGCAATCAACAAAAGGGCAAAATGTGGAAAAAGTACAGGTTCGTTGATTACATCATTCTTTTCCATTCAATTTCCAAGAAGTGCGACCCTAAACATCACAAAATGAATATATAATGACAACGAATGATTACCCACTTTGGACTCGCGTCTAGCTTCATTTCATAGCCTTTAGCAATTAGCAGCCTTTCACAAATCACAATCACAAGCAGCCAACATGCATTTTACTTCTTCTAATTAAACGTTTCAACAATATTTTTAACATAATAAAAGAGGGAATAGAACTTCAAATATAAAAATTTCAAATGACTTAGTTACACAATTTTTTATTATTAATCAATAGAGAAAGTTTCAAATAAATTATCCGTGTTTACAAGGAATTTGGTTCCTTAAATATCAAGTGAGATTTCGAATTTGATTTCAAAATTTGTGTATATAAAAATAATACTATTAAAAGAACTCACCATTTAGATATTTGACCATATTTTGAGAGATTAGTTTATTTAGAATTGAGTGAGAATGCTGTGAAAAATAAAAATAAAATATGATAGAAAATAATCAATAATATATATAAAAAAAATCATACATGACTAAGCTAGGTATAAATTTCACATAGAAGAATTTATTATCCCTAAAATCATGTGGTCACGCAACCTTAAAAAATTACACTTGTTTGTTTTTGGTAAAGTAAGCAACACTTACACAACACCTTTTAATAATATTTCATGATTATCCATACTGCTGTATATAACAAAATAAACAAGTTGTAAATTGCAATATGTGTGGACCTAATAACGTATTCAAAGGCATATGTATGTACGTTCTTAAATTAGTGTTTTTGGTTATGCCAAATTCTTAAAAATCAGATTAATCCTTTAGAAAACTTGTATGAGCCAAACTCAAATGTTTATTAGTTCAAGTGAAAGGGGTTTATCATTCTCTAAGAGATTACTCTATTGCATGTGAGTGAGAAAATACTCCAAATAATAAAAGGAAAAACTTATTGGAAAGGGGGAGGAAGGAGGGGAGCCAAACTCAAATCACCTATTTAAAAACAAGATTAGGGTTGTTTTCGACATGGTTTCGCTTCCAAACAAAAAACAAGAGAAAAAAAAAAGATGAAGTTCGGACTTTAGCTTGAGAAGATATATTTAATCAAGGATCATGGGAACCGAATCGGACGGTCCTGGACGAAGGTTGAGTGGGTGTGTGGCGCATGACAACATTTTCCAATTTTTCTCTCACATGTCAGACAAAGCGAATGAATTTGGCACTAATCATTTAAGGGTCAAAACCGAGGAAATAAAGGGTGCAGCCTCGTACGTCCTCTCGTTGGTTTTATGGGACGACGACGACAACAACAACAACAACAACCCCAGAGTAACAACAACGTGCGCATTAAAACTGCTCCTGCTCCTGCTCCTTTTAGTTTTTTCTCAATCTAGTTCTGATTCCTAGGTAATCTATCATCTGTCATGTCATGTCTACGTATAACTCACTTTGATTTTATTTATTTATTGTTTAATTTTGCAGATGACACTGCTTACTGTTATTCTGGCTTGGATTGCCTTCATTTCAGATGATTTGTGTTAGCCTTATTTATTTACTTTCTAATTCTGGGTCGTGAACAATTTTTGTCTCAGATTCTACTCCATGTTATGGATGTTATTGAAGTTTGCAGATTTCTTTTTCTTTTCTTTTTTTTACGTTAGCTGTTATTGAAGTTTGCAAATTGAAAAAAAAAAAAAGTATGCAAATTTTGTTGGTCTGTGAGTGGGTTTTGATCTGTTTTCTGCTATGCTTCGAGTTGGGATGCCCCAACAAACAATCAAAGTTATGGGGTCTGAGCTAAAAAAGTTGTTTGATGGGTTATTTGTCTTTCAAATCGTGATTGAAAGGAGCATAGTCTGCTGCTTTGATGGTTTTGCCACACGGCAACACTGCTTCTAGAGCACTGGTTAGATAAATCCTTATTATTAGTAGTTGGTGGGGGAGTGGATTGTGGGTGTAGTTTGTTCCGCGTAGATGGATGTGATTGTGCAGTGAATGGTGAATTTCTGCATTCCAATTTGATGGCACTTGTGAAATTGGTTAGCTTAGAGCCTGATACCCCTTATACACCCAAACTCGCTCCCTTGTGGCTTTCACTCCTTAATTTCTGCTTGCAGTTTTGCCCTGACATGTCTCCCTCTCTGAAGAGTTAAATTAAAAAGCGGTTTGTGGAACAGAAAAATCTAGTTAATAAAAAAGATTTTGCTAAATTTGAGTTGTTAGAATGATGTGGTATTCTATTGATGTTCGGATGAATGAGTGGGCCCTACCACGTCATTTCATCCAACCATCCATATGATTTCTGTCAAGAATTCTGGCAAATTTCATCCAACAATCGTAGATGGATGAATGCATATCGCTCTTATGTGTTCATATGCGTATTTTGGCCTGTTACCACACATCTTAGGCATATATTCCGCTAACAAGCATTACATCTATCTGTTTTCTTGTGATTTTGTAACTTCAAACTACTTTATTCTTAAAAGCTTCTTAAGCTTTTACTCTTGACTTGTGAGATATGTACGAATTGCCCAAGGAATTACTGTATCTTCTGTGCAAATATGTTATTCGTTAAGATAATTTCTCATTGGTAGTTTAGTATTTGACATACAATCACAACCTGTTTTTCACAGGTGAGACAAAGCTGATTCACTTGGGAGTGAGAGCCTCCGGAGCTATGTCTTCATCTTTTCCTGTTCTTCCCACATCCTCAACGCAGCCTGCATCAATCAATCCCAACATCAGAAGTGTTGGACACATGTTTTCAACTCCTGTTGCTGATTTCCCTGATGACAGCCCTTTTCCCTCTGTTTCAGAAGTACATTCTACACCATTCATTTCTCACCCTCAAGAAAGTGATGATATTTTGTGGGGAGCAGAACTGTTCCAGGATATGCTTACGTTTCCTGATAATGCTCCCGTCCAGAATGATCACATGGAATATACTGCTCCTTACACATCTAGTGATAATGTCAAAGCAATTGATTTTGGGGACTTGGTTCATCGGTTAATGTCAGACGATGATTCTCTCCAGCCAAATTGGAATCAGTTTCTTGGTGATGATAATGTAGCTGAACCAAAATCAAAGGTTTGTTTCTCAAAGCTGATTTTGATATGGTGCTGAAACGTCTTAATATGCTTGTTCCTGTGTGTGTGAAGTTAGCTAGAACATGTAGGTGGCATCTCGTGCTATGTGTTCCAGTTACCATGGTTTTCACGTATGAACTAGTTACTGATGCAGTTGAAAATTATTTCAATTGATATGCGTATAACTCTCAGTACATATCCAGTTATGTGCATAAAATTCATTCTCTCTTCCTTTCCCCTTCTATTTGTTTCTGTAAAGTTCAAAATCTGTAGTTGTATTGCACCTTAACTTTTTTGGTTCAAGTTTATTTATTTTTCTGTTGTATAAGGTGCAGAAATGTATCCTTCTCTCTTGATGCAGGAGACTCAGGTTTCACTGCAGCTGAATGCACCATCTGTGCAAGCTAATGATCTTCCTAACTCAGTGTTGACTGCATCACAACCTAAACCAAGAATGCGTTGGACTCCTGAACTTCATGAGGCTTTTGTGGAAGCTGTCAATCAGCTTGGTGGTAGTGAGAGTATGTTTACTTCTCCAAATTGTTGTACTCCTTCACCTTCTCATTGACAGAGATATCTCAGGTTTTCATTTCTAAGTCATCTCATAATGTTAAACATGCAGACGCCACTCCAAAGGGTGTCTTGAACCTGATGAAAGTTGAGGGCCTTACCATCTACCATGTGAAAAGCCACCTACAGGTACATTTGTGATTTTTCATTTTTCCAACTGGCTTGTCTTTGATATACATGGCTACACTAAATAGTGGGTGTGTGTTTATTTAGCCAAAGGTTTTTAATGAATTATTTGTTCTTTGATATTTTAATTTCAGAAATATAGAACTGCCAGATACAAGCCTGAGTCATCAGAAGGTATGTGTGAGCTTACTCAGTAGTTCTGTTATTCATATAGCCAGGTTTCCTTTTTAACTATATTTCTGATTTATGGAGCTTCCTCACCCCAAAAAGTTCCATGAAAGATATAAAATGCATTCCTTTTTAACTATATTTCAGATTTATGGAGCTTCAATGTTATTTTCTCCTGTTCCATTTAGGATTATGTAATTTACATATTAAGCACATTGACATGCCCCCCCTCGTTGTTCTTTTTTCTCAATCTGAGAATAATAGTATGAATGACTTTCTCTTCCCTATATCTACTATCAGGAATTCCTGAGAAAAACTTGACTACTTCAATTGAAGAAATGAAGCCTCTAGACCTAAAAACGTGAGTTTTCTGTAACCTTCCTTTATGGTGAATATTTTCTTACAGCACAGGCACATTCATTGGCTGATCTTTTTGCTGGTATTGATCATTTGCTCTTGTTGCATGCATTGAGCAGTGTGTAATCTCCCCCAGTGTAACTTTTATCTAATAACTATACATTCGAATTCAAGTTATATAACCTTAAAAACGTGTTAAAATGGACAAGAACGGTTCAATTTTCACCATGTTATGATCATAATTGTTCACATTTCCAATATATACAGTTGTTCCATTTGCTTTAAGCCTTTAATTGCATGGAAATGACTAATTAATGCTCAGAAACATACTCTGGATTGTGCTTGCAGGAGTAAGGGTATTAACGAAGCATTGCAGTTGCAAATGGAACTTCAAAAGCGGCTTCATGAACAACTTGAGGTACTTTATTTGTACTTAAGATTAGCTTTGTCTTTATCCTGTAATCTTGAGGTGTTGTTTTGTTTATTCTCCCATTTTGTGGGAAGATAACCACAAGGAAGCTTTAAATGTTCTGAATTCTGATATTATGACTATTTTGCAGTTTCAAAGAGAGTTGCAGATTCAAATTGAGAAGCAAGGGAAGCGCCTTCAGATGATGTTTGAGAAACAGATGGAGATGGATGACAGCAAGCTTAAGGGCTCCTCCTCCTCATTGGAAAAGTCTTCTACAAATGAAAATTTTGGACCCTCAAATGAAGGTCATGTAAAATCTGGGATCAACAGGAGCACTCCAGAAACGATCCCTGAGGAAAGTTCTCAGGATGCAAATACAAAGCAAAAGGGAAACGATGCCAGTGCTACTGATGAACATGAACTGGGAGATGACCAGTTAGTTGCACCTCCCACAAAAAGGGTTAAGAGTTGATGAGAGCTTTTAACTATTGTCTTGAAGAACTATAGTGTTTCTGCTTCTAGGGAAAACATGCTGGAATTTTACATTCTGCTTATGACTTTGGCTTCCTTAATCAGTGGAACTTTTATTTATTGTCATTGTCATTGATCTGGGGTAAATTTTTGCAATGGGAAAATTTACTCTAGACATTTGTTGTATATTCTTGGAATGTTTTAGACACCTTTGAACTTCAAGAATTATTGTTGGACCCAAGGATGTTTTAACTAGACTATTAGAATGTCTTAAGGTTTAACTGACTGTTGAATTTGGTTTAGAAAAAGCTTTAGAAAATATTTCCATGCAACGTTTTATCTATAGTTCTGTATTGTTTTAATTTTTGCTGTTGGTGGGGTGCCAAAGAGTTCGATGTGAAAAATAGGGTGGATATTGTCTTTGGAGAAAATCCACATTGCCCCTCTTAAATTTTAAATTGGATAAATTAATTTCTCTAAAAAAAAAAATCAAATAAACTGGTCTCTCCAAGAAAAAAAATAGCCAAAGAAATAATTATCAATTAAAAATTTGAGACAAATTAATCTTTTCATAAAGGGATTAATTGACTTTTTTCACAATTCTTGATAGATTAATTTGTCCTATTAATTTTTTTTCCTTAAAAACATCCTGCACATTTCTAGTAGTGATAATTAAAATAAAATTGCCATATTATTTTGGGCTAACATGTCCTAGGTGCCATTGTTAGCCGGTTGGATCTTAGGAACATTTTTGTTTTGCACAAAAATATTATGGGACAAAGCCAAATAATCACACATAAAAATTTGGCTTCTACGATTCACAAGCCTGATTGCTTTGGGCTTTCCTCAATTTAAGAAAAAAAATTTTTGATATGTTTATGAGTTTAGATTTTAAGAGGAAAAGGAAGAGGGGAGGGTTTATAGTGTAAAATCATACACCAAGTCTTCATTCCCTTCCAAAAACTAAACTCACAAACATACCCTTAGTGAATACAACATACCCTTATCTCATAAGACATATCCTTAACTTGTATTGACATACTTTTAAACAGCAGGACATACCCTTAACTTTTAGGGTACTAACTTAAATTTCATAAATCATATTTCTGAGTAAATAACACTAAAAAAAAATCCCCGTCTTAATTTTATAACTTGAAAATACATTTTTGAAGATAGTAAAAATTTGAGATGTTACAATGCTCATTTTTTAAAATTTATTTTTTTAAAGGCGTAAATTGAAGTTGTATTTTGTCATTGTTCCTCCACTTTGCTCATGTGTGATCAAGTAAGTTATAATTTTTCTTTTGTTTTTTTTCTCTTCATCTTACTGTTAGTTTCTTAATCTAGTTTCAAATATATAACTTATTTATGACAACTTAACTCAATTATCAAAGGCAAAAATTATAGGTAAAAAAATCGACTTGAAGTTGCATTTTTCACCAAATTGTGCCATGTGTTGTCATCAAATATACAATTCGAGGCGGATCCTTCTATGGGTGATTATAGCACTAAGCATCTGTTTGTTTCAATAGAAAAGGGAAGAAGGAAGATAGATGGAGAGAAAAGTAGCAAAGATGGGTGTTTTCCCTCCTTTGGACGGCAAAGAAAATCGGGAAGAAGGAAAAAGTGCATGTGGACGCCACCTTAAAATGTTTTCCTCTCAATTATACAAAGAAAATTGAAGAAAATTGAGGGGCAAGGTAAATGGCTTCTTTTCCAATTTTTTTTTCCTAATAGGAATATAGTTTTTAAATCATTAGGTAGTATTTTTTATTGATAATTTATAAATTTAACTTGAATATATTTATGTTAAAATTTAGACAAAACTCCTAATTTGATCTCTCTTGAATTTTAAGTCAAACAAATTGGTTCTTCCAAAAAAAAAATCTAAAGAAATTCTGTCAATTAAAAAATCAGTCAAATTAGTTCTCCATATAACTACCAATTGGCATTTTTCATGATTTTTAAGGGACCAATTTATCCAAAATTTTAAATTGGTATGAACTTATATGGGTATTTTTTGCTAGATGAATCATTTTATCCAATATAAAATTTAGAGAGACTAATTTGGGACTTTTGCCTAAATTTTATATTTATACTTGAATGATTAAAAAATTAATATTAACATATTATTTATTTATACAATTTCTAAAAATTGTTTTAAAGCTAAATAAAAATAATATTTTATTACTTGTTATATATGAAGGATATGTAAGTTATTTTACATGCTATTCATTTTTTCCCTCTCATTTTCTCTCCTATTTTAAAGGGCCGCTTGAAGTTTTATCTTTTTTCAATTGACCAAAAAATTAATAAAATAGAAAAAAAATGTTTAACGTGACCATAACAATCCAAACGAAAAAAATAATTTTAAAACAACCTCAATCTAATAATTAATTTTGAAAATTACACCACTTTGATAAAATTAGCCTACTTTGGCAATTAGGCATGGGTTGTGAATGTGTATGTAACTATGTGTTCTCTTAATCAGTATGTTTTTCGTTGATATGAGTGTTATTTGTTCATATTCTTTATTATGCTTTCAAGTAAATAAATATGCACTGATGGTAGGGACCTATACTCGATACATCGATATGAGCACGATATGTGCATGAGTATAAGCTATCTTTTCCAAGCAGCTAAGTGCTACCTGCTAAACAAACAGTGTAATCAGTACCAAAAACAATTAAATGATAAAAAAATATTTATTTAAAATCTCTAGTATGGATCCGATATCATCATGACAAAATAAAAGTTATCAAAAATTCTTTCTTTTGTTTTGATGGTTTCAAAAATTTTTCTTAACATTATTGATCATTATCCACTACCAACTTGTATGAAGTGACATTGCCACGTCATCATGATGCTAATAATTGGATTCATGGGCTTCATAAGCGAACCGGGGTCTAGGATTTACTAAGCCGGTGCTGGGGTCTATCGGCCAGATTTTCTTTGCTCCAAAATAGATAGGCTTTTTTACCCAAAAAAAAAAGAAAAAATGCTTATTTACGGATTTGTTGATGTTCTAATATTATTTATTAATATAAACTAGTTTTTGAATTAATATAAAACGATAACAGGTGAACATTTTGCTATATATAAATCATTTAGCTATTAAACGATTTACTAATGACACGATTTTTGTGTAATTACTAAATCATTTAATTGTCAAACGATTTACTGATAACATGTTTTACTATGCAATGATTTATCCTCTTACGGACCAAAGCAATAGTCATAAATCGAAGCTCAATTTATGTCTAAAAGTTTTATGGTGATGGAGAAAAAAATAAATTACACCAAAATGAACTTACAAACTAAACTAAATATATATAAGTGATTTTCTTTTTAGTGAAAAAAAAGTGATTCCTAGCAGATAAAAGTCCAAACAAATGCACCTTATATTAAAATTTTTCATCACCAAACAATTTTAAAATAATTAATTATTATTTTATGTAATTTCATTATTAATTTTATTATTTCATCAATTTTTAAATACTTAAAATCTTTCATTAAATAAAAGATAATTTTCCCTTTGAAATTGAATGTTATTAATTTTACTGATATCTCCTGAAACAATACTTTTTTTCAAGAAAAAAAAACTATATATTTATGGTTTGTTTGGATATGAAGAGAAAAATAAAGGAACAAAATAAAGAGAAAAGAAAATGAAGAGAATAGTAAATTTTCTCTCCTATTATTTAGATGATGAAAAAAATATAAAATAAGAGAAAAGAAAAGTAAAAGTGTGTAAAATGATGCATATATCCTTATATAATAATATTTATTTTATTTTTTATAAATTAATTTAATAAATAATATAATAATATAAATTAATCAATTATTTAAGATGTAAATATGATTTTATATAAAAACTGAATTTATAAATTATTAATAGTATTGCTCAATTATATTACTAAATTCATAAACTATTAATTTATTCCATTATAACAAAATATAAATATTTATCATAAACAAAATATAAACAAAATTAGTCAAGTATCAACAAACCTAAATTAAACTAAACTTACAACTTAAAATAAACATTAATACATATTTAACACATATCAATAAATTAACCAAATATTACTAATCTTGTATCAATGTCAAACATTTAAATAAATGTCATCCATAAACAAGCAAATTTAACTTAAAAAATAGAGAATATAAACAATACTTGCACACTACACAATATAAACTAAGAAAATTTCAACATGCATAATATAAACTAAATTAATTTTATAGACTATAAATTAAATACACTAAACTGCCTAAACAAAAAAAATTCATTAAACTACTTCAAATACTTAGTTCTTACAAATACACAAACTAAAATTCATTAAACATTATTAAAAAGAAAATCACTTATGTATATTTAATTTAGTTTGTAACTTTAGTTTAGTGTAGTTTTCTTTTTATCCTGTAACATAAAACATTTAGTTGGTTAACGTTCACAAGACATAAATCGGCCAGCTTCAAGCATTGTTGCCTTGGTCCACGTGAGGATAAATCATTGCATAGAAACGTGTTCATAGGAATTATTTGACAGCTAAATGATTTGCAATAGCAAAAACGTGTCATTAAATCGTTTACAGTTAAATGATTTATATTTAGTAAAATGTCCATCTATTAGTCGTTTTATATTAATTCAAAAATTAGTGTATATTGATAAATAATATTAGAACATCCATAAATAAACATTTTTTCTTTTTTTTTTTGGTAGAAAAGCCAAAATAGATAAAACTGGATGTGCAAAATTATTAATAGAGGATAAATAATAAAAAAAAGTATATCATTGATAGTTTCAAATGTTTCATACATAGAGTACTTAAAAAAATTATTTATAGTTGATAGTATTAGATCACTTAAGAAATAGAGGTTTGAATCAAGTCATATTTAAAAAAATTTACACACTTAGCAAACTATACAAATATTCACTCAAAACATCTACAAGTATTTAGGAGATATTCGAGTAACATTTATAAGCTTTTTGACCAAAGATTTAGATACAATATTACATGTGTAACTTTACCTTTAAAGTTCAATTTAGCAGTTTGAAAGCATATATATTAGTTAAAAGCATGAAACTATTTAAAGTAATTCAAAATAATGAGATAGAGTTTAAGAGAGTACATCAAGAGATTTATCCTGGTTAACTTCAACAAAAAATCTACTCCAGTCCTTATCAAGGATGGTGAGAATTTCACTAATGTCCAAGTTCAAATACAGATTCCCACTCAAAATACAAAGTTGAATGGTGACCTAATTTTAATCCAAATAACTCTCTCACAAACACTAACTCAATATTATAAGCAAAGACCAAGACAAATTACAATGTGCTAGGCCTGTTTGGTTTAAGTTTTCAATTTCAGTTTTAATTTTCAAGATTTTATGAAGGAAATAATAAAACTTGAAACTAAAAACTAAAATTGTGAAAGCTTTGATTTAAGTTTTAGTTTTTCAATTTTCAATTTTCATTTTCAATTATCCAGTTTTAGATTTTGTGAAGGAAATATTGAAAATTCTAAAACTACAAATTTCAATTTCATTTTCATTTCTAGTTTTCAATAGTTCTTCACAAAATTCTAAAAACTAAAAAACTAAAAACTGAAAAATGAAATGAAACGACTGATAATTTTCAAATTTTCACTATTTCCTTCACAAAATTTGGAAAACTGGAAAACTAAAAACTGAAACTGGAAACCAAACAAAGGCCTTAAGCTTTCCTTTTCACTGAATATTCTCACAAGGATAATCACTCAATGAAGGCTCAAGTATGGCTTTTTCAAACAAGTCTTTAGTATGAACTTTAGCCTTTTTCGAGATAATATATAGAGCCACACCCTTTGTACTAATACAAAATGAATAATAAACAAAGGGTTTAGAGTAAAAGAATGTTTGTGTAGGTGTATGCCTGGGAAGAAGAGAGACTTTTGTCTTTTAACCATTATCCTTACTTGTGTCTTTTATTTTATTTTGATAAGCACTCTTCCTCTTTTGTTTGAGATGTGGACCTTTCTTCCTCATAAATTTTTTAATCGTTCAAAAAATATATCTCTACTACTTATGCAGCATTAAATTTTGTCCTTAACAACACTAGGCGTGTTACCTTGGCTTTCATAATGCAATCCATATTTTGAGATAAAAACATAATATCTCCTCTTTAATCGGAAGACATTTGCTAATAGTGTAAAATGTATTTTCATATTTCGATTTGAAACACTAACAAACTCATTAAAATTGTTAATATCATTATGCATGTTTGTCATCATTCAAGAGTTCTCAAGCCAACAATAGTCAAATGAAAGAGATACAAAATTAAATCAAATTATAACTGATTGTTTATAATTAAATTAAATCTTGACTGAATTAAACCTTGCCGTGTCATCATTCATTGGGGCAACGTGGAGGCGTTTTGGTGAAGATGTGGCTTTTACATGCAAGCTGTGGTCTATTCAAAGGTGATATTGGGTGTTTTCATTGTGTTTCCAATATGATTGATTTTAGATTTTTCACTCCCTTTGGCTTGTTGCCTAGCTAGTTTCTTTGCTCTTTTGCTCCTCACTAATTTGTGAGTTTGAGCTCTCTTTGCTATGCATCAAAAAAAAATCTTGACTGAATTAGGTAAGAATAAAAATATCCACATTAAAAGAATATTTCAAAACAGATGAGTTATTTTTTCTTCTGAATTTTTTTCCCTCGAAGATGAGTCATTTGTTTGTAATTTTGAATGCATTTTTAGGTAGTTAAGCCCTCTGCTCTTCAATTTTTTTTTTCTTTTAAGATTCTTCTTCTAGAGTTCTTGTGGAACGTCTTATTTATAATTTCCTGCTCCAACGGGTGAATTTAAAACTCATCGTACTATAGTTCTTATTCTCGATCAGTAAGGCCTTAAAATTATGATATATATACTCATCTGAAGCCATTCGTTATTTCATTTATACTCATTTTTTAAAATAACAAATTGCCTGTAAATAATCCACAAATGGATCAATTTTAGGTACCTCCAACCAATGTGTTCTTACATCAAGAGTGTTTATTCCACGTGAATCCAAAGTCCCACGTGTATACACACACCAGCCGGAAGCAGTGATTGATTCGGTTGAGGTGAATTTTACTTCTAGTCACAAGGCATTTTTCATTAACTAAACACTTAAAAAACTCAACTTGCTACCAATTATGTTGGACCCCATGATTTATATATATTGATAAAACTACTGGTGAATATTAAAAAATAGAATTCAATTTAAATATATTAATAATATAAACTTTTTTACATCTTCATCTAATTAAGTATTAGACTAAATACCTATTTTGGTCCCAAAAATATATCGGGTGACAAAATAATTCATTAAGATTTGAAAATCCCAATTTAGTTCAATGCAATTTTAAAAAGGAATAAATTGGTTCACCATCTATACAGAGTTATTTTAAGTGCATAGGTATGAAGGGATCAATTTGTCTCATTTTTTGATTCTAGCGAATAATATGAGACTTTCAAATTTTGATAGATTAATTTATCTTTGGATACTAGTGGGTGAGAAATAAATATCTTCTACTAATATAGTAATATGATTAAAAGACTATATAAAATAAATCTTACGCCATCAAATATTAAAATCAAACTCTTAATTAAATATATCAAGTTATATGTATTTATAGTGTAAAATAATTTCATATTATTATTTACTAAAATCTAAAAAAGTGACAAATGATAGTATGAAATTATTATAATATGTGCTATTTATCATAATTTAATATATTTTAATATTATAGTATTAAATTATTTTATACTATCAATATATAAAAATTAAATCCAATATTAAAAGAACTAAATACAATGAATATCCAAATTAATCCTTAAAAAGAATAATGTATGATCAATTGATCTCTTAAAAAGAAAGACATAATCTTTCACAATTAAAATGTAGGACAAGTTACCTTTTTTCAGTATTTCAATAAATTGAACTTATCTGTTTTATTTGTGCTTTTTATTATGAACCAATTAAGATTATTTTACAAATAAAGGATGATTTGTCCTTTTTTTAAAAAAATATAGATCAATTTAAACCACTATAAATCATTAAAGATCAATTTGACTTATAAATCACTTAAAATACTAAGAAGAGAATAACTTATCATATATTTTTAATAATGAGGGATCATTTTTTTTTGGCTTAATTATTTGGGGATTTATTCTAAAAGAAAATACACATTCTAATAGAAACTCAAAAAACACATATATATGCATAACATATTGTTTATTATAATTTTTAAAAATCTAATTAAGTAAAAAATTTATAAGAACCGGCATCAAATATTTAAATTACTTTTGCTGATTTAGATAAGAAAAAAAATCAAAAAACAAAATAAGAATGGATGATAAAATTGACCTATTGAGATATTAAACTTATCTAATTTCTTCAAAAATATAATAATATATTAATCTATAAATCCTCCTAGTTAACATATAAAAATTTTAGGAGGCCAAACACACACACACACACATATATATATATATATGAAAATAAAAAATTTCAGGAAGAGTCACGATCACCCCAAGTTACATTATCCTCCACCCTATTGTCATCTAATTAAATTTTTCAATGTATACGGCTTTTGAATTAATAGGGTGAGAGTTAATAATATTTATTGATGTTATAAAATATTATTGAATAATTTATAAAAAAATATATATTATTATTAATAATATTATTAAAATTTTATATTATTTTATATTAAAATTTTATCTATATTTTTAAGTGAAAGGATCACAAAATATATATTCTTATTAATTATTGAGAGACCCATTTATTTGGAATTATTTTAGGACTAAAAAACTCAGGTTTACTCAACTAAAGCGATACGAAACGACGGCTTCCACAAAAAGAGCAACAACTAGAGACATTGATCCGAGAGAAAATCTTCGATCTCCTCGTTCCCTGCCAACTCGGTTAACTGTTGAACAACAGTCCCCCTCCTCCCCTTTGCTACATTTTAACCTATTTATATTTTATATCCATCCGTCCAATACAGTCTCTATCTCTTCAGTCATATCAAAATCTTTGATGAACGACCAGCATTGAGAGGGTGTAGCAGAGACAACATATATAAAAATATTCTAGCAGAAGTAAATATGACTATATGAGAAGTAAATACTAACCTATGCAGCCTAGCACATTAATAACTAGCTCGGTTCTTTAATTGTTTAATGAATTCAATTTTCGATATTGTATATAACAAGAGTGTTGTGGCTATTGATTTACCCTTAAAAAAGCTCATTTCTCAAAAGAATTAGTCAATATTATTAATAGTAGATAAAAAGAAAAAAAAAACCTAATGTAGAATCGAGGTTCAATTAAATACTTCAAGGTGGGTCTTCACCCAAAAAAATTATAAAAAAAAAAAATACTTGAATGAGGGCCACCTGCTCATCCAAGAATTCATCAAATAATTACAACAAACTCTAGTTCTAGTTCAACACTCTGCTCTCTCCAACTCCATTGACATTGTACGCTTCCATCCATTCCCATTTCCCAATAACATAAAAAGGACATAGCTCCAAACCTAGCACAACACCTCACTCGCCTGATACCGCTTGTAATACACACAACCACTTTTCCATTCAATGCCAATTATTTGACACGAGTCTCTCACTCAAAGCGAATGTGAGCGTAATTAGCAGATGCCATCGATGGATTTGGATTGTCACTCAAAGGACACTCCAACCCGCTTGAGGGAGCAACTGTTGCCATTTTCTAGTTTCCAGAAGGAATTGAATAAACTTTATTGCATTTTTTAAGTCACCTTATAATATTTGTTTGATCATTTTTTTTTGAGTTAATACTTATTTTAATTCCTAACTTTATATTCATAAGTTCTTAACTTTTAAAATAAATCAAATTAGTTCTTAACATTATAAAATATGAGTTAAATTAGTCATTTATCCTATTTTATTTAATATTTTATCAATTAAATAATAATATATAACGTTAAGTGATATCTTAACATATCATCTGTCACTGAATTAAGATAAAATTTAAAATAACTCATTTTGATATCACAATTGCACAAAATAAATTATTTTATGACTTAAAATGAAGAATTAAATTACTCATTTTGTATAATTTTAATTATAAAAATAAGTCATTTTAAACTTCTATACATTTCAAATGGCATATAATGTGTCAACGTATCATTGAAAGTTATTTATCATTATTTAATTTATAAAATGTTAAATAAAAGTGGAGTAAGAAACTAACATAACTCACATTTTGTAATATTAGGGGTTAAATTGACTCATTTTAAAAATTAGGGACTAAAATGACTCACAAATGTAAACTTAGAGATTAAAATGAACATTAACTCTTTTTTTCCCCCTAAAACCCTAACTTAGTCGCTCAGATTTATAGTGAGAGACAAATTAGTCTATAAATTTGAAAAATCTCAGCTAATCCCTTAAATTTCACAAATGGGGTAGTTAGTTCCTGGAAACTATCATTGAGTTGTGTCTTGTTAGTTAACTTGCGTTTATTGTTAACTTGTTTACGTGTCCTGGTAATTTTCATGATAGTCCCACTCCTCTCCTCAAACGAAGTCCTTTAGATCTTCTTCTTCATCTTTTCTTTCACTATAGCTTTGTGCTCAAAAGAAATATTTTGATTTTAAGTTGTTATTTGTTCTGTGCAAAATAAAGGAATGCAAGTTAAAATTCACCATGAAAATTAATAATACAAGTAAGAAAGTTAATATAATACGTGAACATTTCTGTTAATAGTTTCAGATAATAATTTGATAGAGGAGCTAACTTGTCCTCATTTGTGAAATTTGAGGGATTAATATTAGAGTTTTTAAATATGAAAAACTAATTTGTACTTCATTGTAAATATGATGGATTGAATTGGGTATATAGTTTTTTTTTCCTATCACATGTATCTTTTGCTTAATATTATATACCAAGGTATAAAAATGTCTAAAAACGTGATTGTATTATACAATTCAATTACAATTTTACAAAATAAAGTATACCTCAAATAAATGAAGAACAAATTAAGACTCAAAGAGAGAGAAGTAAAGGTTGATGCTCGGCCAACTCATCACCTATCTTTATTTTTCTCTCGTATAAATTCTTTTAGAATTTTTTTTTAATCAGTGTCTTGGCACATTGATTAAAGATCTAAACAAGGATTGTATAAGAAAAAGATATTTTCAATTTTTCAGTTCATTTGAAAATTTAGAGCCATGTGGAGTGTAATGACCCTCTCCTACCTTAACTTAGTATCAAAAGAATTCGATTTTTATCATGAAAATGGTACAACTTTAAAATCTAGTTAATGTCTATTCCTTTAATAGGATATAAAGTAAATATCCTAAAAATAAAAAATTAAGGCACCGATTAAAAAATCTTATTTTCCCTTAATTGAGATACTACTAGACTAGAGTACTAGTAATACCATTTTCTCTGGCATAATTATAACTTGTTTGTTTATTTTATCAACAAAGAAAGCAAACATGGGCATGGATTGGAAAGTTTCTCTGGCGTGTTCCTATCATGTTCATGATCACAATTCACAAGTCACCACAAGTGGACTATTCCTTTCCTTTCGCCAGTGAAAATTGAACAATTCCAACAAGAATCCTAAAAAAATACAATAAAATTAGAAAAATGACCACTTGAGAAATAAAAGAAGTAATTGACCTTGGCTTTGGGTTCAGGCACAACTAGAAATGATATGAAACTATGAAAAAGGAGGGGACCACGGATATATATATATATATATATATATAGAAAGAAGTGTAGAATATAAATAGAATACATACATAGACAGAACACATATATACACATATGTGGCAACTGCACCAGATGATGATTTTCTTATGCATTGAAAGCCACTGCCACTCTTCTCACCCATTGCACGGTTCTCAACCCTCAAGCACTTTTGTTCTCTCATTTCTCAAGAGAATTAGCCAATATTATCGATAATAGATAAAAAAAAAAATTACTAATGTAGAATCGAGGGATATTTCAAGGTGGGTTTCACCCAAAAAAATTATAAAAAAAATACTGAATGAGGGCCACCTGCTTATCCAAGAATTCAGCAAATAATTACAACAAACCCTAGTTCTAGTTCTACACTCTGCTCTCTCTAACTCCATTGACATTGTACAATTCCATCCATTCCCATTTCCCAATGACATAAAAAGGACAAATCTCCAAACCGAGCACAACACCTCACTCGCCTGATACCACTTGCAGTACACACACTTACCCACTTTTCCATTCAATGCCAATTATTTGACACCAGTCTTTCACTCAAAGCGAATGTGAGCGTAATTGGCAAATGCCATCGATGGATTTGGATTGTCACTCAAAGGACACTCCAACCCGCTTGAGGGGGGCAACTGTTACTATTTTCTAGAACGAATTGAATAAACTTTATTGCATTTTTAAGTCACCTTATGATATTTGTTTGATTTTTTTTAGGTTAATGTCCATTTTAGTTCGTTATTTTAGTTTTTAATTTTTAAAATAAATTAAATTAGTTCTTAATATTATAAAATATGAGTCAAGTTAGTCATTTATTTCTTTTTATTTAATATTTTATCAATTAAATAATAATATATAACATTAAGTGATCCTTTAATATATATGTCATTTGAAGTACGATAAAATTTAAAATAATTTATTTTAATATCTAAAATTACACAAAATGAATAATTTTATAACTTAAAATGAAGAATTAAATTACTTATTTTGTATAATTTTAAATACTAAAATAAGTTATTTTAAACTTATTGTACTTCAAATGACATATGATGTGTCAATATATTATTTAAAGTTATTTATCATCATTTAATTAATAGAATGTTAAATAAAAATTGATTAAGAGACTAATATGACTCATATTTATAATGTTAAAGACTAAATTAACTTATTTTTTAAATCAACGACTAAAATGACTACATATATAAAATTAGGGACTAAAATAATATTATTTTTTTTCTTTCACATGTATCTTTTGCTTAATATTATATACTTTAAAGATATAATAAGACTAAGAACGTGATTGTATTATACAATTCAATTACAATTTTACAAAGTAAAGCATACCTCAAATAAATGAGGAACAAATTAAGGCTCGAAAGAGAGAGAAGAAAAGGTTGATGCTCAGCCAACTCGTCACCTACTCTTTTTTTCTCGTATAAATTCTTTTAGAAATTTTGTTAATCAGTGTCTTGGGGCATTGATTAAAGATCTAAACAAGCAGGAATTGTATAAGAAAAAGATATTTTGATATTTTTTGTTCATTAAAATATATGACCCTCTCCCACCTTAATTTAGTATTAAAAGAATTCGATTCTTATCATGAGAATAGTACAATTTTACAATCTAGTTAATGTCTAGATCTTTAATGAGCACATAAAGTAAATACACTGAAAAAAAATAAATAAAAACATTGATTAAAAAACCTATCTACTAGACTAGAGTACTAGTAAGTAGTCTTACCATTTTCTCTGACATAATTATAACTTGTTTGTTTATTTTATCAACAAAGAAAGCAAACATGCGTATGGATTGGAAAGTTCCTCTGGAGTGTTCCTATCAAGTTCATGATCACAATTTACAAGTCACCACAAGTGGACTATTCCTTTATATTCGCTAGTGAAAATTGAACAATTCCAACAAGAATCCTAAAAATTAAAATAAAATTAGAAAAATGCCCGCTTGAGAAATAAAAGAAGTAATTGACCTGGGCTTTGGGTTCAGGTACAGCTCGAAATGATATGAAACTATGAAAAAGGTGGGGACCACGGATATATATATATATATATATATATATAGAAAGGAGGGTAGAATATAAATATAAATATAAATAGAATACATACACAGATAGAATACATATACACATACGTGGCAACTGCACCAGATGATGATTTTCTTATGCATTGAAAGCCACTGCCACTCTTCTTACCCATTGCACGGTTCTCAACTCCCAAGCACTGCATCACAAGACATGTCTGTGTTTTGTTCTGTTCCACACAGCACAAAGGTAAACTGAACTTGTTCCCTTCCTTCCACCTTCCCGAGATGTCACTCTCTCTTTTTTATTTTTGTTCTGGCCAGACCAAGTGTCCTATCCTTTTAAGCTTTTCTTCAAAATTCACATACCCTTTCAAAATTTAAAAATAATAATAGAGTAAAAAGCAAAAACACAAGATAAAAAAATAAAAAATAAAAAAACGTGTCACTGTTTTGGTGGATTTCTGGTAAAGCTGTTTCCATAATATTCTTATCTTCTTTCTTCACGGATTGTATCTTCTCTGGCCTTTCATCTCTTGTATGTGCCTCATCTCTTCATTGCTTTTTTGGCTTTCTACCTCGCTACCCTTTTTCCTTAACAAGGCCTAACTCAATTCGAAGCTCAAAAACATGTTCAAAATTTACAATTTTTTAAATGTTTTCTTGATTTTTAATTTATTTAGCTTCTAATAATTTGGCCAAGGTTGGCTAGAAACCCTCTTCTGCTTCCAACTTGACTGATTATTCCTATCACTGTTTGTGTCTTTTGCCTTTTATTTTTAGCTATTAATGGTATGAATATTTATTGTGAAAATATATTAATTGCGTTTTATTACCAATTTTATGCAAATTTTACTTCTTCTCGCTTTCTTTTTTATCGGCTTGAGCATGATATATGCATGTTTCTTTTTTGGTGAACCATCTGTCCCTCTCTGACTATCTGTATATGTTGGCTTTGATGAATTCTGATGGAAACTTGACATTTATGCCACAGTTGGAAAGGGTGACAGGGATGGCCCACAAAAGGGTTCAAGGTGGCAGGTACAAATAATTGTGTGAATTTTCAGGTTTATCCGTCCTTGGAGTAGTTGAAGGCCTCACAAGTTGAACCTTTTGTATTGCGACTGTGGACTTGTGGAGTCAGTAGTTGGAGGCCACTTCAGGTGCGACTAGTTCATGAAGCAAGTAAAAAAGGGTCTTTCAGGTTTATCCGTCCTAGGAGTAGTTGAAGGCCTCACAAGTTGCACCTTTTGTACTGTGACTGTGGACTTGTGGAGTCAGTCACGAGTTGTAGGCCACTTCAGGTGCTACTAGCTCATGAAGCAAGTAAAAAAAGGGTCTTTTTGTTTTTTTGAATAAAAATTGGCAGTGGAGAGGGGAAAAAAAGGGTGAAATATGGAGCCATTGAATCACAAGACTGCTAATATTGAGAGAGTGGTTTCACAGAAAGCACTGCAGATGGGAAGCTCATTCCCATGTCAAATTTGTGTGGCTGGATTTCTCTGTGGTGTTTGCCTCACCTCTTTGTTCTTGGCTGCTTTGACTTCCTTTGGAACCTTTCAGCTTGGTCCCATCTCATTCTCAGCCATGTCGGTGGCTAATTCATCAGGGTACTCAACTTCTCATGATAATATCAGTAAGTCAACTCCCTTCTTTCTTTCTTTGTTTGATCAAAACCACATGTATCCTCGTATAAGACAGGCAATTTTGCTCGAATTGGATTGGCAGTACCACTAGAACTGCAAAGCCTTGTCTTTCAAGTTTTAATATAGTTTTTGCATCTTGAAATTAAAACTTCTTGTTAAGCTAGAACAACTCTTCTCTTCTCTTCTGGCTGATCTAATTGCTCCTTAATTTGTTTCAACCATTTTCGTATTTATTCTTCTATTTTTAATTCTAAACTTTTGTTTTGTGGTTGTGGGGTTGTGGATGCAGGGTGCTTCTTCCTTTTTCACGGTTTGACTTTTGCGTCATTGTTAGGACGAGGCATTTAAGAAACTTTAAAACAAGTTAATAAATGACTACTGTATTTTTTTTTGGTTTTGGTTAACTACTACCACTGTAGTTAATCTTAAAAAAAAATGCCTAGGAAAAATTAAAGGGGCGAACTAATTTTTCTTTTTATATTATCTTGATGAAAAAGAAGCAGGTTTATTATGAGTTCTTTACTTTTTTCTTTCAAAGTTTGGTGTATTCACAGACGTGTATCGATGAAGCGAACTTGATGACAATGAGTTAAGGCTTGATTGAGCGCGAAGCAACTTTTAAGTACTTTAATTGCTTGCTTTACGTTAAGTTAAGCATACTCTAATAGCCATGCTTTTTGACTTTGACTGCATTTGCTAGAGGATAGTATTAGGGAAAGAATGTATAGAATTATACATTGTTTTGCATGATCAATATTACAATTGGGACATTCTTGCAGTCACTATTAGTTTTCGTGTGTTGATTTTCACTATTGATTAAATTCTCCTGTCAACCCAAAGGGTGCTGGTTGAAAGTCCGATCCTTGGAGCAGCATCCTTGGGGAGACCTTTGGCTTTCACCACACTCGGGTCATAATTGTGAGAGCCATTTCCCAGAATTTAAAAAAAAAAAAAATCCTCCTGTGGGTCCTGTATTAACACATGATTAGGTCATTTGAAATTTCCATATAAGAGGATTCGTCTCCATTTGTGAGAAGAGGCACTTAGAACTAATGACAGTGATGTAGTAATGCAGTAACCAATTTGATCATTATGGGTAGAATAAATTTGATTCACTGAAATTTTTTTTTCTTAGGTACACGTACCGAGTGCAACTTTAAGGTTAAGGAAGCAGAAAGATTATCTGATTTGAAGAGTGGTAGTAGGAAGGGAGATGAAGATGAAAGAGTCTCATTGCTTTATTCAGCTTGGAGTGCTATGTTAACCAAATCTAAGGCTAAGGGAAATAAGTACTTGAAGATACATGGAATAAGTGGGTCCAGTTTGCCCAATGCGCCACATTTGGAAAACTGCAAGGCGAAGACTCGGCTATATGGCATTCTTGATGAGCATACAGGGAATGAGAGCTTCCGCCATGGACAACTTGGAAGGGGTTCTTAGACGCACACCCTATTGCTTCGACCAATGACCAGATAAAAAACCTTAGGCATCAGGCTGTTTCTGAGGGGGCTTATCCACCCTGGGTATGATTATTTCTAAAATATTTTGGAGTCACCATTAATTATTTCACTCACAAATATGATTTATTTTGCATACTTGTTGACAATCAAATTAATTTGATTACCACCAAAGATGCCAACCGGCATCATTGTTGCCTTAATAATCACATTTTCATAGTTAATTTTTGTTTGTAACTGTGTAGTTACTTGTTTCTTTAACCCATACTTTTTTTAATTTCTTTTTCTGAGGAGAGCTAATTACAATAGAATTTTCTTCGCTAGATATTACCCAAAACAGAGTCCTATTCCAACATTTAGGATATAGTTATTAACTGAGCAAAAGCATGCCGATAGATTCTTGAGAAAGATTTATGAACTTTCATCAAACATTAAAATGACATTTACAATGTTCATGATTAAGAGAGTCAGATGGAATGCTGTCAATAATTGCCAGTTAATTTACGTAGGAGCTTTTGCAGATTGCAGGATCCGATGAAGAAAACTATCCCTTGACTAGGAAAGTGCAGCGTGACATATGGATTCATCAGCATCCTTTAAACTGTAGGACCCGGGTGTCAAGTTCCTTGTAGCTGACTGGGAGAGATTGCCTGGATTTGGTATTGGGGCTCAGATTGCTGGGATGTGTGGACTTCTTGCTATTGCAATCAGTGAAGGAAGAGTCCTAGTCACTAACTATTATAACAGGGCTGACCATGATGGTTGCAAAGGTATAACTATTGTGAGAAAAACCACGGTTTTCCTTCTTGTGGTCTGCGTCAAACTCCGTTTTATGTACAATATGAACATTCTCCGCAACAAGAATCTTCAAATATTATCAATATTCTTGACCAAAAGACCAATATGAATTTTGATGATAATGTAATCGGCATTCTATTTCATGCAGGGTCATCCCAGTCTAGTTGGAGTTGTTACTTCTTTCCAGAAACATCCCTAGAATGTCATCAGCGTGCATTTGAACTTACAAAAAAGGAAGAGGCATGGACTAAAGGAATTGTGACCACAAAAGAAAATTATACTTCCAAGCACATATGGGCTGGACCAACTCCTAGGTAAGTTGTAACAACTGCAATTTATATATTTATCATTGCTTCCATAGTGAGAACATGATTAATGTATAGCAATTTTATTCTTATAAATATCAACATATCTTACAGGAAATGGGGTGTTCCGTGGAATTACTTGCAACCTACGACTGATATAAATGGGAGTCTGTTGGCTTCTCATAGAAAAATGGATAGAAGGTGGTGGAGAGCACAGGTACCTACTAGACTTGCAAAAATGAGTTATGTCCCCAATTTAGCAGTAGTTTGTGATTTAATGTTGTCGCCATAAATGTTTTCTTTTCAGGCTGTGCGGTACTTAATGAGGTTCCCAACTGAATACACATGCAATTTATTAAACGAGGCCCGCCACGCTGCCTTTGGAAAATTAGCTGCGAAAATGGTTCTTGAAAGTCTTGCTGGAGACTGGCCAAAGGAGGTTGTTAGCTTTTTCTATATTTCTCTCATATGCCTTTGCATCTAAACACCAAATTGAAAGAATGAAAATGGATCTTAATTAGAAAATTCACCTATTAAAGCTATTTCCATTTTGTTACTTGTTCAGGAAAGTATTGACAACAAGCCAAGGTCCGATATTGATGAATATGTGTGGTCCAATCACAAGCCATGGATCCCTAGGCCTCTTCTAAGCATGCACGTGAGGATGGGAGACAAAGCATGTGAAATGAAGGTGGTTGAATTTGAAGGGTACATGCAGCTTGCTGATAGGATTCGGAGGCACTTCCCAAATCTTAATAACATTTGGCTATCCACTGAGATGCAGGTCCTGCAGTTATTGCATACTTCAGCTTTCTTGTTCGTTACTTATTTGGGTAAATTACATTGACTTCCCTTGAAGTTTAGTAAAATTCACCTCAACTCTTCTTTATTTGTTCGGTGACAGTGACCTCCCCTGGACGCGTTGTGCAATGTGCAAATTAGGGGAGGATGGTGGGAAGTTAGGGTAATAATTTCATAAACTCAAAACATCCTGAACAAATTTCAAAAATAGAAGAGAGTTGGGATGAATTTCACAAAACTTCAATGGAGATTGGTGTAATTTACTCTATTTATTTTGAGTCATAATTTAGATTATAGTTTGTTATACATTTTTAACATTGTATGGACTCTAATTTGATTCAGCAAGTTATTGACAAGACCAGAAAATATTCTAATTGGAACTTCCACTACACAAAAATTAAGCGCCAAGTTAGGTCTAATATGTCAATGGCAGAATATGAAGCCAGCCTTGGAAGGGAGACCAGCACCAATTATCCACTGGTTAATTTCTTGATGGCTGCTGATTCTGACTTTTTCGTTGGAGCACTGGGGTCTACTTGGTCCTTCCTTATAGATGGAATGAGAAGTACTGGGGGAAAGGTCATGGCCGGGTACTTGAGCGTCAACAAGGACAGATTCTGGTAGTGTTATTATGTCTGTAAATTAGATTTTTGGTCAACTATGATAGTAATATGATTCTTTGTATGTGTAATTATTGTACATATGTCAAATTACATTGGATCTCTAATAAAAAGAGTGATTGCTGGAAGAATCAAAATATTTGGATCTTCTTGTTCTGTGCATTATATTTTTCATAATATCTTTTTCTTCTATTTCATGGGGAAGTTCCTTGGTAGTTCATCAAAGGTTATAGGTATAGAATAATTCGTTTTCTTTTCTTCTTCCTGTCCGGGTGGAATTGTTCAAACTTTTAATTCTGATACACTAAAAATATAAAATATTTTTTATATTATCAGTCAATCAAAATATTTTATTTGTTTAACTTTGTAATTGTGGGTGAGTGAGTTATTCATCATGATTAATATAATAATAGATAATTAAATTGAATGACTATATAAAATTTTTTTTACACCATTAATTCATAGAAACTAAACCCAAGAAAACCCATAGATATTAAATATAAAGTTTAATTTTTATACACGGATAATATAAAATTATTTTACAATATGATTTAATCATGTATTTTCATATCAATACAAGTAAATAAGTTACATACTATTTGAAAAGCCATGTAAATGATATGATTTAATTGAATGACAATGTAAAAATTTTATATTAATAATCCATAGAAATTAAAATCATCAAATTACCCCTTTCTATTATATGCAACGTATTATATTAGATTGAGAGTGAGGGGAGTAAATATTAACTATTGGATCTTACATGAACGATTAAGATTAAAACATAAAATCATGTAATTTTTTTAAATAAACATGTAAAAATTAATTACATTAATTAATTAATTTTAATCTTAACTATCTATATATAATTATACAGTTTAAATTTAATCTTCTCACTCTTATAATAAACCATCCATATAATGTGATATGCCTATATATGTAGCAGAGAAATACACATATATCAACATGAGTAAAGAATTATTTCTTTAGATAGGAATTTACTAAATGTTTGAAAGGAATCTCGCATAATCCACTTCGCCGTAAAAGATAAAGAAAAAAATTCTAAGTAACAAAGTAAGGGGAAAAAAGTGTTCTTGTAATTCAATAATTTAGGTACAAGATTTCAACAAGATTTACTGCGGCAAGGTCAGTTTGAAAGAATAACCAAAACTTGATCGACGTACAGGAAAACTGAAACACCACTCAAATGCAAAGTCAATAATCGTTGATACAGATGTAGATACAAATATTGGTATCCAGGGGAAATTAGAATGAAGCCAAGGAATAGAAGGCTATATAAGACTCTTTCCTCTTCAACTTCACTTCACATGACAATACAACAATTTTCCAGATGATTAGAGCTCTCTTCTTAATCCAATGTGGCGAAAGGGGAAAAACATAGAGGCACCCTTTTCAAATGAGTAACAATTGGTCGCCAAAAAATTGCAGTAAATTCTTGGCAAGACCATCCAATGTGAAAAGTAAAGTCAGCTGTGCACAAAGATTCTACCACTTTCTGGCAAAGATTATCAAAGCAACAAATACAGAGATAGTGAGACACCATGCTATTATTACTCTTCCACATCCTCACTTCCCTGATGTACTGCATCTCCTCCTTTTGCAACAGTCTGCTTCTTGTGTTTCCTGTTTTTGGCTCTCTTTGCCTTCATCCGCCGTTTCATCTCTTTGGCATCCACCCATTTGTAGTCTGAAGGTATATTGAAGGGGTCCACTTCATCCTTATACCTGTGACTATCAGAGTCAATGGACGGTGTGCTGCGAGTTCCTTCATCCATGAAATCCATGATGAAGACCCCTCTGGTTCCTTGGACTTGGCCTCCTGGAAGTATGCTGGGCTAGATAGTGGAGTAGAAAACTCCTCTGTTGGTTGAAGCTCCTCAAATTTTGTAAAAGTGACAAGGACCCGTATAGTAGGGACTATGGGGATAGCTACCTGCATGGCAGTAGCACAGTTATAGGCCTATGAAACACCTGCATGAATGCAGAATATACAGCAAAATAGATATAATGACACAAAATGGTTTTATAGAAGCAAAGCAAGAAGAAAACATGCTGGGTAATATAATAAACTAATTAACACATGAAATATTATAGAATACAAAAGATATGTATGAAAAATTAGCCAACAGAAAGATACGTCCAATATACATCTGACATGTTCAAAGATTTCAGTATTTTTCATTCCAGTAATTTCAGTAGGAAAATTGTACTTAAATTCTGAGTGGTGGTGTCCATTACATGATTAAATTCTGAGTGGTGGTGTCCATTACATGATTCCTTCTTGAAGTGCTAGTGATTTCATATCTAGAGGCAAAATCTGGGAGAAATAATGAAAAAGAAACAAATATAATCTCAATAAATTGTCTATCTCTGTAGAATTTACCATTCAATATCTGGGACAGAAGGTATGAAGTATTTGACAGCAGAAGGATAATTGCTGTTTTCAGAGAATTATCCATTTTGTACATCAATAGATTCTATTAGCAACAATTAACCATCAACATTTAGACCCGGACCCATAGACCAGACCCGACCCGGACCTGGACAGGGGAAATCAAAGCAATTTTATTGCACCAAATGTGACTAGTAAGAAAGAAAATTTTTACCACTCCTGCAAAAACAAAAGAACTTTCAAGTAGGAGGAAGCATGTTTAGACGAACTACAATTGTGAAAAAAAATACTTAACATTGAAGAGCTTAATAACAATGACTTCAGGGGAAAAAAAAGGACTGATAACTAGTGTTGTGTATAAAACAAGATGTGAATAATATCATGTCTACCAACTAGACTTATCAGAAAAGAAACTACAGTTGATATGTGCACACCAATCAGAAAAGAAACTACAGCTGATATGAGCACATCTTAACCACAAGAGAGCAGAGAAACAATGCATAAAAAATTAAGTACTGAAGGTTATGATGGTGCATGTATTACCTTGACAGGAAAGGTTCCATGAGGAAGTTTAGTTGTCAAAAGTTCTCTGAGTCTCCTAATAGCCTTAACCTTGTTCGCTAAGATGTCAAGTGAGGCAGAAGCTCGTCTGTTTTCAAAGGGAAGTCTGGTGTCAACCACAAGACAGGTCTTAAACCCTTTTTGTACTCACTCTCACTCTTAAGTTCACTAACCGCTCCTTTCTTCTTTTCTTTTTATTGTTTTTATCCTTTCCCTTCTTCATGTCCCCGGGGTCCTCCTTTTGAAATTCAGATGCTGAAAATTTCTTTAAAGTTTTTGAATCCTCAGGTTCTTCATTGCCACTCTTCAAGTTTTTCTTGTTCCAACCAAACCAGCTCTTCTTCTCTTTTGCCACACCATTGGCTTCACAATTCTCATAGGAAGCTGCCAAACCATTTTCGTGACCATCAAAGACTCCATGTTCTTCATCTTGACACACACCATCAGAGTTCTCCATACGTAGTGCAGAATTCAATTGTCTTCTTTCCTCAGCAGTCAATACATCATCGTACTCATCATTGTTTTCTCCATTTACCATACTTTCTCCATCATCCACAGCAAAAAGCTCTTCATCCGTCATAGCACCAGGAACCCGTCTTGACTTCACACTTACCATCACATGAAGCATGTCATAAACCTTTGCTTTCCAATTCCCAACCATCTCAGTCTTCTCTTGACGCCTCCAATTCAAATGGGGAACAAGCTCAGCCTGAGTAACATCAATACCTGGTCTATACATATTTGTCTGAGACATCAAAGAAACTTCATGAGCAACATCGGCTTCTGTTGGTTGGGTACCAGCTCCTTCCAAAGCATTGGTGATTTCCTTCTCCTTATGAGCAAGAGCAATGAGAGAACCTGGTGGCAGATTGAAATTACCATCCTCTGAAGTATAGCCCTCTCCAAGGAACAAAAATGTTTGGTCTGACCGTTGTATACGGAAGCCATCAAAACCAGCTAGGGTCATATCAGCACGGAGGTTAGACCCACGCTTCCAAATGCGGTACGTATCTGAAGGGGCTATCCGCCCAATAAAAGGAATGACAGAGCTCTCAAAATGGAAAGATATCTCCATGTAAAAATCACGAATACGAGCTGCGGAAGCAACAATGCGAGGAGTCTTCGACACCATTTCGCCCAAGCCAGTGGTTGATAGTGCTTTGCAATAATCACAGCAATCGCTTCCTCTCTAGAGCACACGGCCTCTTGGAGAGCACTCCAACCATTCTCGTTCTGCAAGCTCCAATCAGCACCAGCAACCATCAAAATCTCGGCAGAGATTGGATCCCTGAGACGCACTGCGAGGTGGAGAGGGGTCTCCCTACCAGGAACATCACGGCGATCAATAACAGCCGAGACTTCATCGGCTCGAAGCTCGGCAGCAAGAGATTCGGCCTCCGTATTGACCTCGCCAGCTTTGGCAAGGCGGGGCAGTGCAGAAACAATATGCCTTAGGGCAGCATGGTCATGCCTGGCAACCGCCAGGTGAGCTGGACTGTGCACATACTTGGATAAATCTTCCATCGAATGTTTCTCTCCTCCTAAGTCCTGATTCTCTCTATTCCTTCTCTTTGTTACTAGTCTATCATCATGAGTGATTCCATTTGCTAGCATGGTTGGTGAGTCTACATGTTACAAAGCAAGAATAAGACACACTCCACTCATACCTTTGCCTTTTAAGGTTCAAGGGTTGAGGGAATTTCCACTGTAGACGACCAAAAATGGGAAAATCTAAAGTTTATTCTTTGTCCTATTGTTAGTCCTCCTCCCCTGCCACTGTTAAATTGCCAGAACCAGCAAATATGATTCAGCAACAAGAAGAATAATTAAAAAAAAAATAACAATAATGAAGATTGGGAACTCTTTTTACTCCAAAATCCTGTGTTTTGAACTCAGACACTAAAACCCCTATTATACAAGCTGATCTTGAGTTCCAATGACGGGAACCCAGAGCTCAAATCAAAATCACCACACATGAACAGTACCAGACAAAGATTCGGAGCTGAAAATAGTTTTTTTTTTTTTGTGGTTTGTTTGTTTCCTATTTAATTTAAAAAATAAAACGAAACTATACGAACAACGATATATATAAATATGTACACACACAAGAAAGAAAACAAAAAAGAGGGAAATTTCGTAAAATTGGGAGTCTCGAGAGTTAACCTGGGAGAAGATCAAGATTGGAAAGGAAGCAATTAGCAGCGAAGAAGCGAAGGAAAAAGTACCTGAGGAATTGAATTGGAATAGACAAAGAGCGAGCGACGCGAGAGAGAGAGAAGGGGTTACAGTTAGGGTTGAATTGAGGGGAGAGAGAGAGAGAGAGAGAGAGAATGAGAGTGATTGGATCTAACAGTACAGTAGCAGTAGGAATGAGAGGGAGAGGGAGGAGGAGGGTTAAATGCTGACAACACAACTCAATTGGCACATGAAGGCGACCCTGTCTCAGACATACACCACACTCTCGTACATAGATTTAATTTGCATTGCCTCTCTTCTCTGCCTTTTTTTTTTTGGGTAATGATTCTCCTCTCTACTTATTAGTATTACTCTCAAAACTTACTATTATTCTGTGTCTTTATCTTTCTCTAGGTATTCTCTCTCTCTCTCTCTCTCTCTAATGTCTGTTCTTTGGGAAAGAAAAATGTTACTCAAAAATAAACCCACATCATCCTAATGAGATGTGAATTGATATGGTATTCTTATACTTCATAAATATAAATAACATAATTCTTTGTGAAATTTTATGATTGAGTCGAGGATGCACACTTTTGCTTTTCCATTTGTTGCCTTAATTAACACTTCTAGAGTTTTGTAGTAAAGTTTAATTTTGATAAATCGATACTCACAGTTTAATTAAATTTTATATTATTATTTAATTAAATATCTTATTTGTATTATTTTTTAAATAATAAGAGTGGAAGTTAATTAATTTGTACTAATATAATCTTACATAATTGGCTTTATAAAAAAAATTTAAACTGTGACTGTGTTAAAATTAAATCCATTACGGCAATATTTAGTAAATAATTATGAGATTATGTTATGTGGTTGTTTGTTTGTTGGACTCGTGTTACCGAGAGTATAAAGCGATGGGAATTGGACGATGCGAGACGCAAGTAACAGAATCAAATTCCAAAGCTACAGTGTTAACCTCATGACCATTAGTCCATTACCTAACCTAATCAAAGTGCCGGCGCTGGTGCTCATTGTGCATAGTATTTTGTTATTTACTACATTATTATTACATGGTTCACTGGTTATTAATGATTAGCTAGTAGCTTAGCACTTGCCGTTTTTAACTGTTTACTTGCTCCGCTGGTTGCATTATAAAGCACAAATTACATCACTCCGTTAAAATTAAAGCCTATTTTAAAATAGGAAGTATTTATTTTAGAGTAAATAATCTTTTTTATATGTATTAAGAAAATTATTGGTCCTAATATTTTTAATTTGACATCAATTTTGTTCTAATAAATTTTTTTATATCAATTTAGTTCTAACATTTTAAATTTCAACATTTAGTTAGATTTCCACTTTGATGAAATGACTAAATATATAATTTATATCAAAATAAAAAAAAATGTTATAACTAAATTGATGTAAAAAAATTTTATGATCAAATTGATGTCAAATTTTATTAAAATCACATTGATATCAAATTAAAAATGTTAGAACGAAAAAAGATTGTTTACTCTTTAATTCATAATCTTCGTAATCTTTTTTAGAGTAATTTGTTATTTTTAAAAGAAGCTTACAAGATAATATAAAAATATATTAATTTTGATACATTGTGAAAGTATTTTATATTATCAATTAATCACTCTCTGTATACATGTGACTTTTGAGATAACTAGTATTAAAATCAAGCAATTATCATAATATAATTTGATAAATACATAATTGAATGATTATATTAAAAATTGAATCTGTTACAACCTAATAATGTAAGTCCAAACACAAGCCCAATACTGCGCCTAGGTTGGACCCAAAAATAGGCCCAATGTTAAGCCAAATGTCGTGTGCTTGGCATGATAGGCTTCCATCTAGTGCTCCAACCTCAGCTTACATGAAGCCGGGATCCTACGATCTCCATGACATGATACAAACCCCCTTGTCCACTAACTACATTCCAAAATGATAGGGTAGCGGCAACAAGTAGTTTGGCTTCCTATTTAAAAGATAATTCAAAATGAAAAAAAGGTATGCACTATTCATACAGCCACTAAAGAACCTCTATCCCATATTGATACCCTTGATGGAGTGCTGGCAAACACCCATCTTCCATCCCAACATCAAATAGGAAGATGGGATCAAAGGTGTAAAGGTCACGTAGTGTTGACACCAAATCCTCAAGTAATCTCTTACCTTACTACTCCGTTCCAGAATCCTTATAATAGGCTAGGACACAATTTGAGTCTCGTTGTTGAGATAGGTAACACTTGAGTAAGACAAAGAGGTGCGAGGTCAACGTCACAGTGGTTCCAAGGCTAACAAAAGGGTTAAAGGGCTCTCCCAATAACCTCTAGCATAAGGCATCTTGGCTACATTGTGGCAACTTTGATGGTGGTTGAGCAAAGGTGCAATGTGTAACATCCTCTGCTGCTTTATGGATTGCCGCTCCCCACAAACCAACACGAGTCTTTTCAACGTGCTTTGTCCTCACTCACACGCTTCTTGGGAAAACTTCCCAGGAGGTCACCCATCCCAAAATTACCCCAAGTCAAGCACGCTACCTGGAGTTCTTTCGTGATGGGCTACCGAAAAGAAAGATGCATCTTTGTGGCATAGGTAGTACCATTCAATTCATAAGCCCTCCTTAACTGTATAGTCCCATACCTATACAGACTTCAGATCCCTCTCATTCGGTGTGTAATCGGTTCATTCATGTACCCTCCGCTGGAGGCGGGAGCCGCTCCTTGTCCGTGCCTTCTCGCACCCGATCACTCCCTACCTCGTCCCGGGCATTACATGCCCACCAGCTTCCGCTTGGTTCATCCCCGAACCACACCGTCCTGGGAGAGGTGAGGCTCTACCATTTGTAACATTCTCTCCTGCTTTATGGATTGTCGATGCCACAAACCAACACTCTTTTCAATGTGCTTGTCCTCACTCACACGCTTTTTGGAAAAACTTCCAGGAGGTCACCCATCCCAAAATTACCCCAAGTCAAGCACGCTCACTTGAGTTCTTTCGTGATGGGCTACCAAAGAAAGATGCATCTTTGTGGCATAGGTAGTACCATTCAATTCATATAAGCCCTCCTTAACTGTATAGTCTCATACCTATCCAGACTTAGGATCCCTCTCGTCGGGTGTGTAATCGGTTCATTCATGTACCCGCTGAGGCAGGAGCCGCTCCTTGTAGTGCCTTCTCGACGCGATCACTCCCTACCTCGTCCCGGCGTTACAGTGGGGCAACGGTGGTTCAGGTCAATGGCAGAGCATGGGTGCAATGGTGGTTGCACAGACAACATGATGGAGCTCCATCACTGTGTGGTGAGGTACGTGAATATATGTGCAATGGTAGTTTGATCACAATAGGGCTAAGGAGGAAGGCTGATAATGGGAAAAGGATGTAATGTTGAGGAACTATTATCGTTTCACTATTCTTGCTTTTTTTTTTGTTTTCTATTTTGGGTACGTCCTAGAAAGGTTGGGGTTGTGATTTTTTGGGGTTTTTGTTTGCCCTAATTTGGCTATGCCATCACTTTCATGAAGATTGTGTTTTTGTTACGACCTGATTTGGGAACATGATCCTTACGTGAGGAATCTCATCCTCATGTAAACTTTCTAAGTAACGTGTTTCTCTAAATGCATAATTTATCATAATAGTATACTCAAAATATGATTTTCCTCTAAATCATTATCATTTTCTATAATTAAAACATAATATTTGAATTCATAAAAACTAAAATATTTAACATACATGACTCTAAAACGTCTAATCAACCCTACTAATTATTAGAACATAAACTATCCATCAGGATCTTAATCATAAAAATGAAAATCAACTTAATACTTAAAAACTTGTTCATAAATACATGTCTGCCTTATTACATAAATCTTAAACCATAACTACATTTCAAAGTCATGCTTAAATTCTAAAAACTTATAGAAAGGTACACAAATTCCAAAAATAACTACAATATCTCAAAATAGGATGCATAGTTCGAATCTTACCTACAAGACTATTAGAGCACTTTAACTCTAACATGAACATAAGCTAAGCTTTACTTCAAAGTAAAGCTCACCATGAAATAGGTGTCTCCTAACTAGAGGCGAACGATATCTATACCTACAATTGTGAAAAGTAAGGGAAGGGTGAATCATCAGACAATGAGTGGATTCTCACCCACAACCCACATGGGACGTCCAAATGATATACATAGATACAACATACATGCAACAAGCATAAATTATTTGATATTTACATATATAGTTAGCTAGGAAAACACTTTACATTCCAGGTTCATAAACATCATCTGTAATTCATAATCAATCATGAAATCATTTTAATTGATGGTGCGGTAAACCTCGAGAAACAGTACTTACTAAACATGATAAATATATACATGAGAATAACAATAGCTATCGTGGATTTCTAAAGGTCCTTTGCGATCACGTCTCTTGTCAACAAGCTGTGAGCACCTAACTAGGTCCCTTTCTCTTGTGGGGCATATTTTCTGGCAGACAACTTGGTAGCAAGACTACGATCTCTTACAACCGTTAACTCATCTATGTTTCTCTATATCTCATCTAAACTACTTTGAACAAAATCCATTTAAATATGAAAATTCTTAAAACTCCTAGTACTCTAAGAGCTTTGGGTTCATATAACTCTAACAATATGATTTAGCATAACCGTGGCTATGAAATCATGCACAAAGGATAACCAGCTTGTAAGCATTTCAATTTCAAGCCCACATAGTATATATCTGTAGTTGCTATGAATCATACTGAATTCCATACCTCTTAGTACCATAACTGAAGTTCTAAACTCATATATTAAGCTAGTATATTTTCATAACTTGATAACTCTAATATCATACTTCATAATAATATGGTTCATAATCATAAAAACTCTAAAATCATAATAACATATGTATTTAAAACACTAAATCATACTCTGCTCTATATTTGTCCATAGTAACTCAACTTGATATTCTAAAAGCTTTCTGAATTCTTGAAAAACATGGCAATATCATAAATCCACAAAACGCATTTAACAACTTTGGTAAACATTGCTAAATCATATATTTTCCAATTAATCTCTTTAAAAAGATGTAAGACATTTTCTTGGTACACAATAATTCAAATCATGACCCCATGGTTTTCTAAAACACATTTTTCATGCCAAAGTAAAAATCGTAGTCTTTGCTAACTTGAGATAACTTGCAAAATCATATTTATTTACACTTTCATCTCTAATTTCATATTTAACAATCATCATGCATCAAACATAATCATATTAGCTAAAATAATAAGGTCATGAGTTTGAATCCACACCGTTTGGAGTTAGAGTGCGTAGGTACTAGCCACTTGACCTTCAAAACTTGGAATGGTACTAACAACTGCCAGATCAACATAGACACATGATTAATCTCTAATAATCTCTCTAATAACTCTAAACCAACTCTAACAACATTGAAGGAGCACCCCACTTGACAATAAAGAAGAACATACGGTACCCAAACCCTAGAATATGAAAGAATAAAGGGAAAGGAAGCATAAATCAATAACCAAACTCACTTTGAAGCTTGGAAGAAGTGGATTGGAGTGGGGTTGAGTGAGATATGGAGAAAAAGAGAATTTGGGGGCTAGGGTTTCCGTTTTATGATTGAAAACATGACCAGAAGGGGTATTTATAGAGGTAGGTTTCACTTAAACGAAATCGTGTCATTTTGCACTGTTCAGCATCGGGGCCACCGCTATAGAAGTTAAGGTGTGCTTTGCGCCTCCCTCGTACAACATGGGACCACTATAGTGGCAGGGACCGTAGCGTGATAACAACACTAGATTCTCATCTTAGGGTCTTTTATGCATCTGGGTCTTCCGACAACACGGGTGGATCTAAGGACCCTAAGGTTGGACTAGCTTGTCTGAAGACACATGTAGAGGTATTATAGTTTTATGAATTTATAAGAAGATCAAATTGATGACGATGACTTTGATTCTGTATTAATTATGTTTCTTGCTTGGAATGAGGGTTCATGGAAGGTAATAGAGAGGAATGTTATGAGCTAAAAATAGAATAAACCAATAATGGTGAAATAGTCACTTGAGGTATTTTTAAAATTTTGAAAAAGATTAAACTTTAGGGGTAGGGGAGGTTACTATAATGAAGTTAAATATATTAAGGGTGTTGGATGTATGTTAATTTGAAATCTAGGGTGATGTAAGTGTAATATTAATAGATTTAAGGGAGGTCTGTGTAATTAGCCCAAATTAATATTATAATCTTTTATGTCAAAATAAGTAGTACCACATTTGGACTTTTTTAATCCTCCAGTCACTTTCTTTTGTAATCTATTCTATTATATAAAGAGAATTGTGTTGAGTAACCTCGTTTTGGTAACTCTAAATTATATTGAAATTCTTTTTCAAATCCACACACATCTAAATAACTCCAAACTCCATACTAAAAAATTCAATAACTTCCACCACTACATATAAAATTATCAAACAAGTTCTAACATTATTTTTTAAATATTACTTATGTTCCTATCTAGGGTAGGCTAGTGTTTAAGTCTAGGAATCAAGTTAGTACTCACTTGAGCCCCAAGAGAGCATACATATATGCCCTGATAATTAATGGTCAATAATTAGGAGTTATGGTCGAAGTGTGGTTAGGGGGATAATGGACACGGATCATAGGGGTCATGATGGAGGCAGGATTGTGGGGATAATGGCTGTGATGAGCAGAAGGGACATTTTATACCACTTGGGCATCGACTAAACCGGTCTCGGGTGAGTCGCAAGAATGGGCAAAGAGGGGATCGAGCTTGGAATGAGTCTCAGGCAGGGGTAAGTTCGCTATTCTCTGGCCTTAGGTGAGAGACAATGGGTGGGTACTCTTACTGATTGGTCCACGTGCCCTTCAACTCTAAGTCTAGTTATCTTGCAAAGAGGCTAGAAGGCTTAGGAAGTCAATTCCACAAGCTCCTTTGCCTCAAGTATGAGTATCGAGCGAAGAGGCTAAGGAGCCTAAGAGGTTAGTTTTCGTACCGACCAGTCCACAAGCCTCTCTACCTTGAGTCTAAGTATCGAGCAAACAGGCTAAGAAGCCTAAGAGGTCAGTTTTCGTACTGATCGATCCAGAAGCTCCTCTGGCTCGAGTATGAGTATCAGGCGAAGAGGCTAGGGAACCTACAATGTTAATTATCATACCGACTGATCCAACTTATATATTTAAATTAGTTTTTAATTAACAATTTAATTTTAAACAATCATATTAAATTTAAAAATATGAATTAATAGGCATACAAGTGACACTCAATCTGCGAGCTTATTATAAAACCTTTAGCAAATTTAAACACGGCTTCTCGATTCCTTCTTTCTATGCGGCAGCCATAGTTGATCATTCCATTTACGTCACTCACTGCAGTCAATAAACTGGAAATTTAGATTTGGGTATAAGGAGATGGCGTTTGGCAACAATATTACCTTAATCTTGATGCATTCGGAAAAGATAAACAATTCATTCAACAAGTATATGCTATGAAATACTCATAAGGGTCGACGATTTTTTATTGGAGAACTTACCATTTTGTGTCAAGATGTTACTTGCCAGTTACCACCAACAACGCCAATGAGTTTACGGAACTTTTATTATTATTATTGTAATTTTTTTAACTCAAACGTAAGGCATGTCGGATCTTGCTTTTTCAACATCAGGGACGTAATGTAGGAACTATACATGCAACATTATTCATTCTTTTATAAAATGTGACTTTGGTTTCAAAGATAATTTTTGGTTAATTTTTTTAATCAAAGCTCAAATTAAATTTACTTGATGTGATCATTTATGATTGATTAATATATGTAAAATTTATTTGAACAAGCACTAGTGATGTCAATTAAATGGAAATACCACCAATAAGTTATAGTCGTCATTTATTATTATTAAAAAGGAAATATATTTTTTTATATCTCATTTTGTTTTTTAAATTAATAATATTTATTAATTGTTGAAAATTAAAATACTAAACATTGAATAAATTTATAAATCATTTTATTTATTTAAATATTCTTCCATTGAATTTTAATTTTTAATATTTTTTAACTTTTAATAGACAATTAAAATCTATTTTAGATATTGTATATTTTTAAAATAAATAAAATCGAAAATATGATATATATATATATATATATATATATATATATATATATATATATATTACTTTCTTTTTCAGTTCATCTTTTCCCAATCAAAGTAAATTTTACATTCACATGTAATATTTTATGTTTTACTTTTGAGTTTAAATTTCATGGACTGATAATATAAAAAAAAATTACACAATTATATATTACTACATCAACAAAAATAATTGAATCTCACACCTACTACTTAAAAGGTCATTTAGATTTAATAATTTGATTAGATAACAATATAAAATTTTTTACATCATCGATACATAGAATTAAACTCTTAAATTTAACCTAGAATGCTAAATGTGATTGTTGCAGTGCACGTAAATTGTGATCTCAAACAAACTATACAAATGACAATAAATAATTTGAATTTTGAAACCCTTAATTTGAAAAAAAAATAACCTTACTCTGGCTCAACTTAAAATCAATCTATCTATATTATTAATAATTTAGACTCATTTTATCGAAAGTTTTGCCATGTATTATTTATAGAAAAATTTATGCCTCATTATTTTCTCAACCTTTTTATTTAAAGTAAATTTTTAAATTTTTATTTGCATTATAATTATTAATTATTTTTTCCAATTATATATCCATATATCTCTTCTATTAACATGTACATACTCTACATTGAATATTATGTAGCTTATCAATTTCACAATTTTTAAACATTCAAAATATTACAAACCTTAAATTTACTAAAAAGATGTACAAGAAAATGAGGTGTAATTGAAATCACATAAATTAAATTTGTTTATTATTTTTATAGAAAATATATTTGTATGTTTTATAAATTTTAAATATTTTAATTTACAAAAAAAATGTAAATGAGGCTGAGATGAATAAACAACCCGCTGAAGCGGTACCCGCGAGGATTCTCTGCAATGGGAATAGGAATGAGGACAAGTTTAGTCTTCATGAGGGATGGGGCGAAGTCCCGTTTGTTAAACGGGCATGGATGGAAATGAGGTCCCTACATGAAGACCAATTCCCCATTTGCATAAATGATTAAATATTTACTTATATATATAAATATATATCAAGAAAACCTTAGCACACAATTTTCTCAACCTTTCTATATTTAAAGTAAGTTTTTAAATTTTTACTTGTATTGTAATTATTAATTATTTTTTATAATTATATGTCCATATCTCTCTTCTATTAACACATATTCTATACGAATATTATTCAACTTTTCAGATCCACAATTTTCAAACATTCAAAATATTTCAAGATTAAAATCTTTACAATGTTTAAAATATTATAATTGAAATTTTTTATAACTTATATTAGACACTACAATGAAAGTTATATCAACAATCTATTTTTCAATTCTTCCTCTTTTTTGAAAACATTATAACTTCAAATTTATGGCTTTTGAAAATCATTTAAAAAAAATTATCTATCTATTCGTCTCATTATACTATATTTAATTTTTTGCAATTTAAACATTGCAAATTATCAATTCCATAATTTTCTCATATTATTTTTTTTGAAAAAAAGACTTTAATTTTTCAACATTAAAATATTTTTTAAAAAATAAATTTCACAATTTACACTTCTTTGATGATGATACTAATTATTTATTAAATTTTTTATAAAATAAAATAATTATATTACCTTTTTATTGAAAATAATTATGTAATGGATGCACTATTCTAATAATTGAGGTCAGATAAATTAGGATTATTTATGATTGTTTTTACTGATTGTAACACATTAATTATAGCATATATTTCAAAGTTGATATTTCAATTTTCTAAAGAATGTATAAGGAAATAAGGCGTTACCCACTAGCAGGTACCTGAGGGATTACCCACAATGGGGGAATGGGACTGGTTTAGTTTTCATGGATGAACGAGGCAAGGATAAGAAATGAGGTCATCGAGGCATAAAGACCTACCAATTTCCCATTTACATAAATTATTAAATATCTACTTATATATAAATATTTATCAAGAAAACTTTAGCACAACTTCATTTTTTAATTATCTTTATTGGATTTGCATATTTATGTATTTTATTTTTAATTTAGATTATATTGTATTAGTAGTATTTATTATTATTGATATTTATGTTTCGAATTTCAAAGTATTTTTTAAATTCTTCTCTTTTTGGAATTTTTTAATAAATCCATGAATACCTATAGGGATTTAAATCCTCGAGGAATGAGGAATAGGGACCCATGATAGTGATGGAGATGGGAACGATAGGTTAAATTCTAATTGGGGACAAGGTGGGGGTATGTCCTTTCTCTCATAGATACTCTTTATTATTCCTACGAATGGCTCATGATATAGTAAATTTATCCACTTATTTTCTTTTATTATCCAACAATGGCAACTTTTGAAACGTTTTAAATTTTTATAAAATAGGCTCTTTATTATTAGTTAAAGGTCATTTACCAAGATTTTTCCAACCGTATAAATATAATATTTAAAATAAGATATAAAATAGAATGACACATTTATATTTTATTCATTTATTTAATTATTTAACTATTAACTTATTTCCAAAACAAATTTATATACTTAATTTTCTATAAAATATATTTAAATTATTATTATTTATTTTTTATAATGATCAACAAACTATTTTTTATTATTATCCCATGCATCACATGAGTCAAATGACTAATTAAGCAGAAGGGCATTTTTTAATAGTCCCAACATTTGAATCTAGTGCTCTTACACTAGTTTAAGTACCTTTACACCCACATTTTTTGGGATTCAATGCCAAAAGCACGAGCAAAAGATAAGGGAATTAGTGCTCCAGCATGGTTCGGAGTGCATTTGGACCAGTGAGCTATGGATATGCACACAAAAGGACATTGCGATATTTTATCCTTTTAACTTTTAATTATCTTATTTAGTTGACTTTCAAGGAGATATATAAGTAGTTTTTAATTTCTTTTGAAGACGCTTTTCACTTTTGAGTTTTAGAGTTCTTTGGATTATGACTTTCATTTATAACTATTAGGAAGATGGATTCTTAATGAACGTCTTGCACCCTTTTTGCTATTTGAATTTTCTTTTAATTTATTCTTTATTTTCTCAAACCTTAATGTTGTTCTTGGTTTAGCCATACATTAACTGATTTATGGTTTTATACTCCAAAGATATTTCACTTTATGAAATAAACCAAACTAGAATTTAACATAGGTTAAAACATTTAGAGATATAAATGCTTATCTGTGCGGTCTTTTTGAATTATTGTTCTTCATCATTAGGATAAATTTAAAATAGTCCAAGAGATTGATTGTCTGGTTTATCCTAAGATGATTATAATATTGAGAGATCATGCTATAACTATTGACAATGAGTAATTCAACCTTGAGATAAAGTTATTAGGAAATTATTTTAACAATTGCATAGTGCAATTTGGGGAACTTTGATAAAATCAACTCCAAACATCTGTCTTCCATCTATATTTCTTAATCTATTTTAGTCTTGCTAGTTCCTGGATTTTATTTCAATTGTTGAATTATTTTACTTAAACGTTTTCCTGAATAATAAAGTGTCAAATTGATAATACTTGAGTTTTAATCCCTGTGGATGACAATCTCTTCTCACTTTTATTACTTGAGACCCAATGCACTTGTCAGAATCCGATTTCACAAATTGGTTATCAAGTTTTTGGCACTGTTGACAGTGATTAAAATTCAATATAATTAATAGAATGAGTTTTTGCTAATTTAGGTCTTTTCTTTTAATTATTAATTTAAATTTCATTTTTATTACTTTAAAAAAATTTATTTTTTTTAAAAATTAAATTACCTTTGCTACTCACCTTTTTGTGAAGTTTCCTACTTTTAGTTTTGTGCATTTGAGGTACTATTCCACTAAGCTCATTACATTTGAAGCGTGTTTCTTACGTGCACCTTACAAATGGTAAAATCCGTTTGTAAAGGGTGAAATGAAATGTTGTGTTTCATTTAACGTGTTACAGATGGAAAAATCCTTCTATAATGCCATAAATGGAAAACAACATTTCAGTTAAGACTAGATACAGATGGATTTTACCATTTATAATGCTTGAAATGAGCTTTTCATTTAAGGGATTATAGACTAATTTTTTCATCTGTAACCCGTTAAATGAAAGCGGCATTTCATTAAACGCATTACATACGGAAAAATTTGTCTATAAAGCGCATAATAGGGCTTAACTATGGTGCCCCTCCTTCTTTCCCCATTTCCATCTTCGTTTCTCTCTCATCTCTCTATAGCATCGTCACCACGTTTTGGCCGCCACTAGTGATTGGAGACTCCATTTTGCAAACGGTTTATGCTATTGTGTTCGTGGTAATGTTCTCTACCTTTTAATCGGTTTAGTTATTTTATTTTCTCTTTTTTTGTGCTTTCCATTGCTCAATGTTTTTAATGTTCCTAATTGTAAGAAATTTCAATTGTTTAGGATTTTGGAGCACATTTGGTGCATTGGATATTGGAGCAATTTGGAGCACATTTTGTTTGCGGGTTTGTAGAGTATTGATAAATTTTTATGTTTGATAATATTTTATTTTTTGTGTTTAGCAATTGAAAAGTGTTCGTGAATTTATATATGTCTCAATTGTCAAATTAGGTTGTAGATCTAATTGATTTATTTGTGCCTCAATTGTCACATTAGGATTTAAAATGTGTTAGTGATTTTTTCCCTAATTTTAGTGTGAATTAAAAAGTTTGTATTCTTAATTAAATGTGTTTGTTAATTTTGAATTTTCAGGATTTGGTTGGGCATGTGTTGTCACCATTGATTTATCGTGCACTTTACATATTAGTAATGAAATCTTTATTATTAATATGATTTAATGTATGTAGGATAGAGACTTATGATTTCTAGAATAAAATTGTAAGATTAAAGATAGCATGATTGGGGGGAAGGGCGTACATGTTCTTAGACTTGTTTGCATTGTTTGCCGTGAGATTGATTATATATGCAGAGAGTGCAGGATATCCAAGTTGTGAAGAAATAAGGTGGTGCGCACTAGAACAGTTTTGGATTGTGATGTGCAATGTTTTGGTTAGTTGTTTTGTTGTGTAATGAATTGTTTGCCTATAATTATTTTATTATGCAATTAATTGTTTGTGTAATTGCAATGAAATTGTGCCTTGTTAATTGATTGTTGAAGAAATATATTACAGGATAGTCTTAAATTAGGGGAAATTTTTGAAATTTTTCAAAATATAATTTTTTTTTTTTGAATGTAACCATGATATATATAAAGGAATGCTCATACATCAAGGGAGACTCTATCGAAATTTACATTAGAAATTCATGTAATTTAAAATAAAAAATGTTAAGAAAGTGTTATATTCAATTTTTAGGCTGATATAGTTCTTGATTGAGATATTCCTTAGAAACCGTTCGTGAATGTATGATAGGTTACACCCAGGTCTACGGGAATAAAATCAATTCTATGAGGTGTTGAGAAATTCATACATGTTACTTGCAATTCATTGTAACTCATTACTTTATTTATTGTTGTGTATTTTGTGAATATTATGTTGTAGGTTTTGATGATGCCAAAAAGCAAATGACAAAAAGGTGGAAGCATAAAAGCATGGAGCTTCTTGAGGAAGAACAAGTCAAATGATGAAGTCAAATGGTTAGAATAATTAGGACTTAGATCATTTTGTTAAAAAAAATTTATTTAATAAGATTATTTGACCTTTGTTAAGTTAATTAAAGTTTCTCTTAACTAAGATCCTTTTGGAAAAATATAGAACAAATTTTATTCTAAGAAAAATTTGATTTGAAAGGATTTAATTATTTTTAATGAACACTTTGATTTGATTTGTGAAAATATGAGTATGATTTGAAAGGATATATTTGAAAGATGTTTAAGGATGTTTTTTAGAATAAAAAAGTGACTTAGAGTGTGTTAAAACTTTAATTTCTCAATTTCTAGAATCGTCGTAATCGATTACCATATACTGTAATTGATTACCATGCTGTTCATGTGCCCAAAATTTGAAATTTGATCCTTGTAATCAATTACACATACCATGTAATCAATTACCATAACTTGACCATTGTGTAATTGATTACCAGACCCATAAGTGTGCAAATGAGTGTTTTGAAGAGATACATCTTTTGGGATTAATCCCAATGGTCTACACGTTTTGTTTTCTATAAATACTCATTCTTTAATACCCTTTAAGATTTGAAAAACATACTGCAAAGATCAATTTAACAATCATTCTCATTCATCAATCATTTGTTCAATACTTGACCAAATACACTTATTCTTGAAACTTTCTAGTGCTTCAATTTGTAATATTTCCTCTAGTCATGAGTGAATTCTTGTTTTATTTTATTGAGATTGTGTAAAGGGTGAGACATCCCTTATTAGAACAAGAGTGTGGTATATCTTGGTTCTTGAGAGACTCAAACACAAAGGGTGAGGAGTTCCAAGGTGTAAAAGTGCTCTTCGATTGTAAAGAATTTAAAGTTAGTGAGCTCTCAAGCTGGTTGCTTGGGGACTGGATGTATGCCTCAAGAGGTGATCGAACCATTATAATGAGTTTGCATTCTCTTCCCTTGTCTCTTTATGTTTATTGCAAGTTTACTTTTTATTATCTTGTTCATCTATATAGTTAGAATTCTTAATCACTTGCATTTTCATATTTTCAATCAAGTCTTCGATTTGTTCTCTTAAATAGCATTGGAAAAGGGATTAGAGTGTGTTAATTAAGAAAAGTTTGAGAACTCAATTCACCCCTCTTGAGTTCATTGAGACCACTTGTATAACATATTTATCAAATGGTATTTAGAAATTGAAATTTTTATTTTATATATTTCGCTATGTTTATCGATTATTATGATAATTAGTAATAGTAAGCTCTAATTATTTATAATTAAGTTCTAGACCTAAAAAAATAAGATACGAAGGATTTCTAGACGGAAAATAATGCAATTTTTTTTATTTTTTCCCAAATACTATAGACGATTTATAGATAAAAAGTTTTTTTATTTTCTATTTTTTATTTTTAAATTAATTAGATGGATTTTACTCTATAGTTTTCAGACAGGTAAAATTTGTCTGTATATGTTAAATTATTGCACCATTTTTTGGCCCATTACAGACGTCTTTTACCTTCTATAAAATTATAGACGATAAAATTCATCTTTAATGGGATAATTTGAACGACTTTTCATTCAATTACAGATGGATAAAAATGTATTATATAGGGACAAAGTCATCTATAAATTATAGGTGAATTTTTTATTATTTATAGACTCAAAATAATAGACGATGCGTTGTTGTCTATAAATCCATCTGTAATGACTAAAAAAAATGTCTATAAATCCATCCATGTTTTGTGAAAATCTTGTATTAAATGGAGCCAGTGATGATGCTATGGTTGTGGCTTTTCAAATTTTCACTCTATGATAAGGCTGCATAGTGGTTACTATCACGACCACCTGACAATATTTCTACTTGGGAGATTGTCATCTAAATTTCTATGCAAATATTTCCCTCTGTCTAGGATTATAAACCTCGGGCAAATATTCTTAATTTTGTACATAATGATGATGAATTCGTGTGTGAAGCGTGGAACCGCTTCAAAGAGTCACTAAGGAAGTGCCCAAACCATGCCTTTGCTGAATGACAATAGCTGGAGATTTCTCCAGTGGTCTTAATGTCACCACCAAAACCATGGTGGAAGCTTGCACTGGGGGTACATTCCATTCAAAGACTCCTACACATGCCATTGAACGGATTGAAACTATGGCATCTAATCAGTATCAAGGGCCTAAGGCCCATTTTCATCATAAATGTCTTATTCATCAATCATATGTGCCGAGGCCCAACCCACCCAAGTGTTTGGGCTTGCAAATGAAACTCCAATCCATTAGGTGCATTCCTCTTCTACTCATCATGTCCCCTCCATAAAAAGCCCCTCCACATTTTATTATTTGCATAATCTAATTTGGAAGTGCAAAAACCATAGGCATAATTAGTGTCAATCTTCCCACTAGAGACAATGAGGATGCTTTCCAACTATTTGACCTCATGCAAGCCTCATCAAGGATGTTCCTATAGATATGCTTGGTAACTAAAGGTGTAGCGGGCGGTAGACCGATCAGTTGAGAAATCCAACAAACCAAGGGATTTCGAGAATTGGTTCATTGGGTTTGATGGTGTCAACCCAATTAAACCAATGATGTATTGGTTCGGTTATTGAATTCTCAAAATTTGAAATCGAACCAACTCGAGACCCCAACAAATTTATTTTATTATTGTTTTCTACTGACCACACACGTGCAGTGCCAAGTGCCCCTGCACTTTACCCCTTATCATACCCCCTCATGGTCCACGAGTGACCTCTGTCTCACTCCCTTTAGTACTCACAAAGAGACACACTCACAAGACATAATAAACTCTGTCATTATCATCATCATCTCAGGACTCACAAAGAGACACACTCCATCGCACTGTTGCCCCCTTCTCCTTGCCCCGCCATTGCCTCTCTCACTCCCAAACTACCTGTGTCCTTCTTCGTCGACGACCGATTGTGGCGTAGTGCTCCATCTTCTCATCAGTGATAGCATCCCAATAGTATAACCTCCTTGATGTAGCAGCAAGGCACAACAGAGCACCGCATACGATGCGTCAACAGTTGAGCCACCACTTCATTGTGTTTATTTGATTTCTCGTCAATAGGGTTCACCACATGATGTAGATATTATTTGTTTTTTTTTTAATTTCTTGTTTTTTCTTTTGGCCAGATTTGGATTTTTTTTTTTTTTTTTTGGGTTTTGTTCAACAAAATAATTGAAAATGGAGACCATAATTTGGGTACTTTGTTGATTGTTGGCTGGGAATTTTTCCCTCTAAAGATGCATGACCTGAGCACCCAAACCGAGCCAACCTGAATTTGATTGATTCAGTTCAGTTTGAATTTGATGAAAGTTTTTTAAAATCCAAACCAAGTCGAACTGATAAATTTTCAATTGGTTCAGATTATTTTTTCCTTTAAACTCGAACAAAATCCACCTGTTACATCCCTGTTAGTAACCCACTGATGAAACATAGGCACTGCTTAGTACCTCGCAGAGTTGAGCTTACTTCCTCACGGACTCTTAGGTGCACATAGTCCGAGAAAAGGAACTCTAGTTTTATCTAAGCTCACCCTTCGCCCAGAATTGGCAAGGAGTAGTCCACGTAATTATTGATAGCATTTTTGTTTTGGAATGCATTTCGCCTCATTGGTTCCACTTTAATGAGTTTGCAAAAAGATTATATTTTCCCCTCGGTAAAAAAAATAAAGAAGAATATGAATAAAAAAATCTAGATCAAAAGATTAGTAAATAATACTATGAAAATTTAATTTTTATCTATTAACAGTGTAAAATAAAAATAAAACTTTATCAAACTGACAATAATTTATTATTTTAGTAAAATTATATTGGTTGATAACGTAAAACTATTTTACATTGTTAGTATATATAAATTAAACTCTATTAAAAAAAATAGAATGATTAAAAGCATTGTCTTAATAACATTAAATTAATAAAATTTTATAACGTAATAAATATATAATAGAACTAAATATACTAATTAAATTATTTTTATGATCAATATAATATTCATTAAAATCAATATGATATGTTCATATCAAGCAGTATTATTCAGCTTAATTTTTATTGTGTTTATATGAAATTTATTTTAGTAGTTTTAAATTTTATAATTAAATATCATTATTGTTTGACAACTAGAGTGCCAAGTACATTTTACATCCAAATAGACCGATATCTATAGAAAAAAAATACTATCATTAATGGATGTCTCATCACTTTTTAGATTGAACATAAGGGGTTTTCACCCAGCTAAAACCAAAAAAAAATTATTTACATGTATAAAACTTTTAAACATTAATTACCAAATGAATCATTTTTTATTTATTAGGTGGAGAACGTCCAAGTGTATTTTGATTTCGTAAAAGCTTTCTATGAAATTGCTTAATAAATAAAAAATGATTCATTTTGATAATTAATGTTTGAATGCTTTATATATGTAAATAATGATTTTTTATTTAATTTGTGTGAAGAACCCATAGTAATATCCTTACATAGTATATGTAATAATACAACCATCTCCTACATAGTATTTTAATCATAGTGGATACTGCTCATCATAATTTTGTGCAATTAATAGACACTAATACAATTTTTAACTGTTATAAATATATATTACTAACAGGTATTTTTAGGTCGAATAAATTAACTTCTAAGGAAAAATTTTGACATGCAGCATTTTAAAATGTCAGACTAATATTAGACACCCGTTTAGTAGTTTACATGACACTGTTATCTTTTATGCCATTAACCTATTTATTTTGATCCATTAATAAATTGACGTCATTTCTTGGTTTAGAGTGCATTTACATTAAAGTTTGTGAGTGAAATTGACGAAATAGAACTTTCAGACATTAAAATGAGACCAAAAAATAGCGTCAGTCTATTAACAATAATGACTAAGACGATGAGATGGAGGATAATAGTGTTGCATCAAGTTGCCGACTATCTAATATGTCATGTCATGTCATGTCAAAGTAGTTAATCGAGAGTCTTAATGCAAGGACTAAATTGTCTGCACGTCAAAAGGTTAGGGATCGCAACGTCTGTTTATTTTATTGAAAAAGTATTTGCGTGATCGTGAATAAATACCATGGGGATTCTGGTATGCTCAATGATTTTTTTTTGGGACGAATCAAGAGCGTCAATTTACCATTAAAAGTAGTGAATAATTCTTTTAAGACATAGAGTTTATAAACATAAATATTATTTTTAATTATAAGATTTTCTTCATACACACTACTAAAAATCAAATCATTGATTGGATAATTAAAGAGTCCTACTAGCTATTAATTATGTTATGTCTTGTGATTGTATTGGGTAATATTTCAGATAAAAATATAGGTTCGATTACAAACTGAAGCTAAAATGCCAATATATCATTTGAATAAATAAAGCACAGTTCACCCCAGTACTCTATAATCACATAAGAATTTCTCTTAAATCATAATAAACGAGATACATAAGATCAAAGAATTTAAAACAACCAATACATAGTCGGTCACTGTGATAGATATTCTTTCTCTTTAACTGATTTTACATTTTTGAGATAAGTAGATAACCAATGGTAAATACGATTACATGTAATAAAAGGATACTCCCGGAAAAAAAAAACGTAAGAGCCCTCAAACGGGCAAATTACGTCAAACATTGAATTGTACTCTAAAAGGACGTAAATTTACCAATTGCAGTGACTGAGACATTTACAATAACACCGAAGTATGGAAGTTCGGCATTTATGATGGCTACATCGCTCGTTCCTACTCAGTAGTTTCGCAACTCAAAAGGGTCCGGCATCATTGATGTATGCGTACGTTGGAATACTTGTTCTATGGCAGCTTGAACCATACTTATTTAATGCAATTATGCTAGATATAATGACTATTCAAAGTTGATTTTTCAACTCTAGATGTTGAGATCTTCACATTTTGTTAAAGAACAAAGTAATTGACGTATAAAAGTAAGTAGTAGTATTGTAAATTGTAAACATTTCATTCGATATATATAACATTCGCAATTTTCCCTTACGTTTTATTAGCTCATTTTTATGAGTAATTAGTAAAGTTAATTAGGCATTCTATGAATGATAAGGTAGTTTCTAAATTTGATGAGATTAAAAATTATGAAAATAAGAAAATAAAAAGGAAAGGTAAAATTGTAATTTTCGAAAAATTAATAATGTAACCAAATTAAAATGACAAATTGAAAATGAGATTATGATCAGGCGATTTAGACCCATAAATTAGTTTTTATTTAACTAATTAAACTCTAAACAACTTAAATTCAAATTTATAATAAACCTATGCCAATATGCATCTAGAAACAATCCAACGTAAACCGAAATTTGAAATTGAAAACCCCACACTCTCTTATTACCTTCGGCCATATATGCAAAAATTAAGGGAATTCATTTGGTTTTTCTAAGAGATAATTGCTAAAAAAATTCATTGGCTTATTTTTATGAGTAATTAGTAAAGTTAATTAAGTACTCTATGAATAATAAGGTAGTTTATAAATTGAGGAGAATTCTGCAATGCTCCTCACATAGTGTGGAGCATCACACTCCTGAAGCACTCAATAACTACCCATTTACTCTCCCATCGGGGCACCCATTCTCTTTTCCTTCTCAATCGGCCATTGACAAGTCAAAAAGCTCCATCGCTTTGCCCTCTTCTCTTTCATCGGCATCGTCTCGGCCGTCACCACTTCCTTAACACCCTAGAGCCCCACAGCTCGTTGTTACCAGCATCTCCCCCACCATTTGCGACTTTCTCGTTCATCGAGACTTTGGCTTCGACACCATTGTTGCTTGCTATAACAGTGAAGAAACTCCTCTTGCCTTCATGCGATGGTGGCGCATGGATGACCTTGCAGCATTGTAGAGCTTAGCATGGTCGAAAAACTCAACCGTGAGTGGTGGGCAATGTCAAGGCGCTGGTGCCAGTCACACATGGAATTCGCTGATGACATGGATAGAGGTGGAAGCATGGATGGTGGCAGATGACAGACAAGAGTAAGGGAGCAAATGAACGGTGGTGATGTGGGAGGCCACCGATAAAAGAGGGAGCAATGGACAGAAAGTTAAAAAGATAAGAATGAAGGGCGTCTTTGGTGCTTTGCAGCTAATGGTTATTTTGCATTTACCTACATTTGATATTGCATTTAACCACATTTCAAAATGTTGTAAAATGTTGGTGTGTGATGCTCACTAAGTTCTAAGGAGTATTACAGATGCCTCCCTAAATTGATGAGATTAAAACTTAGGAAAATAAGAAAATAAAAAGGGAAAAATTGTAATTTTAAAAAACTAGTAATGTCACTAAAATTAAAATTATAAATTTAAAATGAGATTTTGACCACAAGGCTTATCACAATTGTAGTTTAGCTTCTTTTAAGTCTATCTAATGATGTGTGTTTAAAGGACACACATTTAGTGCTTGTTTTAACATGGTTTTGATCAATTTAGTCAGTGAAATTTGTCACCTTCGATGGAATTTGAACTATAGTAAAATTATTGGAACTAATGTCAAATTGGCAATTTTTAGGTGAATTTGATGGCTGGGAGTTTACTTTATTCAATTTTGCAAGAGAAATATTTTGGAAGTTAAATAGAAGAGTTTTGGAGTAAATTTGAGAAGATTTCTACATAATGCTGCAGGAGAAAATTCGTATCTTGCTCTATAAAGTTGGATTAGTACAAATCAATTGACAATCCAGTTTGAGCCTAGTTCTCAAAGCTTCATGATGAAAATCCAATTGCAAGATTGAAGGTCGTTGTTGTCCTGAATGCTGTCCATCTAACTTTTACTCGTATTTTGCTAATATCATGTGCTATAGACGTCCAATTAAGTTGATTCTTCCGTTGGAGCATTTATTCAATTCCCTACAACTTTGAGATAGTAGGCAAAGACTAATTCTAACTATAAAAACTTCTATAAACCTCATAATGTGATGCTTAGATTTGCTCTTGCACTAGAACATGAGTTGGCCCAATCTTAGGTCTAATGGAGCAGAATTAAATATTTTGGGCGTATTACGTGCAACTAGGTCTTAATGAACCCTAAAACAAAATGAGAACTATAAATACATCATCATAAGGATGAAAGAGTTTTTTTTTTTTTTTTTTGGCAGCATGGGGTCTTTAATTGGCCTCTTGGCCTCTCTTGACTAATTCGAGAGACATCAAGAAGAGTTATGAGCTTGGCAACTATATCAATGAGAAAGAGGTGTATGATTTGGATACATTCTTCTTCTCTTTCTCTTTGATTTATGTTTAGCAAATACATTTTATCTATGGATTTGTATTTGTTAAATATGTTAGTTGGCTAAATACTTTATGCGTGAGTGATGATGTAACTTATGTTAGGAATATGATTGCATAAGATTTCCAATCTTTATGAAATCTTTCTTATTCAATTAAGTTTCTATTATATATGCTTAATGTTATTTATGGATTCATGACCTATAGATTAATTATAGAATTATGTACACGTAGAGAAATTTAGGTACATAATTGAGATAATGAAATAGAAACCTTAATGCCTAATTGTTTAGAAACAAGGATTAGAAAGTTTGTGGGGGATTTTATAAGGGTATTCACAAATCGATAATGCTTTTAGTTTTAGGGTTCAACTTCAAGAATCAATTGTCTTATAAAATCTAGGGATGAATAGTATGCCAAAAAATTGAGTATTAATTAAATTAGTAATCTCTATAACATCTCATGCCGCTTTATAAATTGACGACTATCTCAAAAAACCAACACAGGTCTTTCAGGATGCTTTGTCTTTACTCACACACTTCCTAGGAAAACTTCCCAGGAGGTCATCCATCCCAAAATTTTTCCAAATTAAGCACACTTAGCCATGTAGTTCTTCAGTGATAGGCTACCAAAAAGAAGATGCATCTTATTAGTATAGGTAGTACCAATCAATTCATATAAACTATTCTCAAATGTATAGTCCTATACCTACAAGTCTCAGTATCCCTCTCATTCTGGTGTGTAATCTGTTCATTCATTTACCTTTCTACTTAGAAGCCTGAAGAGCCGCTCCTTGTCCATGCCTTCTTACGACGATCACTCCCCGCCCTCATCACGGGCATTATATGTCCACCAGCTTCCACTTGGTTCGTCCCTGAACCATACCATACTAGGAGAGACTAGTATGATAACATTTGTCCTTGTTCATCCTGCCTATCCATCCGGTCCATCATGCATTGCATCGTGAGCAATGTCCCACAAGGTATCCAATGCCGTGTCTGGTGCTGGTTCTCAACGGGACCATCCTCCGATGCCCTCTAATGTCTGCTAGCTACCATTAGTTCCTAAGCACACTAAACAAGGAACACTGAGATGATTAGTCTCAATACTCGTACCTAGGGAGCTAGCAAGTGACACATAAGCATAACGATCATGCAATTCTACTCCTATAGCCTATCATGCAGATAAGACATTGAAGCATGACATAACTATCGTACTACGCATCAAAAGCATAGTCAAATCAATCCCCAAGCCCTATCAGGATTACACTCTCTGATACCAAAATGTAACATCTCATGCCGCTTTATGGATTGACGATTCCCCATAAACCAACATGGATATTTTCAACGTGCTTTGTCCTCATCCACATGCTTCCTAGGAAAACTTCCCAATAGGTCACCCATCCCAAAATTTCTCCAAGTCAAACACGCTTAACAGTAGAATTCTTTAAGATGGGCTACGAAAAAAGATGTATCTTGTTAATATAGATAATACCAATCAATTCATATTAGTCATCCTCAACTGTATAGTCCCACTACACAGTCTCAGGATCTCTTTCATTTTGGTGTGTAATCGATTCATTCACGTACCCTCCGCTTAGAAGTCTGCTAGGAACCGCTCTTGTCTGTGTCTTCTTATACTGGTGATCACTTCCCGCTCTCGTCACGGGCATTACAATCCCTCTCCATCAATTGATAAGTTAGATATTCATTAGATTAGGATCTCAATCATCATAGAAACAACTATGTGAAATCGGATCTCTAATGTTCTTTCCTTTGTGATCTTTCATAACTCTTTTTACATTTATATTTTACTTGATTTTTTTTAATTTATTTTGTTTATCTTAGTTTCTTTGTTTATCAAGTATAAATAGTTTTTAAGTTTGGGAAGTGGTAATTGGTCGAGTCAATCCATGTAGGAACGATTCTTTACTCAATCTTTTATTACTTGTACGACACAATATATTTGTCGGAACCACATCACCTAACAAATCAAATCTTTTTTAACTCATGGGAAAACCAAAGATTGGGAATGACAATTCCATCAAAAACTCATATAACTCTCAATATTGATAGCTTGGAAAAATCTCTTAATTTAAGCAAGTTATTTGATCTTAATCACCTTTAAATTTACCTATTCTTGAGTAATTATGTTAAGAAATCAAGTGAAATTCTCTTAGTTGAATTATTTACTGAGTTTCAATTGTAAAGATATTTATTAGCAAATTATCCTCTTTCAATTGATTTAATATGCAAAATAAGATAATGGATAAGCAATTAGAGATTGAATAGATATTTAGAAGAGATTTCAGCATGATTTGACGAGAGATTATTGGAGATTGGATAATATTTGGGCTGATAAGAGGGAAGATGGTGGCTTAACGGTATTTATGGAGTGGTGCCCAATGCTCCAGCACTAGATTAAGTACACTAGCATGCACATGATAGAGTATCCAAAAACAATGGAAGTCCAATGCTCTAGCACTAGGTAAGATGCCTTAGTGCCAATGTATATGCAACTCTCATAGAAGGCCAGCTCCAGCACTAAGTTTTGTGTTGCAACGATGGCATTTATGAGTTAGCACAATGTAAAAGCATTAAAGGATCAGAGGGGCACTATAGTTTTCCTCGTGACTTTTAATTATCTTATTTAGTTTGACTTCCAAGGATATAAATAAGTAGCTTTTAATTTCTTTAGGGACTAGTTTTAGTTCTAGAGTTCTGGGAGCTAGGAATCAATCAAGAAAATATTCTTTGGTGAGATTTCATGGCTTTGAGAATTATTGCTTTTGTTCTTTCTTCTATTTCATGCTAAACTTCCATAGGTGTTAGGGAGATAGATTCTTAGGGAATTTTTTTGCACATTTTTTGTTATTTGAACTTCTTTTTAATTTATTCTTTATTTTCTAGTAATCTTAATGTTGATCTTGGTTTGGCCATCTATTAACTGATGTATGATTTTATATTACAAAAAGGGATTGTACTTTATAAAATAAGCTAAACTAGAATTTAACATAGGTTAAAGTATTCAGAATAGAAGTGCTTATTTGTACGATCTTTATGACTTATTTTTCTTCACACTTAGGATAAATTTAAAATAGTACAAGAGATTGACTATCTAGTTTATTTTAAGAAGGTTATAGCATTGAGAGATCATATTATAACTATTAACAATGAGTAATTCAACCGATAATATTATTAGGAAAAGATTTTAACAATTAGGTAGTAAAAATTTAGGGAACTTTGATTAAATCAACCTGTAACATCTATCTTCCATCCACATCTCTCAACAATTTATTTTTAGTTTTCTATTTTTCTTATTTGAGTTAAAGTATTTCTCTACTTTATTTACATTTTTTCCTAAATAGTAAAATACTTAATTGAAGTGGTACTTGATTTTAATCCTTGTGGGAACAATATTTATTCACTCATTATTACTTGTGACCCGTATACCTGCAGAACTAATTTTCACAAGTTGACTAACAAAGATCCAAGCTTTCCTTCTTTCTCAAGGTAGGATCCTAGCTTTTCTTTTCTATGTTGTTATGCTCAAAGGGTGGGCAATCCTAGCCTATCCATCGCTATGAGTTTCTTCCTTGGTTTGTTTGTGGCCATCCATAAATGTTCTAAATGTTAGTTTTATGAAAGTTTCATGCTATGTACGTATTTTGTAACATCCCAAAATTTTTCTTTAAGCTAAAAATTCATTAACAATGAGTGGTTAGATTTATACATGCGTAAATAGCCTTTTCAATAAAAGAGCAAAATGATAATTTTCCTGATGAAGGATAAAATAAAAAAATTAATAAAAAATTACTAATAAAATAAAATAAAATAAAGATCCTCATGACAAATATTCGGTAACATCAAGTTAAGGAGTTGATGATTCTTAAAGTGTTTTATTTTTGTCGGATTTCCCTTAGTTGGGTATTTTAGCACGTAATCGAACAAAAGACATTTTCGTCTCTTCGCACCAACAAGTCTAGCCAACTTCCCCTCTATTTAAAAAATAAAAAATATGTCCTTTAAGGACTCCTTGGTTGCCACGGTCAAGTGATGTCAAAAAGGAGAATAAATATTTAGAAAGTGTTTTGCAGATAATTTTCAATTTTTAAAACGAAAACCAAAAAAACTTGTTTGGTTAGGTTTTTTTTTAGATTGATTTTAAAAACAAAAAATGGGTTTTGTGTTTTAAAAGCAAAAAAATTAGAAAACTGAAAGATGCTTTTGGAATTCTATTTTTTAAAACAAGAAAAATAAGATGACACAATTATAATTAGTTGGTTTCATTAATTGCTACCCAAAACAGTTTTCAAAATATTGTTTCCAAAATAGTTTTCAAAAGCACAAAAATAAAAACAATTCCAAACAACCATTTTCCATGTCTTGAAAATTGATAGTGAGGTATAATTCCAAGGTTTTGTATTAAGTGCTCACTTATGTGCTTTGAACAAAAAAAAAAAACTCTCCCCATCCTATCTGACTGCAACCCCTTCCGCCTTCATACACTCCCACATTTTGTTTTTCATACTCACAAGGAGAGCATTCAAGGGTTGGTCCAAGATTCTCAAGAGGAACTTCTTCAAGACACTTTCTTTGTTCATGTCGACATGCCTTCTTCGTCTTCTCCTTCTCCTTATTCTTCACAAAATCATTGTCCAAGGTAGGGAACTTTTTCAACTCTACTGGTTTTTGTTGATCATAAACTTGTTCAGCCCATCCATGGCTATGAACAGTTGTTGGTCTCAAAACCATACCAAGAGCATTCTAGTCCTTCCATGGTCACGAGTGTCTTGTAAGGTGAAGTTTGCCGAGATTTGTTTTGGTATGCTATGATATTTGTCAGATCTAAAAGATTTCTAGAGAATTCACGAAAAGTCTTAGAAGAGGCACTAGTTGATACTATTCTAAATCTAGGTAGTGCGCAATGAAAATTGTAAAACTCGAGTTCTACAACTCGATTCAAGTGAAACCAGTTTTAAATGGAAGCTAACACATATAAGATTGATATTTTGGAATTTTTAGCCACAGCCTTTCTAATTTCTTTTCGTAAATTTCATAAGTTAATGCGACTTTTGTTGGGCGTGTAACCAAACAACCTCTACATCATATATTTTCTCTCATCTTTTAATTACAATTTACTTTTTTGTTAAATTTATGTAATATGTAATTACCAAAAAACAAATTGTATACTATGTAACAATTTGCAATATTAAGTATAGAGGATTTTTCGATACTCTTATAAAATTCAAGAGTATTGGTATCTTATAGTTATTTGGGCTAAGATTATATCATGTGTTCCACTAACCAAATTTATTAAAATATAGAAAAATAAAGATTCAATCACAACCATTAAAAACAAGAAGAGTACTAGTATTGATAGGGTACTAGCACCTTTTGTGTAATCAACGATGATGATTTGATAGATTTTTAAAAATTTGGATTAGTGAGACACGTGACTTTTTTAGCCACAAATAACTAGATATCGATCCTGTTAAATTTTATAGGAATATTGAAAACCCCCATAATATTTTTTAAAGGTTTTTATTTTGTTACCCTAAGGATACCAATACCCTTTTGAATTTAAGGGTTGTGATTTAATCATGATATTTAAAATATTAATAAATTTAATTAGTTGAATATGTGATAAATTTTTAATCATAGATTATCTAAAAGATATTAATACAATAATGGGGAAATCTCTCATTTTTTAAAATATTCACTAACTTGCGATAATGCAAAGCACGGGTGCTCCAACTAGTTTATATAAAATTAATCTATAAGTGATCTTATTACTCTTGTCACAAGACAAAATACAAGCACCCACAGTAACAACACAGCAGCGTTCACGGTGGGACTCGAACCCACAATCTCCCGCTCCGGAGGCGAGCGCCTTATCCATTAGGCCACGCGAACCTGGTTACGTCAAATGGGTTACCTGTATGATTTATCAAAGCTAATCGTTCCTTCCTTCCTCCATTTTTTCGGTCTAGTTCTTCCTTCCTCCATAAGGTAACGCGAACCTTTTCCCCTTTTTTTAAAATTTATTTATTTTTTATTTTCCCTTATTGGTCGGCTGGTAAAAGGCTTCAAATGATGGCCTAACAGCAAGGTTTGTCTCTTGGGCACTGGATCATATTCGTTGGGCTCTCACCCAATGTTGGGTTCGCCTGTTAAATGATTGCAAATTATAAAGCGGTTTTTGTTTTGACCCCAAAAAACAAGCATTCTTTATCATGACCAAAAAAAAAAAAATAAACACACATCCTTGCAAATGAAATGTGGCGCTGGTGATTGAAGAATTGATACATATCCCATAAGAACGCGTATTCAACTTTCCTTGATCATTGTGAGGCCTTCATTTATGAATAATTATGTAAAACCTTTAGAAGCAAAAGAGCTTGAAGGCATGCTCTAGCTCTAGTGAGAAGATTATCACCGAACTCACTTAAATTTTTGTAAATAAAAAAAAAATTAGACCAAAAATGATTTGAAAAAAATAAAAAACATTCTTTACAACCCCAAAAAGAAATGTTTATTAATAATGCAAAAGAGTTTTGTATCATCATCTTGTCACATACTTCTATTTGTAATATTTTTAAGTCAATACTAAATGATATGAACTAGTAAATTTTTCCCTTTTTTTTTCTTTTTGTGTGAGATTTACAATTTTCCCTTGTTACATGAGTTACCCATGTTATCACCAAAAATGAGTAACTGAAGCCCATAATATATGTGCGATAATTAGGCCAAGCAGTGGGATGAGATTTGCATTCACTCATGTTCTGTAACCAAATTTGGTGGCCATGTGAAATGGAGGTTTAATTTTGCAATGAGAGCCATGTTCTATAGCCATATGTCATAAAGTCATAACCATAGGCCTCTTTCAATGCAAGTTTCAAAGCAGTTTCATAATGGAAACTACCACTTGAAAAATTGATGGTATTTGTTATCATTAGAGAAAAACGTGGATCATTTATCAGCCGTGGAATGGAACTTTGAAATTAGCTGTGAGGAAGGTTGCACGCATGTATACGTGAAATGGCCACAATTTATGCCAGTTAGCTATGAAAATTATGCATGTAGGTAGTTTTCTATTCAAAATTGACTCCTGTTTAAAGTTTGAAACTTTATGAACGTAAAGTTTATTAAAGCTAAAAAACTTCACAAGAAAAGATTCCGATCAACAACACAACTCTTTATATTTTATCTTTCATTTTTTCCCTTTTTTTCTTAGTTTTAGTTTAGTTTAGGTGTAGTTTTCTCCTTTAAATTTTATTGTGATACTTTGGGGTGAAGTATTGTAATTACTCTTGTTCATCAATAAATTTCTATTGTCATTCCACACTTGCCTTTATCCAAAATTTATTCTTTAAATGTTTAGAATCCATAAATAGTTAGATCCTTCTCCTTGCAATTGCTTTTTCTGGATCAAAGAGTGATTTTATATTATTGGCTTTGTTTATCTTGATAGATTGAGCGGAACCCAAAAATTCACTACAATACCTGCGAATTTATTTAAAATAATCCAAAAAGAAGATAAAAAAACATACAGGGCCCCGGCAAGAAGCCCAAGAGAAGCTAAACACGTAATCAAAACTTCACAGACACAACACACAGACCAAAAACAGTGTATCCATCAGCGAGAGTCGCTGTTGTTTTTTTTTTTTTTTTTGGTGTGCTTTTTGGACAAAACTATGATGCTTTGCATTTGCAATTGCAACGATGTGCCAAAATTAAGGTAAGAGTGATGACGTTAAGAGTGAAGAAGACTGAAGAGTTGAGAGAAGCACAGGAGAAATAAAAGAGTGAGGGGAAAGGGTTGCAAGGAAGCGCAGAAAGAAGAGACACACACAATTACCGACACAGGATACAAGGTTTGTTGTGCATTTTTTTTTCTGAAGTGAAATCACTTTTTGTTTGTTGGCTTCTTCTTCTTCTTCTTGTGGTGTGTTGAAGTGGTGGTGGTGGTGGTGGAAGGAAAACCCTATAATAGAAAATTTGAAGAGAAAAAGGCAGTGAAGGGAAAAACAAAGGGTGTGGCAAGATGAGGATTATGATAAAGGGTGGTGTGTGGAAGAACACGGAGGATGAGATCCTAAAGGCGGCTGTTATGAAATATGGGAAGAATCAGTGGGCTCGAATCTCTTCCCTTCTCGTTCGCAAATCCGCTAAGCAATGCAAGGCTCGCTGGTACGAGTGGCTCGATCCTTCCATCAAGAAGGTACCCACCTATCTATATCTATTACGCTTACACCCCTTTTGCTCAATTCTTTGTTTTTTTTGGCTATTTGCAAGTTTGTTCCGTTTCCTGCTTCTCTGTTCTGTTGTTATCCCTCAAGTTGATGAATTGAATAACGGGGTTTTTGAGAGGAGGGAAAAAAGTATAGGGTCTGATTGGCTACTGTGTCCATTTGCTCTGTTCTCATTTTCTGTGTTTTCTGTTTTTAGGATTTCGGTTTTTTTAATATTTCCTTCACGAAATTCTAAAAATAGAAAGCACTGAGATGAGAATAGAATGCAAAACTGAAACCAAATTGGCCTATAGATTTTGATTCAAGTTTATGCTTTTTTGGCATTATTATGCATGAATGGGTGGTGATACTAGTAGTGCTGATCCTTAATATACCCTTAATTGGTAGTTGTTAACTGCTCTCTTAAGGTTTAATATAAGTGATGGAACCAATTCCCTGATGCCATTGTCTCATTAATTATTAGCTGTTACTTGTTTGTTAATTTATTTTTTCTAAAACATAATTTTCATTTGGCCACATGTTGTTGGCTTTCGAGGTTTTATTGTATTGCAGTTTAACCGTGATCTGTTATCTTGCTAGTCATGCTTTTGCTCATAAGGAGTGATCTTTTAATTGGGTGTTTTTTTCATAGACTGAGTGGACGAGAGAAGAGGATGAGAAGCTGCTTCATCTTGCCAAGCTTATGCCCACGCAGTGGAGAATGATTGCTCCGATTGTAGGCCGTACCCCTTCACGGTGCCTTGAGCGCTACGAGAAGCTCCTAGATGCAGCTTGTGTAAAGGATGAGAACTATGAACCTGGCGATGATCCTCGGAAATTGCGTCCTGGGGAGATTGATCCGAATCCGGAGTCAAAACCTGCACGCCCGGATCCTGTTGATATGGATGAAGATGAAAAGGAGATGCTTTCTGAAGCACGAGCCCGGTTAGCCAACACGAAAGGAAAGAAGGCAAAAAGGAAAGCCAGGGAGAAACAGCTTGAGGAAGCCAGGAGGCCTGCTTCTTTGCAGAAAAAGAGAGAACTGAAGGCTGCTGGAATTGATATCAGGCAGCGGAGGAGAAAAAGGAAAGGAATAGACTACAATGCGGAAATCCCTTTTGAGAAAAGGCCTCTTCCAGGTTTTTTTGACGTTACGGATGAAGATAGACCGGTGGAATCGCCCAAGTTCCCTACTATGATAGAAGAACTTGAGGGAAAAAGAAGGGTTGATGTCGAGGCACAGTTGAGAAAGCAAGACGTTGCAAGAAATAAAATTGCAGAAAGGCAAGATGCCCCATCTGCTATACTGCATGCTAACAAGCTGAATGACCCAGAAACAGTTAGAAAGCGGTCAAAACTGATGCTTCCGCCACCCCAGATTTCTGATCAGGAACTGGATGAAATTGCAAAGATGGGTTATGCCAGTGACCTAGCTGGGAGTGAGGAACTTGCAGAAGGTAGTGCTGCAACACGTGCTCTTCTGGCGAATTGTGCACAAAGTCCTGGCCACGGAATGACTCCTTCATGAACCCCTCAGAGGACACCAGCTGGTAAAGCAGATGCTACCATGATGGAAGCTGAAAACCTGGCCAGGTTGAGGGAGTCTCAGACGCCATTATTTGGGGGAGAGAACCTGGAGTTGCATCCTTCGGATTTTTCTGGAGTCACTCCTAAGAAAAAGGAGATTCAGACTCCAAATCCAATGCTGACTCCCTCTGCGACTCCTGGAGGGGCAGATCTCACTCCCAGAATTGGCATGACACCAGCAAGAGATGGTTACTCTTTTAACATGACGCCAAAGGGAACTCCTCTCAGGGATGAGCTACTTATTAATGAGGAGATGGATATGCATGAAAGTGCTAAACTTGAGCTACAAAGACAAGCTGATCTGAGAAGAAGTTTGCGCTCTGGTCTAGGAAGTCTTCCACAGCCCAAAAATGAGTACCAGATAGTCATGCAGCCAGTTCCAGAAGATGCTGAAGAACCTGAGGAGAAGATTGAAGAGGATACGTCTGATAGAATGGATAGAGAAAAGGCAGAAGAGGAAGCACGGCAACAGGCATTACTTAGAAAACGATCAAAAGTCCTTCAAAGGGAACTTCCTAGGCCTCCGGCTGCATCTTTGGAGCTTATAAGAAATTCGTTTATGAGAGCTGATGGGGACAAGAGTTCCTTTGTTCCACCAACCTCTATTGAGCAAGCTGATGAGATGATAAGAAGGGAGCTTCTAGCTTTGCTGGAACATGACAATGCCAAGTATCCACTTGACGAGAAACTGAGTAAGGAGAAAAAGAAAGGCGCCAAGCATGCAGTAAATGGACCTGCTGTCCCAGTGATAGCAGATGTTGAGGAAGATGAGATGAAAAATGTATGTGTTTACTAGTTTTATTTCTTTAATTTCCTTCGTGATAACGTCGCATGTTGTATGTTCTTGCCTTGATAATAAGTAGCTTGGTCAATTCTCAACCTTTAATACACAAAAGTAACCTGATTTCTGGATAGACTTCCTTTTTGTGCTGACCTAAGTCTAGAACCAGTGTTGGCAAGATTGTGCGTCGACTTATAAGATCGCACAATTCTACATTTTCTGCTAGGGTTGTAGATCCCAATCACAACCACCAACTTGGTTTGGTGGTATTGGATTGGGATCAATGAGCTTGCTTGTAGAAGCAGTTGGATTGAACAATCCCTCTGTGCCAGCTGAGCCACTGTTTCTGGTGGCAGATCAACCTTGTTTTGGGAAAAAGGTGAAAAAAAGAAAGAAAAACTTGATCCCACCCACAAAAATTAAACAACCCAAACTCCAAACCTCTCTTTGGCTATTTCCCCCTTTCTGTCTTCACTCCCCATCTCTGTGTTGTTCTCCTTTGATCTGCATTGGTGCTGCATGAGTTGCACATGTGAGTTGCTTTGGTTGGTGTTGTTCCATGTCTGGCTTGAGTAGTGCTTCATTAGGTGGGCGTGGCTCTGTTTGTATGTGATCTCATGTTCTGGCTGTGCTTTGTTGGTGGGTTTGCTGTGTATCTGTGATTTGTTGGTTACCATGTTATGTGTGAGTGGCTGGCACCACTGTGATAATGTCTCTTACGTTTTTTATTTTATAACTTCTTTATGTATTTTTCAATTGGAATTTAATTAAATGTTTATTATAATTTTATTGTTATTATATAATTTTATGTTCTAATAGGACCTCAGGATTCGCGCTACAGTGTCACGTTCTTGTAGGATCACATGATTTTTACGTAGGATCACATTTTATGCATCTATCCTCTCCCTTTTGATCCTACTCGTAGGATCACATGATTTATACATACGATTGCACGATTTTTACGATTTTGGATAGGAGCTCTAACAGCAGCTCATTTTGGTGAGGACGCTGTGTGATTGTCTGGCAAGCGTGTAAGATAGTTGGAATCATGCGATCTTTGTGGTGGGCCAGCCATCCTTTAACTGTTGAGCAGCCCATTTTCTGCTAATACTCCAGGCCCACCCAACCTAACAACCTAAATCCTCAGTCGATTGATTACATTTGCTGCTTTCATTTGTGCTCACTATCTGCTGTTCTTCTCTCTTGGACACTCTCCCTCTGTTTTGCTGTTTACCGGCCAGCCTTTCTTGGTCTATTCCCTGTGTATCTTTGTCGTCTCTTTGTCTCTCAGTCTCTACCTCACTGTTCAAGCATAAGCTTGAGAGGAGTTGTGAACTTGTTGAACCTGAAATTGCTGTGTTGCAGAGCCTGAATTGCTTCCCTCTCTCCTTCAAGTTCTTCGCTCCTCTCTCCATTATGGTTTGGCTTTGATTGACTGTTTTCGCTTGTTTTCCTTCTGTTTTGGCCTATTAGGTTGCTTTGTGAGTTGTGATTAAAATATTAAATCATTCCAGGACATCGGTATTTTTCTTTTATTGTTTCAATTTCACGTGTTATTAAAAATTTATGCCTTTTATATTATGAGTTGTGCTTATGTGACTTTTGAATTGTGAGTTGTGTCTTTAAGCATCTTCAATTGAAGTCTAATTTTGTTAATTGTGTTTGTAAGTTTAATTTGCTTATTTATGTTATTTTACATTTATAACTATTTGTTTAATGTTATTATTTAGTTTAGGCAGGATCTTGCGAAGCATGTTGCAATCACATGTTTTATGTGTTTTTGTCTCCCTTCAAATCTTTGGTAGGATATCGATTTTGACAACTTTGCTTGACTACCTGTGTATGGCTACCCAATCCATTTATTAGTTGGAGATTTTCATTTTCTAATTATATTTCCTCCTTCTACCACCCTCCCAAAGAAACACCTGGAGAAGCATCTTACATAATAGTGAAATAGAATTTTGGATCTGTCAATATTCATTTACATTTTTATTTAAATTCTTATCAATGCATAAGCTGTAATTGTTTTCGTGTTTTTCTTCTCATTTAGGAGATTTCGTTATGCTTCTACGCTATTTCCTTCCTTTTTTGATTGATTCTGTTTAGGTAAGCGTTCAATATACTATGTAGTTTTTGAAAGTCAATTTTTTTCAAATCTCAGTGAATGTTATAAAACTAGACCTTTTACAACAGTCTAACATGTTATTAATCTCATGTGTTGACATTTTTCTCTTGTTTATGACTACATGCTATATTTGTCGTAGATTGTAATACATGTTGGGTATTTGTGTTCATTTGACAATTGCCATTATGATAATTCAGACATATGAGTCTAGCTGCTAACTATCTCATTTCTCCTTAATCTTGACTATGATGTCAATGGAAATTTACCTTGTAAGCATTGTTGAGGATATTGATTTTGCATTGTACTTATTTATATGTTGCTTTTATTAGGCTGATAAGTTGATAAAAGAAGAGGCCCAGTATATTCGTATCGCGATGGAGCATGAAAGTGAACCCCTTGATGAATTTATTGAAGCACATAGAACTAGCCTGAATGACCTCATGTACTTTCCCACCCGTAATGCCTATGGTCTTTCAAGTGTTGCTGGAAACATGGAAAAGCTGGCGGCTTTACAGAATGAATTTGAGAATGTGAGAAACAAGTTGGATGATGGCAAGGAGAAGATAGTACGGCTGGAGAAGAAGGTGATGGTTCTCACACAAGGATATGAGGTATGTTGCTGGCATTCTGCACGCAAAATTTCTATACTTCATTGAATGCTGGTTGTGTTTTCTTTGCTTATAGTTGGTTTTGTAATTGAACAATGCTATTTCACCTGAGAAGTAAATCAAACTGAAAAGTGTAGCAACTGAAAATAGTTGGAAATCAACCCATGAGTGAGAAGCAGTGGCCTTCAGGTGCCATAAGTGGTGGGAAACACTTGGGAAAAGCACAATTCCTTTGCTTTCGATTGAATGTTGGACAAAATGCATATTTCCTTTGTAACTCATATTTATGTTGCCTGATTGCTTGCCCGTACACAATCTTGAATAATATACTTTGGCTATTGCATTTTTACAGACAAGAGCCGAAAAAGGCCTTTGGCCGCAGATTGAGGCCACTTTCAAGCAAACGGACATAGCTGCAACAGAATTAGAATGCTTCGAAGCTTTGCAAAAACAGGAGCATTTAGCAGCATCACACAGGATAAACAATCTACGGGATGAAGTACAGAAGCAAAAGGAACTTGAGAGAACTTTGCAAAATAGGTATGGGAGTCTAATGGAAGAGCTGGAAAAGATACAAAATATCATGGACCAATACAGGGTACAAGCACAACAGCAAGAAGAAATTGAAGCAAACAATCGAGCTCATGAGTCAACAGAGACTCTAGCTGATGAAACTGTTGTGCAGGATACAGAGAATTCTAAAGCTGTGCCTCAGTCAGTCGAAAATGGGAGTGCTATTGCAGTTGATCCACCTCATGGTGTAACCACTGACCAGCAAGTTGGCACCGTGCAAGACCAGACTACTGCTAGCCCCAAAAATGACATGGATGTGGATTCTGGTACGATGCAAATGACAGACAACACTGATGTAAAATTGTCAGATGCTACACCTCCCACCGAGGATGACACCGGAAAAGTGGAAGGTACCGCCACTGGTGCTTACATTGATAATGGGGAGGCCGCACTAGATGAGGGTGCCGCAGCGGTTGCGGAAACAAGAAGTATTGATGGAAATAAGGAGGATCAAGCGGTAGTTATGGATGCTGCAAACTCCCATGATGACAGCACACAAGAAACCACTGCTGATGATGATGATGGGGATAAGATGCAAGTTGCTGATGGCAATGGAGAGGGGACAAATTAGGCCAGAGACTGTAGTATGGGAACATATTAGGCTGGGGAGTTTCTCAAAGCAGATCTCAATATAGGTATTGAGCTGAATAAATTGCATGGAGAATGAGTCCTTGTTTGTTGCAAGATATCTTAACCAAGATAGGTGGGATTGAAGCTGAGATTTTGTGATGATCACCAGTCTAAGTCTGTAAAATATAATGATGGAACCGATAAATTGTATCAGCATTGTGATGTTTGACTGTATTTTTCAGATTTTGTCCTCCTGCCCTTCACTAAGTGGATGTTGATCTTTTCTTTTTTCTTTTTTTCGTTTTAAAAATACATAGGATTTTGTCAATGAGTTCGGTTCTGATCCGCCATGCCCTTCATATGAACTTTTATTGGATCGGGTAATTACTGTTAGTTCATTTATCAATAGTCCTTGTATATTTTAGACAAAACTACCAAATTCATTCCTTTAAAATTTCGCTTCACCAAATTGGTCCCTATAAAAAGAAACTCTCAAATTGGTCCATCCCAAATTCAAACGTCTACTAAGTTAATCCTTCTGTTAACTTTCACTACGGAGCATGCTTATGTGTCTATTGCCTATCCTAATGTGTCCTGTTAACCTTTCTACTAAACAAAACGATGTCGTTTTCCAATTTCATTAGAGCACTAGCTCCTTCTATTTTCTTCTTTTTCGTCAATGAGAAAGTGAGAAACCCTAATCCCCATTTCTGAAAGTTAAACTAGCCCCATTCTCCATTTGTTTGTCATCTTAATCAAAATCTTATCTTCTTCAAAGGCCACGATGTAGTGGGAGCTCACGTGGGCAAGGTGGGCTAGGTACATGCTCTGCCCAAAAAGCACTTATGGCTCTCAGACGCATTGAAATCTTCAACATCTGATTACTGTGTGCGGTCTTTCTTGGCTAAATCCTTTGGGTTCAAACTATTGTTTTGGTGCCTACTAATTTGGGTGTGTTGGAGTTGGGTTCCATGAGGGAGCTTCCAGAGAATTTCGATCTCTTGCAACCTATCAAATCTATGTTCTCGTTGCAGCCATCAGAGTATTATATTCCTAGTGCTAGGCCTCTTTTGACATTTCCTGTTGCAAGTGATAAGAGGGATGAGAATGAGTTTCATTGGTTTGGCTATTGGGGTCAATAACAATAATAACAAGGTTGAAAGTGTTCTTAAGGTTTATTGGAACCCTGTGAATTCGGGTAGGTCCCATTTCAGGGAGAAGCTTGCTGTTAGGGAGATGGAGGAGAGGTTTTGGGGAGGCCATGGCCCTAATGGGAGTACCATTAACTTTCCCAATGGTCCTAGGAATGGTGTTCATGGTTCCGTGAGGAGGAATCATCATCATCATCAACAACAACAAGGTGGTGGTGTGAGTGTGTGTGTGAGGCAACCTGTCCCTACTAAGATTTTTGCTCATAGATCCTCCATTGGCAATGTTCCAGAGGTGGCTAATGGTGGTGGTGGTGTGAGGAAGAATTTAAGGCTTAACAACTATCAACCTCAAAGGCAGGTGCAAATGCAAATTGATTTATCGGGAGCCACTTCAAGGCCTTCTGTGAGGCCTGTGGTTGCTAAATCGAAGCTCTTTGATGTTGAGGCCTCCTAGAAGGAGGAACAACCAAGCATCGCGATGAGAAGAGGGCCAAGAAGTAAGGTAGGAAGATGCAAATGGGAGGGAAGAGGGTTAACGGGACACATCAGACAGGAAGAGACACATAAGCATGCTCCTTTAGTGGAAGTTAAGAGAAGGATTAACTTAGTAAACGTTTGAATTTGGGAGGAACCAATTTGGGAGTTTCTTTTTATAGAGACCAATTTGATTGAGCGAAATTTTAGAGGGATGAATTTGATAGTTTTGTCTATGTCGCAATGGGATCGGACGCAAAATGAGTAGTTAAAATTGGGTTAACAATTGGAGTCGCCACCAAGTTTATTTAAATTGGGAAAAACATAGAAAAACCCATTTATTAAAAAAAGTGGTCTTTGAAACCAATTGAGTTCGGAGTCGGTTATGTATAGGGAATGGTAAGAATTTACGCACCCTAATACACCCATCTTTCGACGGTACCTTTCAGTAAATGTGCAAATTAAATAATAACCCTTTTCTAAATAAATAAATAGATGAATAAAAGAAAAACATATTTACAATCTAAACAAAACAATTTAAGGAAAATTAATTTTGACTTGACAAAGATCGGAATCGCCTCTATACGTATCCCTGGTGCAATAAGAAACTCAAAGTCACGTAGTTCTATAGAAAATGATTCTGAGTTGATGGATTTTAATTATGAAATTAAAATAAAAAATGTTTGTTGATTGATTTTATTTCAAAAATAAATTTTTTAACAAATTATTAAAAGAAATCCACTTTTGCTCAGGGTTCAAGTTAACACTAGGCTACTCAATGAACTCTTATGATTTAGTAATAGTGAAGATAACATTTGTTACTCAACCACTATCATTAATCATCGCACTGATTAAAAAAAGAGAGAGATTGAAATTATTTATTTATTTTTAAAAAAAACCCCTTTTTAAAAGATCAAGACAATTTTTAATTAAAGAGTCTATTATTTTCATTTTTAAAGAAAAGAGGACTCAAAAATTAAAACACTTTAGATTTTTTTTATAAGTTCTGCTTTTAAATTAAAATGAACAAAATTAAATGATAGATCGGACAAAACCCACCAAAAAGAACATTAGTTTCAGACCACCAAAAAGAATCAGCTTGTTTTTGTGTTTTTCTCTTTAGTCAAAACCACACAAGCCCAAAGCTTGCTTCAAACAGATTTTACAAAAACAAAACAAACCAAGCCCACAAGAACCCAACACAATAAAACAAAAATAAAACCAAATGGACAATAATCTAAACAAAAAATTTCATTACCACACAAACAAAGGAAAATAACATGGGTAGAGGGATGTGGAGGCGGCTTCTGCCAGAGAGCAAAGGAGGCTGAGGTGCAGCGTCCTAGCATGGGCCGGTGGTGGCACGGTTCTCGGAGGAGCTCTGCGAGGACAGATTTGTGGCTAAGGGTGGCGGTGCTTCCTGGTGTTGCAAGGCGGAACGCGAGCACGGTCTGCGTGGCTCACAGGTCGAAGGGGGACCTCTGGTTCGTGATGGGGCTTCGCGAGGACGGGCGAGTGGTTAGCTGGCGTGCTGGCTCAGGGACTGGTCCTGGGCTCAATGGACTTCGCGGAGAGGTGGTGCGTGGGGCGTGAATGGCGAGGAGGCGCGCCCTGGTGCGGTGGGCTCCCAACCGCGATGGTTGGTGCAGGAGCTGGGACGACGAGGCGGGGCGCACGACAGTGGTGGGCAACGGCTTCACGGTCCTAGGGAGGAGCTCGCGGTGAAGTGGCAGAAATGGGTTTCCTTTCCCTTTTCTTTTTTGTAAGAATGAAGTTTATGGTTTTGGTTGGGTGTGGCTCCTATTGGTTGAAGGAATTTAAGAGGATGAGGGTGAAGGGAACGTGGTTGTGGTGGCTATGTTCTGGTTTCTTTCAAAGGGGTGTCTATGATGGTGACAATGGGGGAAGTGGATGTGTAACTGTTGGTGTTGTGCTCAAAAGCGAAGGAATCCCCCTAGTTGGTACCGTCGCCTCCCCTTTATACGGGTTTGTGACTGTAGTTAATATTTTCCTCCATATTATTCTCGGAATGAATGAGAACCCAAACTAAATTTTTTTCATGCTTCTATACAAGAGCCAGCAGACTTGTTCCCCACGCTTCAACTCCATCCATTTACTGAACATTCTATTGACTAGGTAGTGAGCCCATCTTTTGTCAGTTTTTTTTTTTTATTGCAAGGAAGTGGAGATGTTTATGAAAGTGGGAGACAACGGACGTGCGCCATCCTCCTTCTCCCCTTTTCATTTCGAATTGATGGTGGTGGAAAATAATTAAAAAGGTTATGGGCACAATTGAAATGAACATGAACTGGGGGCGCACAAAAGAGGTGCAAGATGGGCCACAGGATAAGAAAGAGACCAGCATATTTTATTCTATCCTCCATTTTGATTTATGATTTTTTTGTGTTCTCCATTTATACATTTTTTCCCCAAAGAAACTGTAAAAACATATGCTAATTTTTGGATTTTTGTTTAATGGACGATAAAATTGGGTGTTCACAGTCTATATTTTATTATTTGTTGTCGTGTTTGTTTTGGTAGTACTAGTAGTGGTTATGCCATTTTCAGTTAAAGTGTCGTCTGATAAATTGTTTCTTTTAATAACGATTTAGTAGTTGTCAGTTTCTTAATCCTTTGCCGTGAGTTGAGCTACTTTCGCGTAAAGTGTAGTCAACTCTTATGTCCTGGTTCTGGCAAAAGTTTTGAACTCTGGACGTCTTTGAACTAGTCATGATATTTTTATTAAACCATTTTTTTTTATGCTAGACAAAATACCCAAATTGGTTTGGTCCCTTATATTTCAAAAAAAGATAAATTATTCTCTTTATAGTTCATACGTGTGTTTTTAATCGAATAATTTTATAAGGAGAGATTAATTTGGGGAATTCTCATATATCGTCGCTAGTCAATGGGTCACCCAGTCGTCCTTCGCGAACAATAGAAATGAGACACTTGTACACCTGGTCATAGGAACAAGAAGTTATTTTTCCCTTCCTATTATTTTATTTTTCCCTTCCTATTTTGTCAAATTTAGTTATTTTTAATATTTAATGTTTATATTGTAAATTATTATTTTGTAATTTTTTAACAATTCGGTTATTGAATTGTATAGTGTACAAGACTTATTTTTATTTGTCTTTTCCTTTTTTTATTTTTATTTTGTTAATTTTACTTATTTTTAATATTTAATTTTATTTAATTTTTTAAGAAATCGTTTGTGTACAGTGCTATTTACAAAATTCAGGTGGTCTAATTCTTTGGTGTCAACAGTAGTGTTTTTTTTTCTTTTCGTATTTTTTTATTTTATTTTTTTAAATTTTGATAGTCTTTAATATGCATGTTGTAATATTGTGTATTATTAGTGAACAGTATTAGTCCCTCATTTTTTTTTTTTTTATGAATGAGGTTGGCGAAGTTTTTTTTATTTTTGCTTTTGCCTTACTTTTTTAGTTTGTTTTAATTGTAATTAATTTTTAATATTTAATTTTGTTAAAATTTATTATTTCAATTATTTTAATTTTTTATTTCATTTTCTTTTGAATTTGGTTGTCCGAAATATGTTAAGTGAACGGTATTTTTTTTCTTTCATATTATTTTATTCTGATTTGGTCAAATTTAGTTATTTTTAATATTTAATGTTTATATTTTATTTTATTTTTAAATATGAAGTTGTTTCTCTTTTAAAAAACACAATGCAAATGCCTAAATTATCCCCATTACATCTTTAACTACTTTTAGCTGCAATTAACGAATCACTAATGATAACTCTTAATAATCACCTTAAATATTATCTAATATTAAAACTCTTCATTCACAGCTACCGTGCCTCAAAAGCGCCGCCAATATGGGATCCACAAGCCATAGAGTTGGCAAACTAGCAAAGGTATTGACCAATCAATGTATGCGAGTAGTCACCGATTAATTTATACCTTTTTATAAGATGTGAGGGACCAATTTAAAATTTTCAAAATATAAAACACTAATTTATCTCCTTGTACGTTTTCGAGTAGACAATTTGGGTATTTACTCTTTTTAAATAAATTAAAACTTGATTGAGTAATGACTTGACTAGTTAATGGGTCAAATTGATCAATTTGAATTTTAGACAACATTATACACGGTAACTCAGATAGGTTATAAAATTTTAAAAACAAAATTCAACAAATATTTTATAACACAAATCTTCCTATCTAGTTGGATGAACAATTTTACGGACTAGCATGAAAAGCAAAGCAGGCAATTGATTTGATGGAAAATTACTAAGGGAGGTGGATGGAGAAAGAGTAGCGAAAGTACAAAAAAAACTTCTCATACTAAATACCATTTCTCTTTACAATACATGTAAAAATAAACTATATTAATATAAAGGGTTTATCTAACCTATGCCCTAGGTGCATTGATTATGGTTTAAAGAAAGAAAAGTTTGCATTGAAAAAATGAGTTTGTATAAGTTTCCAATGTATTAATGTATCAAAACCTTTGAAACTTTCTATTTTTCACATCATTGATTATTGGCTTCAAGGTTATTAAACTCGAATTTATCTAAATTCATGGAATAAAGACGAACTCAAATTATAAACTTGTAAGAGTTTATTTATTTTGAAAATTAATATTAAAAAATATTTATTACACCTAATTATAATAAAATAAATTTTTGATAAAATAAAAATATATAAAAAAATTTAGTTGCAACATTATGATGAAACAAATACAAGTCAAATTATAAAATACAAATTAAATTCTTAAGAAATATAGCAGATCAAAACTTTGGGATGTAAACAATCAAAATAACTTAATACATTTTAACTTCAATTTTGGAAGGCCTAGTTATGAGTTTTGATTGTGAAATTTCAAGTTTTGTTGCTTAGAGACCAAATTCTAAACGTAAACTCGTAAGTTTATCCAAGTTTATAAGAGTTTATCCAAGTTTACTCATATTTGAGTTTTCAAGCAAATTAACTCGAGAGTTTATTCTTGTGTACACAACTAGAAAAAGGTATTTAGCGGTTTTTATTGGATTTCCTATGATTTTGACCTGCCGCAAAATGTTTATCGGTGGTTCTCGACTGCACGGATAACGGCGTCCTTAAACCATTTAGCGGCAGTTAGGGCAACGCTGGAACAACCGCCACCAAAGTCGGTTTCCGGCGGTTTATGTGGCGACAGTTTTCACAATATAGCGGCGGTTCAAAATCGTCTCAAAATGACTGGTTGGTGTCCAATTATCCTATTTACTGGCGGTTTTGAACCGCCACAAATGATAATTACTGTCAGTTTCAAACCGCCGCCAAAAAGAATGCTATGTTAACCACCCTTTTTCTCCCACATTTCCTAGTGGTTTCAAACTGCCGCAAAAAAACTCAATGTTAACTTGTGTAATTTTTTCCTTTGGCTTTCTATTATTTTATTTTGAAGTATGCAAGTCAAAAACACTAATTGGTATTCTGTACAATACTAATAATCAACAACCATGAATAAAAAGGAAAAGTTGCATAGAAATTCTTAAACTTTTAAACAAATAATGTGTATCAAATGTCATAACATAATATTGAACAATTAAACAGATCTAACGCAGCATAAAAGAAAACAAAAAGAGCATAGCAACAAAAAAGTGTTTCAAGTACTGAAAGCTAAAAAATGCAGCCTAGCACGTCGTCGATATAAGAACCATCATTTTTCTTGTGCAACATAACCCATAACTCCCTCTGCTAATGCTGCTTCAAAAATGAGGTTTAGCTTTCCTGGTTTGCCAATACCATATTTTGTCCAATTTTATAGTAGCTTTTAAGGTTTGGGACTTATTTTGTGCTAGTTAGTTGATCTTCCAACTAAGAAACAATGGTTCAGTTCTAAAGGACAATCTGAAAAGAAAGAAAGGCTAATGTAGAAGGAGGCTTGTTCTTCTTTTTTTCCTTTTTGTCCTTAAGTTGTTTCTACTCTTGTAGACCATCGCAATTAAGAAGCGCGATTATAATTGTCTTCTCAAAATATTAATTCTTAACCCTTTCACTATGAGTACAATTCGCTTTCCACTACAACCATCAAAAAGGAATATTCCAGAATGCTAGAGATGCTGAACAAGGACAAGACACATCAAATGAGAAAGAAGAATATCTACACAAAAGAAAGAAAATTTGAAACCACAGCTCATGGAATAAAGGCAATAGTCTAAACTTATCCTTATTTAAAGGAAACATTGTGACCGAAGCAAATCAGAATAAAGAGAAGAGATATTATACGAAAATACCATTTGCTTGCAACACTTTCTTTTTCTCCTGTCAAACACTAGTCTGAATTTGTGTATGGCACTTTGTGCTGTATGTTTGTCTTTGAGAGCTGTGAGGACCAGTGTCATTTTTAGAAAAAGGTTGAGTTATTTTATGAGGCATTTATTGAGAAAAATCAAAGCCATTTTGAGTGAAACACTATTTGTAAGGAGTTGTCCTCCATCTATTTGGTTTCGATTTTGTAAGAGCTACAGATTTTTGGTTTCGATTTGTAAGAGCTGTCTCTTTTGGTTTGGTTTGGTTTTGGTTTAGCCTACACTAGGTTGAGTGATAAGCTTTGACTTTGCATCTTGGTTTGTATTTGGAAGCTTTGGCCGTAGTGGAAATCTCACCTTGGGATAGGTAGTAAATGTAGGTTCCAAGGTTAAAGAACCAAATCAGTATAAATATTTGGTGCCAAGCTTCTCTTCCTTTCTCGCTTATAGCATATATTATCGGTTATTATTTTGCATTATATATCTGTCTAACTCTATTTTTATAAAGTTATCTGAAGCTTTTCTTAAAACTGGTTTGTATCAGCATTAAAAAGGGATTGTTTTTACGATATAATTTGTGAACTCATTTTTTGGAAATTTTAAGAGACATTTGTCTGAAAATTTATAAACCATGCTCATAATAGAGATGAGCATGGTTGATCCACTTGGTTCCTTTTAATGTTTTAGAACTTTCGTATTTTGCAAGACTTACAAGTTACAATATAACAAGAAAATAAGGTATAATGTAATTTTGCACGATTATTGGCGCCTAAAATTTAGACAATGAGCGTGCTCATATGGAACAAATAACAGTAATGTAAATTTTATAAAGTATATAGTCTGAATAATTTTATATATTTTAATTTGATGTTCTTTAAGCTTTAATTGAAAATTCTATAAACTTTTTTAGTATAATCAAACTCAGTATATGATATACCTACCAAAAGGAAAAAAAATCAGTATATGATATATCAAAGCAATAATAGCATTTAAATAAAGTGCTTGTTTGGATAAACTTCTTAGAAAAAAGAAAGTGCTTTTTCAGAATTTCTTTTTTAAAAGTACTTCTAGGATTTAGTTTTTTGATCAAAATCAGGGTATTCACGCCCACGCAGTGATGAATCCTCTCGCCACTAAAACTCTCCTAAAGAAGCAAACGATTGGCCATGAAATGCGCTCCATTTCCATAAGTGAAGATTGAACCTCAAACCACAGGGTTAAGAAAGAAGATGAGTTGCCACCATGTGCACACCTCGTAGTTACTTTTGGGATTTAGCTGCATGCTTGTATCTGCTTCTAAAAAAATAAAAGTAGAAAATAATAATTTTTACTATTTTTAGAAACATTGTAGGGACATGATTATGATAGAAGTAGAAATAGTAGAAGAGAGAAAATGCTATCGGTTATTTTTTGAAATTATGGGAATCACAAATAAATCCTCACAAAATTTATGAACAGACAAAAAATAACCTTTCACTAAATCACCCTTTTTCCCATTTAAATCTCAACATATGCTTAATTGTAATTTCAACAAAAAAAAGTACTTCTACATCTATTCTATCTAAAGAGTCTAACAATTGCTAATTATAATAAAACGTACTTCTACTACAACTATTCCAAATGTATATAAAAAAAAAAAATTGCTTTAGCTTCTGCTTCTACTTCCAAATAATTATTTCTCCTAGAATTTTAACCAAAAAAACCCCATAAATCTAACTTAAACTCTCTATCTCGTGATCATGGTTGTTAAGCTTTCAAATTAATTTGAAAACTTGAAAGATTTTGAGTTTAGTTTCTAAATAGTCAATTCATTTGAAAACTTAAACTTGAATAAACTCATGTGAATTTGAGTACACTTGGGTGAACTTGAGTACACTTGAATTTTAGTAAATTAAACTTGAAGAAACTCAAGTATATCCTTAAACAAACTCAAATAAAATTAAAAGTTCATTATGTTAATTAATTTTTTTCCTCTCAAATATCAAAACACGGAATTTCATAAGGAGCCATCCCAAAATTTTCAAAATTGAAAATATTTACATTTTAACATAAGTTATTTTTACTACTAACGTCATTATAGAATTTTGACTTAAATAGTGGCGGAAGATGATTGAAAATTTAGGGACGAACATATTCACCAAATAAATTTTAAAATACTAATACATAAATGAACAATTTCATATATCACGCTTTAGGAAATTTACTTGAAAAGCACAAAAAACAAAATTATTTAAAGAATAAAATAGCAATAGAATATGTTGAGTTCATATTGTCCTTCATCATTAGAAAATTGAGATGGAGTCATTTAATTTACCCAGGCAAACAAAGGATTACATAGGAGTATTAGAATGATGCGAGCGACTCCATTGGGTATCACTTCGAGAATTAGTCATGGAAGCATGAAACAACAAGGGAATGCAAGAGATTCATAAGTGATATATGTGGAATGTGATATTGTCTCTATTACTCTTGTCAGTTTCGATGTTGCAATTGGAATTATGTTATAAAATTATAATTTCAATTATAATTTTAAAAGAATGGGAATTGGTATAGAATCTTAAATTTTATATTTGCTGTTACTAAAGAGTTGTAACATGATTATTATTGAAAAAATGAATGAGAAAGAGAAATAGGTATATAGAATTTAATGATGAGAGAGCTATTTGTTAAGTTTTGGAATTAACAATTCCTAGGATATAGGTTAGAAATTAAGAATAGCCCATTTTGATAATTGTTTTTGAATTCCATGAAATTGAACTGTCGAATTATAATTTCAATTTCATGTGTTACTCCAAACATGAAAATTGAAATTGAGCACCCCAATTCCAATTCTAAACTTCAATTTTATGCTCAATTCCAAACGTCAACAGATTGAAGAAAAGGCTAAAGTTTGAAAGCGAGCAAAAACAAGGTATTTTTTATTTTGACTTTTGAGATGAAAGTAGATAAAAAAAAAATGAAATTGATTAAAAAGTTTGGACTTATTACATATTAGTGGAGGTTTTCTGTCTCACACATAACTAACACATTAACTCTAACAATTATAATAATTAGGGTAAATTATCCAAACCTCCTGAGATTTAGTGAAATTCACCCGACTCTCCTCTATTTGCACAAGTGACGTTAACCTCCCTGGATATATTATTCCATGTGCGATAGAGGGAAGGTCAGTGTAATAATTTTACAAATTCAAGAGAGGTTGGTATATACAATGATTTCACAAACTCAAGAACCTTCTGAGTAAATTTTATAAATAGAGGGAGACGGCTTAAATTTCATCAAACCTCAAGAAAGGTCAATGTAATTTACTTTCATAATCATCTTTTTGGAGGGACAACTTATGTATATATAAACAATTTTTTAATTTTTTTTTGTGGGCTGACGCCGGAGTCATTATTTTGGATATGGATAAAAGATGGTGATTTAAGTGTATTATTGGAATTTTCAGAGTTTAAGAGAAATATGGGATATTTTTTATACAAATCGTTACCTAGTGATTTACCACTGTAGTCAATTAATTTTTTCACTTACAAATCGCTACCTGACGATTTAGCATCATTGTCAATTAAAAAATTAGTATTTTTTCACTCACAAATCGCTAGGTAGCAATTTGTATAAAAAATTAATATCTTAAATTACTACCTAGCGATTTGTGTTGATGTCCGATTAAAAAAATAATTTTTTTGCTTATATAAACTCTCCTCTATGCTCATTTCACACACGGTTTTTGTTTGTTAGACACGTTTTTTTTATTAAAGCGAGTGAAAAAAATAGTGCGTAAAGAGAGAAAAAATGAATAGCACTGTTAATATAGTAGTTTATTTTGATGGTAATGTGTTCACAAATACAAGTGAGGGTGTCACATTTGTGTGTGAGAGACCAGTTTGTTTTTATATTCCATATACTTTTTCATATGCTCAGTTAGAAGATGCACTTTGTCATTCTATACATAGTGAGGCTCCAAAATAGTTGAGGCAATTAGATACAGGTGTCTGTTTCACTTTCGGCAATTTCATACAATACCAAGCAACTCCAATAAGGAACGACGATGACATTCGAAAAATGTTCAGGATACATCAACTACATCAACCACACGTTCCTGCTATTGAGTTGTATGTTGATTTCGAAGAAGCTACTCTTGGTCAAAATGAAGAAAATGTAGAATAGGAAGAAAGTGATGAAGGAGAGTATGAAGATGAATATGAAAGTGGCGATGATGATGCGAATGTGGATGGCGTAACAAACACAATGGCTATGCAAGGTCATTTAAATGAGGAGCCATCTTTTATGCGTGCTTTAGATTTGGAAGCTATGGATACACCCAGTTCCAGAGTATGCAAATACAGGTATGTAGCACTAATTAAGAAATTTTTATTTTATTTTTTATTAGATAATTAGAGAAAATATATTGGTCATTATAAATTTGTATTATAAAAACACTGAATTTTTTATTATTATTTTTGTCAATTTATTATGGTTTTTCATAGGTGCACTATTGCAAATAGTGAATTCTTTGTTGGAATGATTTTCAATGATAGGGGGCTGTTGTAGGAGCAATTAAGGCGTATAGCATAGATAAAGGAGTAGATTATGAAGTGTGGGAGTTAGAGCCAAAAACATTTTATTACAAGTGTGTATACCATGAAAATGGTTGCAAATGGCTTGTTAAGGCTAGTTTGAGGAAGAATAAAGGTTTTTGGGAAATCAGAAAGTATAATGGGTCACACACTTTTAGCTTGGAGAAGATTCCACCAGGCCACTCAAAATTGGATTCAAACATGATTGCAGAATTTATAGAGCCCCTAGTGAAGTCTAACCCGTCTCTTAAAATAAAAACGGTGATTGCAGAGGTTCTCTCTGGTATGGGTACACAACAATATACCAAAAAGCATGGGCAGCAAAACAAAAGGCAATAGAAAAAGTTTTCAGTAATTGGGAACATTCTTATGAAGAGCTCCCACATTGGGCAGGAGCATTGTGTGCGCCGTTCGAGGTTCAGTCATTCAGTTTGACACTATAAAGGCCTATCATTGCGATGAACTAATGCCCAATTTTTGCCTATTTTGCTGGATATTTTGGAGCTTTGGTCCCTACATTAAAGCTTTCAGGCATTGCAAGCCACTTATCCAGATAGATGGGACACATTTGTATGGGAAATATAAAGGGGTTCTACTTGTTATAATTGCACAAGATGGTAATCAGAATATAGTGCCAATTGGTTTTGCCGTCGTAGAGGGTGAGGCTAGATGCATGACATTTTCCTTGACCATCTACGAGATATGTAGTAACGCGAGATGGGATTGGCATCATTTCTGATCGTCATGAGTCAATTAAAGCAGTAATAGCCCAGAGCAATGGGCAGTGGGAACCTCAAGAGCATTTTATCTATTGCATCAGACACATTGCTGCCAATTTCCTACGGTGATTCAAGGCGCCCAACATGCACAGACTTGTTGTGACCATGGGTAAAAACATTTTGCTTTAGTTATATTTTTTAAATTATTTGCCGGTAATGTTATTTACAGTAAATGAATTAATTAGTGATATTTACTTGTGCAAGGTATTCAAGAACTGAGCATGAATTTAACTATCACTACTAGCGGTTGCGCGGACATAGCTCGACCTATATAGATTGGATTAACAAAATTCCAAGGGAAAAATGGGTTCAAGCATTCGATGGTGGGCATCGATGGGGCACATAACCACAAACCTTGTGGAGTGTATGAATTCTGTGTTAAAGGGGGCTCGCAATCTTCGATCACGGCATTGATTAGAGCAACATACTTTCGATTGGCTGAATTATTTGCTCAGAAAGGTCGGAAAGCATATGCGGGAGAAGTGCAGGCTATGAATTCTTGGAAGCCATCACAACATGATTGCAACAGATCCAACGACAGGAAATATGACAGTCATGGACTTTGATAGGCAAAGTGAGTCTTTCCTTGTCAGAGAAGAATCCGGTAAGTAAGAATATAAGGTTGATTTGAGGCATAGACATTGTGGTTGTGGTGATTTTAGATAGATCGATATCCTTGTCATCACGTAATGGCTGCTCTTAATAGTCGAAACTTTGATTGGTGAGGGTATGTTGATGATGTGTCAGGATGAGCAAGATTTGCAAAGTGTACAAGAGAGAGTTTGGGGTTGTGGGGCACCAGAGTACATGGCCCATTTATAGAGGTCAAGTGATTCGTCCTAACCCCGCTTTAAAGCGCACAATGAAAGGGCGACCCAAATCAACTCGTTACCCAAATGAGATGGATGCACACCAGATGCGAGGACCACGGCGATGCAGTCTTTGTCAAGGAGAGGGTCATAGTCGTAGTTGCTATCCACATATTCTAGGCTCAAGCGGCAGTGATGACTCATGTTGATTTTATTGTTTGTCTTATGTTGTTATGTTTGATGTTGTTATTGTGTTTTATTAGTGATGCCTCATGTTGATTTTATTGCTTTCAATTAAGTGTTGGCTTTATTAGTTTCGTTATTGTATTTAATTAATGATGACTCGTGTTGTGATTCGTGATATTATTTTTATATTTAAAATTAACTAATCAATGAAAAAATTAATAATCAATGAAAATTACATGCTAATAAAAATTAATAATCAACTTTGTTAATAACTAGAGCCTTTTTTTTCATATTACACATACTAATAAAAATTACATAATAATAAGAAGTCCATCAACAAAGATATTACAAAACCAATTAGAAGTCCATTCATTTTTATTTAATATTTTCTTTAAAAAATTAATATATTACAAAATATCAAAATATTTTATATATTATACCTCATTTCCCATGTTATCAATAAGTTATCTTAGAGTTTCAAGATCTCTAGTGATCTATCCCTTGGATATTGTGCTCTGCCAACTGTGACATATCATATTAATCAGGTACAACTTTAACAATAATAACTATCTAAATAATGTAACAGTAACCACTTTTTAAAGAAAATATTAAATAAAAATAAATAACACCTACAGGCTTTACATAATTAACAATATTAAATTAAATTATTAATTTTCTATCAGATAAATTATATTTTAATATTTCTAAATAAATTAACAATCGTAAATATAAATCGAACATGTAACTAAGTTAATGTATCAAATTGTTTTGTAGCAAATGTAACGGAATTATTGTTATTATTATTCATTTTACTTGTTATTATTATTTTATTTTTAAATATTAGTTCATTGTTACATATTTAAGTAACTAATGCATTAAAAATAGTTTAATAAAATAATTTAAGTAACTTATACATATTTAGTATATATATACATGTAAGTTAAGTTTAAATAATTATAATGTTTAATAATTATTACAAGGATTAGAAAATTAACGAGATTAACAACTAGAATTCCAAAAATTGAATAAATTATTAGTTAATTTACCAATAACAAATTTAGATAAATTATTTTCACTTTGTTCCCTTGTCCCCCACATTTCACGGTTTGAATTTTCAAACCATCCCTATTCACTCACTCACACTATGTACACCTACACGGGAAATTCAAACCATCTCACTCACACTATTTTACACGAGAATATATTCTCTTCACAACACATGGGCAACTTGCAGCAAAAACAGTTGCTTGAGTAAGCAAATCGTGAACTAGCGATTTGTAATGGTCAAAGTAATATTCTCAAATTGCTATCCACATAGATTTGCTCGGCACGCCCAATGCAGTCATTTCAATCATTTGTAATATTCTCAAATCGCTACCCAGAGATTCGCTCGGCACGCCCAATGCAGTCATTTCAATCATTTGTAATATTCACAAATGGCTACCTAGCGATTTGAGTGTGTTAAGAACAAATCGCTAATCAGCGATTTGTGTATAAAAATACCATACCAGTCTAAATCTCTCCATAAACCCATTTCATACCAATATAAATATCCAAACATCATTAGAAAAAAAATTCCCCACATATGCCCTTAATTGGCCCTAAGCTATGCCAGTGGAATTTGCAAGTAAAATTTTTGCTTATGTTTAATTTACATTATATTTATTATTATATTTTGCTAAGATAATATAAATATTTTTTAATATTATTTTTAAAATAAATAAACTCTTTATAAGTGTAAGATTCGAGTTTATCAAATAAACTATTGCAAGTGTAGGATTCGCGAGTTTGAGAGTCCTCCAAATGAATTTTCTTTTTTAGTTTCATCATATTTCCTTAACACATCTTAATAAATAATAGTCATCTTATCAGGGAAAAAATTTCAATTTACCTCCTTCAACCTAAAGTCATGGCACACTAGTTCTTAAATTTTTAAAAATATATACTATGATCACTAAACTTTTGAAATATGCATGTCAGTCATTCTCTTTAATTTTTTTGTCAAACATTAATGGGAATTATTACACTTAAATCAGTGATTATTGTTATATTAACTTTTTTAATGAAAAGAACTTAATTTATCCACTGTAACAGTATAACTTAGATTTCAATATATGTCTACCGAATCATGGCTTAGTTTTCTCTAATCATAAAACTTAAACAGAGAGCTTGTCTAACCAATTAAATCAAACAAGTGTCCGGTTTTATTTATATTTTTATCTGTTTTATTTCGCTTTTTATATATCTTTTAAATTTATTATTAATAATCATCTTATAATTTATTGTTAATATTAATAAGTGACTGAAATATTAATAAAGTGATAATTATGTATTAAATATTTCAATAAAATCTAATTCGATGAAATAAACTAGTTTTCAACTTCCTTACAATATATATATATATAGAGTCTTTAACTTATAATCAAAGGTTTTTAATAACTTTTATATAACTTTTATATAACAACCTTAACCGGCTCACAAAAAACTGGTAAGAGTTTAGTGCTAGGAAGCATGGACACAATGACTTAGTGGTGTGTCTGTGTGTTAACACATTTTAGACACGAATACAGGACACCTATTCAATATGTGTTGAACACGCGTCCATATACGTCCAATTAAAAAAATAATTTTTTAGCTCGGACATATACCGAATATAAAAAAAAAACTAGTTTGATTATTTTGAAAATTTTTCAATTGATCATAAAAAAATAAAAAGAAGAATTAATTAAATAAAAAAATTATACAAATATGAAAAAAAATTCATACCAAAAAAAGACAAAGAAATCTTACAACAAAATAAAAAATTATATATATAGATTCCTATTCGTGTTCCTGTAATTTTTTGAGTTTGGTGTGTCTCTATCCATATCCTGTCTTAGTGAGTGTCTTGGCTTTATAGGTTTAGTGTAATGATAAGCGAGCTGTGCTTGAAAGAGAGGAACAAGCTTCGATCACATCCTAAGAAAGACAATTCTTATGAGAGTCCTTAGCAATGTCTTAAAATAGAGATATTTTAAAGACAAAAAATACAAAAAAAGATCAAATTAACATCTTAAAACATAAAATAAAAATAATCTTTAATAACACATTCATTTAGGAGATTAATTCCTATGCAATGACAATGTAAATTTTTTTATATCATTTAATCAAATCTCCCTATTTACATGACTTTTAAAATAGTGATAATGAAAATTAATTATATTTATTAATGTGACATAACATAATTAGATAATTGTATAAAACTTTTTTATATTGTCAATGTATTTAAATTAAATCCTTCGTTTAGATGATTACTATGAAAATCAATTAAGCGATTTGTAACAATTATTTTCTTAATAGTTCTCATAAGTACACAATAAAAAATTTTACAATAATTTTCTTTTCTATTAAAACATTAGGTATATTTTCATTTTTTAACTAATACTTACTGATTTTGTAACCAATAAAAAAAATAATACTTACTGATTTTTTGGTAGTGTAATACTTACGGATTTATGCTATAGTCTGATCTAAATAAAATCTTCACTTGAGGAAAATATTAGAGAAACTTTGCTAAGAAATCCAAGCATCATCATAGTCAATACTTTTACGGTAAAGAATGTTAATACTTTCTTTCTTAAATAAATAATACTCTTGCGTCCATTTATAAGTGTCTTTTTAGGATAAAAATTTTTGTACATTATTTATCATTTGAAAATTTTAAAAAGGTATCAATTATAATTTTTCATTTTTTTATTGTATATATTTTCTCTCTCATGCATAAGCTTTTCATAATGATTATAGCACAATTTTCTTAAACAACAATTTTGTCAACATAATTTTTTTTATTTGTATATGTGTATTTTAAATAATTTTTTAATTTATGTCTCAAAATCTTAAAAAACACTTGTAAAATTCACGGGGAGGAAGATAAGAACTATGAATCTGATTCACTACTATACATTGAACCATCAATCTTAAGATAAGCATCCCCGAAAAGAGTAAAAAAAAGTACAGTGCTTACCAATATTTATGGAAACTTCATCACTGCAGGGTCATCACAAAACATCACATGCTAAAAAAAAACCAAGTGGCAAAGAAAAATTTAATTTCATCACCGCAAAAAAAAAAAAAAAAACTTACCCATGACCGGCCGCCTCGTTTGCACGCAAGGCATATATTCTAATATCTAAAAATAAATATCTAATTGGGATATCTATTTTTTTATTTTTAGATATAATGAATAAATAAAAAAAATTGGAGTCATTATTATATTCAATAATAATAGAGTAGATGCCTAATTAGAATGAGTATCTAATTAAACACCTACATTTAAATGTTGAAATAGCATTTTTACCTCAGTGCGTGTGTTCATTTAATTGAGAGCAATTATTTTACAGAGAGATCAGCGCTACACGATTCCTTGTCCATATTCCCATTTCTTCCTCCCTATATAAATAACCCCTTAAGCTTGTGATTTTTTATATTCAATTTTAATCTGTGCATGCAGTTTCAGTTGAGGAGATTTGAAAAAGAAGTGTAAGCCACGTTGGTTCTTTCTTTCTTTCTTTCTTTTTTTTCACTCTGCAAACTTGTTGGAGTACCTGGTAAATTAAACAACTCTTTCAATGAGTCATCATGATGATATTCATGACATGACCTTGTTCTTTTCTCAACCACAGCGTTGTTATTATATGAAAACATAAACAACCAAAACCATATCAACTCGTTTACTACTTTGCTTTTCAGCGTTCTTTCAAGTCAAAAATTACCATTACCACGTTTATTTTTCGAGTACTGATATATGTACGTAAAATCATCGACTTTTATTTTAAAATTTCTTATTTGACTTCTATCAATGCATCTGAGGGGTGAGTCGAAGGGAATGCGTCGGAAGTGTGAGTACATAAACCATGTCTCTTATTTTTCAGAGACAAAAACTGTGCTTCCGTATATAACTTGTTCTTTTCTTCTTCTTCTTCATAATCTACAATTGCATCTTATTTATCTTGATTACTGAATTTGAATTCCAACGATGGTGGCAGAGAAATGTCATTGTAAGCATCCCTTTGCATAAAAATTGGTGATTTTATTATTTTGATATTGTTTTTGTTGCCAAATGGAAAAATGATGAGAAACTAGGAATATGGTTTATGACCTTTTTAGCAATTTTTTGGTTTGTGTTTTTTAGTTGCAGAGGAAATGGTAACTGGAATAGTGGACCTTAGATCAGACACAGTTACAAAGCCAACTGAGGCAATGAGAGCTGCCATGGCCACTGCTGAAGTTGATGATGATGTTCTAGTCTATGACCCCACTGCTTTCCGCTTAGAAACTGAGATGGCAAAGAGAATGGGAAAGGAAGCTGCACTTTTTGTTCCTTCAGGGACTATGGGGAACCTCATAAGTGTGCTCACACATTGTGATGTTAGGGGAAGTGAAGTCATTCTTGGTGACAATTGCCACATCTTTATTCTTGAGAATGGAGGGATTTCAACTATTGGAGGGGTGCATCCAAGGCCAGTGAAGAACAATAGTGATGGAACCATGGATATTGATTTGATTGAGGCTGCTATAAGGGATCCAAGGGGGAGTTATTTTATCCAACTACTAGGCTTATTTGCTTGGAAAATACTCATGCAAAGTAAGCTTTTTTTTTAATTATATTGGGGCTTTGATAACTTCTGCTGCCTGAGGAGAAAAGAAAAATTATTTCATCATGCCTAGTGTAAAATGGCTCATTGGTTGCAAATATTTATAACTTATTTCTTAAGGTGTGTTTTCATTGTCGAGTAGAAATTCTGCCTATTATCAAGCCTTCTGTGGAAGGTTCAAGTTGTTTTCTCAGTACTACAAGAATTGGCACTTCATTGCTCTGTGCCCTTTGTCTAGTGTTGTTGGCAATCACTAGCACACAGACATTAGAAATGATTGTGTGCTCATGCAGTTTGCTGATATGTCTTTAAGTTATGAGAGTCCATTTGCTTTCTGAAGTGATTCAAATTTAGAGAATAATTGTGTTTGTGACTGATATTTGTCTTGAATGCAGCTCTGGTGGCAGATGCCTTTCAGTTGAATATACAGACAAAGTTGGAGAGCTTGCTAAGAAGCATGGACTCAAGCTTCACATTGATGGAGCCCGTATTTTTAACGCATCAGTTGTAAGTAAATTTGTGTTCTACGCTTATGATTTGTTTACAAGTTTATAATAAAGTTCCTACAAAGAGAGATTTTGATTTCCTTGGTGAATATATGAATTTGTGTAAATAATATCTGTCAGAAAAAGATCTCAAATAATGAACTTAAAATGGACAGATTCATATATCTTCTCAATCTTGATCTAGCTCTGTTGACTGCGGTGAAATGTTCACTGCTAACATATATAGGCATTTGTTAGTGTGAATACAAGGGAAGGTTATTAAACTTACTTACCAGTCAGGGGTATTTCGTGAGTCGCCATAGTAAATTGAGATGGATCAGCAGCTGCAAATGACTAATGGAGTGGCTTTTCATTGATGCCATTGGGTAGCTTTTCTCTTGTTTGCAACCCAATCTTTGTTGTTATTTGTCCAATAAGTTTGTAATCTTGCTAGCTATTCCTTTAATGCCTATTCACAGAAAAAGAGAGCTGCTTGGGAATGTGAACTTCTTCTAAGAACAACTTAAATGAACATCTTTGACTGCAATACTTATAAAAATTTGTACGTGAATGTCATAATTATTGGTTCCTTGTATCTACATGGACCATCGCTGACACTTGAATTTGGTGGTTGCCAGTGCCCCAGGTAACATGCTCTATGGATATCTTCTTTACCACTTAACTACCAAATTTGAAACTACAATATAATCTGAGATGACACAAATCATAATGGGCTAGTTGTCCTGTGGAGGACCCTGTAGTGACTTTGCTTGCCTGTAGCTTATTTGTGTCCATAATTATGTTTGTGTGTATCATAGTTGTCCTTTGGCAATCTGAATTGCAAATTACAATTTAACGAAGTTCAAAGAACAAGTTTACTTTCAATTTGAGTGATTACAAGCCATTCCTGCGCTTGTATACTATGAAGTAACATAAGTAATCCCTTCAGTGCATTTTCTCCAGTGACTAACCCGATTCTCATGTTTACCACTTTTTCTTAACGTTGGTGAGGTATGAGGACAATATCATGTCTTTTATAATATATCTAGCTTTCTGTTTTGTGGTTCCTGTCCTATTGCTTTTTGTCTCTCCTTCCTGCTAACATATACCAACAACTACTGAATTACTCAATTGAAAATTTTGGTTTTTCAGGCACTTGGTGTTCCTGTTGATAGGCTTGTCCAAGCAGCTGATTCAGTTTCAGTATGCTTTGCTTTTCCTTTTCTCTTTTGCCTAAGATTCAGCATGGCTTCTTCACCTTGGCATTTTGACCTATGTTAATGAAGAAAGTTTCATAGGACTAATCATCTATTTCAAATCAAACTTAGTTATTTTTATACACTACTGTGATAATCAACCTAACCAACTAATTATTCCTTTGAAAACATTAGGTTTGCCTATCTAAAGGTCTTGGTGCTCCAGTTGGATCCATTATTGTTGGTTCCAATAGTTTTATCACCAAGGTAATTAACATTTTTCTTTTGGTGGGAAAATTAATAGCTGCTAGATTCTTCCTGCAATACTTTGGGGTTTTAAGTCTGTTATATTTGTATTTTTAGGCTAGACTACTCCGAAAAACCTTAGGGGGTGGAATGAGACAGGTTGGTGTCCTCGCTGCTGCTGCACTTGTTGCCTTACAGGAAAATGTTGGAAAGCTGGAAAGTGATCACAAGAAAGCTAGACTTTTGGCTGGTAAATGTCATACAATTTTAAATGATGCCACATCTAGTCCTAGTCTATTTGAAGGAATATAATTTTGCAAACCCAGAATCCTTTTCTTTTGAACTTCACTTGCTTTTCTCCTGTAACTATTTTTTCCCCATCATTTCAGATGGATTGAATGAAACTAAAGCACTGAGAGTGGATGCATGCAATGTCGAGACCAATATTGTGAGTATTTATGATAGTGTTACATTTTTAGGCTACTGGAACTGCATTATTACTCTGGTTGCTTCTGCTTTGAAAGGCTATTTGAATTCTGCATTGATTACATTGCCATTACTTAGTTTCTCACTTGTCTCTAAATCATGTCCCCTTTCTGTCCCACTACTCACTTCTTGCCACATGGAACATGAGCATTTAATAGTATTTAAAATTTTAAAATAGTTACTAAATATGGATTATTCATCTTTCACATGGCAATAAATAATTGATGAGATGGGAAAGGAGACATGATTTGGGGAGCCCCCAAATATTGGTCATATAATGTCCAGTGCCAAGCTATCCCTGGATCAGAGCTTTGTGTAAATCCTTAATAACTGTAGATTTAAAGTGCTATGAATGAACATTCTTTATGTATCTTTATCCTAACAACCAAATTTTTTGCTATCCCTGATACTAGATATTTGTTGACATTGAAGAGGGTGCACACATAACAGCAGGAAAGATAGTCAAGGAATTGGAAGAACGTGGTATCCTTGTGATGGAAGTTAGCTCATCAAGGTCTTATTTTCCCACAACAGCATTCATTCTGTCATAAATAATTGAAATCATTGTTAATTTTGAAATGAAGCTATGTCCAGTGCTGTGAGTTTCACTGAGGTTGTGTCCTTCCAAACTCATGTTTTAGTTGCTAATGTTGTTTACTATTACCTCCTTATTTGTGTGTCCAAATGTCAGAAACAAGTGAGCATGTGCTGATCTTCTCTATTTCTTTTTTATCAGCATAATTTCTTCTTTGAATGTTATGTGGTAATGTTAAATACATCTGTAACTGTTCAAGTGTTACAGAAATCTAGCTTTGCATCGTCAATGTTAACATAATTTATGGGAAATGTCTATGCACTGTAAATTAGTTTTACATTGTCAACCAATAGAAATCAAAGAAAGTGTCAAATTATGGTTAGTAGTTATTACAGTGGGTAGTTATCTTACATTAGTTAGTACTTTCTTGAAATCCTATCTATATACACATGTGAAGCAATTTATTGATATCAGATAACTATTGCACTCTATGGACAATATGGTAATTGGCAAGATGCTGATGACAGTGTTTGCATTTTCCAGTTTGAGAATTGTCATCCACCACCAAATATCCTCAAGTGATGTGCAATACCTTGTCATGCTTTCAGGTGATGAGTAGAAAATATATTAATCTCTTCTTGTTTTTTGTATCCATTATGCTTTGCTACTTTAATTTCCTTCAACTGGCATATATTTTAAACTGTTAGAAGATGAAACTCACTACTTATTTATATCTTTGTGTTTTTTATGTTCCATGTTGCAGCAAGTTGTTAAGGGAGTACACAATGAAAATGGCAATTAATGGAAAAAAAAATGAATTTGGAACTTTGCTACCTTATTACTATCAAAAGATGAATTCCATTCGATTGTGTTAGTTGCTGTGGACCTTTGAAAGACAAGACAAATCTATTGTCTTTGCTTGTTTTATGTTCTTTAATGTACCCTGAATAACACACAAGGATTACCTCCTTGATGTTCCCTCTAATGAATTATTGTGATTTTAGCCAATACTCCTCTTGCTTTTAGCATGAACTGCCTTATGGATTGTTGTTACTGTCCCATCATTTGGAATAGAGTGATTGCATGTTTCATACCATTTTTTTTCTACATCCACCAACATCTTTTACTTGATCCATTAATTTTTATAGAAAATCAGTGCAGGTACACTAGGTTACTAATACTATTGGAAATTTGCATATAAATAGCTGGAGATTTCAGTTACATTACTGATGATGAAAAAAATATGGTAAAATCATACGTCTATATTTGGATATGGTAAAATCTCACCTATGGTTAATAATTGTATCATATTTATTACATGGGTTAGAGTTTAATTAATGCATTAATTGTGTAAAAAATTTTACATTATCATTCAATTTTATGTTGTTACATTTTTTTTATACAATTATATTATCACAATTAATTGAACTTACATTCATTATTTGAAAGATTATGCAAATACATAGATTTAATTAGATAATAGTATAAAGGTTTTTTGGCTTAAATATATTTTTTATCCTTGAAAAATAACCAAATTTTGGTTTTAGTTCTTGAAAAAAATATAGTTTTTGGTTTTATTTCAAATATTTCTAAAATTGTTTGGTTTTAATCCATGCAATTAGTTATCTCTAATAAATGTTAAATTAGCTAATAGAAAGTCACATTATCCTTATGATAGTCAATAGTATGTGGCATATCAGATTCTATGTGTTAAAATTCTCATCAAATAACCCATTAGATTCAATCTATTAACCCATCTTGCAATAGTTAATTATTCATTCTAAAATAGGTTTTAACAGGTGGATTGAGGACACATCATATGATTGTAGCATTTGCCTCAAGGAAGGCCACACCAAGGACTACAAGGGAGAGAGTTCGACTCCTCCTTCGGGGCATAGCCCCTTGTCCCAACCCCCAACCCGTCCAAAAAAAAAAAGAGTAGGTTTTGACACATGGTTCATGTACTAGGCTCAATATTTAATAAAAATAGACTAATTGTAAGGATTAAAATTGAACAGTTTTGAAAATAATTGAAAAAAATATTTTTTTTAGAGATAAAATTCAAAATTCAATTATTTTTTAATTAAAAAATAATTGAAGATTTTTATAATATTGGTGTATAAAAATTAAACTCTTACTACACTCACTAGAAACATAATTGCCTTGCTTATATACTCATCAATACTCAATGTATTCAAACTAATATTTGAATCATGACTCCAAAAGATCTCTCTTATAGAAATGGTAGATGTAATGTTGCATTATTTAATAGGTTGTTTTATTAATGAAAACTGGTTCACTTAACCAATTTTTTTTATTTATTTATTTTACTTGCTCACTTAACCTATTTGAGTAAAGATGAATATAATGATTACCAATCACATCGTTCTATTTCTTTTTCAAAAAAATTAATAATTTTTAATAGAGTACTAGAGTCTAGAAGTCTAGAACCATAGTTGTGCTGTTCTCAAGCGAATTTTTGTTCAACAAAATGTCATAACTTAAGTACCAAAAAAAATGTCATATCATTGATTGGGACCGAAGGTAATAAATAGAATGAAATTTTATCATAAACTTTTATTAAAATTAATCAGTTGTCCTACTCCATCCTAACTTGAAAATGCACGTAAAAAAAACATTGAAAATTCGATAGTGTCCCTTATTCTCTAAACCTGTGTTTAAATTTTAAAAGTTTAATTTGCTTATTAAATTACTCCGTCGTTGGCTCTTATTGCCAATATGATTCATGTTCGACACAATCTTCCTTTGTGTTTGAATGAATCATTTTTAGAGGGTAATATAATTGAGGATTTTAAATGATTTATATTTTATACCATGAGATTTCTTGTTTAAATGCTAACACCACCCGACTCAAGCCCACATAGGAATAGATCGATGCATATAGGGCACTACATGCATATGCTTCATATTCATCAATAAAATAATATTTCAGTTAGAATTTTCTTTGAATATTTATTTTTGGTTAAAATATTATTTTATTAATAAATATAAAATATATTTACATAGTACTTCATATCCATATAAGAATTTATCATTTCTCGCTTAAAAGAAGGATCTTTAAGACATGATCTAGGGACCTTGATGGTCCGAATTATGATAAATACTTAGATATATTGGGAATAAAAGAAAATATTTCTCTCATCTATTTATTAATTGACATAAGTTTTAAGGTCATTATCATCTCATCCTTTTTACATTTTTAATACAATAACTGATGTATCGATCAATAAATAAAGTAGAGCAAATATTTTATCTTACTCTAAGAGAACCTAAGATTTTCTTATGAATTACAAGCATGTGAGCTTGTATTGTCAAATTTTAATAAATTTATGGAAATTGCATAAATGACCCAATATAAAATAATAAAAATGATAAAATTACATTTAATCCCATATTTAGTTTCTTAGTTAGTGTCAAAAATGCATACTCCTTTCATTTCTTATTAATAGTTGTGGTGAAAACTGTTAATTGATACATTAAAAAGTTAATGTATCTTGATGGACAAGATTGCCCCATTTATATAATAAATGAACCTTGATTATAATACTTTTGAAAAATAAAAGTAAGTAATAACAAAATAAACATACACTAAGAGTAGTATTGGACAAAATTTAATGCTTTATTGATATTACAAATAGACAAATATCTTAAAACAAAAAAGATTGACAGAAATAGTAAAACTGATGAAGTATCAATTAAGTATTTTAATAAAGAAAAATACTAACTTCTACATCTTTATATGGAGTTTAGCAAAGAATATATCTTCTTTTAGTCCAATAAATCACTCCTCTACCTCTTTGTACTGTATTTTATAATTTTGTTTCATGTGCATTAATTACCAGTTTGATTTTTCGATTTCCTAATTAATATTCTCTCTTATCTTTATGAAATTTCAATAGTTATAAAAAATTCTAAAATAAAAACAAAAATATATCAACCACAATCTTGAAATAAAAACAAAAATAAAAAATTCAAATTATATTTAAAGTTTAATTTCTATGCATTAATAGTATAAAACTTTTTTACACTATCATTAATCAAACCATCTATTTAATTTGCATGACTTTTCAAATAGTGGATGTGAGATTTAACCACTTTTATTGATGTGGTAATACATGAATGGATGATAGTGTAAAAAAAATTTACATTGTCAGTATATAAAAATTAAACTCTTATAGTTAACCATTTTTATAAAAAATATATTTAATGTTTATTATATTTTATTTTAAACTATTAAATTGTACTTAAGGTTGTAAAATATTAATATTTTAAATAAGAAACACCCTTAACACGGTAAGAATATTTTGTAAAATGATTTGTTATTTTAAATTATGAATAATTAAAACACCCTTAATGAACATATGTTTGTTTAACAATTTACGTTCCCATCATTTTTTTTCCTTTCTAAAAGAGTCACTCGGTATTACTTTTGCCTGAGTATATACACAAGAAATAGTAAACTAGTGGAAATTACATTACAAGGTATTTCAAATTTTAAAGTTTAATTTTAATACGTTGATTTTTATATTATCAATGCATTAAAATTAAACCCTTAATTTTAAATATATTTATTCAATATATAATAATTTTATGATTTTAATTTTTATGCTCTAATAATATAAAACTTTTTTACATTGTCATTAGTTAAATTATCTCATTTGAATGACTTTTTAAGTAATAAGTATAAGATTTAATTACTTTTACTAATATGACAACATATGATTAAATGACAATATAAAAAAATTTCACTGTGCATAAAATTTAATCTCTTATTTTATTTAAACTTTTAATCTAGCTAAATGATTGATAACCTCTCTCTCTAAATTCAGAAAATGTCTAACAACTATATAAAATTACAATATCCCACCCAGACCATCATGGTCCATAATCCCACCCTCCCCATGTTAGAGAACACTCCAACAAATTTATCTTGTGTTTAATGGTAAATCTCTTATATTTAAGTTTATCATATACCCTCTATAATTAGTCGTTAGATTAATCTATCTAATAAAAATAATAATCATTTAATAACTAATAATAAAAAATTTAATAATAGATAAAAAAAATTAAGATCCACCCTATAATTTATCATGTTTAAATTTCAAAAGAGCAAGACAATCAGAGCACCTTGTCTCAGCTCCTTTTATTACAACAACTTTTATCAAACACCGCCGATCCACTAAGGTTGTCCGCAAACGCAGTCAATCAATATGTAAAGTTAACTAAAATCATAATGAGTGGCGGGTGCTTTCTGGTCTGTGTTGTATACTTTTTCTTCTTCCCAATCTAAGGGGCCTGAGTGCGATAAAAACAAAGTACTTACCCATAGAATTTCACATAAGGCTGTAAGCTCCAAGATTTTGATCAACGAAGGCAGGAAAGCAAGATATAATAGTGATATTTTAAAAGTACTTTTTAGGTATTTAGTTGAAGAGTAAAAATTGGGATAAATTTTTTATAATTGAGCTTTATGTATAATTTTACACTTGAAATTCAATCATAAAAAAATTACCCATATTTTCACCCTCCAACCAAATATATCCTTAGAGTTTTAATGATAAAATATATATTATTACAAATTTAGTTTTGATATATTCAAAATATATAATATTTTTCTATTATTATCAATTAAATTATTTGACATAAATGATTTTTAAATTCATATATGAATTTGAGAATCAAATGTATTTATTAATTTATCAATGCATATATTTAATATATGACAGATATTCCAAAGAGTTAACTAACCTGGTTTTTCTCATTTCAGATTTTTCTATCAATGAGTGATATATATATATATATATATATATATATATATATATATATATATATATATATCATGGTAAAGATGTTTGGTTCACCTAAAATATTTTAATAAAAAAATAGATGGCATACTTTAAAATTAATTTTTTTATTTTATATAAAAACACCTTTATTTTTTTTCTCGAAGGTCTTTATAATTATTATTATTTCCAAAATTCCAAGGTATGATTGCAGTGGGGTGAATTGTACAACTGTGAAGTCCTTTTACATGCAGTTTTGCAGAGAAATAACAGCAAAGCAAAACCAAATAGTCACATCGGTTGACAGATTTTTCCGAAGCTGAGACCAGAGGGTCCGATCATAATTGGAAGGGGTCTTAGCCCAATGTCAATAGAATTAGATAAGAAATTGATGCATATGCGCAGTTATTTCACACAAATATTATCCTCATAGAATTGTACAATTAAAGAAAATATAAGTATTTAATAAAAAAAGATAATATAAGATTGAACCAAAAAAATAATATAAGTACGACATCAAATTTTTATGTAAGAAAATGAGAAAGAATAATTTTGTTGCAACCATAATTTAAAAGCGTTTTATATTTTTTACATTATTATTTAATCGTAAGTTTTGATATGCAAGATTTTTTTTAAAAAATGATTTAGTTGTATATTTTTATGAATATATATAATTGAATATTTGTATATAATTTTTTTATATTATTATTGTATAAAAATTAAATTCAAACAGAAAAATATGAAATGAAATGATTAATACGTAATTAATATCACTGTAAAAAAAAATAAGTCTTTTTAACAACTCAAATATTGAAAATGTTAACAAAAGTATCATCAAGAAAAATAATTTTTACATTAAATACCTTTCAAAAATATATATAAATTTTTCTTGTCATTAGAAAAAGTAATTTTGATATTAAGTGATTGTTGAAAATGTTTATAAAATTTTATTCACATTAATATCAAGAAATAGATATTTTAGTTAAAAATACTCATTTTTCTGACAAGAAATAATGACATTAATGTTAAAATACATGTAAGATGATTTATAAATACTCATATTTCTGACAAGAAATACATATCTTTGTAGTATATCTGTCACTTAACATTCAGTATTCGATTTCCTGTTTAGGAAGGAAGTAAGATGATTTCTGATTTGGAATGATAACAATGCAAGACTTGTTCACTTTGGCATTTAAAGTTGCTTCTACTCGCCAATAAACGAATCCTAATGCTTTATTTACAAAAACTTTGACTTAAAATTAGTACGAATAAAAATTAAAATTAATTTAAAAGTAATTAAGTCTAGTATGGGTATGGCCAACTCGATGAATATATATATATATATATATATATATATATATATATATATATATATATATAATAGAAAAAACACATTAAGGAGGAAGTAACAACAATTTTGCTTTTATCATATTCAAAAGAGAAATATTATTTGTATTTAATATTTGTGAGATACATTGTCAATACACTCTTATTTGTTATTGAATAAGGAGTGAGTCGCATTTAGTTTGTATCTCATATCTTATCTAATGATAAATGAAAGTATATTAATATGATATCTCATAAATGATATATGTATAAATAACATTACTTTGTTCGAAATACCATGTAACATGCCACATCTAAATTTTGATATATAATTTAGTACTTTTGAATATAATCTCTAGTAAGTTTAATTTCTATGCATTAACATTATAAAATTTCTTTACATTATTATCCAATCAAATTATTTCATTTATATGATTTTCTAAGTAATGAATGAGAGACTTTACTACTTTTAATGATGTGATAATATATGATTGAATGACAGTATATAGAAATTAAACAAGTTTGGTACAAATATCAAATAACAGCTCACCCCTAAATTCTTCCCTTTTGTAATCACTATGTTTACAATAATTTCATGAAATAAATTCTTCGTAATTTAAACAGATCAAAAACAACACTTTAACAATTTTGAACCTTTTTATATATGGCCAAGAGGGAACTTGCAATTTTAATCAATTCATGCGAGAGAGATCCTTGTGTTATCATCCGTCATTAACTTTATAAAATACCACACACGAAGCATTTTCTCCCTATCCCAAGAACCATCCCCATGCCAACTTGTTATCTTGAACTCTGAAACGAAATATTGCAGAGTTTTTTTTTCTTTTCTTGGTGGTGAAATACTGCAAAAAATTAAAATGCTTTTCAGTAATTTCAGCAAAGTATTGATGTTACAACCTACAAGACTTGTGGGCTCACATGGTTTGCTTTACTATTTCCTTTTATTTCAAACGAGTATATAACGCACTGCGGAAGAAAGTAATTAATTTTTTTTATCTATACAATTAAAACAACTCAAATATTACAATTAATATAAATATTTTACTAAAAATCTTTACAAAATACAAAAATTATTAAAATAATATATAGCTTATCACTTGTTCAAGTTTTATATATATAAGTTTTAAATATAACGATAAATAATCAATTGTTTAATTTATAGCTGGTTTGTAAGGTGATATTTATCTAGCATTAAAAAAAATTATAATATATTAATGTTATTTAAAAATTCAGAATTTAAAATCTTTATACGGTATATAAAAATATCTTAATCAAAGTGAATTATTTTGTTTTCGGATATGGAAGCTAATTAAGTGTACTAATTTAAACATAAACAACATAAAAAATATTGAAGAGCATAATTCTTTTTATAAGCTTATGGTAAAATACCAACTTTAAAATGGATTACAAACCCATAAATATTATTAGAAAATATAGAATGAGAAAGTTTCTTGAAACCAAGTGCATAAAAAAAGGGGTTATCTAATTAGTGCCATAAGGACATTGTTTAAGGAAACCTAAAAGGAAACTTTGACATTGATAAGATGAGATTTTGTGTTTTAGAGCACGGCATTCACTAAAAAACTTTACTAGTTACTTATTTTAGTATCCTTAACTTCTGGTTAGTAAAACCCTAAAAAAAGTGGCAAATCAATCATCTATAGTAAGATTATTTTATGATAACAACTACATATTGTAGACACTACATAATAGGGAGAGAGTTAGTATCAATAAATACCAAAAAGTGAATAGGCACAACCATAATGGATGTATGGGTCATGAAGAGAACCAATATGCTAAAACAAGTTTCAGACAAAATATTTAATGTAATATATAATCATATATAATAAAATTCATATGTTTAAAATAATGGCTACAAATAAATATTTTAATCATCATATTTTAAATATATATTAATAAAAGGGATTATAGACCTATACCTATTGCAAAGAAATATAGAATGAAAGAAATTTTCTTTGAACTCGTTGCATAAAAAAATTGACAGATTAATAATCTCTAAAGTAATGCTATTACATGGTAATAATCACAATTTATAGACATTGGACAATAGGGAGAGAGTTATCTATTACATATATAAAAGGAATTGGGTGGATTTGGTGTCCAACTTTCCTTTCCAATTTTATCCTTTATAATCAATTTTATAAAGACACACAGGTAAGGATAAATTTGTAAAGTCAGTTTTTACAGTTATCTCATTTTCATCAACTTCACAGTTTTGTTGGCAGTTGTTTTCTGATCCAATCCCCTCTTAAGCCTATTATCTCACGGTTTTTACTCTATGACTTTCTTGGCCTTGAACTTATCTTTCGCCTCCTCTTCCATTTTTCTTTCATTTTGCTCCCCTTTCTCATCTTGCTAGAATGCCATGTTCGCCCCCTATGGATCTGCCATTTCATCAGGTCTTTATCAATAAATACCAAATAGTGAGCAGTTACAATTATAATTCATGTTCGGGTCTTTAAGAGAACCAATATGCTAAAAAAATGCAGAGAAAATATTGATTATAATAAAATAAATACATTTAAAATAATTGTTAAAAATTTAAATTTTAACCATCATATTTTTAAAATTTATGTATAAACGATTAATAAAACATATTATTTTGATATGTTATGTGTTTTCATTGTACGTATTATTATGATGAACAGCAGAAGTAGGAAAGTAGAAGTAATTAAGAACTATAAAAATGTATAAGAAAAGAAATTGTTTTATATTTTATGAAAATCAAAATTGATAAAAGTATAATTATAATAAAATAAAAACTTAATTTTCATGTATTGATGTTATAAAGTTCTTTTTAAATTGTCATTTAATCAAATTTATCTATTTGAATAACATTTCAAGTAGTTGATATAAAAGTCAACAATATTGAATGTCATGATATATGATTGAATAATTGTACTTTTCATCATCATAATATGAAAATAAAAATAGAAAACATATAATAGTAATAATTTTTAATATCCATTTGCATTGTAAAAAAATATGACAATTAAAATATTGATTCATAATATTTATTTTAATATTTTTAATAGTATTACATATAATTATATATTGTTTAATATTATTTACTACAAAATAATTATTTTTAATAATAAATTATTATTTATTGGTATGTTTAAAATTATTATAATTATATATTCAATTATTATATACTATCTATATAAAAGATTTGTTATTAATTTTTAAAACTTTAAAATTATTGTGAATTCTAATATAATTTTAATATTATTTATGATTTTAATTTTTATATATTGACCGTGTAAAGCATTTTCATATTGTCAATCAATAGAAATTCAAGAAAGTTGCAAATCACAATGGGAAGTGATCAACCAATATTTATTTTGTATTATAAGTGTACAAAAATTAAACTCATTTTTAATTTCATAATATTCCAACAAAATAAAAAAATCATCAATTATAAAAAATCAATTATTTTTACTTTAATAATATATTAAAAAAATCTAATTACAAAAGAATGGTTATAATGAATAAGCTTATAAACTTCTACAATACATTGCATGTATCAAACAATAGAGAATAGCATATATAATATTGGGTAGCTTATTATCTTATCATGTGAACTAATATTGTTAGTGTTAGAACCCTTGAGAAAACAATTATAGCTTATGTTTTGAATAACAACAAAGTCAATTTTGCTAAAATATTTTGAAGAAAGAACTAATGGTTTGCTTGAATTTCTATATATAGCACTTAACAGATCAATTCTCATATACATACAATTTAATTCGTGATATATTTTTCACATCATCATGATTTAACATGATTAAAATCTCATTCAAAGATATTCATATTCTTAAGCATATGAAAAATAGTTCAGAAAGTGAATTAGAGTATATAAGAAACTTGAGAAAGTAAGCAAGAGCACTACAAGAAACACACGGATAAGACGGATTTTTTCCGTTGGTGTTTGCGGATTTATCGATGGAAAATGAATAATTCGAGAAAAAATAAATTTTTGGGTTTCAGTCATTACGACGGATTTTTCTGTTGGTAAATTTGCGGTAATATTCGCACCAACTCAAAATTGATATGGCGCTAATTACGGATTTTTCCGTCGGTAAGTATTATGAATTATTTTTAATGTATAATTTGAATTACCAGCGGAAAAATCCAAGGTAATTAATTTTGGAAACATTTATTAAAATAATTATTGAAAAAATCCATCGGTAACTGATATGGGAAAAATCAACGGGTTGCTCTTTTTGGTGATTACCGGATTGTTTTGTTGGAAATTCAAAATTCGCTGGTAAAGTATTAGCTTATAATGACCATAACTTCACTATCCTCTTTATTCACACTCTCTCATCTAGTCTCTCACTCTTTCTCTCTTTAATGACCTGCGAAAGCCTCCCGGCAGAGCCCTCGTGTCGCAAAAGCCTCCCCGCGGGACCAGAACGCCTTGTCACGTCGACGCGTCGCAATCCTCACGCACGCTGGTCTCCGCCCGCTCAAGCCTGTCTCGCCTTCTGCACCGATCTCTGCGCACTCACCTCGGCCTCTACCCCTCGCGCCAGTCCGCCCTGCGGTCTCCGTCCCTACACATGGCGGCCGAGCCTCGCCAGCTGCATCGCAAGCCACAAACCGGGTTAGTCTCACAGCCCAGCCAACCAGGCATGACGTGGCGGCCCCACCGTCCCGCACGCGCGCCGCCGGAACCTTGCCACCGCAGGAGCCCTGCCTTAATCAGTCTCCTCTTCATTCCCTCTTATCTCGAGGTAATAATCCTAGTGATGTGTTTCGTTTTCATTGTTATTATTATTATTTGTTGTTGTTTTTGTTGTTACCAAAGAGATTAGGAAAATGGGTATTTTTAGATTAAAATGGTATCTGGGTTTGTGTTGATTTTCCACATGGGATTTGTTTTGGAGGTTAAGTTGGGTTGTTGATGTGTGTTTGCAATTTGAAAATTGGAATTTGATATGAATGAAGATAAGGGATTTTTCATTATGTGCCCAATAGTTGAGCATTTTGTTCAATTGTAACGGAAAGCATTGTATATCTTGTTTGTTTCTAATCTAGATAGGGTTTGATGAAAGTAAGAGAAATTGAAGCAAATGAGCAAAATTTCTATAAACCCCCATTTTTGGCGGAATTTTTCATGGTTGTGTCTCGTTTGTTGTGGAATGCTTCTATGTCAACATGTTGTTTGGACTTTGATGTTGTTCTTGTTTGGTTTGGCTACCTTTTGGTCCTAGATTTATCCTTGAATTTTTAACAGCTATGGTTTATGATAGGACATGACATTGTTTAACAAAAATGGAAGGAAAGTAACAATAAAAGAAGGAAACTAACCTCCAGTGATGTGTTTTAGATATAAATATCGTTCGTTCTTTAATTTGCTAACTATTGGTAAATTGCTTCTTGGATATGGTTTCCAAAATCTTACTCGATTTTATATATAGATTATTTAACACAAACTGATTGGCAGGAATCAAATTTATGTAGAAAACACATGCTCTTTTGAAGTTAATAGTCTAAGTAGTCAGTGACTTCATTTTATTTGTTCTGAAGTTGTTAGTATTTCTTTTGAAGTTATTAATCTAAGTAATTGATTTTGTTACAAAACGTTGAATTCAGTTGGAGTATTTCTTTGGTGGAGCACGTTATTCTTTTTCTCTTTTAAGGTAAGTAATTGTTTCTTCTCCTTATTTAACTACATTTTTGTTAGGATAAAGACTTATGATTTCTAAAATAAAGTTGTAGGAAATTGGGATTGCATGACTGGGGGAAGGGCGTAGAGGTCCTTCCCCTACTTATTTGCATTGTTTGCTGTGGAGATTGATTATGTATGAGAGATTGTAGGATATACATGTTGTGATGTTCTAAGGGGGTGTGCTCTAGAACGGTTTTAGGATCTTTAAATGTTTGATTGTATTGTGAATTTTAACTATATATATATATATATATATATATATATATATATATATATATATATGTGTGTGTGTGTATTTGTGTGTCATGAAATCAATTTTTTTGGATGTCTTTGTTTAAGGGGAGGTGCTGCTGATTTTTCTTTTAAATTTAAAGAGTTAAATCTTAATTTAAGAGGAGGTTCTGTTGAAATTTTGTTAAGTTAAAGAGTACAATCTATTTACTTAAAAGACTATTACTTTCATAAGATAGTCTATTGTAAGATATTTATAATTAAATAAGTTTTTAATTTCTGAAACTTTAAATGAATTTGTTAGGTAAAATTACGCATTCAAGAAGCATGATTCCGTAAACGACTATGGATGTATGATAAGGTGCACCCAGTGGAAGGAATCAAACCTGAATTTTATGTGGGAGTTGAACAATTTATAAAGGTGGCTTGTCAGAGGTACAATTTATGAATGAGCGGCAAGTTAGGTGTCCTATTCTAGGTGCAAATGTAGGAAATATTTTGATATGGACACCATTAGATATCACCTCTATAAGGATGGTTTTATGGCGGATTATTGGGTTTGGACTATGCATGGGGAAGTTGCCATACAAAATTTTGAACATGCTAGTGTTAAAAATACGTATGTTAGAGGTAGTTCAAGTAGAGATAATATTGGTGAGTATGTCACGGGAAATATGAATTGGGAAGATAACTCTAGACGATATTAGGAAATGATTTATGACGCAGTTGGTCCTCAAGTTCATGCAAATTATGAACCTTCTATGAGGCTCCTAATGCCGAGGCTAGAAGTTTTCTCTATATTGGAGGCTGGAAGAGCTCCTCTATGGGAAGGGTGTGTACACTCTGAGTTGTCTCTAGCGGTTAGGATGTTAGTTATAAAGTCAGAAGCTAACCAAAGTTAAAATTCGTTTGACCAATCGGCAACATTGATGAGTGAGATTTGTCCACAACCTAGTTCTTCCAAAGGATTTCTATCAGACCAAGAAATTAGTTTCAAAACTCGGGCTGAAATCAGAAAAAATAGATTGTTGTTTGAAGGAATGCATGTTGTACTACAAAGATGATTTATACCTAACCCAATGCAAATTTTGTGAAAGCCCTAGGTTCAAACCAAAAAGATCTGGAAATGGAAGATATAAGGATGTTCCCTATAAAAGAATGCACTATTTGCCCATAATTCCAAGATTAAAGAGGTTGTATGCTTCAATGAGTTTAGCACCTTATATGAGATGACACTTTGAGAATAAGAGAAACGATGGTGTCATGACCCACCCTTCCCATGGTGAAGCCTGGAAACACTTTGACCAAACTTATCCTGATTTTGCGGATCCTAGGAATGTTAGGTTGGGGCTTTGTGCAAATGGATTTACTCGAATAATCAGTTTAGCAAACCCTATTCCTGTTGGCTTGTGGTTGTTACACCTTACAATCTCCCGCCAGAAATGTGCATGAAAGATCCTTACATGTTTTTAACTTGTGTAATCCCTGGCCCGATAATCCCAAAGCCAAGATTGATGTTTACCTCCAACTATTGATTGATGAGCTTAAAGAGTTGTGGTATTCATGCGTACAAACTTATGATATTTCCACGAAACAAAATTTCTTGTTGAGGGCATTATTAATGTGGACTATCAATGATTTTTCGGCCTATGGAATGTTGTCAGGTTGGATAACAGGGAAAATTGGCATGTCCAATTTGTATGGAGGATACAAAGGCATTCACATTGAAACATGGTCGAAAAAACTCATGGTTTGACTTCATCGGAGGTTTTTAGACCTTGATCATGAATTTAGGGGTAAAAAGGACGCATTTAAAAAGAAGACGGTTGAACGTGATGAGCCTTCTGTGAGGCCAGGTTTGGCATAGAGTTAGAGACTTTCCAAAGATAACTGAACTGGGTAAATCCATACAATTTCCAGGATATGGGATAGATCATAATTGGACCAAACAAAGTATATTTTGGGAGCTGCCTTATTGGGGATAATCTAGTTCGTCATTGTATTGATGTAATGCATGTGAAAAAAATGTGTGTGATAACATCATAAACACTGTAATGGACATTGATAAGACTAAGGACAATGTGAAAGCAAGGAAAGATTTGGCAGATTATTGTAAGAGACCTGAGTTGAGTTTACAGAAGTTACCAGATGGCCGTGTGTGTTAGCCGAAGGCGAGTTACACACTAACCTCTATGTAGAAACAATTGTGTGTAGATGGATGCAAGAGTTGAGGATGCGTGATGGTTATGCCTCAAACTTGGGTAGATGCGCCAATATTGCACAAGGACAATTTTTTGGTATGAAGAGTCATGATTGTCATGTATTCATGAAGTGTTTGCTTCCTATTGCATTTAGAGAATTACCTCTCTCTTGGAAGCCATTGACTGAGTTGAGTCAATATTTTAGAGACCTATGCTCATCCATTCTAAAGGTTGAAGATCTCCTAATTATGGAGAGGAACATCCCTATAATTCTGTGCAAATTAGAGAGAATATTTCCTCTCTATTTCTTTGATTCGATGGAACACTTGCATGTACACTTAGCATACGAAGCACGAGTGTGTGGGCCGTCAATACAGATGGATGTATCCATTTGAAAGAAATATTGGAAGTTTCAAGAGAACTATGAAAAATAGGGCTAAGTATAAGGTTCCATATATAAGGCATATATCTCCAATGAGACATCTTTCTTTTGTTCCTATTACTTTGAGTCACATGTTCAATCTAGACGAACAAGGGTTGGTCGAAATGATGATGAGGGTGAAAGTTCAGTTCAACATACTTTGTCTATATTTAATTAGCCGGACGTGCAACTGAAAAATCCAAACCTCATTGGCTATCAAAAGAGAAACATGCTGCATTTGCATATCTTAATCAACTGTGATGAAGTGCAACCATTTAAAACGTAAGTGATATCAATATATCACTTTCAATTGTTGATGCCCTGACATAAATCAAATCTTATTTTACCTGCAATATTTTATTTAGGTTTTTTGAATAAGTTGATGAGTGACACACCCTTGAACACTTTCCAGCATGGTTTAGATCATTTGTATGTGACCTAACTATCTAGTAACCATTTGATCCAAAACTATACACATGTTCTAGTTGTCATCTTTTGTATTGATGTTTGAATTTCAATTATTCATGTAGGTGTTTGATAAAAACAATAATGTTTCATGTCCTTATTTACAAAGTTTGGCTTGGGATTCTGCTAACAAAGCAAATAGTTGGCCAATGTATTATGTGAATGGATATAAGTTTCATACATTTGAATGGGGCCGAGGGAAAGCAACAAACAATAGTAGGGTTTATGTCAGAGGGATGCAAGTAGTGGGGAAGGGGATTGGTATAGAGTAATCAAACAAATAGTGGAGATTAAATATGTGGGTGATGGACCTAAAAAATTGGTAGTGTTATTTAGTTGTGATTGGTACAACCCAAGACGTCCTGACGGAACACACATACACAACCAATATAAAATTACCGAGGTGAATCATACTAAGAGATATAGTGCATATGATTCTTTCATTATTGCTCAGAATGCAAGACAGGTATATTATGTATCATACCTTGGTAAGTGCAGAAAGGATTGGAAAATGGTCATGAAAACTAAACCTAGGGGTTGAGTTGAGGTTGAAGAACTTCCTGACGATGCTTTTCAAGTGAATGATCCAGTCCCTCTCAAGTAGTCGTTGATATAGGAACAATGCCAAGTTTACGTTCCAATTCGGGTGAGGTTGAGATAATTCACTCTTCCAGTGATCAATTAGTGAGTGAACACAATGAAAGCGATGGTAGTGATGAGGAGGACGAGGAAGATGAGTTTGAGGATGATGTTGAGACTGAGGATGATAAAGATAGTCCTCAACTTTCAGATTAAATGTTTTGTATCTACTAGTCTCATAGTTATTACATCTTTTTATTTTAAATTATCATATTATTTGATTTTTAATACATTGTTGTTTCTTCATTAGATATGGCACCTAAAGGGAAAAACAAGGGCAAGGGTAAGGGTAAGGATGTCCTAAATAATCAGACAATCACCCTTCCCACTCAGGCATCCATCACTGCTACACATCCACTTTTAGTTCTTCCATGCCACCACCCCGTGCCCATATGGAGTTTACCATGGCCCCTACTCCTAGGCATGTGTCATGCCTTCATCTCCACCACCACCACCACCACCGGGCGATCCTCCCCCCCCCCACACACGAATCAAAAGGGTGCTGAAAGCGAGGCAGGTGGCTCCGAGGCAGGGCAATTAGGACATGGGTCCACAGGAGCAACGGGTACCGCTTGTACGTCTCGGTAAGAACATGTAAGTAATTTAATCGTTCAACTCATGAATTTTGTTGTAATAATTTGAACAATTTCTTAATATATAATAATATTTTTTGTACTATTTGCTATGCAGTTGGCATCCAACTACACGGGCCATGCACGAGGTGACACACACCATCCAAAAACTGTATGAATGGCCGATTGAGTCATTTGGCAAGTTGTCGAAGAATGATAAGTTGCGCTAGTTTACCGAGTGGAAGGTAAAATAAAATAATTATTACAAAAATGTGATTTACTTTGTAAACTGCTTTCAATTACCTTTTTTTTATTATTTCCATGTGTAGAGCCACTTCATCATCCATCCCAAAGATGAAGATTACATGTTTAAACTCTTCAAATCCAGGGCAGCTCATAGGCTACAAGACATGTATATTGACATCCAAGAAAGGCGGGATGAGACCCCTAGATGGATAAATCAAGCTAGCTTAGACTATTTGTGGCAATACTAAGGCGAGTAGAGCGTCGTAAAAGGATGGATCTGTTCATTGTGGTGGTTCAACTACTATCAAGTCTACACATTGCTAGATGGTTTAGTCATTATTTTAAACATTTTTTATTCCTCTTGTTAAATTTATATTTTCAGTTACTAATGTCGTCAATGTTCACTCAAAATGCAGGCTAATGAGTTAAAGAGGCCACCCACATAGAGTAAGTTATTCAGAAAGACTCACATGCGTAAGGCAAACAAGACATGGGTCGATACTCTAGAGAATGTTTAGGTATATATGTTCTAAGCACTTATTGTTTGTATATATATTTAATTTATTACTTTATATATTTGATAGATGTTTAATAAATTTTATTTTCTTATAGCATGCCTATGAGTAGCGCTATAGGATGCTACGACAGCGGGAGAGAGGATTGTAGTAGGTGAGGAGTGCTCACCGATTGATGGGGACCAACTGTGGCAAGAGGTATTCGTCCTTAAGAACTGCATCTATGGCATGGGGTCATTTTATGCTAGTAGTTTGTCCTCTGCCTCTATCACTGGGCACCTCAGGCACTAGGTCCACTGCGAAGATGGTGAGGTCCGTGAGCAAGTGCACCTGCTTAATGCGGAACTTCAACGTATGCAAGAGAAGGATGCAGAGACAACGCTAATTACAAGAAATGCAAAAAAAGATGGAGGACAAGGAAAAGGCCTTGGAGATAGAAATAGGAAAGCGATAAAGGAGAAGGAGACGGGATTAAGAAAGCAAATAAAGGAGAAGGAGACGAGATTAAGAAAGCAGATGAAGAAAGAGATGGTCTCTTTGTAGAAGAAGATACATGCTGGCTTCTCTGCCCGTAGACACCGATGATGATGGTGGTGATGATGGTGATGGTGATGGTGATGATGATGGTGACGGTGAATGATGCTAGACTCCTCCTGATTTGAGTTATTGTTTTTTCTTTATTTATTATATGTTGAACTATTTATATTTTTGTTTGTAGACTTTCTAGTTTTATCTATTTTACATTCTGGACTTAAATTTATTGTGTTTCTATTTATTAAGCATTCTTTAATAATTTTTTATTATTAAATATATTTACAAATATATAATTAGTTTTAAATAAAATATAAGCTGATAAAATACAGGGAACATTGAAATTACAGGGCAAAATAATTTTAAAAAAAAGCTAATTCCTGACGGATTTTTCCATAGGTAAAATAAAATAAAAAAATTAAAAATTAAACAATAAAAATAAAAATTCTAATTACCAACGGAATTTTTCGTAAAAATCCGATTTTTAGCAAATGATTTTAGTTTTAAATTTCCGCAGAAAAAACGGTAACTTTAACGAAAAACAAAAAAATTAAAAAATAGCATATTTTTGCGGAAAAAATCTCCGGTAACTTTAACAAAAAATAAAAAATAAAAATAACATATTTCCGAATTTTTCCATCGATAAATAAAATATGATTAAATATTCGCTGGTAACTACATAAAATCTAGGTAAGTTTTTTATGGTAAAGAATTTGCGCGAATTTTGGTTAGCCATTTATTGACGGATTTTTTAAAATATCCCGGTAAAGTTTTCGGATTCTGGCCAATAATTCGACTATGTTATTAGGTACAAAATCCATCGATAATTCGTTGATAACTTAAAATTTCGTCGGTAACACGGTAAAATCCGTCGGTCACAGTGTATTTTTTGGTAGTGTTGTTACACACACACTTCCTAGGAAAACTTTCCAAGAGGTCACCCATCCTAAAATTTCTCCAAGTCAAGCATGCTTAACCATGAAGTTCTTTAGTGATGGACTAGAAAAGAAGATGCATCTTGTTAGTATAGGTAATACCAATCAATTCATATAAGTCTTCCTCAATGTATAGTCTCATACCTACGTCTCAGGATCCTTACACTCCCTTTCCATCAATTGATAAGTTCGATATTTATTAGATTAGGATCTCAATCATCATAAAAATAACAATGTGAAATGGATCTCTAATGTTCTTTCCTTTGTGATCTCTCATAACTCTTTTACATTTATATTTTATTTGATTTTTTAATTTATTTTGTTTATCTTAGTTTCTTTGTTTAGCAAGTATAAATATCCGCGGAATTTTGGTTAACCATTTATCGATGGATTTTTTAAAATATCGGTAAAGTTTCGCGGATTTTTCGGCCGGTAATACTTCCTGACTATGTTATTGATATACAAAATCCACCGATAATTCGCTGGTAACTTAAAATTTCATCGGTAACATCGTAAAATCCGTCGGTAACAGTGTATTTTTTGGTAGTGTCATCATTCACACGCTTCCTAGGAAAACTTCCCAAGAGGTCACCCATCCCAAAATTTCTCTAAGTCAAGCATACTGCTGTGGAGTTCTTTAGTGATGGGCTACCAAAAGAAGATGCATCTTGTTAGTATAGGTAATACCAATCAATTCATATAAGTCATCCTCAACTGTATAGTCTCATATCTACACAGTCTCAGGATCCTTACACTCCCTCCATCAATTGATAAGTTCGATATTTATTAGATTAGGATCTCAATCATCATAAAAACAACTATGTGAAATCGGATCTCTAATGCTCTTTCCTTTGTAATCTCTCATAACTCTTTTACATTTATATTTTATTTGATTTTTTAATTTATTTTGTTTATCTTAGTTTCTTTGTTTAGCAAGTATAAATAGTTTCTAAGTTTGAAGTGGTAATTGATTGAGTCAATCTATGTGGAACGATACTTTACTCAATCTTTTGTTACTTGTACGACACAATATATTTGTCGGAACCACATCACCTAACAAATCAAATCTTTTTTAAGTCATGGAAAAACCCAAGGTTGGAGAATGACAATTCCATCAAAAACTCATATAACTCTCAAGATTGATAGCTTGGAAAAATCTCTTAATTTAAGCAAGTTATTTGATCTTAATCACCTTCAAATTAACCTATTCTTAAGTAATTATGTTAAGAAATCAAGTAAAATTCGCTTAGTTGAATTATTTACTGAGTTTTGATTGTAGATATTTATTAGCAAATTATCCTCTTTCAATTGATTTAATATGCAAAATAAGGCAATGGATAAGCAATTAGAGATTGAATAGATATTTAGAAGAGATTTCAACATGATTTGACGATAGATTATTAGAGATTGGATAAGATTTGGGCTAATGAGAGGGAAGATGGTGGCTTAACGGTATTTGTGGAGTGGTACCCAATGCTAAGCACTAGATTGAGTCCAACATGGATTGAATACACTAGCATGCACATGATAGAATATCCGTAAAGACAAAGGAAGTCCAATGCTCTAGCACTAGGTGGGATGCCTTAGCGCCAATGTATATGCAACTCTCATAGAAGGCCAGCTCTGGCACTAAGTTTTGTGTTGCAACGATGGCATTGATGAGTTAACACGCAATGTAAGAGCATTAAAGGAATAGAGACACTATAGTCTTTTTCCTTGTGACTTTTAATTATCTTATTTAGTTTGACTTCCAAGGATATAAATAAGTAGCTTTTAATTTCTTTTGGGACTGGTTTTAGTTCTAGAGTTCTGGAGCTAGGAATCAATCGAGAAAATATTCCTTGGTGAGATTTCATGGCTTTGAGAATTATTGCTTTGTTCTTTCTTCTATGTCATGCTAAATTTCTATAGGTGTTAGGGAGATGGATTCTTAGGGAATTTTTTTGCACATTTTTTGTTATTTGAACTTCCTTTTAATTTATTCCTTATTTTCTTGTAATCTTAATGTTGATCTTGGTTTGGCCATCCATTAACTGATGTATGGTTTTATATTACCAAAAGCGATTGTACTTTATAAAATAAGCTAAACTAGAATTTAACATAGGTTAAAATATCGGAGAATAGAAGTGCTTATTTGTACGATCTTTATAAATTATTTTTCTTCACACTTAGGATAAATTTAAAATAGTACAAGAGATTGACTATCTAGTTTATTTTAAGAGGGTTATAGTATTGAGAGATCATGTTATAACTATTAACAATGAGTAATTCGATTGAGAATAATATTATTAGGAAAAGATTTTAACAATTAGGTAGTAAAAATTTAGGGAACTTTGATAAAATCAACCTGTAACATCTATCTTCCATCCATATCTCTCAACAATTTATTTTTAGTTTTCTATTTTTCTTATTTGAGTTAAAGTATTTGTCTATTTTATTTATATTTTTTCCTAAATAGTAAAATACTTAATTGAAGTGGTACTTGATTTTAATCTTTGTGGGAATTATATTTATTCACTCATTATTACTTGTGACCTGATATACTTGTCAGAACTAATTTTCACAAGTTGACTAACAAAGATCCAAACTTTCCTTCTTTCTCAAGGTAGGATCCTAGCTTTTCTCTTCTATGTTGTTATGCTCAAAGGGTGGGCAATCCTAGCCTATCCATGGTTATGAGTTTCTTCCTTGGTTTATTCGGTCATCCATGAATGTTCTAAATGTTAGTTTTATGAAAGTTTCATGCTTTATATGTATTTTGTAACATCCCAAAATTTTTCCTTAAGCTAAAAATTCGTTAACAATGAGTGGTTAGATTTATACATGCGTAAATGGCCTTTTTCAATAAAAGGACAAGACGATAATTTTCCTTGATGAAGGATAAAATAAGAAAATTAACACTAACAAAATAAAATAAAATAAAAATCCTCATGACAATATTTGGTAACATCAAGTTAAGGAGTTGATGATTCTTAAAGTGTTTTGTTTTTGTCGGATTTCCCTTAGTTGGGTATTTTAGCACGTAATCGAACGAAAGACATTTTCGTCTCTTTGCACCAACAAGTCTAACCAACTTCCCTTTTATTTAAAAAATAAAAAAGTTGTCCTTTAAGGACTCCTTGGTAGCCACGGTCAAGTGATGTGGGAAAAAGGAGAATGATATTTTGGAAAGTGTTTTGCAGAATAATTTTCAATTTTTAAAAATAAAAAATTAAAAAACTTGTTTGGATGGGGTTTTTTTTCATATTGATTTTAAAAATTAAAAAATGGGTTTTGTGTTTTAAAAGCAAAAAAATTGGAAAACAGTTGAAAGATGTTTTTGGAATTCTATAGTTTAAAACAAGAAAGAATGAGATGACACAATTATAATTGGTTGATTTCATTAATTGCTACCCAAAACTTTTAAAATATTGTTTCCAAAACAGTTTTCAAAAGCACAAAAACAAAAATAATTCCAAACAACCCCTTTTCCATGTCTTGAAAATTGATAGCAAGGTATAATTCCAAGGTTTTGTATTAAGTGCTCACTTATGTGCTTTGAACAAAAAAAAAAAAAACTCTCCCACCCTATCTGACTACAACCCCTTCCGCCTTCATACACTCCCACATTTTGTTTTTCATACTCACAAGGAGAGCACTCAAGGGTTGGTCCAAGAATTCTCAAGAGGAACTTCTACAAGACACTCTCTTTGTTCATGTCGACATACCTTCTTCGTCTTCTCCTTCTCCTTATTCTTCACAAAATCATTGTCCAAGGTAGGGAACATTTTCAACTCTACTGGTTTTTATTGATCATAAACTTGTTCTAGTCCATCCATGGCTATGAACAGTTTGTTGGTCTCAAAACCATACCAAGAGCATTCTAGTCCTTCCATGGTCACGAGTGTATTGTAAGGTGAAGTTTGCCGAGATTTGTTTTGGTATGCTATGATATTTGTCAAATCTGAAAGATTTCTAGAATTCACGAAAAGTCTTAGAAGAGGCACTAGTCGATACTGTTTTAAATCTAAAGTGCAATGAAAATTGTAAAACTTGAGTTCTACAACTCGATTCAAGTGAAACCAGTTTTAAATGAAAGCTAACACATATAGGACTGATATTTGGAAATTTTCGTAGCCACAGCCTTTCTAATTTCTTTTCAGTAAATTTCATAAGTTAATGCAACTTTTGTTGGATATGTAACCAAACAACCTCTGCATCATATATTTTCTCTCATTTTTTAATTACAATATACTTTTTTGTTAAATTTATGTAATATGTTATTACCAAAAAAAAATTGTATAATATGTAACAATTTGCAATATTAATTATAAGAGGATTTTTTCGACTCTTATAAATTCAAGGGTATTGGTACTTTGTAGTTATTTAAGATTATATCATGTGTTCCACTACTCAAATTTATTAAAATATAGAAAAATAAAGATTCAATCACAACCATTAAAAACAAGAAGGGTATTGTGTAATACGATGGTGATTTGATAGATTTTAAAAAATTTGGATTAGTATGTGACTAAGAAGTACTCTTAAATTTTATATATTGAAAGCGTAATATTTTTTAAAGGTTATTGTGGTACCACTACTTTTAAATTTAAGTTGTGATTTAATCAATATTAATAAACTTAATTAATGAATAGATAAATTTTTAAATATATTATCTAAAAGATATAAATACCTATGAATTTTATTGAGTATTCACTAACTTGGATAATGCAAACAAGTTTGATAGGTACCAGTATTGATAGGGTACCAATCTTTGTGTAATCAACGATGGTGATTTGATAGATTTTAAAAAATTTGGATTAGTGGGACATGTGAATCATTTTTAGCCACAAATAACTAAGAAGTATCAATACTCTTAAATTTTATAGGGATATTGAAAGCGTCCCATAATATTTTTTAAAGGTTATTGTTTTGGTACCCTAAGGTCCTGATACCCTTTAAATTTAAGGGTTGTGATTTAATCATGAGTGTTTAAAATATTAATAAACTTAATTAATGGAATACATGATAAATTTTTAACCATATATTATCTAAAAGATATAAATACCTATGAATTTTATAGAGCAATGAGAAAATCTCTCATTTTTTAAAATATTCACTAACTTGCGATAATGCAAAGCACGGGTGCTCGAACTAGTTTATATAAAATATTAATCTATATAAGTGATCTTATTACTCATGTCATAAAACAAAATACAAGTAGTATGTAACAACACTCAACGGCGTTCACGGTGGGACTCGAACCCACAGTCTCCCGCTCCGGAGGCGAGCGCCTTATCCATTAGGCCATGTGAACCTGTTTACGATAAACGGGATATTTGTATTAATTTATCAAAGCTCATAGTTCCTTCCTTCCTCCATTTTTTTGGTATAGTCCTTCCTTCCTCCATAATACCACGCGAACCTTTTTCCCTTTTTTTATAAATTTATTTATTTTTTATTTTTCCTTATTGGTCGACTGGCAAAAGGCTTCAAATGATGGCCTAACAGCAAGGTTTGTCTCTTGGCCACTGGATCATATTCGTTGGGCTCTCACCCAATGTTGGGTTCGCCTGTTAAATGATTGCAAATTATAAAGCATTTTTTGTTTTGACCCCAAAAAACCAAAAACATTCCTTATCATTGAAAAAAAAAAAAAACACATTCCTTGCAAATGAAATGTGCGGGTGATTGAGGGGTTGGTCTATATCCCACAAGAACATGGATTCAACTTTCCTTGACCATTGTGAGGCCTTCATTTATGAATAATTACATAAAACCTTTAGAAGCACTCGAAGAGCTCGAAAGCATGCTCTAGCTTTAGTGGGAAGATCATCACCAACTCACCTAAATTTTTGTGAATAAAAAAAAATTCTTTACTTAAACCAAAAATTATTTGAAAAAAATAAAAAGCATTCTTTACAACCCCAAAAAGAAACATTCATTAATAATGCAAAAGAGTTTTACACCATCATCTTGTCGCATACTTCTATTTGTAATATTTTTAAGTCAATACTAAATGATATGAAGTAGTAAAATTTTCCCTTTTTTTTCTTTTTGTATGAGCTTTACAATTTTCCCTTGTTACATGAGTTACCTTATGTTATCACTAAAAAATGAGTAACTGGAGCCCATGATATGTGTGTGGTAATTAGACCCAGCTGTGGGATGAGAGTTTGCATTCACCCATGTTCTGCAACCAAATTTGGTGGCCATGTGGAATGGAGGTTTAATTTTGCAATGAGAGCCATGTTCTATAGCCACGTGTCATAACCATATGGCCTCTTTCAATGCAAATTTCAAAGCAGTTTCATAATGGAAACTACTACTTGAAAAATTGATGGTATTTGTTATCATCAGAGAAAACGTGGATCAGTTTATTAGCCGTGGAATGGAACTTTTGAAATTAGCTGTGAGGGAAGTAGTTGCACGCATGTATACGTGAAATGGTCATGGTTCATGCCAGTTAGCTATGGAACAGCTATGCCCGTAGGTAGTTTTCTATTCAATATTGACATAAGTTTAAAGTTGGAAACTATTCCTATGAACATAAAGCTTATTTAAGGCTAAAAACTTTACAAGAAAGAGATTTCTGATCAACAACACAACTCTTTATATTTTATCTTTCATTTTTTCCTTTTTTTCTTAGTTTTAGTTTAGTTTAGGTGTAGTTTTCTCCTCTAAATTTTATTATGATGCTTTGGCGTAAAGTGTTGTAATTACTCTTATTCATCAATAAATTTCCATTATCATTCCACGTTTGCCTTGTTCAAAATTTTTCTTTAAAGTAGTTTGGAATCCATAACCAGGGGTAGATTCCTTCCTTGCGCAATCATTTGCACTCTGGGATCAAAGAGTGATTTTATATTCTCAACTTTGTTTATTTTAATAGACTAGCGAACCAAAAAATTCATGACAACACCTGCGAGTTTATTTAAAATAATCCAAAAAGAAGATAAAAAAACATATAGGGCCCCGGCAAGAAGCCCAAGAGAAGCTAAGCACGTAAACAAAAGTTCAGCGACATAACATACATACCAAAAACAGTGTATCCATCAGCGAGAGTCGCTGTTGTTGTTGGTTTTTTTTTTTTTTTTTTCGGTGTGCTTTTTGGACAAAACCATGATGCTTTGCATTTGCAATTGCAACGATGTGCCAAAATTTAAGGTAAGAGTGATGAGGTTAAGAGTGAAGAAGACTGAAGAGTTGAGAGAAGCACAGGAGAAATAAAAGAGTGAGGGGAAAGGGTTGCACGGAAGCGCAGAAAGAAGAGACACACACAATTACCGACATAGGATACAAGGTTTGTTGTGCATTTTTTTTTTTTCTGAAGTGAAATCACTTGTTGTTTGTTGGCTTCTTCTTCTTCTTCTTGTGGTGTGTTGAAGTGGTGGTGGTGGAAGGAAAACCCTATAATAGAAAATTTGAAGAGAAAAAGGTAGTGAAGGGAAAAACAAAGGGTGTGGCAAGATGAGGATTATGATAAAGGGTGGTGTGTGGAAGAACACGGAGGATGAGATCCTAAAGGCGGCTGTTATGAAATATGGGAAGAATCAGTGGGCTCGAATCTCTTCCCTTCTCGTTCGCAAATCCGCTAAGCAATGCAAGGCTCGCTGGTACGAGTGGCTCGATCCTTCCATCAAGAAGGTACCCACCTATCTATATCTATTACGCTTACACCCCTTTTGCTCAATTCTTTGTTTTTTTTGGCTATTTGCAAGTTTGTTCCGTTTCCTGCTTCTCTGTTCTGTTGTTATCCCTCAAGTTGATGAATTGAATAACGGGGTTTTTGAGAGGAGGGGAAAAAAGTATAGGGTCTGATTGGTTACTGTGTCCATTTGCTTTGTTCTCATTTTCTGAGTTTTCTGTTTTTAGGATTTCGGTTTTTTTAATATTTCCTTCACGAAATTCTAAAAATAGAAAGCACTGGAGATGAGAATAGAATGTAAAAACTGAAACCAAATTGGCCTGTAGATTTTGATTCAAGTTTATGCTTTTTTGGCATTATTATGCATGAATGGGTGGTGATACTAGTAGTGCTGATCCTTAATATACCCTTAATTGGTAGTTGTTTACTGCTCTCTTAAGGTTTAATATAAGTGATGGAACCAATTCCCTGATGCCATTGTCTCATTAATTATTAGCTGTTACTTGTTTGTTAATTTATTTTTTCTAAAACAGCATTTTCATTTGGCCACATGTTGTTGGCTTTCGAGGTTTTATTGTATTGCAGTTTAACCGTGATCTGTTATCTTGCTATTCGTGCTTTTGCTCATAAGGAGTGATCTTTTTATTGGGTGTTTTTTTCATAGACTGAGTGGACGAGAGAAGAGGATGAGAAGCTGCTTCATCTTGCCAAGCTTATGCCCACGCAGTGGAGAACGATTGCTCCGATTGTAGGCCGTACCCCTTCACAGTGCCTTGAGCGCTACGAGAAGCTCCTAGATGCAGCTTGTGTAAAGGATGAGAACTATGAACCTGGCGATGATCCTCGGAAATTGCGTCCTGGGGAGATTGATCCGAATCCAGAGTCAAAACCTGCACGGCCGGATCCTGTTGATATGGATGAAGATGAAAAGGAGATGCTTTCTGAAGCACGAGCCCGGTTAGCCAACACAAAAGGAAAGAAGGCAAAAAGGAAAGCCAGGGAGAAACAGCTTGAGGAAGCCAGGAGGCTTGCTTCTTTGCAGAAAGAGAGAACTGAAGGCTGCTGGAATTGATATCAGGCAGCGGAAGAGGAAAAGGAAAGGAATAGACTACAATGTGGAAATTCCTTTTGAGAAAAGGCCTCCTCCAGGTTTTTTTGACGTTACGGATGAAGATAGACCGGTGGAACAGCCCAAGTTCCCTACTACAATAGAAGAACTTGAGGGAAAAAGAAGGGTTGATGTCGAGGCACAGTTAAGAAAGCAAGACATTGCAAGAAATAAAATTGCGGAAAGGCAAGATGCCCCATCTGCTATACTGCATGCTAACAAGCTGAATGACCCAGAAACAGTCAGAAAGCGGTCAAAACTGATGCTTCCGCCACCCCAGATTTCTGATCAGGAACTGGATGAAATTGCAAAGATGGGTTATGCCAGTGACCTAGCTGGGAGTGAGGAACTTGTAGAAGGCAGTGCTGCAACACGTGCTCTTCTGGCGAATTATGCACAAACTCCTGGCCAAGGAATGACTCCTTCACGAACCCCTCAGAGGACTCCAGCTGGTAAAGGAGATGCTATCATGATGGAAGCTGAAAACCTGGCCAGGTTGAGGGAGTCTCAGACGCCATTATTTGGGGGAGAGAACCCGGAGTTGCATCCTTCGGATTTTTCTGGAGTCACTCCTAAGAAAAAGGAGATTCAGACTCCAAATCCAATGCTGACTCCCTCTGCGACTCCTGGAGGGGCAGGTCTCACTCCCAGAATTGGCATGACACCAGCAAGAGATGGTTACTCTTTTAACATGACGCCAAAGGGAACTCCTCTCAGGGATCAGCTACGTATTAATGAGGAGATGGATATGCATGAAAGTGCTAAACTTGAGCTACAAAGACAAGCTGATCTGAGAAGAAGTTTGCACTCTGGTCTAGTAAGTCTTCCACAGCCCAAAAATGAGTACCAGATAGTCATGCAGCCAGTTCCAGAAGATGCTGAAGAACCTGAGGAGAAGATTGAAGAGGATATGTCTGATAGAATGGCTAGAGAAAAGGCAGAAGAGGAAGCACGGCAACAGGCATTACTTAGAAAACGATCAAAAGTCCTTCAAAGGGAACTTCCTAGGCCTCCGGCTGCATCTTTGGAGCTTATAAGAAATTCTTTGATGAGAGCTGATGGGGACAAGAGTTCCTTTGTTCCACCAACCTCTATTGAGCAAGCTGATGAGATAATAAGAAGGGAGCTTCTAGCTTTGCTGGAGCATGACAATGCCAAGTATCCACTTGACGAGAAACTGAGTAAGGAGAAAGAAAGGCGCCAAGCGTGCAGTAAATGGACCTGCTGTCCCAGTGATAGAAGATTTTGAGGAAGATGAGATGAAAAATGTATGTGTTTACTAGTTTTATTTCTTTAATTTCCTTCGTGATAACGTCGCATGTTGTATGTTCTTGCCTTGATAATAAGTAGCTTGGTCAATTCTCAACCTTTAATACACAAAAGTAACCTGATTTCTGGATAGACTTCCTTTTTGTGCTGACCTAAGTCTAGAACCAGTGTTGGCAAGATTGTGCGTCGACTTATAAGATCGCACAATTCTACATTTTCTGCTAGGGTTGTAGATCCCAATCACAACCACCAACTTGGTTTGGTGGTATTGGATTGGGATCAATGAGCTTGCTTGTAGAAGCAGTTGGATTGAACAATCCCACTGTGCCAGCTGAGCCACTGTTTCTGGTGGCAGATCAACCTTGTTTTGGGAAAAAAGTAAAAAAAAGAAAGAAAAACTTGATCCCACCCACAAAAATTAAACAACCCAAACTCCAAACCTCTCTTTGGCTATTCCCCCCTTTCTGTCTTCACTCCCCATCTGTGTGTTGTTCTCCTTTGATCTGCATTGGTGCTGCATGAGTTGCACATGTGAGTTGCTTTGGTTGGTGTTGTTCCATGTCTGGCTTGAGTAGTGCTTCATTAGGTCGGCGTGGCTCTGTTTGTATGTGATCTCATGTTCTGGCTGTGCTTTGTTGGTGGGTTTTGTTGGTTACCATGTTATGTGTGAGTGGCTGGCACCACTGTGATAATGTCTCTTATGTTTTTTATTTTGTAACTTTATGTATTTTTCAATTGGAATTTAATTAAATGTTTATTATAATTTTATTGTTATTATATAATTTTATGTTCTAATAGGACCTTAGGGTTTGCGTTACAGTGTCACGTTCTTGTAGGATCACATTTTATGCATCTATCCTCTCCCTTTTGATCCTACTCGTAGGATCACATGATTTATACATATGATTGCATGATTTTTACGATTTTGGATAGGAGCTCTAACAGCAGCTCATTTTGGTGAGCACGCTGTGTGATTGTCTGGCAAGCGTGTAAGATAGTTGGAATCATGCGATCTTTGTGCTGGGTCAGCCATCCTTGAACTGTTGAGCAGCCCATTTTCTGCTAATACTCCAGGCCCACCCAACCTAACAACCTAAACCCTCAATCGATTGATTACATTTGCTGCTTTCATTTGTGCTCACTATCTGCTGTTCTTCTCTCTTGGACATTCTCCCTCTGTTTTGCTGTTTAGTGGCCAGCCTTTCTTGGTCTATTCCCTGTGTATCTTTGTCGTCTCTTTGTCTCTCAGCCTCTACCTCGTTGTTCAAGCATAAGCTTGAGAGGAGTTGTGAACTTGTTGAACCTGAAATTGCTGTGTTGCAGAGCCTGAGTTGCTTCCTCTCTCCTTCAAGTTCTTGACTCCTCTCTCCATTATGGTTTGGCTTTGATTGAGTGTTTTCGCTTGTTATCCTTCTGTTTTGGCCTATTAGGTTGCTTTGTGAGTTGTGATTAAAATATTAAATCATTCCAGGACATGGGTATTTTTCTTTTATTGTTTCAATTTCACGTGTTATTAAAAATTTATGCCTTTTATATTATGAGTTGTGCTTATGTGACTTTTGAATTGTGAGTTGTGGCTTTAAGCATCTTCAATTGAAGTTTAATTTTGTTAATTGTGTTTGTAAGTTTACTTTGCTTATTTATGTTATTTTACATTTATAACTATTTGTTTAATGTTATTTTTTAGTTTAGGCAGGATCTTGTGAAGCATGTTGCAATCACATGTTTTATGTGTTTTTGTCTCCCTTGAAATCTTTGGTAGGATATCGATTTTGACAACCTTGCTTGACTACCTGTGTATGGCTACCCCATCCATTTATTAGTTGGATATTTTCATTTTCTAATTATATTTTCTCTTTCTACCACCCTCCCAAAGAAACACCTGGAGAAGCATCTTACATAATAGTGAAATAGAATTTTGGATCTGTCAATATTCATTTACATTTTTATTTAAATTCTTATCAATGCATAAGCTGTAATTGTTTTCGGTGTTTTTCTTCTCATTTAGGAGATTTCGTTATGCTTCTATGCTATTTCCTTCCTTTTTTGATTGATTCTGTTTAGGTAAGCGTTTAATATACTATGTAGTTTTTGAAAGTCAATTTTTTTCAAATCTCAGTGAATGTTATAAAACTAGACCTTTTACAACAGTCTAACATGTTATAAATCTCATGTGTTGACATTTTCCTCTTGTTGTTTATGACTACATGCTATATTTGTCATAGATTGTAATACATGTTGGGTATTTATGTTCATTTGACAATTGCCATTATGATAATTCAGACATATGAGTCTAGCTGCTAACTATCTCATTTCTCCTTAATCTTGACTATGATGTCAATGGAAATTTACCTTGTAAGCATTGTTGAGGATATTGATTTTGCATTGTACTTATTTATATGTTGCTTTTATTAGGCTGATAAGTTGATAAAAGAAGAGGCCCAGTATATTCGTATCGCGATGGAGCATGAAAGTGAACCCCTTGATGAATTTATTGAAGCACATAGAACTAGCCTGAATGACCTCATGTACTTTCCCACCCGTAATGCCTATGGTCTTTCAAGTGTTGCTGGAAACATGGAAAAGCTGGCGGCTTTACAGAATGAATTTGAGAATGTGAGAAACAAGTTGGATGATGGCAAGGAGAAGATAGTACGGCTGGAGAAGAAGGTGATGGTTCTCACACAAGGATATGAGGTATGTTGCTGGCATTCTGCACGCAAAATTTCTATACTTCATTGAATGCTGGTTGTGTTTTCTTTGCTTATAGTTGGTTTTGTAATTGAACAATGCTATTTCACCTGAGAAGTAAATCAAACTGAAAAGTGTAGCAACTGAAAATAGTTGGAAATCAACCCATGAGTGAGAAGCAGTGGCCTTCAGGTGCCATAAGTGGTGGGAAACACTTGGAAAAGCACAATTCCTTTGCTTTCGTTTGAATGTTGGACAAAATGCATATTTCCTTTGTAACTCATATTTATGTTGCCTGATTGCTTGCCTGTACACAATCTTGAATAATATACTTTGGCTATTGCATTTTTACAGACAAGAGCCAAAAAAAGCCTTTGGCCACAGATTGAGGCCACTTTCAAGCAAACGGACATAGCTGCAACAGAATTAGAATGCTTTGAAGCTTTGCAAAAACAGGAGCATTTAGCAGCATCACACAGGATAAACAATCTACGGGATGAAGTACAGAAGCAAAAGGAACTTGAGAGAACTTTGCAAAATAGGTATGGGAGTCTAATGGAAGAGCTGGAAAAGATACAAAATATCATGGACCAATACAGGGTACAAGCACAACAGCAAGAAGAAATTGAAGCAAACAATCGAGCTCATGAGTCAACAGAGACTCTAGCTGATGAAACTGTTGTGCAGGATACAGAGAATTCTAAAGCTGTGCCTCAGTCAGTCGAAAATGGGAGTGCTATTGCAGTTGATCCACCTCATGGTGTAACCACTGACCAGCAAGTTGGCACCGTGCAAGACCAGACTACTGCTAGCCCCAAAAATGACATGGATGTGGATTCTGGTACGAAGCAAATGACAGACAACACTGATGTAAAATTGTCAGATGCTACACCTCCCACTGAGGATGACACCGGAAAAGTGGAAGGTACTGCCACTGGTGCTTACATTGATAATGGGGAGGCCGCACTAGATGATGGTGCCGCAGCGGCTGCAGAGACAAGAAGTATTGATGGAAATAAGGAGGATCAAGATGTAGTAGTTATGGATGCTGCAAACTCCCATGATGACAGCACACAAGAAACCACTGCTGATGATGATGATGGGGATAAGATGCAAGTTGCTGATGGCAATGGAGAGGGGACAAAATAGGCCAGAGACTGTAGTATGGGAACATATTAGGCTGGGGAGTTTCTCAAAGCAGATCTCAATATAGGTATTGAGCTGAATAAATTGCATGGAGAATGAGTCCTTGTTTGTTGCAAGATATCTTAACCAAGATAGGTGGGATTGAAGCTGAGATTTTGTGATGATCACCAGTAAGTCTGTAAAATATAATGATGGAACCGATAAATTGTATCAGCATTGTGATGTTTGACTGTATTTTTCAGATTTTGTCCTCCTGCCCTTCACTAAGTGGATGTTGATCTTTTCTTCTTCTTTTTTTCGTTTTAAAAATACATAGGATTTTGTCAATGAGTTCGGTTCTGATCCGCCATGCCCTTCATATGAACTTTAATTGGATCGGGTAATTACTATGTTAGTTCATTTATCAATAGTCCTTGTATATTTTATTATTTGTTGTCACTGTTTGTTTTGGTACTACTAGTAGTGGTTATGCCATTTTCAGTTTAAAGTGCCGTCTGATAAATTGGTTCTTTTAATAACCATTTAGTAGTTGTCAGTTTCTTAGTCCTTTGCCGTGAGTTGAGCAACTTTCGGCATAAGGTGTAGTCAGACTCTGATGTCGGTGGTTCTAGAAAAAGTTTTGAACTCTGTACGTCTTTGATCTAGGCATGATATTTTGATTAAACCATTTTTTTTATGCTTGACAAAACACTCAAATTGGTTTGGTCCTCACGTTTCAAAATAAATGGTAAATTAATTCCTCTATACAATTTCGGATGGTTAGGAGGGATCAATTTGTACCTTTTTATATGATATGAGGGATTAATTTAAAATTTTCAAAATATAAAATATTAAGTTATCTTTGTATGTTTTAGAGTAGACAATTTGGGTATTTACTCTTTTTAAATAAATTAAAACTTGATTGAGTAATAAAGTTATTGGATCAAATTGATCAATTTGAATTTTAGACAAAATTATGCACAGTAACTCAGACAGGTTATAAAATTTTAAAAACAAAATTCAACAAATATTTTATAACACAAATCTTACTATCTAATTGGATGAACAATTTTACGGACTAGCATGAAAAGCAAAGCAGGCAATTGATTTGATGGAAAATTACTAAGGGAGATGGATGGAGAAAGAGTAGTGGCGAAAGTACCAAAATAACTTCTCATACTAAATACCATTTCTCTTTACAATACATGTAAAAATAAACTATATTAATATAAAGGGTTTATCTAACATATGCCCCAAGTACATTGATTATGGTTTAAAGAAAGAAAAGTTTGTATTGAAAAATGAGTTTGTATAAGTTTCCAATGTATTAATGTATCAAAACCTTTGAAACTTTCTATTTTTTGTATCATTAATTATTGTCTTCAAGGTTATCAACTCCGAAGTTTATTTAAACTCATGGAGCAAAGATGAACTCAAATCATAAACTTGTAAGAGTTTACTTATTTTAAAAATTAATATTAAAAAATATTTATTACACCTAATTATAGTAAAATAAATTTTTGATAAAATAAAAATATATAAAAAAATTTAGTTGCAACATTATGATGAAACAAATACAAGTCATAAAGTATAAAATACAAATTAAATTCTTAAATATAACATATCAAAACTTTGGGATGTAAAAAATCAAAATAACTTAATACATTAGAACTTCAATTTTGGAAGGTTTAGTTATAAGTTTTGATTGTGAAATTTCAAGTTTTGTTGCTTGAGAGACCAAATTCTAAGCGTAAACTCATAAGTTTATCCAAGTTTATAAGAGTTTATCAGAGTTCATCTAAGTTTACCTAGTTTACTCATACTTGAGTTTTCAAGCAAATTAACTCTAGAGTTTATTCTTGTGTAGTTCATTGAGTTCCTAATGTAGAAGAGAGGCTTGTTCTTCTTTTTTTCCTTTTTGTCCTTAAGTTGTTTCTACTCTTGCAGACCATCGCAATTAAGAAGCGCGATTATAATTGTCTTCTCAAATATTAATTCTTAATCCTTTCACTATGAGTACAATTTGCTTTCCACTACACCCGACCTTTGTTGGTGGAGAGGCATGAACTTTGAAGAGGAGCCGGTGGCAGTTTTGTCTACACAGTTGATGGGAGGTCTTGACATGATTAATTTGATGTTGCAACTTGCAAGTTTATGTGAGGGTTAATCCTTATTTTAGTCCCTCATTTTTTATTTATGAGTCATTTTAGTCTTTGATTTTTAAAATAAATCAAATTCTTCTGACATTGTAAAATATGAGTGATATTAATCCCACAATCCACTCTTACTTAATATTCTATCAATTAAATGATAATAGATAACCTTAAGTTATACTTTAACATATCATATATCATCTTAAGTATAATCAAGTTTAAAGTGATTTATTTAGGTGTTTAAAATTATACAAAATGAATCATTTAAATATTAATTATAAATCATAAAATGATTTATTTTGTGTAATTTTATATATCAAAATAAGTTATTTTAAAATCATTCAGCTTCAGAATTACATATGGTATTAAGATATCACTTAGCATTAAAGATCATTATTTAATTGATAAAATGTAAAAAAAAATGAAATAGTTAACTTACTCACATTTTTAATATTTGTTAATTTAATTCATTTTAAAAATCAAGAACTAAAATTTTAATAAAATGGAGGAAAAATGAATATTAACTCTTTATTTGACCTTACTTCTAAGATCATTTTAACTTTCCAAACAAGGCAACCGGGAATAACGGAGAAGGCCAAAACGAAAATTGCAACTTCCATTACTGAAATTGACAAATGATATGTTCAAAGCTTATTTAAATTGACCAAGTTCGCGTAAAACAAATTTTTTTTTTAAAAAGGACCAGGTTCAAATGGGGAGGCTATGGCCCGAGTAGTCCAATAATTTGTCTTGAAGCTTGGGTTCAGCTCTTCCAATACATGTATGCTTTCATGAGATATCAGCATCATTAATAATTAGTAACTAGAGGGTTATTACATGTTAGCTTTAGAATCTTTGAATGAAGACAAACATTTGTAATTGAATATTTTAATGTGGTAGTGTTTAGCCATCAATATGAAGATACATTAAGAAAACACGACGACAACAACCCTGTTTGTCTCCTATTCGAAGAGGAGACCTTCAGCATCAGCTAACAACATTCTGTTGCATACAAAATGAAAGCTGATGTGGCAATCCACATTCTTGGAGGGAAGCATGAATATCAATCATCAAAAAGGAATATTCCAGAATGCTAGAGATGCTGAACAAAGACAAGACACCTCACATGAGAAAGAAAAGAATATCTACACAAAGGAAGAAGATTTGAAAGGGACAACTCATGGAATAGAGGCAAGGACACTACACTAGCTATCAACGGTCTAAACTTTTCCTTATTTAAGAAAAACATTATGGTTGAAGCAAATTAGAAAAAGAGAGGAGCTGTTATATGAAAATACCATTTCCTTGCAACAATTTCTTTTTCTCCTCTCAAACACTACTCTGAATTTGTGTAAGGAACTTTGTGTTGTATCTGTTTTTCTTTGAGAGCTATGAGGACCGGTGTCATTTTCAGAAAAAAGGCCGATTTATGTTGTGAGGTATTTATTGAGAAAAAGTCATTTTGAGTGAAATACTATTTATAAGGAGCTCTGCTCCATCTGTTTGGTTTCGATTTTGTAAGAGCTACAGATGTTTGGTTTCAATTTGTAAGAGCTGTGTCTCTTTTGGTTTGGTTTTGGTTTAGCTTCCACTAGGTGAGTGGCAAGCTTTGGCTTTGTATCTTGGTTTGTATTTGGAAACTTTGGCTTTAGTGGACATCCTACCTTGGGTAGGTATTAGATGTAGGTTCCAAGATTAGGGAACCAAACCAGTATAAATATCTAGTGTCAAGCTTCTCTTCCTTTCTCTCCTTGTAGCATATATTTTCTGCTATTGTTTTGCCTTATATATCTATCCAAATTTGTTTTTATGAAGTCATCTGAAACTTTTCTTAAAACTTGTTTTGTATCAGCATTAAAAAGGGATTATTTTTAAGATATGATATGTGAATTCATTTTCTAGAAGTTTTAGGAGACATTTATCTAAAAATCTCTAGTGTCAGCAGGAGATATTTGCTGAAATTTTGATCAGTTTTGTGAGTTTGCAGAACAAATTTTTAAAGTATACTTGATTCAACCGCCCTTCTCAAATATATCTAGACTATCATTACACATTTTATTTTTGGGTGAATCTGTATCTACTTAGAAATAGTGACTAATCCTCTCGATATTTAAAGTATAGATGTGAGTTTTGACTTTATATATGAAACTCTCCATATGTACATTATAAATTAAACCCTAGTTAGATTTTTTATCACACGTTTTTTAAAATTATACTATAATCATTCAAATATTTTTATATTTATATTTCAAATAAGTAGAAAACATTATTAAATTCTAATTGCTGCTATAGGGGTGTTAATTCCATGTTCAGAGGAGAAACCATTAAAGCTTTTTGAGCAAATCACCATTACCCTCAATTTAATTGGACCTCACCTTTGAAGGTAACAGTGTATCACCAACACTGATGCACATTCAAAGTTCAGAGACGAGCTCGAAGATTTGGCCTTTACCTATATAAGGCTAAGGCAAAGAAACTGAAGCCAATTTTTCATGCTCCCTGCTCGGAAATTGACAATTTCAAAATTATATAGTAAAATTAATTACACTTAATGTTAGAGGTTTTAATAATCAAACTTTGGACATTTTTTTATTTTTTATTTTGGGAAAAAAATTTAAAAAAAAAGAAAAGATCATGGGAAAAAATAGTACTCATACAACATTAACTAGAACACAGCATGGAAAACTAAAAAAATAAAATTAGGGATGACAATGGACTAGTTTTAGCTCAATCCAATCTTGCCCCATATTTTATTAATACTAGTCTCAACCTACCCCTCACTGTCCATGGGTATTAAAAATTAAAACCTACACCCTACCCATGGATAGCTATTTTTTTTTTAAAAAAAACACCTACATAATTATTGTAAAACCTATTAAACATATAAAAGAACGGAGTTTCAATAAAATAAGAAACAATAAATAAACTAAGGTAAATGCAATCATCTAAAGTATAACAAATGTCAATATTTATTCAGTATAAGAAGGACCACAATACCAATAAAATAACAAACAAATAAACAAACAAACAACAAATCAAGGAGGTTGCAATGTGAATAATAAAACAAGAAGGAATGAAGTATATGGGGTTAGGGAATTAGGGTTTAAACCTTTTAAATACATAATATATATATATATATATATATATAATTATATTTATATGTATTGTGTAGGTGAGTATGGGAATTCCTTCTAAACTTAGCTCACACAGTACCTACCTATTCCAATGTGGGTGGGTTTAAAACAAACACAACTCGAGTAGATTTGGTAGAGCGAGTGCCTCGTAAATAGGCTAGCAATTATGATCCTTAAATAAATGGAAACAAAACACATGGTATACTTAAGAAGAAACCTTGTTTGAGAAATACTTAATACTCTGGAGTAAAAATATATTTGCTTTGTTCTATTTAATAAATAACACATTAATTTATGCATATTTAATGTAATAGTTGATGTGCCATTTATTAAATGGAATAGGACAGCCTCTTGCTCACAAAGTACTTAAAATTTCTCAACTTTCTAATGGTATATGTAACAATTTTACTGCATTATAATTGAATTACTAACATATTTTAACCATTATCAACACATAAAATAATATTATTAAAAAACTTAATTTACAGCGTTCAGGAGATAAAAAATTTACATTACCGTTACTTGTTGCGTATAAGCACGCTTATAATAGAGATGAGCATGGTTGATCCACTTGTTTCCTTTTAATGATTTAGAACTTTTCCTATTTTGCAAGACCTACAAGTTACAATATAACAAGAAAATAAGGTATAATGTAATTTTGCACGATTATTGGCGCCTAGTCAGTAGTCACTTGCTGTATTTGAATCAAATCTCTATCAAGAAAAATGTCATCCACTTCAAATATATATATATATATATATATATATATATATATATATATATATATATATATATATATATATATGTCATGTGGAAGCGATACATATTTTATTTTTGACAAAATAGCCATTGCTTTATTTTTTAGTCAACTTAGAGTTTTGGCTAATTATGTCATTTTTTCTTATATACATTAATTACTTTTTTAACTCTTTCTCCCCCTTTATAAATTTTTTCTTTTCTATTTCTCTCTCATCTTAATTAGGTACTATTTTGTCAGTTTTTCTGCTTATTTTCTATTGTGTAGATTAAATGAATTATTTTTTTTTTTTGGTGGAGAATGATTTTTTTTGGTGACCTAATTTGTGTGATTTTAATATCAAAATTTGAAGTTATTCCTGAAATTATTTGAAGTTTATCTTTCCCAGAGAAAGCCTACACGTAAAGGACAAATATTTGAATTTTAATTTAACATCTATCATTTGAGATTTATCTTTCATTCAATTTAATGATAAATATAAGGCACGTCAAAATAACATTAATGAAAGGACAATTCATCCAATAGGTGGGATGGTGGGATCAACGACGTTAAGAATGAAAAAACTGAAAGTGGCTCAACTTTTATTTCTACCTTTTGGTTTTTAATTTTTTTTGTTTTCTCATTTTCATTTTAATTTTAGTTATAGAATTGCATTGTATTCGCTGAAAAAAGTGTCTTACAATTCCAACATTTTCAAAATTAAAAATATTCACATTTTAACATAAGTTATTTTTACTACTAATGTCATTATAGATTTTTGACTTAAATAGTGATGGAAGATGACTGAAAACTTAGGGGGCAAACATATTCCCAAATAAATTTTAAAATACTAATACGTAAATGAACAATTTCATATATCATACTTTAGGAAATTTACTTGAAAAGTACAAAAAAAATTATTTAAAGAATAAAGTAGCAGTAGAATATGTTGAGTTCACATTGTCCTTCATCATTAGAAAAATGAGATGGAGTTATTTAATTTACCCAGGCAGACAAAGGATTACATAGGAGTGTTGGAATGATGAGAGTGACTGCATTGGCTATCACTTCGTGGATTAGTCGTGGACGAATGAAACAAGAAGGGAATGCAAGAGATTCATAAGCGATATGTGGAATGTGATACTGTCTGTATTACTCTTGTCCGTTTTGATATTGGAATTGGTATAGAATCTTAAATTTTATGTTTGATGTTACTAAAGAATTGTAACATAAATATTATTGAAAAAATGAATGAGAAAGAGAAATAATTATGTAGAATTTAACGATGAAAGAGCTGTTTGTTAAGTTTTAACATTAACAATTCATAGGATATAGATTAGAAATTAAGAACAATCCATTTAAGTTGTTTTTGAATTCCATGAAATTAAATTATAGAATTATAATTTTAATTCTATGTGTTATTCTAAACATGAAAATTGAAATTAGGACCCTAATTTCAATTCTAAACTTCAATTTCATATTCAATTCCAACGTTAAACAAATTGAAGAAAAGACTAAAGTTTGAAAGAGAGATAAAAAATAAGGTATTGTTTATTTTGACTTTTGAGATGAATGTAGATAAAAAAAATGAAATTGATTAAAAAGTTTTGGACTTATTATATATTGGTGGAGATTTTCTCTCTCACACATAACATAACATATTAACTCTCTAACAATTATAATAATTAGTATAAATTACACTAACCTCTCATGATTTGATAAAATTCACCCGACTCTACTCTATTTGTCTAGATATTGACCTTTTTGAATATATTGTTCCATGTGCGATAGAGGGGAGATGGGTGTAATGTTTTTATATTTTAGGGAATTCAATAATGATTTTACAAATTAGACTTAGCTTTTGGGCAAATTTTATAAATAGAGAAGAGACAACTTAAATTTTATCAAATCTTATGAGAGAGGTCAATGTAATTTACCTTAATAATTATTTTTTTGGAGAGACAACTTATGTATATATATAACAATTTTTTTTTTTTTTTGCGGCAGCTGTCCCGTAATTGGCCCTAACTAATCTATGCCACTGGACTTTGCAAGTAAAATTTTGCCTTATGTTTAATTTACATTACATTTATTATTATATTTTGCTAAGATAATATAAATATTTTTTAATATTATTTTTAAATTAAATAAACTCTTACAAGTATAGGATTTGAGTTTATCAAATAAACTCTTACAAGTGCAGGATTCGGAGTTTGAGAGTCCTCCAAATGAATTTTCTTTTTTAGTTTTCATCATATTTCCTTAACACATCTTAATAAATAATAGTCATCTTATCAGGGAAAAAAAAATTCAATTTACCTCCTTCAACCTAAAGTCATGGCACACTAGTTCTTAAATTTTTAAAAACATATACTATAATCTCTAAACTTTTGAAATATGCATGTTAGTCATTCTCTTTAATTTTTTTGGTCAAACATGAATGGGAATTATTACAGTTAAATCACGTGATTATTGTTGTATTAACTTTTTTAATGAAAAGAACTTACTTTATCCACGGTAACAGTATAACTTAGATTTCAATATATGTCTACCGAATCTTGGCTTAGTTTTCTCTAATCATAAAACTTAAACTAACAGAGAGCTTGTCTAACCAATTAAATCAACCAAGTGTCGGTCTTTATTTATATTTTTATGTGTTTTATTTCACTTTTTATATATCTTTTAAATTTATTATTAATAATCATCTTTTAATTTATTGTTAAAATTAATAAGTGAGTGAAATATTTATAAAGTGATAATTGCGTATTAAATATTTCAATAAAATCTAATTCAATGAAATAAACTAGTTTTTAACTTCCTTACAATATATATAGTCTTTAACTTATAATCAAAGGTTTTTAATAATTTTTATATAACAAACCTTAGCCGGCTCATAAAAAACTGGTAAGAGTTTAGTGTAATGATAAGCGAACTGTACTTCAAAAGAGAGGAACAAGCTTCACATCCTCAGAAAGATAATTGTTATGAGAGTCCTTTGCAATGTAAATAGAGATATTTTAAAGACAAAAACTACATTAAAAGATCAAATTAACATCTTAAAACATAAAAATAATCTTTAATAACACATTCATTTAGGAGATTAATTTATATGCAATTATAGTGTAAATTTTTTTTATATTGTCATCCAAACAAATCTCTCCATTTACATGACTTTTCAAATAGCTATGGAGGAAATTAACTACATTTATTAATGTGACATCACATAATCATATTATTATATAAATTTTTTTATATTGTCAATGTATTTAAATTAAATCCTTCATTAAATGATTACTATGAAAATCAATTAAACGATTTGTAACAATTATTTTCTTAATAGTTCTGATAAGTACACAATAAAAAAATTTCTAAAATATTTTTCTTCTCTTTTAAAAACATTAGATATTTTTATTTTTTTCAATTAATACTTACTGATTTTGTAACCAATAAAAAAAATAACACTTACTGATTTTTTGGTAGTGTAATACTTACTGATTTAAGCTACAGTCGGATCTAACTAAATCTTCACATAAGGAAAATATTGGAGAAACGTTGCTAAGAAATCCAAGCGTCATCATAATCAATACTTTTACGGTAAAGAATGTTTAATACTTTCTTTCTTAAATAAATAATACTCCTTCGTCCCATTTATAAGTGTCTTTTTAGGATAAAAAATTTTGTCCAATGAATTTTAAAAAAATATCAATTATCATTTTCCATTTTTTTATTGTACATATTTTCTCTCTCATAAACTTTTCATCATGATTATAGCACAATTTTCTTAAACAACAATTTTTTGTCAACATAATTTTTTTTATGTGTATCTGTGTATTTTAAATAAAATTTTAATTTATGTCTCAAAATCTTAAAAAAAAAAAACACTTGTAAAATACACGGGGAGTAAGATAAGAACTATGACTCTGATTCATTACTATGCATTATTGAACCATCAATCTTAAGATAAGCATTCCCGAAAAGATAAAAAATGACAAAATGGATAAAGTACAGTGCATACCATTCGTGGAAACTTCGTCACTGATCATCACAAAACATCACATATAAAAAAAAACAAGTGGCAAAGAAAAATTTAATTTATAACCAAAAGAAAAAGAAACTTACTAGCGCGTGGCAACCTCCATGACTGGTTGCCTCGCCTGCATGTGTGTGTTCATATAATTGAGAGCAATTGTTTTATAGAGAGATCAGCACTACATGATTCCTTGTCCAAATTGCCCATTTCTTCCTCCCTATATAAATAACCCCTTAAGCTTGTGATTCTTCATATTCAATTTTAATCTGTGCATGCAGTTTCAGCTGAGGAGCTTTGAAAAATAAGTGTAAGCCACTTTGGTTCCTTTTTTAATTTTGTTCACTTTGCAAACTTTTCGGAGTATCTGGTAAATTAAACAACTCTTTCAATGAGTCATCATGATGATATTCATGACATGACCTTGCTGTTCTTTTCTCAACCGCACTGTTGTGATTATACGAAAACATAAGCGATAATTTTATTTAAATTTTCAGTTTTTCGAATTTTCTTTTAAGAAATATTGAAAATTTTAAAAATTAAAAAATAAATAATAAAAATTAAAAATTAAAATTAAACATGTCCTAAACAACCAAAACCATATCAACTTATTTACTATTTTCTTCATTTCATATTAATAATCATTCTTAAAATTTATAACTAAATATATTTATTTTTTAATATATTAAAATTATACAGTTTATTCTGAGCAACCATTACTATGGAATATGGAGGCAGTACTTTGCTTTTTAGCTTTTTTTAAAGTCAAAAATTAGTATTACCTTAAAAGCTGCTTGGTTTCTGCCAGTTCCGAAAACCAAGGGAAAACAACATTTATTTTTTGGTAGTTCACGCGTTCTGTTGCATGCCGTCATATATTCCCATTTCCCTGCAAGTACTGAGTACCATAGTGTCTCTCTTCCTGTGATTTTTTTTATATTTTTATTATAGGCACTAATTAACATGAGGTTAATTACCGTATCTGTTATTGTTGTGTTTATGTCACTATGAGGAATTTGCAGCTTCTAATGATTTCTCTAATTTTATTTCTGTGGATAGGAAAGTGGGCTTCAGAGAAGAACTTGATCATGTAATGCTCTATTTCACTCTTTCTCTTTTAAATTTTAATATTTTGTTAATTATTTTTTTTAGCTTGAATTTCATTTGAGGCTATTTCAAGATCACCCCACTTCTTTTTTTTCCTTGCTTTTTCTCAGTAGAATTGTTCAATTCAACTTCTAAATTCTTCGGTATTTACCACGTTTCTTTTTCCCTTTAATTTTTTTTTTTTTTTTTAACATGGATTCCGGAGACTACTACTGATAGACAAAACTGTGCTTCCGTGTATAACTAGTTCTTTTCTTTCTTCTTCCCTTCATAATCTACAATTGCATCTTATTTTATCTTGATTACTGAATTTGAATTCCAACGATGGTGGCAGAGAAATGTCATTGTAAGCATCCCTTTGCATAAAAATTGGTGATTTTATTATTTTGATGTTGTTTTTGTTGCCAAATGGAAAAATGATGAGAAACTAGGAATATGGTCTATGACTTTTTTGACATTTTTTTGGTTTGTGTTTTTTAGTTGCAGAGAAAATGGTAACTAGAATAGTGGACCTTAGATCAGACACAGTTACAAAGCCAACTGAGGCAATGAGAGCTGCCATGGCCACTGCTGAAGTTGATGATGATGTTCTAGGCTATGACCCCACTGCTTTCCGCTTAGAAACTGAGATGGCAAAGAGAATGGGAAAGGAAGCTGCACTTTTTGTTCCTTCAGGGACTATGGGGAACCTCATAAGTGTGCTCACACATTGTGATGTTAGGGGAAGTGAAGTCATTCTTGGTGACAATTGCCACATCTTTATTCTTGAGAATGGAGGGATTTCAACTATTGGAGGGGTGCATCCAAGGCCAGTGAAGAACAATAGTGATGGAACCATGGACATTGATTTGATTGAGGCTGCTATAAGGGATCCAAGGGGGAGTTAGTTTATCCAACTACTAGGCTTATTTGCTTGGAAAATACTCATGCAAAGTAAGCATTTTTTTCGATTATACTTGGGGCTTTGATAACTTCTGCTGCCTGAGGAGAAAGAAAAATTATTTCATCATGCCCAGTGTAAAATGGCTCATTGGTTGCAAATATTTATAACTTATTTCTTAAGGTGTGTTTTCATTGTCGAGTAGAAATTCTGCCTATTATCAAGCCTTCTGTGGAAGGTTCAAGTTGTTTTCTCAGTACTACAAGAATTGGCACTTCATTGCTCTGTGCCCTTTGTCTAGTGTTGTTGGCAATCACTAGCACACAGACATTAGAAATGATCGTGTGCTCATGCAGTTTGCTGATATGTCTTTGAGTTATGAGAGTCCATTTGCTTTCTGAAGTGATTCAAATTTATAGAATAATTGTGTTTGTGACTGATATTTGTCTTGAATGCAGCTCTGGTGGCAGATGCCTTTCAGTTGAATATATAGACAAAGTTGGAGAGCTTGCTAAGAAGCATGGACTCAAGCTTCACATTGATGGAGCCCGTATTTTTAACGCATCGGTTGTAAGTAAATTTGTGTTCTACGCTTATGATTTGTTTACAAGTTTATAATAAAGTTCCTACAAAGATAGATTTTGATTTCCTTGGTGAATATATGAATTTGCGTAAATAATATCTGTCAGAAAAAGATCTCAAATGATGAACTTAAAATGGACAGATTCATATATCTTCTCAATCTTGATCTAGCTCTGTTGACTGCAGTGAAATGTTCACTGCCAACATATATAGGCATTTGTTAGTGTGAATATAAGGGAAGGTTATTAAACTTACTTACCAGTCAGGGGTATTTCGTGAGTCGCCATAGTAAATTGAGATGGATCAGCAGCTGCAAATGACTAATGGAGTGGCTTTTCATTGATGCCATGGGGTAGCTTTTCTCTTGTTTGCAACCCGATCTTTGTTTTTATTTGTCCAATAAGTTTGTAATCTGGCTAGCTATTCCTTTAATGCCTATTCACAGAAAAAGAGAACTGCTTGGGAATGTGAACTTCTTCTAAGAACAACTTAAATGAACATCTTTGACTGCAATACTTACAAAAATTTGTACGTGAATGTCATAATTATTGGTTCCTTGTATCTACATGGAGCATCGCTGACACTTAAATCTGGTGGTTGCCAGTGCCCCAGGTAACATGCTCTATAAATATCCTCTTTACCACTTAACTACCAAATTTGAAACTACAATATAATCTGAGATGACACAAATCATAATGGGCTAGTTGTCCTGTGGAGGACCCTGTAGTGACTTTGCGTGCCTGTAGCTTATTTGTGTCCATAATTAGGTTTGTGTGTATCATAGTTGTCCTTTGGCAATCTGAATTGCAAATTACAATTTAACGAAGTTCAAAGAACAAGTATACTTTCAATTTGAGTGATTACAAGCCATTCCTGCGCTTGTATACTATGAAGTAACATAAGTAATCCCTTCAGTGCATTTTTTCCAGTGAGTAACCCGATTCTCTTGTTTACCACTTTTTCTTAATGTTGGTGAGGTATGAGGACAATATCATGTCTTTTATAATATATCTAGCTTTCTGTTTTGTGGTTCCTGTCCTTTTGCTTTTTGTCTCTGCTTCCTGCTAACATATACCAACAACTACTGAATTAATCAATTGAAAATTTTGGTTTTTCAGGCACTTGGTGTTCCTGTTGATAGGCTTGTCCAAGCAGCTGATTCAGTTTCAGTATGCTTTTCTTTTCCTTTTCTCTTTTGCCTAAGATTCGGCATGGCTTCTTCACCTTGGCATTTTGACCTATGTTAATGAAGAAAGTTTCATAGGACTAATCATCTATTTCAAATCAAACTTAGTTATTTCTATACACTACTGTGATAATCAACCTAACCAACTAATTATTCCTTTGAAAACATTAGGTTTGCCTATCTAAAGGTCTTGGTGCTCCAGTTGGATCCGTTATTGTTGGTTCCAATAGTTTTATCACCAAGGTAGTTAACATTTTTCTTTTGGTGGGAAAATTAATAGCTGCTAGATTCTTCCTGCAATACTTTGGGGTTTTAAGTCTGTTATATTTGTATTTTTAGGCTAGACGACTCCGAAAAACCTTAGGGGGTGGAATGAGACAGGTTGGTGTCCTCGCTGCTGCTGCACTTGTTGCCTTACAGGAAAATGTTGGAAAGCTGGAAAGTGATCACAAGAAAGCTAGACTTTTGGCTGGTAAATGTCATACAATTTTAAATGATGCCACATCTAGTCCTAGTCTATTTGCAGGAATATAATTTTGCAAACCCAGAATCCTTTTCTTTTGAACTTTGCTTTTCTCCTGTAACAATTTTTTCCCCATCATTTCAGATGGATTGAATGAAACTAAAGCACTGAGAGTGGATGCATGCAATGTCGAGACCAATATTGTGAGTATTTATTTAGTGTTACATTTTTAGGCTACTGGAACTGGATTATTGCTCTGGTTGCTTCTGCTTTGAAAGGCTATTTGAATTCTGCATTGATTACATTGCCATTACTTAGTTTCTCACTTGTCTCTAAATCATGTCCCCTTTCTGTCCCACTACTCACTTCTTGCCACATGGAACATGAGCATTTAATAATATTTAAAATTTTAAAATAGTTACTAAATATGGATTATTCATCTTTCACATGGCAATAAATAATTGATGAGATGGGAAAGGAGACATGATTTGAGGAGCCCCCAAATATTTGTCATATAATGTCCAGTGCCAAGCTATCCCTGGATCAGAGCTTTGTGTAAATCCTTAATAACTGTAGATTTAAAGTGCTATGAATGAACATTCTTTATGTATCTTTATCCTAACAACCAAATTTTTTGCTATCCCTGATACTAGATATTTGTTGACATTGAAGAGGGTGCACAAATAACAGCAGGAAAGATAGTCAAGGAATTGGAAGAACGTGGTATCCTTGTGATGGAAGTTAGCTCATCAAGGTCTTATTTTCCCACAACAGCATTCATTCTGTCATAAATAATTGAAATCATTGTTAATTTTGAAATGAAGCTATGTCCAGTGCTGTGAGTTTCACTGAGGTTGTGTCCTTCCAAACTCATGTTTTAGTTGCTAATGTTGTTTACTATTACCTCCTTATTTGTGTGTCCAAATGTCAGAAACAAGTGAGCATGTGCTGATCTTCTCTATTTCTTTTTTACCAGCATAATTTCTTCTTTGAATGTTATGTGGTAATGTTAAATACATCTGTAACTGTTCAAGTGTTACAGAAATCTGGCTTTGCATCGTTAATGTTAACATATTTTATGGGAAATGTCTATGCATTGTAAATTAGTTTTACAATGTCAACCAATAGAAATCAAAGAAAGTGTCAAATTATGGTTAGTAGTTATTACAGCAGGTAGTTATCTTACATTAGTTAGTACTTTCTTGAAATCCTATCTATATACACATGTGAAGCAATTTATTGATATCAGATAACTATTGCACTCTATGGACAATATGGTAATTGGCAAGATGCTGATGACAGTGTTTGCATTTTCCAGTTTGAGAATTGTCATCCACCACCAAATATCCTCAAGTGATGTGCAATATACCTTGTCATGCTTTCAGGTGATGAGTAGAAAATATATTAATCTCTTCTTGTTTTTTGTATCCATTATGCTTTGCTACTTTAATTTCCTTCAACTGGCATATATTTTAAACTGTTAGAAGATGAAACTCACTACTTATTTATATCTTTTTGTTTTTTATGTTCCATGTTGCAGCAAGTTGTTAAGGGAGTACACAATGAAAATGGCAATTAATGGAAAAAAAAAATGAATTTGGAACTTTGCTACCTTATTACTATCAAAAGATGAATTCCATTCGATTGTGTTAGTTGCTGTGGACCTTTGAAAGACAAGACAAATCTATTGTCTTTGCTCGTTTTATGTTCTTTAATGTACCCTGAAGAACACACAAGGATGACCTCCTTGATGTTCCCTCTAGTGAATTATTGTGATTTTAGCCAATACTCCTCTTGCTTTTAGCATGAACTGCCTTATGGATTATTGTTACTGTCCCATCATTTGGAATAGAGTGATTGCATGTTTCATATACCATTTTTTTTTTCTACATCCACCAACATCTTTTACTTGATCCATTAGAGTGTGTTTGGTTTGCCCATTTTCTATTTTCATTTTCAAAGAAAATAGAAGACATATAAGAAAATATGTTTGGTTTGGTTTTCAGGAAATGATTTTTGTGAAAACATTTTCTAAAAGAGCATGAATTTGGAAATGCCAATTTCACATTTTCAACATTTTCTATTGTATCTACTAAAAACGTTTTCATTGAAAACGCGATGGCACTACGGTAAATATAAGAAAATTTCTCTCTTTTCACCTCAAACTCCCAGTCTTAAATCCGTGACAGACTGACCGAATCCGTGAGACAACACTAACGTGCATTATTCAAATTTTTTCCATCCTAGGTTCACGTACGGACGAACATACCTGTTCCCATTTCAATCAAAATAACAAAAGGATTTTCAAGTAATTAGGTAGGGATTGATCAGAAGTCTCGTCTTTTTTGTTATTTACCAAAAGAAAAATTAAAAATAGATTAAGTCCACCCAACTATATCAAAAGTTGCCACCATTCCACCTAACTAGCTATTACATTTGATGCATTATTATATTTAAATTTTTATTTCTTTGATTGCATTTTATTATTTTTTTGTATATTTCAAATAATTATTTATTTATTTATTTTTATTATTATTACTACTACTACAATTTATCTAAAATCAAATATATACCAAACGGGTTTTTTCGAGAAGTACTTGTTTCTAAGGTTAATTATTACTTGTAATTTATTTTTTTTTTGTTTTGAAATAACTAATGAAATAATATTCACTATGGTGTTTAATATTTTATGAAGTTATTTTTTATTATAAATTACTTTAATATATGAACCAATGAAAATAATATATATATATATATATAATTTTTATTATTTAATATTATATATAATATTATTATCTTAAATTTGATTTGGAAAAGTATAGCTTGAAAATAGACAAACCAAACATATTTTCATTGTTTTCACTTTTAGAAAATAGAATTTATTTTTATGAATTAAACCCATTTCTTAATTTTGAAAATATGAAAATGAAAATCCTTTTCAAAAAATAAAAACAAGAAATATTTTCATAAACCAAACACACTCTTAATTTTTATAGGAAATCAGTGCAGGTACACTAGGTTACTAATACTATTGGAAATTTGCATATAAATAGCTGGAGATTTCAGTTACATTACTGACGATGAAAAAATATGGTAAAATCATACGTTTATATTTGGATATTTCAATTATCTTATTAGTGAATCCACCGGAACAATATCACACCTATGGTTAATAATCGTATCATATTTATTACATGGGTTAGATTTTAATTAATGTATTAATTGTGTAAAAAGTCTTACATTATCATTCAATTTTATGTTGTTACATTTTTTTGGTACAATTATATTATCACAATTAATTGAACTTACATTCACTATTTGAAAGATCATGCTAATACAAAGATTTAATTAGAAAATAGTATAAAAGTTTTTTGGCTTAAATATATTTTTTATCCCTAAAAAATAACCAAATTTTGGTTTTAGTCCTTGAAAAAATATAGTTTTTGGTTTTATTCCAAATATTTCTAAAATTGTTTGATTTTAATCCATATAATTAGTCTATCTTTAATAAATGTTAAATTGGCTAACAGAAAACCACATTATTTTTATGATAGTTAGTAGTATATAGCATACTAGATTCTGTGTTAAAATCCTCATTCAATAATCCATTAGATTTAATCTATTAACCTATCTTATCATAGTCAATTACTCATTTTAAAGTAGGTTTTAACAGGTGGATTAAGGCCACGTCATATGATTGTAGCATTTGCCTCGAGGAAGGCCACACCAAGGACTATAAGGGGGAGAGTTCAACTTCTCCTTCAGAACATAGCCCCTTGTCCCAACCCCCCAACCTGTCCAAAAAAGAGTAGGTTTTGACATATAGTCCACATACTAGACTTAATATTTAATAAAAACAGACTAATTGTAAGGATTAAAATTGAACAATTTTGAAAATAATTGAAAAAATATTCTTTTTAAGAGAAAAAAAAATTTATTTATTTTTTAGGATTAAAAAATAATCAAAAATTTTTATAATATTAGTATATAAAAATTAAACTCTTACTACACTCACTAGAAACATAATTGCCTTGATTATATGCTCATCAATACTCAGTGTATTCAAACTAATATTTGAATCATGACTCCAAAAGATCTCTCTTATAGAAATGGTAGATGCCATGTTGCATTATTTAATAGGTTGTTTTATTAATGAAAACTGGATCACTTAACCAATTTTGTTTATTTATTTATTTTACTTGCTCACTCAACCGGTTTGAGTAAAGATGAATATAATGATTACCAATCACATCGTTCTATTTCTTTTTCAAAAAAAATTAATAATTTTTAATAGAGTACTAAAGTCTAGAAGTCTAGAACCATAGTTGTGCTGTTCTCAAGCGAATTTTTGTTCAACAAAATGTCATAACTTAAGTACCAAAAAAAAATGTCATAACATTGATTGGGACCGAAGGTAATAAATAATATGATCATAAACTTTTATTAAAATTAATCAGTTGTCCTACTCCATCCTAACTTGAAAATACACGTAAAAAAACATTGAAAATTCGATAGTGTCCCTTATTCTAAACCTGTGTTTAAATTTTAAAAGTTTAATTTGCTTATTAAATTACTCCGTCGTTGGCTCTTATTGCCAATATGATTCGTGTTCGACACAATCTTCCTTTGTGTTTGAATGAATCATTTTTAGAGAGCAATATAATTGAGGATTTTAAATGATTTATATTTTATAGCATGAGATTTCTTGTTTAAATGCTAACACCACCAGACTCTTGAGCCCACGTAGGAAAAGATCATGCATATAGAGCACCACATGCATATGCTTTATATCCATCTATAAAATTATATTTCAGTTATGATTTTCTTTGAATATTTATTTTTGGTTAAAATATTATTTGATTAATAAATATAAAATATATTTACATAGCACTCCAAATCCATATAAGAATTTATCATTTCTCGCTTAAAAGAAGGATCTTTCTCACATGGCTAAGGAACTTGATGGTCACGAATTATGAGAAATACTTAGATGCATTGAGAGTAAAAGAAATATTTGTTCTCATTTATTTATTGACACATAAGTTTTAGGTCATTATTATCTCCCACTTTTTCTATATTTTTAATGTAATAACTGATGTATTGATCAATAAATAAAGTAAAGTAAATATTTTGTTTTACTTTAATAGCACCTAAGATTTTCTTATGAATTACAAGTTCTGAGAGCTTGTATTGTCAGATTTTAATAAACTTATGGAAATTGCATAAATGACCCAATATAAAATAATAAAAATGATAAAATTACATTTAATCCCATATTTAGTTTCTTAGTTAGTGTCAAAAATGCATACTCCCTCAATTTCTTATTAATAGCTGTGGTGAGAAATGTTAATTTGGTACATTTAAATGTTAATGTATCTTGATGGACAAGATTGCCCCATTTATATAATACATGAACCTTGATTATAATACTTTTGAAAAATAAAAGTAAGTAATGACAAAATAAACATACACTAAGAATAGTATTGGACAAAATTTAATGCTTTATTGATATTACAAATAGACAGATATCTTAAAACAAAAAAGATTGACAGAAAGAGTAAAACTGATGAAGTATCAATTAAGTATTTTAATAAAGAAAAATACTAACTTCTACATCTTTATATGGAGTTTAGCAAAGAATATATCTTCTTTTAGACCAATAAATCACTCCTCTCCCTCTTTGTACTGTATTTTATAATTTTGTTTCATGTGCATTAATTACCAGTTTGATTTTTCAGTTACCTAATTAATATTCTCTCTTATCTTTATGAAATTTCAATAGTTATAAAAAATTCTAAAATAAAAACAAAAATATATCAACCACAATCTTGAAATAAAAACAAAAATAAAAAATTCAAATTATATTTAGAGTTTAATTTCTATGCATTGATAGTGTAAAATTTTTTTACACTATCATCCAATCAAATCATCTCATTTAATTTTCATGACTTTTCAAGTAGTGGATGTGAGATTTAACCACTTTTATTGATGTGATAATACATGAGTAGATGATAGTGTAAAAAAAATTTACATTGTCAATATATAAAAATTAAACTCTTATAGTTAACCATTTTTTTATAAAAAATATATTTAATGTTTATTATATTTTATTTTAAACTATTAAATTGTACTTAAGGTTGTAAAATATTAATATTTTAAATAAGAAACACCCTTAACACGGTAAGAATATTTTGTAAAATGATTTGTTATTTTAAATTATGAAGAATTAAAACACCCTTAATGAACATATGTTTGTTTAACAACTTACGTTCTCATCATTTTTTTTCTTTCTAAAAGAGTCACTCGGTATTACTTTTGCCTGAGTATATACACAAAAAATAGTAAACTAGTGGAAATTACATTACAAGGTATTTCAAATTTTAAAGTTTAATTTTAATACGTTGATTTTTTATACTATCAGTGCATAAAAATTACACCTTTAATTTTAAATATATTTATTCAATATATGATAATTTTATGATTTTAACTTTTTAGCTCTAATAATATAAATTTTTTTTATATTGTCATCCAATTAAATTATCTCATTTAAATAACTTTTTAAGTAGTAAATATGAGTTTTAATTACTTTTACTAATATAATAGCACATAATTAGATGACAATACAAAAAAATTTTACTGTCAATCATTGCATAGAATTTAATCTCTTATTTTATTTAAACTTTTAATCTAGCTATATGATTGATAACCTCTCTTCTCTAAATTTGGAAAATGCCTAACAACTATATAAAATTACAACATCCACCTGGACCATCATGGTCTATAACCCCACCCTCCCCATATTAGAGAACACTCCAAGAAAACTATCGTGTGTTTAATCTTGAGTTTTATAGTGGATCTCTTATTTTTAAGTTTACCATAGATTTTCTATTATTAGTAGTTGAATTAATCTATCTAATAAAAATAATAATCATTTAATAATTAATAATAAAAAATCTATAATAAATAAAAAAAATTAAGATTGACCTTATAATTTATCATGTTTAATTATAAAAAGAGCAAGACAATCAGAGCACCTTGTCTCTGCTCCTTTCATTACAACAACTTTTATCAAACACCGCCGATCCACTAAGGTTGTCCGCAAACGCAGTCAACCAATATGTAAAGTTAACTAAAATCATAATGAGTGGCGGGCGGGGGCTTGCTGGGGCCTGAGTGCGATAAAAACAAAGTACTTGCCCATAGAATTTCACATAAGGTTGTAAGCCCCAAGATTTTGATCAACGAAGAAAAAGGACGCAGGAAAGCAAGATACAATAGTTATATTTTAAAATTATACATAAAATTTAATCATAAAAAATTTATCCTTATTTTTACACTCCAATCAAATATATTCTTAGAGTTTTAATGATAAAATATATTATTACAAATTTAGTTTTGATATATTCAAAATATATAATATTTTTTTATTATTATCAATTAAATTATTTTACATAAATGATTTTTAAATTCATGAATTTGAGAATCAAATGTATTTATTAATTTATCAATGCATAATATATGACAGATATTCCAAAGAGTTAAGTCACCTGGTTTTTCTCATGTATATATCACCATAATTTAAGTTTGATTTTCAGATTTTTCTATATATATACACACACTATGAATGGACACGAGGCATGCTCCGACTTCAAATCAGGTAAAGATGTTTGGTTCACCTAAAATATTTTAATAAAAAAATAGATGGCATACTTTAAAATTAATTTTTTTATTTTATATAAAAACACCTTTATTTTTTTTCAAAGGTCTTTATAATTATTATTATTTCCAAAATTCCAAGGTATGATTGCAGTGGGGTGAATTGTACAACTGTGAAGTCCTTTTACATGCAGTTTTGCAGAGAAATAACAGCAAAGCAAAACCAAATAGTCACATCGGTTGACAGATTTTTCTGAAGCTGAGACCAGAGGGTCCGATCATAATTGGAAGGGGGTCTTAGCCCAATGTCAATAGAATTAGATAAGAAATTGATGCATATGCGCAGTTATTTCACACAAATATTATTCTCATAGAATTGTACAATTAAAGAAAATATAAGTATTTAATAAAAAAAAGATAATATAAGTATTGTACCAAAAAAATAATATAAGTACGACATCAAATTTTTATGTAAGAAAATGAGAAAGAATAATTTTGTTGCAACCATAATTTAAAAGCATTTTATATTTTTTACATTATTATTTAATCATAAGTTTTGATATGCAAGATTTTTTTAAAAAAATGATTTAGTTGTATATTTTTATGAATATATATAATTGAATATTTGTATACAATTTTTTTATATTAACATTGTATAAAAATTAAATTCAAACAGAAAAATATGAAATGAAATGATTAATATGTAATTAATATCACTGTAAAAAAAAGTATTTTTAACAATTCAAACATTAAAAATGTCAACAAAAGTATTATCAAGAAAAATAATTTTTACATTAAATACCTTTTGAAAATATATATAAATTTTTCTTGTCATTAGGAAAAGTAATTTTGATATTAAGTGATTGTTGAAAATACTTATAAAATTTTATTCACATTAATATCAAGAAATACATATTTTAGTTAAAAATACTCATTTTTCTGACAAGAAATAATGACATTAATGTTAAAATACTCATTTATCTTTGTAGTGTATCTGTAACTTAACATTTGAGTATTCGATTTCCTGTTTCAGGAAGGAAGTAAGATGATTTATGATTTGGAATGATAACAATGCAAGACTCGTTCACTTTGGCATTTAAAGTTGCTTCTACTCACCAGTAAACGAATCCTAATGCTTTATTTACAAAAACTTTGACTTAAAATTAGTAAGAATAAAAATTAAAATTAATTTAAAAGTAATTAAGTTTAGTATGGGTATGGCCAACTCGATGCACCTTATGTTAGCCCATGGGTTATATTTCTATTATGGTCATATGCTTAATTATTGGAACTGGCCCGCTCATAATGAGTTAGATAGGTTACTTTGGTGTGTGTATATATATATATATATATGTAAAAGAAAAATCACATTAAGGAGAAAGTAACAACAATTTTGCTTTTATCATATTCAAAAGAGAAATATTATTTGTATTTAATATTTATGAGATACATGTCAATACAATTTTATATATTATTAAATAGGGAATGAATCTCATTTAGTTTGAACTCATATCTTATCTAATAATAAATAAAAGTATATCAATATGATATCCCATAAATGATATATGTACAAATAACATTACTTTGTTCAAAATACTATGTAACATGCCACATCTAAATTTTGATATATAATTTAGTACTTTTGAATATAATTTCTAGTGAGTTTAATTTCTATGCATTAATGGTACAAAAAAAATTTTTTGTCATCCAATCAAATTATCTCATTTATATGAATTTTTAAGTAATGGAAGACTTTACTAATGATGTGATATATATGATTGAATGACAATGCATAAAAATTAAACAAGTTTGGTACAAATATCAAATAACAGCTCACCCCTAAATTCTTCCCTTTTGTAATCAGTATGTTTACAATAATTTCATGAAATAAATTCTTCATAATTTAAACAGATCGAAAACAACACCTTAACAATTTTGAACCTTTTTATATATGGCCAGAGGGAACTAGCAATTTTAATGAATTCATGCGAGAGAGATAATTAATTGCGTTATCATCTGTCATTAACTTTATAAAATACCACACACGAGGCATTTTCTCCCTATCCCAAGAACCATCCCCATGCCAACTAGTTATCTTGCACTGTGAAACGAAATATTGCAGAGTTTTTTTTTCTTTTTCTTGGTGGTGAAATACTGCAAAAATTTAAAATGCTTTTCAGTAATTTCAGCAAAGTATTGATGTTACAACCTACAAGACTTGTGGGCTCACTTGGTTTGCTTTACTATTTCCTTTTATTTCAAACGAGTATATAACGCATTGCGGAAGAAAGTAATTAATTTTTTTATCTATACAATTAAATCAACTCAAATATTACAATTAATATAAATATTTTACTAAAAATATTTACAAAATAAAAAAATTATTAAAATAATATATAGCTTATCATTTGTTCAAGTTTTATATATATAAGTTTTAAATATAACGATAAAAAATCAATTGTTTAATTTATAGTTGGTTTGTAAGGTAATATTTATCTAGCATTAAAAAATAAATATTATAATATATTAAAGTTATTTAAAAATTCAGAATTTAAAATCTATATGCGGTATATAAAAATATCTTAATCAAAGTAAATTATTTTGTTTTTGGATATGGAAGCTAATTAAGTGTACTAATTTAAACATAAACAACATAAAAAAAAATTAAGAGCATAATTCTTTTTATAAGCTTATGGTAAAATACCAACTTTAAAATGGATTACAAACCCATAAATATTGCAAGAAAATATAGAATGAGAAAGTTTCTTGAAACCAATTGCATAAAAAAAGGGATTATCTAATTAGTGCCATAAGGACATTGTTTAAGGAAACTTTGACATTGATAATATGAGATTTTGTGTTTTCAAAGCACGGATTTACTAAAAAACTTTACAAGTTACTTATTTAAGTATCCTTAACTAATGCCTTCTGATTAGTAAAACCCTAAAAAAAGTGGCAAATTAATCATCTACAGTAAGATTATTATATGATAACAACTACATATTGTAGACACTACATAATAGGGAGAGATCTAGTATCAATAAATACCAAAAAGTGAATAGCCACAACCATAATTGATGTATGGGTCATGAAGAGAACCAATATGCTAAAACAAGTTTCAGATAAAATATTTAATATAATATATAATCATATATGATAAAATTCATATGTTTAAAATAATGGTTACAAATTAATATTTTAATCATCATATTTTAAATATATATTAATAAAAGGGATTATAGACCTATACCTATTGCAAAGAAATATAGAATGAAAGAAATTTTCTTTGAACTCGTTGCATAAAAAAAATTGGCAGATTAATAATCTCTAAAGTAATGCTATTACATGGTAATAATCACAATTTATAGACATTGGACGATGGGGAGAGAGTTATTATCAATAAATACCAAATAGTGAGCAGTTACAATTATAATTGATGTCCGGGTCTTAAAGAGAACCAATATGCTAAAAAAATGCAGAGAAAATATTGATTATAATAAAATAAATACATTTAAAATAATTGTCAAAAATTTAAATTTTAACCATCATATTTTAAAATTTATATATAAACGATTAATAAAACATATTATTTTGATATGTTATGTGTTTTTATTGTACGTATTATTATGATGAAAAGCAGAAGTAGGAAAGTAGAAGTAATTAAGAACTATAAAAATGTATAAGAAAAAGAAAGTGTTTTATATTTTATGAAAATCAAATTGATAAAAGTATAATTATAATAAAATAAAAACTTAATTTTCATGTATTGATGCTATAAAATTCTTTTTAAATTGTCATTCAATTAAATTTGTCTATTTGAATGACCTTTCAATTAGTTGATATAAAAGTCAATAATATTGAATGTCATGATATATGATTGAATAATTGTACTTTTCATCATCATAATATGAAAATAAAAATAGAAAACATATAATAGTAATAATGTTTAACATCCATTAGCATATTATCTTTGTAAAAAAATATGGCAATTAAAATATTGATTCATAATATTTGTTTTAATATTTTTAATAGTGTTACATATAATTATATATTGTTTAATATTATTTACTATCAAATAATTATTTTTAATAATAAATTATTATTTATTAGTATGTTTAAAATTATTATAATTATATATTCAATTATTATATACTATCTATATAAAAGATTTATTATTAATTTTTAAAACTTAAATAATTATTGTGAATTCTAATATAATTTTTAATAGTATTTATGATTTTAATTTTTATGCATTGATCGTGTAAAGCATTTTTATATTGTCAATCAATAGAAATTCAATAAAGTTGCAAATCACAATGGGAAGTCCTCAACCAATATTTATTTTGTATTATAAGTGTACAAAAATTAAACTCATTTTTCATTTCATAATATTCCAACAAAATAAAAAAATCATTAATTATAAAAAATTAATTATTTTTACTTTAATAATATATAAAAAAATCTAATTAGAAAAGAATGGTTATAATGAATAAGCTTATAAACTTCTACAATACATTGCATGTATCAAACAATAGAGAATAGCATATATAATATTGGGTAGCTTATTATCTTATCATGTGAACTAATATTGTTAGCTCTAGAACCCTTGAGAAAACAATTATAGCTTATGTTTTGAATAACAACAAAGTCAATTTTGCTAAAATATTTTGAAGAAATAACTAATGGTTTGCTTGAATTTCTATAGCACTTAACAGATCAATTCTCATATACATACAATTCAATTTGTGATATATTTTCACATCATCATGATTTAACATGATTAAAATCTCATTCAAAGATATTCATATTCTTAAGAATGTGAAAAATAGTTTAGAAAGTGAATTAGAGTATATAAGAAACTTGAAAAAGTAAGCAAGAGAGTAAGAAAATGATACTGGGCCTTCAAAAATTAGTTCATGAGTTCATAAAGTATCATGACAACATTAGAAAGTGTTATCTCATGATCAAATCAAGCACATAATCATCATTCTCATTCGTAATCATCTTTGGAGAATATTAACATTATCTGAAGTTCAACATCCATCTCAAGAGAGAAGTTCAAATTGAACATAAAAGACTCAAAAATGTGGAAGTGCATTAGAAAACATATAAATGTCAAAAATTACATTGAGTCATCAGAAACTAAAAGTTTTTGAATATTTCAAATGAAGTCAAAACCTTAGAAGTGATGATAATGACATATAATCTTTATACTTAGATATTCACCATCTTCTAGAAGGTCTTCACATATAGAGAAGCTCATAAACCATGCTCAAATTGAAGATTTAGTTTTTGAAGTATTGTTTAGGATCAATTGTCAATGGTTTCTATACTATATAGCTATTTCAAACACAAATAGGACATATTTCTAGAAGACAAATCCTAAGATACACAAAAATTGATCAACAAGTGTCAAGAGGAGAAAAGATAAAAGGGATAATGGTTCATTTCAAATTCAAGTATAAAAAGAGGAAGCCTTCAAACTCTAAAGGAACTTTTTGTGCATTTAACTTTCAAGCAACTGTGATACTTTCTAAGTTCTTTCTTGCACTAATTTTAGTTTCTGAAAAAGGAAATCTTATTTCTTGTATATCTTAGCAATATTCTTCTTAGGAAAATTAGAAAGAAGTATCTCAAGTTGTTTCCTTAATCATTTTATTATCCTAGGAAACTTGAGTGTTTTCTTGGAGTGTTAAGTACCAAAACTTTATATCTTTTGCACTTTGATCCACTAGTGAGTAATGTGAGATTAGCTAGAAAGGCTAGAATAAAACTACTTATAAGTGATGGTTGATTATACAAACTATTCACTGGAATAGTTTGAGAAAGTTATTAAAAAGAATATCTTATTTTTTTAGGTTGAGACAGTGGTTGATAGTAGAACTCAATAGATTGGTTGATAATTGGATGTAGGCAATGTTTGGCCAAACTAGTATAAAATTTTTTATGTGATATTCTCTTCTTCTTATCTCTATATTGCTGTGTGTTACTCATTTCATTTATGTGAATCTATATCTTTGCTTAAATCTTTTTCTGAAAAGTTATTTGGTTTTTGAAAATATACTAATTTGGTTTTTCGCTGCCTTCTAGTTTTAAAACTTGATAGACTTTTTTTTAAGTTTTTAAAAAGTAAAAGATTTAAAAGTATTATTTAACCCTCATTCTCATATTACATCTTCACCTACAAATATGACATCCTAAACTCCCCTTTAGTAAAATGGGGGTGGAGTCTAGGTTTTGTAAAAAAATGAGGTGAATTATCATTTTTTGATACTTTAAGAGGGTTAAGTGTATTTTACTACGAACAAAACTCAACCACAATTTTCATAATATGCAAGAAACTGTTGAAAGATAGTGTAACCATTGTTTATCTACATTTGCAATTAAGAAGCGACATGTTAGTAAAAAATAGTGTAAACAAGAAAGAAAAAGGCCAAAGCAACTTTCCTAATTGGATGCTATTCATGGATTAAGAGATGAAAGAGAACAAGTTAAAAATTGTCACGTCATTAATTTCAATTAATTATCTTATCCTTTATATATATAATATTAATAATAAATATATGATAGAGAAATGTTATATGAACCACGACATTTGACGTATTCACACAACGCACGGGCAAATCCATGGTTGAAAGAAATTTCAATTTTACTTAAAACTAATTTTCAAATGTTTTAATCTAATCTATGGGTTTGAAGCCGTGTGTTGTGACGCATGATGCGTACATGTATCATTTCTCTATAAGATATGATAGGATTTGAATCTTCCCATATGTATTTTTTGACATGATCTTGTCGTGTCAAATCCTCATTCTTGATGAACTCCTTTTTTAATATGATTAATTTGTCTTGCAATCTGATAAATGGTGAGATTTAAAATATAATCATGTCATGTCAAAAACAAACTTGAGAGGATGCACACCGAACATGATATGAAGTTCTTACTGCTTACAAAAGCTTGTTAAAACTCAAACTCCTTAATTTGATGTGCATGATCAGTGACTCCCAGATAATGACAATCGCATGAATTAGAGGCCTCCCTCTCTTGTGTTGCGTTGGTTGCTGGCTGGCTGTAATGATCACGTTAATTTGTGGACTGTAGCGTGAAGAAAATTTGTACCAAATTGTTTTGTTGTTTTTCTACGTCAAGTTTCTTTCATTTTCAAATTTTCACTTCGATTATTTACCTCTGCCCTGGGATCGATTCTGATCTGGTTCTGCCTCAGGTGACTGTTATTAGCCAGTAGTGGTTTTTGTCCTGAGCTCGCTTGGTGTGTGTTGGTAATTTATGTGGCCGGGAGTGTGGCCTTCTTGTGGATAATCCCTTATTAAAATTTTACATGATCTTATTATTTGAGATTTTTTGCTGTTAACTTTAAAAATTAGATCAAGATAAAACACGTTTGATATAGGAAAAAAATTATAAATAAGAAATTGCACATAACTTTGTTATGAAATGTTTAAAAAAAAATAATAAGTCTGCAGTATTTTTATATAATATAGGTAAAAATCAAACAAGATGATGGGCCTATTTTATTATTTTTATTTCGCTGATCCTATCTCTTTTTTTAAATTTTTTCTATATTAATAATATATTATACCATAAATAAAAAATATATATATATTATCTAAAAATATTGTATATAAGTATTTTTACCCTGCAATATATATCTGTATTCCTTGGTCATCCATCACTTTCTCGAGGCAATTACAAATTGTCGGTCAGGCCCAATTAAAGAACAATGCCAAATTGTCAAAACATTGGATGGGCATAGGAAATCAATATTGTCCATTTCCGAAGTCACATGAATAGAATTTATTTAAGACTTTCAGTAACTAATGAATATGTCACGATAAAGTTGTCAGAGTGGCAGTTGAAATTCAATTAGCTTTGCGCCAACTCGGAAATTTTACCCATATAAAATAAAAAATATTAATTACAGATATAAACTTAAAAACTTTTGACATATGATGAAATTATTTCAATATACATGCAAATATATTTGCTACGTATTTTAAATGGACATGAATATGTTAGGGCATGCATATAATGTTATCCTTGAATATGCATAAGTCTTTAGTGTATTAATACCTATTTGAAATATGCAGAGATCCAAATGTATTCACTTGAAAATCAATATAAATATAAATACGCCTAAGCCCTCCTCCATTATTTTCACTACGTCACTTTCCATTTCTATATCAATTTCCCTTCCCTTTTTCACTTTCAGAAAGAATACACTTGTGTTTGACCATGACAAACTTCCTTTACTGCTTGGATAATGTTTATATCTCAGCCAGACTTGATCGCCAAATATTTCCTCTCTCTTTATTAGTTTATTTTTATTGTTGCTTTTATTAATTCAAACTTCGTCTAAATAGTTTAGTTTTAGTTTAGGAAAATGTAATATAAAGGAAAAGCGAGGGATGTTACCTTTGGCTAAGAAGTTAGGACATTTTAATTTTATTGATCTAATGATGAAATTGCCCACCTTATTGAAATTTCACTTTAGATGATTCAAATGCATATAATATAATTAGTTCTACTCTAAACTTGAAAAATATTATCCATTTAGTTTAATAGCAAGTTATCTAGTAATTAGTTTAGTTTAATGTCAATTAGGATAATATTAAGTAGTTTGGTTTAAATTTAAAAAATTTAATTAGTTTTATGTCTATGATTTGCTTTTTATTGTATTAATTAGTTTTTATTGTATTTAATTGGTTTTGTGTCCAATTCAAAATTAATTAGTTTATAATTATGGTGATAAAATATAGAACTTCAAAACATATGTAGCTACTTAGTTTAAAAATAGTGTATGTTTAACATTAATAATGCTTTTTTTAAGGTTTTTTAGTTTATTTAGTTTGGATTTATATTTATTATCATATTAATTAAAGCATGTGTATTTATTAATGTATTATGTATTAAACGATATATCATTTCAAACACATTTGACATTCAATATAAACATAGTTGTAAAGGAACATAAAATTCACATTAATAAAGGAACACAAATATAGTTGCAAAATATACTCTGACACATGAACAATCATAATCATTAATACATGAAATTAAACACAAACATTAACACGACACATAGTAGATTCAGCCACGCTAAGATGAGCATGAAGCTAGTAAGGTTGAGCATGTTCTTCTAGTGTGACCCTCATTCCTACACAGCCCACAGTGTTTTGGTTGGCCCTTCTCGACTTCGTCCATTTCATTGTGAATTCTTGTGGAGACTAGATGACCCTCATTAGCTCTTTTAAGGGTTGGATTTGGGTGATCAAGGGCCATTGTGTGTAGGCCATAGATGCTCGTCTGTAATGGGTGTGAATTCCAATTTATAGACTTTGTCTACCCAAACCATACTATAAATAGGATGAGTAAAAGATCCCGCTCAACTCGTGAAACATGACATACAACCATTGCATGGCAGCATGGGTAATGCAATGCCTAGAAGTATATCCACAATCACATCGTCGCTCTCCCAAATGCACCCTATAATCTCATGTGATATGTTCTTCTTTTTGTAACCAAACACGAAATCATATCTCGTGTGAATGAGCAATGGACATTTTGTCCAAGTCCTGTTTGTTCTCATCAATTGCCCGTGAAAGAAGTTTGGGACCATCTTTGTCCCTCTATAATTTGGGCTTGTGTTGAACTCACCTTTTCAACAAATAACATAGCAAGACGGAAGTATGTGGACTTCACTATAGCAATAATTGGAATATTGCGGTTGCCCTTGATGACAGCATCAATACACTCTGAAAAATTGGTTCTCATATGGCCAAACCAATGGCCTTCATCAGCATCCTGGGCCTATTTTTCACACCGAATCAGCCTAGTGACACATTGCAGGATCCTCATCCCTCAACAACCCATAATAATACACAAAGTCTGCATGGGTCTTTGAGTATGCCGTATTTATAAGAATTCTTTTGGCGTCCTTGCTCTTAAACCGTAGGCAAAGTTAGATGCAATGTGACGAATGCAATATATGTGATGGGTCATTGGAGGGTGCCACCACTACCCTCCACACCTATAAGAAACTATATGAATGCCTTCTTGAGGCGTCACATGCTGTCGAAGGTTGGTCAAGAAAAAAGGCTATGCTTTTTGTAACATCCCATTTTTTCTTAGTCTAATTAGCTCATTACTATGAATAATCACACTTAGACCAAGAAAAAAAATGGAATGTTACACTTTTTTTTGTCTCTCCCTCAACCACAACAAATACGCAGACAAAATATTAGAGTTATTATCCTGCAATGGCCTCCATATTTGCCATATAGATGTGTGCCATCAATTAAAATAAATGGTTTGCAATTTTTGAATGCCTCAATGCACAGTGGAAATGACTAGAATACAGGGTGGAATATTGAACATCTATGATCAACAATATCAATCACATAATATGGCTTTGTCATTAAATAGACCAGTGTATCTGGCATTTCCAACAAATATAACAATAAATAACAACCTAACTAATTAATATTTAATCTACTTAACAGTAAACTAAACTAATTAACAATAACAATAATTAATTTTACACTAGGTAATATTAAACTAAACTAATTTAAAAAATAAACAAATTAGTAATTACACTAATTAATATTAAACTAAACTAATTAAAAAATAAACTGATTAGTAATTATATTAATTAATGAACTAAACTAATTAAAATATAAACTAATCAGTAATTATCTGACATATAATGTTGTACCTCAACAGATTATTATATGATTCTTTCCAGTTCCCATAAATCTTAGCAATTACTTTCTGTTTTGCAATTCATACGTTCTTGTTCAATATATTTAACTTGAAAACTGACTCAATATGTCCCTGCAACTCTCTAATGAACACTATCGGATTCGCTTCAACCATGGAAAAGATACTAGCACAAATAATATTACTATCCAACTGCGGTGTTGTTGAATAGAATCACACTCACGTGTGTTTTCCATTATATGCTTTCGGATTTCCTATACTTGTCTTTCTGGCTAAATGTAACACATATACTTCAATTATACCTATTGCTAAAATTCACACATTTGCATTGGTATTTTGTTTGACCAGACTCATAAACCTCGAACTAGACTTTTCTTCTGATACTATAATTATTGATTGCAAATAACATAGCTTCTTTGTCCTGAAATTGTTACTCGACCTAAACTCACTTTTACCTCCAACCACTCTTGCAATAGGCCCTACAAAAGTATTTTTAAGCATTGTATCCAAGTTTATTGAAGAATAGTGACCAAGATGTTTTTGTGATCCAGATTGAGATTGGGTTTGAGACCTCATAAGTTGAGATTGGTGTCATGTGTTTTCTCATCATTGTAATTATTACCTTCTTATCGATACAACTCCAGCTCTTCTTTTTCTTTTCTTCTTCTTCTTCTTCTTCTTCCCTATGATCTACATGGAGGTCAAAACCCGCAACAAGGACATGTCTAGTCGATGGCCCTTCAACTTGCACCACTAGATTTGCCAAGCTAGGATTGAGAACTCCTGGATCATGGGCCACTTCAAATTTTGTAGAACCATGTTGCTCTGGGTTTCATTAACTGATGTATGAGGAGCAAAACCACTGGAGCCAAAACCACTATCTTTTATAACGATGAAGATTTTCATTACTCGAACCTTTGGAAATTGAGCCTGGAATTTAAAAATGAGGTTCGTTTCATTGTCTCTGGAATGGACAAGCGTTATATACCTGATCACACCACCCTCAAATGCTATAGGTACTCTATAAAACATCTGGCTAATATGTTTTTGAAGACCTATCTACTCAAGTATTTTGCCTTGTAACTCCAAAAAACTCATAGACTAACAATTACACCAAGTGGTTTTTGACTATAGAATCTTACTCCTTCATTATCTTCAATTTTCCATCATAGTGAATAAGTATGAAACATTGAGCTATTTTCTCACAGAAAAAAACTAATGACATCTAGAATGTTAAGTGGAGTAAGCTGTTGGTTAAATTGCAAGGCAAATTGAATATATAAGGATGCTACACGTATTCAAATCACAGGAATACGTTAGGGGCCATGCATATTCATGTTTATTTTGAATATGCATGACCCTAACGTATTCGCCCATATATAATTCCATCGAATTCAGTATCAAATATTTTTTTCGGTTTATTTCGATACATAATGTGTTTTATTTGTTTTATTTTGGTAATAAAGCCGTACGTGCCAACTGTGTTTCCTTCAATTCAATTAAAACTGAAGAACTGCGTACCATTGTGATTTGCTATTAGTTTAGTTTGCATCATTTTCTCTCATTTATCTGGTGAAATTTTATTAGAATAACTTCTTAAAACATAGAGAATCCATCAGCAATGGATTTTTGTTTTTTTATATATCCATCAGCAATGGATTATTATTTTGGAGTCAACTGTCAATATATAAAAAATCCATCGATTGATGTTTGAAAATATAACTCAACTGTTTTCCAAAACAATAATGTTATTTTACTCATATTTTGAGAGATACTATGTTTATACACTTTTATCTATTATTAAATGAGATATATATTTAAATTAAATGAGATCTATATATTATCTAATAATAAATAAAAATAATTTTAACATGATATTTCATAAATAATAAGGACAAATGAATTCTTTCTTTTCAAAACATCCGCGAAATCGAGATACCATGAAAGAGCAATTCCTCAAAAAAAATTCCAATTTCCAAAGAAGCTCGATCACGACTGCCGCAATAACGAATTGAAAGTTGGGTTCCGATCGAGTCCATTATATTTGAGTAGTACTAATATATGCCTGTCTCTTGTTTCACAAGTATATATGTACAAATACGTACTACTCATTAAAGTAGGGCCAACAGCATATACTTCTGTCCCCTATTCTAGTTTTTAGAAATAAATTTCGACAGATGCTTGATTTAAGGTGACTAGGTATTGTGAAACCTTGCTAACAATTTTTTTTTTCAATGCAATAGGTGACCATAGAGACAATGAAATCATATCTCAAATAAAGATTTTATGGTATATGATGTATTAATGCATAAATCATTTGTGACGAGAAAAGTGAGAAAGTTAAAAGCTTCATATTACATACTAGTAATGTTATTTATATTCATGAGATGTGGTGTATCATGCAACTCATATCTCAATCATTTATTATTAGATGAGACGTGAATTTTATTTAAGTAAGATTTATACTCCATTAAATAATAGATAGTGTGTAGTCAGTATATATTAACATCTTATAAATAAAATTACTATTTCTCATTGCATAAATGATTTGATATGATTAAAAAATTACAAGACTCAAATTCATCTATTTTATAAATTGACATTTAGATTTAGAAAAATGCTCGCTTTAATTTAAGATTAAGGCATATTTTTAGGTTTATCGAACACTTAAAAAGATTCTTACAAATCATGTGTCAACAAAAAAAAAAAAGGAGCAAAGTAATATGTAATAAACATATATATTGATTTCTTTAATTATCAGTATCTAAAATTTATTAAATTTTAGTTAATGTTTTGAGTTAAATAAATCTATTATGGAAGTAAATCTCTTACCATTAATTTTTTTTATGTTAAATTCAAAACTTTATTTAAGAGAGATAAATGTGATTCCACATAAAAGCATTATATTTTAATAGAAAAATTATGCCAATTATTCTTTAAATTTGGTGAATTCACAACTCTTATTCATTTATGAAATTTACTTAAAATTTTTTTAAATTTATAAAATTATCACACCATTCATTCTTAAATTTTTAAAATTATTATATTACTCTCTCGTAGCATATTGCACATTATCTCTAGACATTAGCATCACTCTAATAAGTTAAGAAAGAGTTAAGATAAATTTCACACAATTTCATAAGAGCTTAGCATAATTTGCCCCGTTTTAAAATATAACTAGCACATCACATCACAGTACATCACATCACATCACATTTTTGTTTTTAATAAATAGAAGCAATAAATTTTACGGAATAAGTATAGAGGAGGACCCATTAGCAATAGGAGAGTGGAGTATCCCATGCCGCTCCAAGTGTGGCATTGGAGTGGGATGAAATCCTCTCCTGAACCGGGTCCCGCCGAGGATTTTGTCCTGTCCCCCCTATCCCACTGACACATGTTGAACGTACACCTAAACCAACCCCACTTTAATCCTTGGTGCAATGAATTCTAGTTTTATAAACTTATTTTTAAAACCCACTTTTCATCTCATCAATACGCATCATTTTGAGGTTCCATTTCGCAGGAGTCGTTTTCAATTTTCATGACTCTCGTGTGTATACGTGGGTCGTTCTTTTCCCTATCACACGCTAATTAATTTCTTAATTAATTTTTTGAAGACCATTTTCTTCCGCCTTGAAGGCTTCCACACGCGCTCAAATAGAACCTCTGGTGCCAGCTTCCTTCTTAAATCATATGACATACTTCATCCATTCATTTCACAAACTCTGATAATATATTAGCACAAAAATAAAACTATGATAATATTAAATATTTTTTAAAATATCCTTATTAAATAAGGAGAGAAAAATTAGTAGAAAAAGGAGAGAAAGATACAGTTGAAAAATAAAATGGTAATTTAATATATTACCTTAAATTTTTTCTAATATTGATATAGTGTGTATTTATAATTTAACAATTCTTCAGGACGGTGAGAGTATGGTATACTAAACACTAGCAATTTAGTCATACTTATAAATGAAACTAAATGTAAGGGTGATAAATGAGGCGAGGTGGGTTGGGGCAGGGTGGGCATAGAACAGGGCAAAGCAGATTGATCTATTTTGATTATTTGGATTAAAAGTGTCAACCTATCCCTTCAAAAAATGGCAGGTTGACAGGTCAATTAACGGACCAACCCATTTTTAGTTATATTTTTAACTATTTTGCCAACTTATCATGCCATAGATTGGTCATAAAATGAGACGGTGCGGGTTTACCCATCATGACTATTTGGATTGAAAATATTAACCTAACCTATAAAAAAATCTAACGATTCAACCCATTTTATCATCTCTAACTAAATGCATACAGAGGTATAATAAACGAATTTAGCCTAATTGGTAAATGATACGCCTCGCTTTATCTATTCATCAGATGTACTTTAGACAAAACCTCTTGATCTACGGTTCAACAAATAAATAAAAGTTTTGTTATCGAATGTCCAAAAATCGATTTTAAGGATAAAGATTTATTTTTGAATAATAAAGAAACTGTTTGGTTTATATTTGCGCTTACTATTTTTTCTGTATATTTTGAGAATTTTACAAATGATATAGTATAAATAAAAAATGAAATTTGAAAATAAAATTTTATTATTTTTATTATTTTTTTATGAAATTCTGAAAATATAAAACACATAAATGAAAGCAAAAATCAAGCATGCCCAAAACTTTTAACTTTAATTTCCAATATACTGAATATATTAAAAACTTAAAAATTTCCCAGCTTTTAGCTCGTTAAAGAGTGTCCACTCTTTAGCAAAACCCAATAAATAATAACATGCAAATGTTGAAATTTTTTTTGCATGTATATGAAACACCATTGGAATATATTCTATATCCAATAACAAAATAACTTTAAATAAATATAGAAATTAAAAGTGCATTTGTTTTAAATTAACAAAAATTATGAAACCTAAATTTTGGGTGCATTTGGGTGTGATTCTAGGAGTCCAAAATCACTTTTTTCAACTAAAAAAAATCACTTTTTGTATATTTAAATCATTTTTTTGAAAATAATGAGAATATAAAAAAAAATAGTTTTCAGTTTTTTTATAAAAATTAAAAGAGTAGTTTTTAAAAAAATCAGTTCTCAACTTTTTTAAATTATATATAAATTTTAAATTCTATAATTACTTTTTTAAAAATATGAAACAAACACACTCTTCATATAAAACTAAAAAAAGCTGAAAATTAATTTTTTGATTACTTTTTTAACGTTATTCAAACGTAAAAAAAGTGATTTTTAGGATAAAAAATCCCACCCAAATGAGGCCTAAATTGGCACTATATTATTAAATGTAGTAAATCCATATAATGCCCCAAGTACCTATAAAGATTTCTCCAATTGTTGAGAGTTGGAGAGTGTTTGCTTGGATACGATGAGACACTATTATATTTTGCCACCCTTCAAAGCAAATGTAGTAAAAATATGAAACAAAGGGATACTACTACCACACCTGAGAGCCGTTCTGTTCCCCAGAGACGAATGCCGGGAACATTAGTTTTACTATACTTACTAATCTATATAGGTATTTAAATGTTGCATTCTTTCCATTTTAGGCACAAAGCCTGTTTACTCTAACTGCAAGACATAGATCTATCTATTTATTGGTTCCTACCACAGCCACACTGGCCTATAATAAGGGGGAGTCTCCGTTGGGCATACTCCCAAAATTCACCCATGCTGCCCTGCCCCTATTTTCGTAGGTTTTGAGATTACAAATGCAGGGAGGTCTAATGACTCTTTTTATACTCTAATTGGGACACAACAGTTGCCAAGATTTTTACCATTTATAACAAGGGCAATACAAAATCAATGACTCTTTTTATACTCTAATTGGGACACAACAGTTGCCAAGATTTTTACCATTTATAACAATGGCAATACAAAATCAATGAATCATAAGAAAACAGTTACGTGGTCAACAATACATAGAGAACCAGAAGTAGGAAAATTGCAGATGCGTATATATTACCCTTTTAAACTAACTAATATAAATAAGTTAGTCACAGGATTCAGCCATGGTATAAGTAATACCGGATAATTAACGAGGGATTTATCCAATTCGCATGAAGTTTTAAATTTCAATGTCATCGTTGGAGGAAAGAAAAGGCTCATACGGTGTAGACATTATAATGCCACATAACTAGCCTAAATTAGTAAATTTGCACTTCATCATAAAGAAAAAAGAAAAAGACATCAATAACAGTCTCTACACAAAAAATATTATATAATAATCAGTAGATTGTTAATTAGATTTAGTTTTATATGTGTATCATCAATAAAGTATTTTATAAAATTTATAAGAAATTTAATAATGACGTATATTGGATTTGTTTTATCTCTCGAAAAAGGCTCGTATCTGACGTTTTCCCTATGCAATAAATATTTATTTCAGGAAAAGTTTATTTTACTTTTAAATTAAAGCGAACAAAATGTGACACAGCTAAACTGATCGGGAGAAAAATATTCGCACAAGACTAATTATTTTCTTTCTTTTTTTCAAATAAATGTTTCCGCAAACTGATTGATCTTAATTATAATTAACTTTTTAAAGGAGAAATCTCAATTTTGAAAAGCAGTATCACACCATCATTTTCTAGTGGTGTATAGATAAAATAATTTAATATTTAGGAAACTTGTAATCAAAGTTCAATCAAAATAATATTTTATAAACAGAATCTTCCCCTTAAAATTAAGAAAAATCTAAACATGTTTAATATGAATATATGTGCAAACGTATCATAGTATGACATATCTCCGGATCGTGACAGTCCGAACTCCACTACTAGATTGATTGATAACCGATGAAAACTTGACAAGTGTAAAATTTTTTTAATAATGCTGAATCTGCGTACTTTCTATATTCCTCGATATATAATAGATAATAAATAATAATTAATAATTGGTGGGATTTCACTATCCTTTTAAGGATTCAAAAAGGATCTTGTTTCAAAAAAATTCAAAAAGAAAAATCATTTCATATAAAAAAGAAAAAAAAAAGGAGGTTTTTAAATTTTCAACGGAACCATCAAAATATTTATAAATTTACTTTTTAAGTGGATTTTCACAGAGTTAATATAGTTCGTGTAGCTAGTCCTCTTGCCTCCTTTTCCTCCACCGTGCTAACCAAGAATTCAACCATCGCGACAATGTCAACTGACTTCACTTCTCCATCACGTCTTGCTTCGCTACCATCATGTCGCTCTTGCCACTATCACCAATGCATCACCCTTAGAATCGCCAACACCTCTTCCTTGCTTCCCGTTCCACCCTCAGCCATCATGAAGCACAGCCATCGCTCATGACAGAGAAGCTAGAAATTCTGCCAGCCACAAGCCGCGAAACTCGCAATGCACCACCTCCGCTTCTCTATCTTTGTTCGGCAACCACGAACCACCTTGTTTCATCTCTATACGCCACATCTCGTGCACCCTCACTGCCATCGCGAGTTTGCTGCCGGCAAATACATGCATCCTCCTTCTTGGACCCATGGCCACCAACCCCTTCTCACATAAACCCAAATTTGAAGACAAATCAATACCTAATTCCCGATGTTGTGTTGTGTGTAGTTACTTATTACTTTTTATTTTATTATTTTCTTGGATTGCCATAGAGGGAAGCTGGATTATAGTTCATTGTTCTTCATTAGATAGGTTGGTTGATGAATGAGGGTGGTTTTAGGCATGGGTGTGACCATTGGATGTTTGTTTGCCCACACTTTTATTTGCCTTTAACAATATTTCTTAAATGTGGTTAAATTTGACTGCATGGACTGCGTTGATTACCAACTATAGGTGAGCAAGCACCTACTTTTTATTGACTCCTTAAGAACACTAATTAGAATAATCCTAAGTAATAATAACATCGAATCACTATAAGTTGGGAAACAAAATTTTGAGTTGGTTGTAAACCTATCTAAAATGTTTCAAGATGTGTGGATCTTATTAGAGATTGAAAGATAAAAAAGAGAAAAGGGAAACTCCTAAAGGAAAGAGTTAAAAATAAAAATGATTGTGTTTTTCTTTCAAGAAACAAGTGGTCATAAAAAAAATTGGAAGAAATTACTAATGATCTATTTGATGATATTGATTTGATTGATGAGCCGAATTAGCTTCTTGAGGCATGCATACCGCACGTGGAATTTGGGTAAATGTCTGGGCTTAACCTCGATAAATAAGGATGAGGTTGTGAGTGCCTTGGTGAAAGTCTAGAAATTGGACCTTTGTTTGTTTTCTATTTGTCCCTCATTGCAAGTTTCATTTTTGTGAGATTGTTTAGGTGATGAGGTTTTTTGATTTCTAGATTCTTTGTTATTTTATCATTTTAAAGTTACATCTTGATGTATTCCATTTTTTGTGGGTTAAAATTTAGGTTGGTGGAAAAGTTTCCCTTATCCAGGATTAGAGCATGGCTCTGGGTTAACTAAGTATTTGTAGAGATACTTATAGATCACCCACCAACAAAGGAAATTTTAAAATCAAACCCGAAGTCATAGCGCTACATGAGTGAAAAATTGATTAGGTGAGCTAACACCTATTTGCTCTTGATGCACTTCCTTATTACTCTATGAGCGTCTAACAATATTTAACTTGAGGAAAAAATATATTAATATATTCTATAGCAACGAGTAATAATAGATTGATAACAAAATGTAACAACATTATTTCTACACTTTTTATTTTATCACTATTGAATATGATAGTGATTTTTATTCAGTCCACTCACTAGCGCATCACATTTAATAATAGTAAAATAAGAAGTACATAAATATTATATTTTGTTGTCAACACATAATTTTCCATTTACAATTGATGTAATATTTGCAAGAAGCGTGTGATTAAACGTTTATGTCAAGTTATTAGTTGCACTGTTTACATTTTTTATTTAACATTGCACTGTTTACTTCGGATCTGCTTTTTATATTTCGGTAAAATAAGAAAGATAAAATATTTTGAACAGGTTAGACTAACGACATTAATTCTGTTATTAAATGTCGGATAATAATTATTTTAGAATTTTCAGAGTAGTACTGCGTTTCAATCTGCTCTCAAGGTCGATCACTTGTGCACCTTTTATTTTCATATTCTGAGTGTATAGGTACACTTATATATTCAACAAAAAAAAATAAGTTCATATATTTCTTTATAAATTGTGTCTTATTATAAATTAAGCAATTATTTTTTTCAAAAGATGATACCATATAAACTGTCAACCAATTTCTTTATCACATCAAAACCTTTGTATTGAAAATCACGTAATTTAATATCTATACACATTAATATTTTTTTACCTCATTTTTTGGCTACTTTCTTAACCTCATTTAAATAGTGTTTGTATATCATTATCTTAAAAATATGAGGCTAGAATTACCTTAAATAGAATGTCGTCATGCGTAGGTAATTTCACTCATCAACAACTTTTGATCTTGTAAAATGAAGAGTAGTGGGATTTGAAATTTTTCACCACTGGTGTGAAATCACAGGGCTGTTATCTAGTAAAGCTAGAATATTTATGTTAAAAATAAGGTTTTTGTTATATACTCCAATGATACTAGTATCCTTTTAAATTTAAGAGTTCCGATTTAATTATTAATATTTAAAATATTAATAAATATAATTTGTGAGACATATGGTAAATTTTCAGATACAAATTATCTACAAGATAAATCCATGAATTTTATAGAGTGTTAGAGAAATCCCTAAAAATAAATTAACTATTAGAATAAAAATAATAATTTAGTAAATATTTGTTATCATTATTCTATTTAAATTAGTTGATATTATTTATTTATTGTTTTTTATATGTTAGTAATATATTTATGTGTATAATGAAATATGAATATATATTTTATTATATTCCAATTAAATCTTATTGAACCATTTTGACCTCCAAATCTTTAAACCAATATTAGTTCGTTGCTAGCCTGATTTTCTCTTTCTTGATTCTCTTTTTTTAAGCAAGTTTTTTTTGAAGAAATCTTACAACATTAGTTTATATTTCAATTTATACTCTTATCTATTCTTGGATAGGATATAGATCTCACTAATTTGGGTTTCTATCTCATTCAAAAATAGATAAAAATATATCGATAGATTTCCTGTATGTTGCAAGTTCAAATAACATGAATGAGGACAAAAGATGATTTTTTTTAAAGGAAAAATAAAAATGCACTAGCATATATGAAAGAGTTAGGGGTGTACAAGGGACGAGTTAAACAAATCCCTCTAATTTTTAAACCGGATCAATTTTTAAAACTTAACTTGACTCAATAATGACCTAACTATGTCTCTATTATAATCGGGTGAAATCAACATTTGAATAATATACGGGAATTTGGATATTATATATAGTAAAATTATAAAATTTTACAAGTAAGAAACAAAATTTTAGAGATATTTTACGATATAAGTTTCAAAATAAATCATATCAATATAGAAATATCATCATGTTATATAAAATATATTAATTTAATTTTAAAATCTTATAATTTTTTATATATTATTATAAAAATATATATCTATTATAAGATTATTTGATTTTAAATTGATTGACGGACGCAATATGAACACTCTTAGCAAGAGCGATGAAAATGTGGGTTAATGTGGTGTATTTTTCACGCGCCCAAAAGTGGAGTGACGAATATTCATAATTTGATATGTCTGCTTATCTTTGGTCACCATCATCACTGTTCACTGCCAAACTTTTGTCCTGTTTTGGAATAACACACACTCTACTTCAACTTCTCTCCTCCATTTTAACCCTTGGCTCTTCTCCTATATCACTTGGCCCCTCTCCCTCTTCTTTTCAATCTTTCACACCCTGCGCTCTCTCTCTGCCTCCCTCCCTCCCTCTCTCTCTCCATCCTCATTGTACGACATAACTCTCAGTTGCTGCCTTGCGCTTTTCTGGAAAGACAAAGAAAAAAAAAGAGAAAAAAAAAGAGAAAAACCTGATTATCTGATCATATCCATTATCCCATAACAAACATAAGCCCTTTTTACCCACGAATCATTCCATTCCCTTCCCACCAAGTACTGCTCACTCCTCTTTAAGATCCCTCTCACAAAACCTGCGCCAGAAACAAAAAAGCATTAGCCCTATTAACACCCCAAAACAAAACGAAACCAAAAAAACTGCACACACAATTCCCTTTTCTCTCCAATAATCTTCTCTGACTAACAGGAATATATTCAATGGAAACTACGCACTCTTCCAGCTTTCATCACCTGTCTGATCTCTCAGCGCAAGTTGCTGTTGTCTCCCCTTTCCAGTAACCCCCAGGCATTAATCTTTCCTCCTTCCTCTGCATGTAAAAAGACAACCCTCTTTTCCACTTTTCAAATTAATATCCCGGCAACAACACGCCAATATTATTATTATTATTATTTATCAAATAATAATATATATATATAGAACCAAAACCCTAGTCCTCAGTACTACTTAGAAGTTAGAAGAATAGCAACAGCATCATCAAATCTAAGCAGATCCAAAGCCTCAGATCTTAACACTGTTCTTCTTCCCCGATGGATTTGGTTTCTGAACCAACAAACTCCACCACCACTCCAAACGCCGCCACAAACGTTGGTGGTGGTGGTGGTGGTGGAGGAAGCAGTAGCGGAAACGGAAGCGCTTCTTCATCAAGCCGGTATGAGAACCAGAAGAGGCGAGACTGGAACACGTTCTGCCAGTACCTCCGTAACCACCGTCCACCACTGTCACTGTCCCTCTGCAGCGGGGCACATGTGTTGGAGTTCCTCCACTACCTCGACCAGTTCGGGAAGACCAAGGTTCACAACCACAGCTGCCCGTTCTTCGGGCTGCCGAACCCTCCCGCACCCTGCCCCTGCCCGCTCCGGCAGGCTTGGGGCAGCCTCGACGCGCTCATAGGGAGGTTGCGTGCGGCGTACGAGGAGAACGGCGGGAGGCCTGAGTCGAACCCGTTCGGTGCTCGTGCCGTCAGGATTTACCTGCGCGATGTGCGTGATTTTCAGGCTAAGGCAAGAGGGGTTAGCTATGAGAAGAAGAGGAAGAGGCCAAAGCCTAAAGTTACTGCTGCTGCAACCGCCACTGCTACTTAAGTAGTGTGACCCTCCCTTTGAAGTGAAATGTTTCACCACCAGGTATCATTATCATCGATGATGATATAATAATATAATATAATTAATTATGTTGTTATATTTATATTATGGTATAACTATATTTTAGTTTTTGTTTTTGGTTTTTTTTTTTGGGTTTATTTTTGGTTGATGTTTAATTATGTGTATGGGGTTTAGGATACCAAGTTGTTGTTATTGTGGCTTTTTACTTTTATTTTTATTTTTTGTCTTCCCTATGTGAAGACTTGTTCTGTTGCTTTTTCTAGATTGTTGTTGTTCTGACCTATTGTTGAGTTGGGGCGAAGTGGATGGTGGGAATTGAGTACCGCAATCGAGCTCTTTCTGTGGCAATTATATGCAAGTACTGTAGTAGAAGCAAATGTTATGATTGTTTTATACTGAAAATTAATATGTACATCATCATCCTAGTGTACCTTGGAACCATGCGCCTAAATGTTTAAACCTCTCTACCCTCTTATTGTTGAAATGATTGATGTTTACATTGGATTAATTGGGTGCCGATATGTGTCTTCCATTAATTATTATATATAGATGCGCAAGGGTAAACTATATGTGTACGTGTGTGTGTGTATATAATTCGATGGTTGCATTGTGAAGGTGAGCTGTCGATAGCTAGTTGCTGCGAATATGTTTTCTCTTTCACATAAATTGCTTCATGAAGTGTTTTAGCAAATAGCTAAGCGGTTTAATGTTAGCTTCATTGAGAGTTTTAGCTAATAGCTACTGGATGGTTCTTTAATTGCTTCATTGGTCTTTCTGCGTGGCTTTTCTTTCTCTGAACCATGCACATCCGAATTTAGACGAGTTTAATGATCGGAAACCAGTTTCTTGAGTATTTTACGAGCTCGAGATTAGTGATATAGTATGGTAGTATTAATTAAATCCTACGGAGGATTTTTTTTGGTTACAAAATCCTACGGTGGATTTGGATATACTAGATATATATGTATAGAATAATAATGGACTAGCTAGAATATATAAGCAATCTATTATTGAAAAGAAATCATAGATTATGACTCACGAGCCAAACATATATAATTGGTATGAAAATCATGTATATTAGTTAAAGGTGCGTGTGATCTAGCATAATCTGTGTTTAGCAATAAGACAAACCTAGATTGTCTTCTCTCTATTATATATAGATGCCAGCTAACAAAATGGATGTGTCAAAAGTAATTAGATGTGGCGTTGGAAGATTATTAGTTTTTGGAGTATAGACAATCAAGGAAAGCTATTTTCCTGAACCCTTTATAGCTTAGAGAACGACCCTCTTAATTTTGATAAAAAGTAGTTTTGATTATTATTGAAATAAAAAAGTGGTTCTCTTTGGTATGCTGATGATGGAATATCTCCTTATGGGAATGTTTGGTTAGGTCATATTGGGTAAAAAAGAAAGACCGTTGTTATTCAATTATTGCCAAAGATCAACAACCAGTATATCTTGTGTCAGCTCGATGGTAGCATATCAGGAAAAGTTGATCTAATTACGCTTTGAAATTGGGAGCTTGACTAATGATGATGATAATTGTAACTTTCAATGGTTCTATAAGACTAAAAGAAAACCTAAAAGAAAGGAAGTAGCTAGTGGGACGCTTACTTTGAAAATTATGTCATGACCCTATGTTTTAGGCATTTAGATCTGTTTACCTTGTCTTCCTTGGCTACCTTGCAAAACTCTACCAAAGTCATCCAATTAAAAGGCATTGATAAGACTCTAAATTATTGAGCACAATTAATGCTCGGTCACTTCATCATTTTATGATTTTATCCCAACATAAGCCATGACTTCCGTCTCTTTTACGTATAAATGTGGTAAAGCTATATAGTTGCATAGTTTTAATTTTTACTTTTAAAAGAAGAGAATAAATTCTTATTTTAATCCATCAGAGATACAGTTATTTTAATATTTTATGAATTAATTTTATCAAATTGATCTTTACAATCTTAGATCTTTAATGTAATTTTACGTAGGTCAAGTTCACAGGCAAATTTTAATTTTAGAGTAAAAAGCTTTAAATTGGTTCTTGAAAGAGTTGTTATATATCATCAAAATTTTTGTCATGTGAACTTGGTTCTTGAAATATTTTCATTTTAATTTATTCTAAATATAATCCTTGAAAATAAACTTTGATTGGTGTACAATGTGTCACATATGATGATATGGCATGTCTTTTACTGAGAAGAATGTCATATTTAACCTCAATAAAGTGTTGTAAGACATCATTTTGGGTCTTTAAGAGATTGATTTTTACTCTTTTAAATGACTAAATTGATGTTTTGTAACTAATTCAGTTACAAGAACTGATTTGAGGTCCATTTTGATAAATAACATACCACATTATCATATTAGGTAAAACATTATCATACAATGAGGCAAACTAGATATAATAAGTTAGTGCTTACTCTTTGAAAGTTAATATTTAGACTAAATTAATATGAAAATTAATTTTTTGAGCATTAAATTAATGTCACATATTTTGTGAATTAAATTGATATCTCGCCAGTATTACAATTTTATTTTTCTTATATGGACATGGAGACCAAAATATTAATAGTTTGATTAAATAAATTAGTAGACAGTAGATCAAATTGGAAATAGCAGTCTCGATCAAATATTTCACTCTCTAAGCAGTTGGCTGCAGTACTATTTAGTTAAGTTGAAGTTAGAATTTGCTTTCAATGTAACTTTTATACATAATTGAGACTTGTGATTCAATTCTAATTTTGATGTATGCGAATGAGAACAACACTGTTATGTTTGACCAAACAAAAAGGTACAAAAGATGTTGCTTTGTTAAAACCACTTTTCTGAAAAGATCTTTTTGAAGTTGGAAGATAAAAAATTATCTATCTTTGATTTTATAAAGTGCATCATGTTTTAAACATATTAGATTATTTAAGAATAAATATACTCCTACATCATCTCCTTCAAAATAAATTCAGTTTAAGTCGAAATTTTCTGCAATGTTTATTTTATAAAGGTTTTTAACAGTCCATTTCATGGTTTTGTTTGACACACATATATATATATATATACACACACCATGAGAGGGTTTTGATACGTACAATCTATATCAATAAATGAGAAAAAAGTTAAGAAATTGGCCTGTTATTATTTGCCAAAAGACGTATATATATATATATATATGGCATGAGAAAACGACATTATTTATAATTTTAATTTAACGAAACGTAAATGTAAAAAATTTTACATTATTATATTTGACATTTAAAACTATTACATCAAAAGTGATACATTTAATAGTATATAATTAGATAATAGTGTTATTTTTACAATAATCTTTAATATTCTTGTAGCTACACCAATAATCTATTGGACGAATGGTAAGCGACTTGACCTCCATAAGAATGAGAATACAAATTCAAATCATAGGAAATGTACTTGTTCAAAGGGGAGTAATCCTAAACGTTTCATCCTCTAGAATTACGAGAATAATTTCTGCCACAATTTTTGTTTATCGCAAAAAAACTCTTATAGCTACTACTATTTAATTATGTTGATCTATCAAATTACTTTACTATGACAATATAATCGTTTCTTGAAACAAAATGACTAATATATGTTTTGTTAATTCAAATATCCTGACATTGAGCTACTTATTTTCCGTAAATATATAAAGTCTCAAATTTAGGTTTTATGGATGAAAAAAATCAGCTTTGAGAGAATTTTACTCATAATAAGATAACTACATTGAAGTAAAAGTAATTGAACTTCAATGACATTTGATTATGGATGATTTAGATAAAATAAAAAAATGAAAAACGAATGTATGTGTTTACATTATTATCAGAACCTAACATTATAATAATTATGATAGTCATTTTGTCATATATACACTACTACATAGTTGAGGTTTCATAACATTTAAAGTTTAATTGTTACTAAATTATATAAAAATTTAGTCAAAACACTTTAGCAACATAGTTTATGTATTATATTTGTAAAAATCTTACTAAAAGGTTTTCATAACACTTTTAAAAAAATTTAGTAACATTTTTTAAATTATTAAAAGGTTTCTCTCACTCTTAGTAGTTGCATGGTCTTAATTAAATCACATTAATCTGTCATCATTTTTTTCCTTATCAGTTCTAATTAATTAGCTAGGTTGATAGAATAAAGCATAAAATCTTACAGTTATATGCACATCAAGTCTGTACCAAAAAATATGCACATCAAATGATATGTATATGTACACAGGCAAATTTTACATTTTAGAGTAAAAAGCTTTAAATTGGTTCTTGAAAGAGTTGTTATATATCATCAAAATTTTTGTCATGTGAACTTGGTTCTTGAAATATTTTCATTTTAATTTATTCTAAATATAATCCTTGAAAATAAACTTTGATTGGTGTACAATGTGTCACATATGAATATGGCATGTCTTTTACTGAGAAGAATGTCATATTTAACCTCAATAAAGTGTTGTAAGACATCATTTTGGGTCTTTAAGAGATTGATTTTTACTCTTTTAAATGACTAAATTGATGTTTTGTAACTAATTCAGTTACAAGAACTGATTTGAGGTCCATTTTGATAAATAACATACCACATTATCATATTAGGTAAAACATTATCATACAATGAGGCAAACTAGATATAATAAGTTAGTGCTTACTTATGAAAGTTAATATTTAGACTAAATTAATATGAAAATTAATTTTTTGAGCATTAAATTAATGTCACAAATATTTTGTGAATTAAATTGATATCTCGCCAGTATTACAATTTTATTTTTCTTATATGGACATGGAGACCAAAATATTAATAGTTTGATTAAATAAATTAGTAGACAGTAGATCAAATTGGAAATAGCAGTCTCGATCAAATATTTCACTCTCTAAGCAGTTGGCTGCAGTACTATTTAGTTAAGTTGAAGTTAGAATTTGCTTTCAATGTAACTTTTATACATAATTGAGACTTGTGATTCAATTCTAATTTTGATGTATGCGAATGAGAACAACACTGTTATGTTTGACCAAACAAAAAGGTACAAAAGATGTTGCTTTGTTAAAACCACTTTTCTGAAAAGATCTTTTTGAAGTTGGAAGATAAAAAAATTATCTATCTTTGATTTTATAAAGTGCATCATGTTTTAAACATATTAGATTATTTAAGAATAAATATACTCCTACATCATCTCCTTCAAAATAAATTCAGTTTAAGTCGAAATTTTCTGCAATGTTTATTTTATAAAGGTTTTTAACAGTCCATTTCATGGTTTTGTTTGACACACACATATATATATATATATACACACACCATGAGAGGGTTTTGATACGTACAATCTATATCAATAAATGAGAAAAAAGTTAAGAAATTGGCCTGTTATTATTTGCCAAAAGACGTATATATATATATATATATGGCATGAGAAAACGACATTATTTATAATTTTAATTTAACGAAACGTAAATGTAAAAAATTTTACATTATTATATTTGACATTTAAAACTATTACATCAAAAGTGATACATTTAATAGTATATAATTAGATAATAGTATTATTTTTACAATAATCTTTAATATTCTTGTAGCTACACCAATAATCTATTGGACGAGTGGTAAGTCTTGACCTCCATAAGAATGAGAATACAAATTCAAATCATAGGAAATGTACTTGTTCAAAGGGGAGTAATCCTAAACGTTTCATCCTCTAGAATTACGAGAATAATTTCTGCCACAATTTTTGTTTATCGCAAAAAAACTCTTATAGCTACTACTATTTAATTATGTTGATCTATCAAATTACTTTACTATGACAATATAATCGTTTCTTGAAACAAAATGACTAATATATGTTTTGTTAATTCAAATATCCTGACATTGAGCTACTTATTTTCCGTAAATATATAAAGTCTCAAATTTAGGTTTTATGGATGAAAAAAATCAGCTTTGAGAGAATTTTACTCATAATAAGATAACTACATTGAAGTAAAAGTAATTGAACTTCAATGACATTTGATTATGGATGATTTAGATAAAATAAAAAAATGAAAAACGAATGTATGTGTTGACATTATTATCAGAACCTAACATTATAATAATTATGATAGTCATTTTGTCATATATACACTACTACATAGTTGAGGTTTCATAACATTTAAAGTTTAATTGTTACTAAATTATATAAAAATTTAGTCAAAACACTTTAGCAACATAGTTTATGTATTATATTTGTAAAAATCTTACTAAAAGGTTTTCATAACACTTTTAAAAAAATTTAGTAACATTTTTTAAATTATTAAAAGGTTTCTCTTTTCACTTTAGTAGTTGCATGGTCTTAATTAAATCACATTAATCTGTCATCATTTTTTTCCTTATCAGTTCTAATTAATTAGCTAGGTTGATAGAATAAAGCATAAAATCTTACAGTTATATGCACATCAAGTCTGTACCAAAAAATATGCACATCAAATGATATGTATATGTACATTTAAATTCTACATTCTCATAGATTTGCAATGACATTAATTAATATTTTTTTAAAAGGAATCAAATAATTTTAAATTTGGTGGGGACTGGGGTTGTTGGGAGTGGGGGCATTGATAAATAAGGCATATTTAGGCAAAACCTTATTGTTCCAAAAGAGGGACTTGTCCGAAGTTGTTTGTTCATCTAATATAATCTTCTTTTTTCTTTTGACGGGATCTAATAATCTTACTGGATAAGATTAAATAGGAATAAATGATAGGGGTTAATCACTCTTATATTATTTGATGGGACTCATTTACAATAAAAATTATTAATCTAGAAGTGATCAATTCATTAATTTTTTATTTTACAAACCTCCTCATTTTAAAGGAATTAATCCTTTCGTAACACATGTTAATCAATTTATAAGAAAATTCTATGGGAAGCCGAAAGTGGAAGGCAGGAGTGCGTACAAACCAGAGTGCGAATCAGCTAATTTTGATCAAAAACTTTCTTAAATACGTTTAATTTACTATTTAAAAGCATACAGCAAAGCGCCGAAAATTTTACAGTCGGATTTCTTCTGTAACTGTAATTTGATTCTCTCATTTAGTATTTGTTACTTATTAATGTAAGGAAACATCCACGCATAACCTTACCAAAAAGATAAAAGAAAAAAATCCACGCATGTCAAATCCTAGCAGTGGTGTAAAGCAAGGGGTAATTATTCTTGTGAGTTGCACCTCTCTTGCAATATACTTGCCTAGTAAAATATTTATCAAATTTAAATAAACATAAATATTTAAAAATATAATTAATAATATGGTAAAAAAATATTTCTATATAAAATTATAATGTATAGACTAATATACTTTAATAATTATTAATTATGGAGCATATCAAAAGGTTAGAAATAAAAGATTATACTGATGATCATTAATTACTCATGGGTATTATTAGAATAAAAGATTATACTTTATTAAAATATTAAATTAATAGATATTTTAAAAGATAATTTTATCTAAAAGTGGATAAATATTTTAAAAGAGAGGAAGTATCTATCAAATTTGAATAAATACATATATTAAGAAAGGTAATTAATAATATAGCAAGAGAGTATATATTCATATGCAAACATATAATGTATAGACTAATGTACCTTAATAATCATTAATTGTGAAACATATTAAAAGGGTAGAAATAAAAGATTATGTTAATGGTTATTAATTATTCATAAATACTATTGAAATAAAAAAGAATTATACTTTATTAGAATATGAAATTGATAGATATTTAAAAAATAAATTTGTGATATTATGAAAGATAGGGAGTATGAAAAAGAACATCCATGATTGCGAAGAAACTTCAGTAACGGGACTCGTCAGCAAAGATACAGAAATTAGAAATGAGAAACTAGTACTAATGGATTATGTGGTCTTATCTCGAAAAAAATTAAACATTTTTGGCACTGAAGGACTTTGTAGTTTGTATTGTTCTTGTTTATACTATGTATTTGTTGTTGATTGTTTTTATGCATAATTTGTTTTTTAGGTGACTTATTTTCTTTAATTAAGATATTTCTTTAAAAAACTTAGAAGGGTGTAGTTCTAGTTATATTAAAAAAGTTTAATTTTTATTCACTAAGTGTAACTGTTATCCAATTATATATTATCATATTAATAAAAGTAGTTAAGTCTGACATTCATTATTTGAAAAAATATTCAAATGGGATGATATGATTGGATGATGGTGTATAAATATTTTACACTCTCAATATATAAAAATTAAACTCAAAATCTAAAGACATTAGTTTTTAGTTTTTTCTTAGTAAAAACTAAAAGAAACTTTTGAAAAAAAAATAATTTTCAATTTTTTTAGTTATATATCAAATTTACTTTTCATAATTGTCTATTTTAAGACATGGAACAAACGCAACCTAAATCATCATTATCCTTCATATTTGAAGTATTTAAGAATAGGCAATATGTTTCTGAATTCTGACGGATGGAAATCTTTTATCATCAAATCATGTCCCCTTTTTTATCCCAATCATTTATGTATTGTCATGTAGGAGATAAAAATTAAAAAAGATTTAAAAATTTAAAATAGTTATCAAATATATAATTAGTGGGATAGAAAATGGGATATGATTTGAACATTTTCATCCCACACGATACATACTCCCTAACATAACCAATGGAAAGTAAACACGTCGTATTAAAGGAAACCAATCATGTCAAAACAAACAAAAATGCACAACCAATGGGAAACAAACACATCATTGAGAAATTCGATCCTCAAACAATAGTGTATTAATGAGATGAGTTGACCAGGGTTATTAAACCTGAACCCAACCTAATAATGACGCGAGTAGTGATTGGGTCAACTCAACCTTTAAACAACATATGAGGATTTGAATATTATACATATTAAAGTTATTAAATTTTACGAGTAAGAAACAAAATTAGAGAATATTTTGTCATATATGTTTCAAAATAAACCATATCAATATAAAAATAGCATCAAGTTATATAAAATATATTAATTGAACTATAAAATCTCGTAATTTATCACTAACTATTATAAAAACATATATCTTCATAAGACTTATTCAACTTTGAGCTGGTCAGGCTAACTCGAAATATGGCCCGAATCTAGTTTGAAAAAGAGCACCAAGTAAACTTTTAAGATCCAAACGCTTTCTAATAAGTTTCAGACCAGGCTGGATGATAGGCCGGGCGGTTGTTATCACCCTTAGACGCTCTCGTTCCTTGGTTTGAATTATCCACATGCTCATGTTCGTTGTTTTGAAGAAAAAACCTTGTTTTGTACTTCCTCATTTCCAAAATATAAGTTATTTTTGGTGTTTTTATATAGTTTAAAATATAAGTTATCTTCGTATTTTAAGAAAGTATTAATCAATTTTAACCATTTTATTATGATATTTATTATGAGTGAAAATGAGTGGATATGAGTATGGTTATTTAATAAAGAAATAATTTATGATAAGTGATAAATGATATTTTTATCTTTTACTTTTATTTTTAAAATGATCAATGAGATTAAATTATCATCTTAATTTTATACATAGTCTTAAAAGACTTATATTATAGAATGAATGGAGTAATACGAAGATATCACAAACGGAGCTCCCTCCTCCTCCAGGTGCTGGTGCTCACGTGCACAATAAATTTATTTTTTATTTTTGTCAAAGCTAGGAATTTTCGAAAATATATGGAAGGAGTTATTCAAACCAGGCCTCCGATCAATTTAGTCAGGATAAAAAGGCAGCAGTATGGGATTCGAAGAGATCCCGTACAAAAATTTGATTTTTATCAGGTTTTGAAGAAAAGATTCAATTCGGTTATGAGTTTGTTCGAACGTGTGAGAAGCAATTTTACTTGAAGCAAAAAAGGTTTAAATATGTTTTTTTTATTCGCAAAATAAGTTGATTTTGATTTTAGTGTATGAAAAAATTTTCACTTGATTTCGGTACAAACATTTTAAAAATTTATGGACTATAGTTCATATCACTTAGAGTGTCTATAAATGCCGAACTAGCTTACGGAGTGCCAGGTCATTCAATTCCAATCCAAAAATATCATACGTTAGATGGACTAAAATCAATCAGGTTTAAAAATATTTGAATCGAAATTAAATAAAAAAAAACTTTAAGACCCAACCCCTATTTTAGTTTCTATACAATTTCAAGTTGGTCAAATTTGTACTCATAAAAATAAATTCTTAAATTGATCCTTATAAAAAAAATCCAAATCAATCCGTATAAAAATAAATTATTAAACAAATTAGTCCCTATATCCTAACTTAACAGAAGGTCTAACTTATCAATTTTTTTTAATTTTACAGGACTAATTTGTTTGTCTATTCAATTTTATAGGGATTAATTTAAAAGTTTGTCCAATTTATTTGGAAATTTAATTTTACACAGATCAATTTGAGAGTTTATTTTTTATGGAAACCAATTATCCGACCTAAGATTTTGTAGGAAATAAAATGAGAGTTTTCTCAAACTTCAAAGACTTAAACCAAAATTTACTTATTCTAAGGGGAAAAATATGAGATATTCTTTCATACATACAAATCTAGCACATTATTTTTAGTCACACTTATAATAAAGTGGGCCCCATCAACTTTATCAATATATACTTATTCATCTATGGGTCCCATTGGCCACTAGCTTTCATGTGAATGTGCCTAAGGGTATGTTTGACACACCATATAAGATATTATGATAAGCTAATACAATATATAATAATTTTATATGTTTTTTTGTGTAAGCAACATATTGTATAAGTTTATCTATCAAATCTTCCTTCTGCATTATAACGATAGATAACTCAATTATGCCTATAGAGAGAGAATAAGATCTAATTAGTTTTTGATGTAAACGGTTTATTTTACTTATTTAATTAAATAATAATAAAATAAAATAATAAAGTAAATCCTAAAATTTATTAAAATTTGAAAAATATTAATGTAAAATAATACAAATTATGTTAAATAATTATATAATAAATAATAAAATAATTATTAAAATAGAATTATAAATTATATACCATTAAAATATATAAATAAATAATTTGTGGTATATTAAAGTAGGGATTAGCAATAAAAAATTATGATAAAATTAAAATTTAATTTAATAATTATCAGTAAATTAAAATTTAAATAATTATGACAAAAAGTACTAAAAAAACTATTAATTTAATAATTATTTAATATTTATTTATAATTATAATTATTTTTAAATAAATAATAATATTATATATTTTAATAAAATAAATAATTTGTGGGGAAAAAAATAATTTAATATTTATTAGTCAATTAAAATTTAAATAATTATGATAAAAAATACTAAAAAAATATTAATTTGATAGTTATTTAATTTTTATTTACAGTTAGAATTATTTTCAAATAAATGATAATATTATATATCTTCATAAATTTGAATAATTAATAAAAATTAAAATTTAATTTTAAATAAACTACAATGGTCTCCCGTAAAATCATTCAATATTACACTCAAATTTTTCTAGTTTTTAAATTGACACCAACCTCTTCCCTTAATTTGTTAAAAAACATTACAAAAGCCCCCCTCCATTCTAAATTATAAATTCCTAAAAAATCAAAAAGTATATGAAATGACTATTTTACCCCTATCAATATTCTCATTTCCCAAATTATTCCCTGAACCTCTCTCACAGAACCACCCTTCTCCTCCCTCTCCCTATCCCAACACTGTCCTAGGGCTCCAGATGAAGCAATCGTGAGGTGGAGCTTAATAGTGGCGTGGCTGTTGTGTTGGGGCAAGGGCAGGCGGCAGTTGGCAGAGAAGCCGGCGGCGACTGCAACAGGGGAGAGGTTGACAGCATCTCAGCGACCTCTGCAACCTAAACTAATCACAGTAGATATTTTGCAGTCGAATAACATCATTGTGGTATTGCTTTGGTACGGTTCCAAAGTTGTGGTGGTGGAACCCTTTATATTCACTGGAAAACTTTTCAACAGAATGGCAGCATCCAGAGAGAAGGGCATTTTTTTTTTCCTCCTTTCGTTTTCGATTTGACGAAGAAAGTAGTTGCTCGAGGAGAATAAATGGCTTGTGTGCCTTAATACATTGACATGTGGATCATGTTGCTTAAACTCTGCTTTGTTTTTTGTTTGTGTTTTTTCCTCCAACTCAGAAGATTTTGCGTTGGAATGCAGACACCAAGGTTAAAAGCAATGTTCAAAAGCATCCAGATTTGTGTTTCCAAAAAAAATAAAGGGAAAGGGAAATTTTTTGGAGGGTTGGATCTGAGTTTTTTCCCCTTTAACTTAATGCTAGGGTTGTTGAATGTGGGTTGGGGAAAATGGGAGAAGCCATGAAGGTAGATGGAGGTAGGAGAAGAAGGGTAGATTTGGAATTCTATGTATTAGAAAGGGAGGTAAATGTAACAAAGAGGGGTCTGGTGTAATATTGATTGACTCGCGAAGAGGTCATTGTAATTTTTTCTATTATTTTTTATTTAATATTTATATATAATTAAATATATCTATAAATAAATGATAATATTATATAATATAAAATATAATATCTTAAGAATATCACATTAAATATATAAAATATTAAAAATTTATTAGATCTTATAATGTTAGCTATTATCCTATTAGGTTTATATTATTAAACATTATTTTATCAGGTATACCAAATGAATCCTAAGAAAAAATCCTTTGAATTGTGTTTATATAAATTTTTTTCTAAAATATAGAGTTAAATTTTTATATATTGTCAATATAAAATAATTTCACTGATATCCAATAATGTTGTGCCACATAGGCAAAAACAATTTGTTTTTTGAGATAGAAATGTGAAAGTGAGCCACTTTTAATTATATAAGATAATTTAATTTAATGTCACTATTGAGTGTTAATGTAAAATTATTAACCGGGATGAAAATTAAACTCAAAAATATATTCCAAGGTAAGTAAGAAGTTATAAGTTGTGTATGTGCTTCTGACCAGGATCCATTTACCTTGTTTGGGAATTGCGAAACATATGCTCGATCCTTATATGTGTATGTCTAATTTCTTTCTCCCTCAAGTGTTTAACCACGTGCTGAAATCCCTGTCTGGGTAGTGATGCCCAAGTGTCTTTCTGCAACTTGCAAGGTTTATGAAGGCAGTACCATGGCCCTCTGGAGCTTGGCTGTTTTATTATGCCTTTTTTGGAATGTTGTTTAAAAGATTGTTTGTTTTTCTAAGACCGATAACTGTCTACCTTGAAATCAACATTATTGTTTATAAAACTTGGTTTAAAAGTAATTAAGAAATTCATGCATTCTTAATGTTTACACCATGTGTAAGTCTTGTACACTTATACCCTTCAATAACTCTTCATATAAATTAAATTTAATTAATCCAACCGTTAAATTGTGATATTATATTGATGATCAAAGTATATCAAATATTAAAAAAATCGGACAATAATAGATATTTGTTCTGACAATTGATATTTATTTGTATTTTCAAAAACATATTATTCATCAAAATAAAATAGTATGATGAAATATCAAAACATTTTTAAACTATATAAAATTTGATATATTTGATCTACTTGATAAGAACTTTAAATTTAACAATTTATTGATAAAATTTTATATCCATAAAAAATATAGAATAAAGTAAGTGTACAAAAACTTACACGTTGGTAAACAGAACTCGTCACCCTATATATATATATATATATATATAAGAGGGATTAATTTACTGTAGGAATAAGTCTACTACACTTACTCTATTGAATATCTCCTTATTGACAATATATATCATCAATCAAACCGTTGAATCATGTGATATTATCTTGATAATAAAGCATACCAAATTTAAAAAAAATTAGACATTGATAGGTATGTTATCTTATACTTAAGATTTACATGTGTTTTCAAAACTACGTCGTGCGTCCAGATAAAGGAATAATGGAGTATCAAATTGTTTTGAAATTTTATACACTTAATCTATATAGTAGGAACTTATAATTTAATTGTTGGATTGATAAAATTCTATATCTACAAAGAATTATTCAATGGAGTAAGTATACTAAGATTTACTTTTGGAGTAAATGGATCCTCCTTATATATATATGGTGGGTGTCCGTTTACACCAAGTATAAGTCTTATACACTTACATCATTCAATAACTCTTTATAGAAATTGAATTTGATTGATCTGGCCATTGAATTATGTAACATTATATTGACGATCAAGCATGCCAAATTTCACAAATTCGATAACAATAGACATTTATTCTAATAATTGATATTTACTAGTATTTTAAAAAATATATTATTCGTAAAAATAAAATGACATGATGAAATATCAAATTATTTTCAAATCGTATGAAATTTAATATATTTGATCTACTAAATAAAAACTTTACACTTAATGGTTGGATTAATGAAATTTTATACCCATAAAAAATTATTGAATGATGTAATATATCACGATTGACACTTGGTGTAAATGGATCCTCACCCATAGATATATATTAACAATACCAACATTCAGTTAGGTGCTCTCATTTAAGTAAAAGTAATTCACTTTAACACCCACAATTTTAAAAACAAATTACTTTTATTTGCTTACGTAACACAACCTAATTAGATGTTAGTGTAAAATTATTTTATACCTACAGTGCATAGAAATTTAACTCTATAAATATATATAGTTTAAATACACATTTGGCTTAAGTTAGGGGACCGATAGGGAGGAATTTAAATAATTTCAATGAGATTATATAGATTTAAATCACATTATATACATGGCAATGGTATAGGTTTAGCAGGTTTTCGCTCAACTAGACCAATTCTACATCCTATTAGACAAACTTCAATATGTTCCTACTTTTTCCATGGATTCATGACAATAGAAATGTAGATCCTATTCACATATAGCAGAGCGGCAACTCTTACCACTATTTTGGTGGGTTGGGTTGATAAAAATTGGCTCTGATCATTTAATCTGTGGGTTAAGTGGATTCAACCTTTGTATCCGCGAGTTAAGTGGATTGAGAACGTTCATTCATTAAAAAAAAATCCAACTCTTCTCTCTAATATTGGATCAAAATCTCCTTGTCTTGGAACAATTTTTTTGTTTTTATTTTTTAAAATTATTTTAAAAATCAAGTTTAGAAATAGTTTTTTAGTAGTAAAACACAAAACATCTGTTTGTTTGGATACCCATTTTTAAAAATAAACCCACCCCATTTCCTCAAATCCATTGCAACACAACATAAGACTCAAGAACAACGGGCCTCGAGCAGGAGGTTGCTCGGTGGCCGGGAGGGCGGAAGGATGCTGGGCGGGAGGGCAACTTGGGGACCGTTGAGGGGCACTCGTGGGAGGGGCAGATATCGCGTGACTTCACGGAGAGGCGGAGGTTGTCGCTTGAAGCAGGAATGCGGAGGCAGAGCGAGGCGCGATGAGTAACGCAAAGGCGGACGCAAGGCAGAGGTCGTCGGGGCTTGAAGCAGAAACTCGGGAGCGACTGAAGCAGAAACGCGAAGGCGAGGCGGAGGTTGTTGAGGCTTGAAGCAGAAACGGAGGCGCGACTTGAAGCGGACGCGGACGGGGCTTGTAACGCCCCAATTTTTACTGTAATTTTTACTGTCGTTTAGAAATTACCGAATAACCCTAGGTAATTTTTCATATAATTCGAGACCAAACAATCCTCAATAAAGGAATATAACATTAGAAGAAAGGTTAGGAGCAATTCGTGCGAGAGTTTAAACCCAGATTTTCTGTACGTGTAAAATGACCAAAATGCCCCTAAGGTTATTTTACTAGAAAATGAGGATCGTGGGCCCCACCCATCCTCAAGGGGATGTTTTGATGATAATAAGGGATTGTTTGTGTTATGTGTGTTAATAGAGGAGAAGAATCATAATTTTGAGCTTTACACGTGAAATGACCAAAACGCCCTTGCCGCTTTTAATTTAATTTGCGTGCCGACTTAGCCCGAACGTCACTAAAATGTTTTAAAAGGTGTTTTTAAGTTATGATTAACCATTGGTTAAGCTCGGGTGGTCTCGGGCAATTTTTAAGTAAAATGACCGTTTTGCCCTGTCTTTGTGCAGTTTTACAAATTTTGAGATTTTTGATTCGTCTAACGAAACCTAAGCAATATTAGGCTCAAATTAAAGCTTATTAAATTCTAATTATTAATCTAGAGTCAAAATTATTTATTTAAATTGATTAGAACCTAAAATTGCTTTAAAACACTCAAATTGCTTACTAATTCACCTAAGCCCTTAACCGTAAATTCTCTAAATTGCATGAATACCTTGCCTACACCTAAATAATACATGGAACACACAAAACCCTCTTCCATGAGGCTGTAATGCATGAAATAATTTAGCCATAATCATTAGAATTGTTGCAAGATAATGCACTAAAACAAAATGCTAAAAAATTCCCTAAAACATGGCATAAAACATGCCTTAAACAAAGAAATGATTTTCCTCCCTTTGTTCCCCATGAAAAATCCAAAAATTATGCCTCCTTCTCTTGTCATACATGAGCTTGAATTCCTCTATAAATATGCTTACTTAAGGAGCCTTGGAAGCCTTGCTCATAACTTACACAAATTCTAGTTTTAGGAGCACCAAAAGCTATCATTTCCTCCTCCTCTTGACTGAATTCTTTCTTCAAGTTTTCAAGAATATTTTCTTTCATTTCACTCCAAGAAACCAAGTTCTCTTCCTTTCCTTCAAATCAGATTAGGTAGGGAGTAGTTTCTATATTTATTTCTATGATTTGAGAAGTGTATTTTTAGCTCAAAATGTTAAAATTATGAACTTACCTTAGCTTTTCATTTGGTTTTCTTCTTCATTTTTCTTTAACCAATTTGGCCATATGGCCTAGGTGGGACTAAGATGATGGCTTGATGATGAGGACCTTGAAGGTGGGTTGTGAATCCATCACAAGTTAGGCCTCTAAAGCTTGAAAGTTCCACTTGATGCAAAACTTTAAAGAATAATATTTTTATGATGTTTTTATGATCTTGAGTTTAGAACTTGAAAGATGTATTTTTCACTTTGTCTTGCTAAGATATATTGGGTTGAATTTTATTTCTCTAAAGTCTTGGAGGAGCTCTAGTAAAGAAATAAAATGAACTTGCATCCATGTTTAAGTTTATGCCTTGCATAATCATGTTTACTTTCTATGTCATCACTAAATTCTCAAGAATGAATAAATGAACTTGCATATTCATGTTTAAATTTCCAAGCTTGCATTTCATGTTTATGTTTCAAGTTGTCACTTAATCTTCAAAGATAATAAAGAGGATGCATCTCATATTTACTTTATGCTCTCACTTTATTTTATAATGGCTAAAAGAATCAACGCATGACATGTTTATTTTTATGTCATCACCTAAAGATCCTAGAGCTCAAAGACTTGCCCAAGTATCACAAGCAAAGAAATAAGATTATTGGAGTTAAAGAATTAATTTTTAAGAAGTCTTGAGATTGGAGCAAATATATTATGATGTGATGTTTGTAAATTCCTATGTGTCTTTTAAATTTTGCCAAATCATTCACGTTAAGCGCGCTCACGTTTTCAATTATGTTTAAAAAAAAAATGGCTCGTAATTTCACTAAGTATTTTCAAAGCATGATTAAGGAACTGAAGCAAAGAGTAAAGTCTAGTAATTAATCAGATCCTGCCTAAGTGTATTGGGTTAATTATTAGGGTGTTACAGGGCTTGGCGCTGGAGCTTGGTCGCTAGCTTGCCTGGCTGGGTTAGAGGTCGCCGAAGAGTGGAGGACGAAGGTGGATGAAGGTGTTGCACGGAGGAGGAGGAGGAGTTGGAGTAGCTTGAGTTGGGATCTATAAAATTGTTTTTGAAAACAACTAAAATCTGTTTTTTTTTCTGTTTTAAAAACCAAAAGTTTGTTTTTTCATTTTTAAAAACAATACGAAGAAAATAACTTAACAAAAAGTTTTTTAAGTTTTGTTTTTAAAAATAGAAAACTATTTTTAAAAGTTGCTTCCAAGGGCCTATCTACATATCTATCTCACGTCCTTTCACGCTTTCTACCCAAAAATAAAAGAAAAGAACTTCTAGGTCCATCTCTCTCACCCAACTGGCCTATTTTAGTCCAATTCTTTCCTCCTTTTTTTTTTTTAAAGTTTTTGTGCTTTTGAACAAATTTAAGGATTTTTTAATTTTTTAAATTTTTTTAATTATTTGGTGAGCCAACTAGCATAACCGACCAACTTGGGTGGGTTGAGTTAGGTTGACATTTTTTGGCTTGCCAGGAGAGTGGGTCAATTCAAATTTGACATTTTAGCTCTCAACCCGCGGTGGGTTCTGGCCTACTTGAACTCTATATCCACATGTAACTTATTTCAATTCGTATCTTAATGGCTCCTATATGCTATTTTTTAAATTGTTATATAAATCATTTTTAAACTTAATTTATATGACAAGTACTATTTATCTTTTGAAAAAGTTTAACAAAATAAAAGACTTATTTCAAAGTGATCATTTTGTATTATAAAAGGGAAAAAAACGCTTTACCCCACTATTTTTGGTCTCTGTAATTTAGACCTAAGTTTTCAAATTGTGCAATGCGATTCCCAATACTTACTATATGATGCCAACAAGCCCCTTCATTCCTGAGACATCCAAACTCACTGTTAAGTCCCCATGTGCCTTTCATGTGTGTCTCAAGTTCCAAAAATATCCCTTTTTTATCTCTAATTTCCATTCTCCCATCCTCTCAACCTAAAATGCACCCTTCCCCACTCCCCTCTATCGTTCTGACTTGGTCTAAACCCTTTTCCTTTTCTCCATCTTGCAGGATCTTACAATGTTTCTTCAAATCTAAACCCCTCCCCTCTATCCCCAAATCTTGTCTTTCTTCATCCTACCTTATTCAACTTCACCCCTAACCAAGCAAACACAACTCTATTTTAGAATCCCTTGTAAGACAAAAAATACATACATACATGTCTCTCCCATACATGAAGGAAATGAAATCATATCATCAACAATGTCAACAATAAGGCAGCATGAGTCATCATCGTCCTCCACCACCACGTCATTGCCTGCCACCTTCGTCGAGATCGCACGCCTCTTTGTCACAGCCAACGAAATTGGCACGTTCACAGGAGTTGACAGGTGGACTTGACCGACGACGGTGGATCTGTCGTATACCGCGACTTAGGTATGGCGGGTGTGAACACCATATTTTGTCCCATAGATATTTTATTTTATTCATTTATTTGTCTATGTGTTCATGTTAGTTGTGTGTTGCATAAAAAATCAAGTCCAGTCAGTAGCCCATTTTAATTTCTTTTCGACCATTCCAATTTGTAGCCCATTCCAATTTACCAGACCATTTTTGTTTAGTGTTTCAGCTTAGTCCATTTCAGTTTAAAAAACATAAAAAAAATAAATCTGCATATTTTGAGATGTTCAGTCCGTGATGCATGCAAAACAAGGAAAGAAGCCCGTGACACATAACAAAACAAAAGGAAAAAGAAAAGGGAGTCAAACAAGGCAACATCATCATCATGTCTTCTGCAAAATGATAAACTTTCCGATGAACCACCCTGTAAAAGGGAAATGGGCAATAATTTGGTTTTGGGTTCACAACACCATAAATACATTGATCATCAATTGAAAAAAGGGACGAACAATACCAAAAATTTTACAGAATTAGAAAAGGTACAATGAGTTTATTCTTACAAATCTGGGCATTCTAATATCGTGCTACAATTTTATTATTTGGCGGTTCCTTTGTAGTTGCATATGCATTCATTAGCCACCATATTGCCACCCCATCACCACCATCATCGCAGCCACCACAACCACCTGTAACTAAATCAAGAACCAAGCCAGAAGCAAAACAAAAACCAAATAGCAAAAGAATCAAATTCAATCTAAAAAGAGGGGAAATAAAAAGGCAGAAAATAGAAAGAGAGGCCAGCGCCTCACCGCCGCCGGGCGGCATCCCCTCATCTCCTTCCTTCTTCCTCGATCCTTCCACCGAAGCCACCACCACAGGAGGCTCCCGCGAAGTCGCGGCTATGCGCCTCCACCCCTCACAGCGCACCCTGAAATCGCCGTCTCATGCAAACACGGACTGCCCAGCTTCCGCCCAACACCATCGCGGCGCGCAGCCTAGCGGCAGCCTCCCTTTCCCTTCGTGGCCGCGAGCTCCTACTTTCCCAGGGCGGCCCATAAACGCCAGCTCCTCATCCCAGTCCTTTCAACCACCAGCCACTAGCTTCTATAGCCCACCATAGATCCCCGACCTCCCTCTCCGTCGATCTACCGCTGAGATCCGCACACCCATCGCGAAATTGCCCTACCCGCATAGCCCAGCCGTATCGCACCCCTTGCCCTTTTGCCGTGTCGGCATCATCACCGCAGAAATCCCACGCCTTCCAAGCACCTCCCACCGTCGTGGTCCTCTTCCTTCCCCGCAAGACCCGAGCCCCCACCACCCCACAACGCGCCGGGTTCTTTCACCCTTGCCTCAGCCACGGAAAAGCCACCATCGCCAGGCGTCCGCCGCTCGCCTCGGCGACGACATCAAGCTTGAGCCCCTCCTACCCATTTATCTTCCCTTGCTTTCTCTTCTCTCGCCCTTGGTCTCATCTTCTGTCTCTCACGTTCATTTGTGTGGGTTGATAAAAATGAGAGATTGTTTTGTGTGTGTTATGAGCGTGTGAGTTGTGTGTGTGTTTGTATGTGTGGGTTGGGGAGGAATTAAGGGAACTAAGGATATTATTATTATTTTGTTAACTTTTCATTACTTATTTGTGTGTTGAGTTGGATTTTGAATTTATTTTGGGTTTGGTTTTGTTTGTTGGATAAGACTTGGGCTTGTTCATTTGGAGTTGGGTTTGTTTGTTTGGTTAAAGTTTGTTTTAGGTTGTTGTTTTTTTTGGGCCTTACTTGTTGGGCTTAAATTTGTTTTGAACTAGATAAAAAAGATTTATTTGATTCAAAATAGATGCTTGAAGTTTATTGATTTACTAAAAAAGTGTTTGTGATATATACTTTTAGTAATTATCTTAAATCATTCAAGTAAAATTAAATAAATTTCAGAAGTTATTTAATTATGTGAAAATAAAAAATAAAAAATAAAAAGGGTGATTTAATTATTTCTTTGATTTTGAGTGAATTTATTAGATTAGTCATTTTATATGTTGATGTATTGTGTGTTTAAATTAATTGTGTAATTGTGCTCATGAATTAATTTTATTTTGTAGTTTAATTATCTTATGTTGGTGTTTTTTTTGCTTAAATTAATTGTGTAATTGTGTTTATAGTTTAATTTCATTTTATCAATTATGGTTAAAATTACAGCTTGTAAAAGAAAAAAATGTTTTCTTTCCATTTAATAAAAAACCCATTTCCAAAAACTAAAGTCAATCAACACATTTTATTCTCTTTTAATTAAAATCGATTAAGACAGACTCATTTTCTACAGAACGACATGGCTTTGAGTTTCTCATTGCATTAGGATACGTCGCGTAGCAAATAACTATCAAGCCAAAATTAATTTTTTCATTAAATTGTGTTCTCATTTAATTTTTATTCCTTGTTTTAATTTTATCTTATTTTATTTTATTTCTGTACATAATTATGATTACTTTGGAAAAAACTAAATATTATTAAAGTTATAATAAATTTGCATAATGAGCTCTAGGGTAACGTATTTATACGGATGTATTAGGGTGCAATGGGATTAAGTTTCCACCCTTCCCTAATCATAATCATAACAAAATCTAAATTCTTTAAAAAAAAAGGACCAGTTTATACATTAAAAAGGTTTTGCAATTTTAGCCAGAATTAAAATTGGTGGCGACTCCTATTTTATTTATTATTTCAAAATCGGTCGACATTGGCGTCGCATGTGCCCTACTGGTACGTTGTGACAGCGGGAATCAAACACGACAGGACAAAACGACACCTTGTGGAAGAAGTGTGTGCCGTTTCAAGAGTTTGTAGGTCCGAGAACAAGATTAATAGATCTTAGAACACAGATCTAGAACAAGGAAAGCGAGTAGATCCAAAGCTTGAAACACAATCACAAGATTGGAGCTTAACGAACCCACAGGAGCGACAATGACGACAAACAAAGGCTTCAAAGCAAAAACCACGTGCTCGCGACGAAGCGAAGCGAAGAAGGATTTTCATTGTATTTCAGAGGAAATGATGTGGATTGAAGAAAATTGTAAGATATGAGATCAATGAGATATTTGGGGATTTAGGGATTTTTGGTGGAAAAAAATCAGAAATGAATGAAAAAGAGCCAGAGATGGATGATAAGTTTATGAATATGTGTTTAGAAGAAAAGAAAATGTAAGAAATTGAAAAAGAAAATTATGAGTTCAACAAGAGCTAACAGTGAGACACACGTGAGAAAGGGGAGAGACTGGGAAATGGAAATTAGAGTTCTAAAAGGGATACTTTTATCCAACTTGAGACACACGTGAGAGGCATATGGAGACTTAACGTGAGTTTGGACATCTCAGTAATAGAAGGGCTTGTTCACCATCTGATAAGTATAGGGGTCGCATTGCATAATTTAAAAACTCGGGGTCTAAATTGCACAGGACCAAAAGTACAAGAGGTAAAACACTTTTTTCCCTAAAAAAATTAAAACCATGATATGTAAATATAATAATAACAAATGATTTAAACCAATACCATAATAATTAAATAAGTATAAAAAATTAGAAGATGAATAATACTTATCTCCATTAAGATTTAGTGTAATTATCCTGTTAATTAATAAAATTTTACTAAAGTGATAAATCATATAAAATAACTATCTATTATTATAACCACCTGCAACAATTTATTGTTTTGGTGAAATCCTATTAGCTAGCAGTTGTAAAATTATTTCACATTGTTAGGATATACAAAAATTAAACTCTTATTATATAATTAAGTGTTTATTTTTATAATAATTATCTTAAATTTCATGTATATGATAATATATGAATTAGTCGATAGCATAAAAAAATTAAACTAATATTATATCAAAAGTAACCAAATTTAGTTTCCTCTATAGATTTTCAATAATTAAAATTATATATTGGTACAAAAATATTGTAAAGTAAAGCAACCTATAAAGGAGAATCCTGGTGTAGTCAAATGGAAGGCTTCTTACCTTAACCAAATGTTAGGGGTTTGATTCTTGGCGTTGGGTATGGAGAAGCTTCTTTCGGCTTGCCCACTTTTGAAGTACCTGCAAGCCGTGCAAGATTAATTACTGTGATTCAGTAGATATCCTAGTCATAGGAAAAAAAAAAAACCTATAAAGAAGAAAAAAACAGCGGAATCTTATAGGCTCATTAACCAATGATCAGTAGCTAACTAGTAACTGCACTTCTTTAAGGAAAAAGTATTTTCTTTTGAATATGATTATATTTTTTTAATTAGTAGTATTTTAAAAATTAAAACTAAAAATAATTTTGGTATATTAGAAAAGTTAAAAAAAAAAAGATAAACCCTCAAATTAATCTCAAATTTTATGTTGGATAAATTGATCATTTTTTTAAAAATTAGATAAATTGATCCCTCCATAAAAAAAACACTCACAGAACTCTCAACCAATTAAAAATATTGATTAAATGAGTTCTTTTATAATTTATCATTTTTTTTAGAAAAATTAATTTATCCACCATAAAATTTAAGGGGGCCACTTTGGCGTGTGTCACTTTCTTTAAAAATTAATAAAAGGCCTACCTATATCAAGTCCTAAGATTGAGGCTAGGCTGAAGATTAATTTGCTGCTGAATTTCTGAGTCACAAACTCAGTTGGCGATTAGGTGACATTAAAATGATTAAATATAAAATGAGTAAAGTGTCACTTTACTCCATAAAATTATAAATATGCTTCATTTTAATTATTAAAATTTTAAAATTAATTATTTAGTCTCTGAAATTTTATTTTATAGGTCACTTTAGTTTCCAATTAAATAATCATTAGTCAACTATTACTTTTTAAATGTGTCAAAACAGTCTCTACAATTTTTTAAAATATGTCAAAAAGGTCCAAAATTCCAAAATTTCTTCTATTTTAATTAAAAAAAATCTAAATTCTCAATTTTTCTTAAATTGACTTATTTCTCTTATTTTCACACCCTACTTAAACAAAGATTTCTCTCACATAGAGTAACAATGAAAAAAAAAATGTATAACTAATAATAAGGTTTCAAATAGGTCCTTAATGAATTCCATCCATGATTGATAATATAATATTTCTCTTGCATCCTATTTTTCATATTTTAAAACCCAATTTATTTCAAGAAATGTAATGTAATAGCTAATAAAGTAATTACATTAGCTAAGCATGGACGGTCATAAATTTAGACTAATCAAGTTTTTAATTATGTTTAAGATATTTAAAAATGTGACTATTTAAATAGGGTATGAAAATGTGATATAAATAAATGGATTCAAGAATTATTAAGAATTTAAATTTTATGAACCAAAAGAGAATAAATTTGGGATTTAAGACTTTTTTCACACATTTTAAAAATTTTAGGAATTATTTTGACATATTTAAAAATATCAAGGACCAATCTAAATCCTTTTTTTATTTGGTGTCATATCAGGATACCACGTGAGATCTATATGACATGTTATCAACATGTGGTATGCCACGTGTTATTTAACGTTACGTCAGGTAAAAAAATAACCATTGACTAATATTTATTTGACTAGAAACTAAAATGACCTGCGAAATAAAATTTTAGGGACTGAAAAATTAATTTTAAAATTTTAATTATTAAAGTAAAGTATGCTTACAATTTTAGAGATTAAAGTAAAATTTTACTCGACATAAAACCAATAGGCAGTAGCGATGGACAAGCACCCAAATGGCAATAATACTGGCGCTAGTATGTTGCTCTTTTATACTGAGACTAGGTTAATTATACTTTTTCCATATTTGAATAATTGTTCTATTTTAAATATGTACTGAAATTAAAGTAGTGATTAGGATAACATCAATATTAGAAAAAGTCAAAATAATTTATTAAATTATCCATTTATTTTTAAATATTTTAACTTTCTCTTTTTCTTCACTTTTCAATTGGAGTATTTAATAAGGATATTTTTATTAAAATAAAATAATTAATACTTTCTAAGTTTGTGAAATGAACAATTATTTTTAGATAAAATAAAATTTTAACATCGATAATTATTCAAAAATAAAGAAAATAGTAAAATAATTAAATGAAAACAGAAACAGAGCCCAGGGTTCTTGTTCTTTTAATAAAATTCCCCCAGTCCCCAGATGAAACCTAAACCCTGGTCTGGCAATGGCATTACGCCGATTCCTATGACCACAGCACAGACACAGAGGTTAACGATAGTGGCTCCAAAGTGGGAACCAATAAAATTAACTAGTGTTCGGCTGGACACGCTGTACACGGTTAAGACCATATTTTATTAAAATTATGATAATTAAAATAAAATTAAATAAATAATATTCTTTAATTATTTAATTAAAATTAAATAAATATGACATCATTTTAATAATTAGCTAGATGGCTTTTAAAATTAAATTGACTTTTTAATTTTTTAATATATTTAATATATTAAAAGCTTAATATTCTTTTTTAAAACAGTGTTTGTTTGGTTTTTGTTCTTTGCTAATTATTTATTTTTATAATATTGTGATAAATCTGTGAATAAAATCTTAGTTTTAAATTTTTACTTTTTATTAGAAAATATATCTGTACATACTCAAAAAGCTTATGTGAATCAACCACTGGAGAATGCATACATTAATAATTAGAATTTACATTGCTGATCAATGAAAAATTGTGGAAATTAATATGATAAATAATAATATTATCACTTTATTCGAGATTCGTATACAATTGATTGATAATTTTATGTATGTTATCGAGGGAATTGGATATCTACATCGCCACTTGAGACTGCGCTCGCTCGATTTTCCATTAGTCTACGTGAATATTCACCTTATACTCCTTATTATGATTTTAAACTTAGGATGATTAACTGAATTAAGGTATTAGATCATTGATTTAACTTAGGTCACTAATTAACTAGTTAAGCTAAATTTATACCAAAAAAGTATATAAGAATTTAAATAAAATACAATAAAATGACAATTAAGTAACAATTTGACATTTTAAGGGTTCAAATATAAAAATATAAATAAATAACATAAATTTTTAAAAATTATTCACATTTCACAATCACAAATCACAATTGATAAGTTTAATACATAATTACACAATTAAACTCACAAAATTTAAAATTATAAACTCACAAGTTATGACAATAAAAATAAAGTTACTGCATTTGTCTATAAGTTAGATTAAGATTTTTTTAAGATTTTAAAAATAGACATCATTTAGCAAAAAAAAAAAAAAAGCCTTGGTTCAACCAATTTTGATACAAACTCAGTTGAGTTAACAGATTGGGTTTTATGAGGTCTTACCAAAAAGTGGCTTGGACCAATTTAATGACCAGTTATTCATTTTGATTGGACCAAATTTGAGCGATTTTCAATACTATCCTCCGTATTGTAAAATGACATGCAGCCCATTTTGTTAAGCTGGTAACCAGCTTGACACACGTTTCAATGCACTTTCACTAAAAAAAAAAAATCCTTTTGACTAAAAGTGTCTTGGAACATGTGTTTACTAGTTCCAAACACTTAAACTAGCATACCCCCACTCATTGATTATGCTCAAATAACATAACTCTTTTATTTTCACAATATTTTCATAAAATGTTAAAAACCAAGAAACAAATAAATATATAAAAAAAATCAATAAGCCTTTGCTTCTCAATCAAAGACGGTTTACTCTTAATTTTGTACTTAGTATTATTAAAGTGATTAACAAATTATACTATGAATCAATAAATTTTATCAAAATAATAATCGTATAAATAATTATCCATGATCACAACCATCTTTCATATAATTTGTTATTTTGACAAAATTTTATTGATTAATAATGTGCTTGGTTAGGGTAAAAATTTTTATGATTAAGTTCTATGCGTAATTTTACATATGGAACTTATCCATAAAAATTTCAACTTCATTTTTACCTAATCAAACATACAAATAGTATAAAATTACTTGTTTTGTCCTTAAATAATTGTCCATTTCTAAAAATTTTTTATCTAGAAATAATCATTCATTTAAAAAATCTAAGTAGCATTAAAATCTTTCAATAACACCCTTTTGAATACTATTAGAGAAGGAAAGAGATATAGTGGAGGATGGAAGAGAAAATTATATTATTAAAAAGGAGATTTCTCTGGTACCCTATTAAATTTATGGGTATTGTACCTTCTAGATAGCTTGTCTAAAAATTTATCATATATCCCACTAACTAATTTATTAATATTTTAAATATTCAAGATTAAATCCCATCCTTTAGATTTCAAAAGTAAAAATACCCTTAAATACCATAACAAAAACCTAAAAAGAAATAATGGAAATTCAGTAAATTATTTTTAAATTTTTCTAACTTTGATGTTTTTTCAATCATTTTATTAAGGGTTGAATACATTTTACCCTCTGAATTTTAGGTTATATACAATTTAAATCTTAACTTTTCAAAACGTGCATTATGACACTTAATATTTTAAATTGTGCAAAAAATCCATTTTCAATAATGCATTACGACACCTTAAATTTTCAAATGCAAAAAAAAAACCTCTAAAAATTTAAGTCATGATAGGATATCGGGTTGTACATAATAAAAAATTATGAGGTTAATTGCACATAGTATTTATGGATAAGTGTTAGATTGCACATATTAAATATCAAGGGGTTAAGTGCATAAATTTTACCTTTATCAATTACCATAATTATATGAGGTGTTTTCACAATTTAAAAAGTTTAGATGTCACAATGTACATTTTAAAAAATCATGTATAAATTACATATGACTAAAATTTTGGGGGTAAAATATATTTATTCCTTTTATTAATTATAATGCGTATTTAAAATTAGATAATTATTTAAAGATAGAGGAAGTATTTTACACCAGAAATTTTACTCTCATTTTTTTTTAATGAGAAATGTTTGTTAAACTCTTATTTTGAAATAGAGGAAATTAGCAAATCTTAACAAAACTTTGATGAAATTATTACTGCTACTTCGGGAACAATTGTTTCTCGGCACCCAATGTGAGCTTAAGAGCACCGTACGAACATCCCCGCAATCTACGGCCAAGAAGGTGCATGACACGTGCAAATGGTGTGGTCCCCACAAGGCTCGTGCACCCACGTGGCGTGCGTACTAGCTGTCGGCATTAGGCAACACCATGGGCACGTTCCTCGGTAGTCGAGCCCCCTCCTCTCCCCTCCCAAGCCCTCAACGGAAGAAACAAATCCGAGTTGTGCTTCCGCACTGTGCAGCCTGTGCTGCTCTCTTATTTTTTTATTGTATTTTTTTTTTCCTTCTTTGGCCATTCTCCCATTTTTCCCATTTTGGTTTTGTTGCTTGTGGTTTTGGGCAAGTCGATGACCATATCTCCACACAAATAGTGGGGGACCTGTGCCCTTTTTTCATTCTTATTTTGGCATTGTCTCAACATATGAAAATATACGTAGATTTTTCCTTTTGACTTTTTGGCACTTACATACTTTTATTAGCAAGGTAAGTATGTTTAGTAATAAAGTATTCTTATTCTAATTACAAATCATTATGACTTGAGATTAACTCTTAAATTCTCTCATTAATGGGTGATTTATAAATACTTTTATAGACACTAGAAAAAAGATATATCCTGACTTGGGGATTAAAATGAATTTTTCTCTTAACCTAAAACATTGTTGGACATATTAATTGAGAGAATTGAAGTAGTTTATCATGAAAATTAAAGAAGTAAATCTTGACTATATAATAATATATAGATAATCAAGATTAAAAATTATTTAAAGATCACTTTAAATAGGAGATTTCTCTTGTACCTTATAAATTGAATACCAATATCTTTAGATAATTTATGACTGAAAATTTACCATATTCACAAATTAAATTTATTAATATTTTAAATATTCATGATTAAATCACAACCCTTGAATTTAAAAGAGTACCACTACCCTTGAGTATCATAACAAAATCCTTTAAATAATTGCATGAATTTATGCCTTAATACATATTGTTTATGTATGACTAAGTTATCGGTATTTACTTTTCTCATTCTTACAATTAACCACTCTTTACACTACAAGAAAAATGAGTATTTTCAATAGTTCTTGACATTTAAAATGTCAATAAAAGTAATGCCAAGAAAAATAATTGTAATAGAAAGTAGCTATAAAAAATACTTATAAGCTTTTATTGATAATTATTGGGTATTTTTTACATATAATAATTGTCAATAAAATTTTATAAATATTTTTTACGATCATTTTCTATTAAAATTATTTTTTTAATAATATTTTTATTGACATTTTAAATATAAAAAACAATTAAGAATACTCATTTTTTTTTGCAGTGTTATTACTTCATCTTTCATAAACATTTGTATATAAAAGATAATATAAAAAAACTATAAGTATATTTTACTTTTGGATATTTGACAACTGCTCGCAAATGTCCATTAACTTCTCATTGCCGTAACTCTGCAATTAAAACTGCCTCTTTGATTAGTGTTTTCTCATTTTTCATTAAAAAAAAAATAATCTGAGGGACACTGCTCATTAAAATATTACCATATGATGACACTTTACGGATTAGGAGTATGTTAGAATGTCACAGAATTTTCCTGCTCTGTATTATTAAAACTGCTGAATTGATACCCACAATTGTTGCGCTAGCGCATTACACGAAGTTTCTCGTTATGCTTAAGCTGAAAGGAATTGAATCGCATTGGTTTCATAATTCTAATCCTAAGATCGCCTCAAATTACTAATCTCCAAAAGACTGGAGTGCTTATTTTATTTTTTCTGACATAAAAGGTGGTGGCTTCATGCCATCCGCAAATTCTAAATATAAAACGTATACGAACTTCTCGTCACGTGTGTATATAATAGCGTACGGTATTCAAAAACCAAAATCTCGCAAACAGAAAAAGTTCAGGCAGAAGAAGCTCGATCTGAAATTAACAAAAGGGAGCAAAACTAAGAGCATAATTTTTATGTTATAATAGTAAAGGCAACGTGGATGGCTCACTTAGGTGTGTTTCAGTGAACAATCCAAAAAATTTTGATAGTGGGGACTAAAATTATATATCAGTATAAAAATAAATATATTATACTATATCTTATTATTTTGTCATATTTAAAACTAATGGAGTCAAAACTAATGTGGAGTCAAACTTAATTAAATTATGGGGTCAAAAATCTATATAACTATCTAATTATTAAAAAAAATCAAACTTGTTGTGGGATCATAAGCCCCCACCTCCAATAAGATGCATCCGCCCTTGGTGTTTTGATTGATATGTTAGGTATGATAGTATAAGTTAATATTATACATTATGTATTTATTCATAGTTTGATGCAGGTAATATATTGTATAAGTTATACGCCATAATCCATTTATACATCAAAATGCTATATAATTTAATACAATATTAGGAGGCTGGATTATACTGATTATAATTATTTATAAATAAATAATGATATTACATAATATAAAATATAATATCTTATATAATATTATTATACCAAATACTATATAGTATATTAAAAGTTTATAGCGTTATATTATTAGACTTTATACTATAAATCCTTATCCTCTCAGGCGTGCCAAATGGACTAGCAGTCTTTTGTTCATGTATAATCAAGATTTAAATTAATTTTTGGGTGTTTTAACTTGTGGATGATATGTAAATATATTTATTCAATAAGTTCGAAGATATATTTGATCCTAGATTGGTATGAGCTTCTTCCTTAAGTCAAATTTTATATTTCACAAAAAATATTTTTTATGTTATAACAAATTAAATAACTAGTATGTAGTCTAATGTATTCTATTGTTCCGGTTACACACATAGCTTAACTAAGAATTTTTGTGAACAAAACTTTTGAGATGCATGAAAAAATAACTTGCAAGTTATTTTGGATTTGAACGTAAATAATAAAAATACTTGTTCTTAAAAGGTGGTGCAGAGACCTTTTTTAAGAGATTTGACTATAAGGTGAACAAGGTGCGATCTTCGACGAGAAAGGATTCGTGGACTTGGGAGTAGCGATTCGATACTCCAGAGGGCTCATAGTGGCTGCACTTTGCAAGGTTGAGGCTGGAAGATGGAGTGTGCATACCGCGAAGCTGAAAGTACGAAGGAGCAAGATTGGCTTCAGAATTGAGGCTCAAAAACGTCATTTTAGAGGTGATTGCTTTGGTGGAGTCGGCGGTCAATGCTCATGGTGCTGTCGCTAGGTGGGGTTTATGCTCATGATGACAAGTGTTGTAAGTTATTTGACACTTTAAAAATTTAAAATATAATTGAAAATTACAAAACAACCCTTGAACCCATCCCCTCCCTCTCGCAGCTTGAACCCATCTCTACCTTCGGGTCGACCAACCCAAACTCTACCTTCAACAAATTTACATCTTTGCCTCAAGTGAAAAGTCATTGTTTCCTTTAGCATCACCATCAAGCTCACAAACCCAGACAAGGACAAAGGAATCAAATATGACGCCTTTTAGCGTTGCATTCTCCCTCTTCCTCGACTCTAACAATCAAAACTAAAAGGACCATACTTTAACAATCTTAGGTTGTTTTGCTGTAAGTCATCTAGGGGGCAGGAGATGGAGGTGGCACTGCCAAGGCGGAGGCAGCATGGCTTGTGGTGGTGGGTGGGCCGCTGGCATCGGCGAGCATCAGACAGAGGCGGTGGTCTGAGAGTGGCGGTGGCGTGTGGCCGTCAAGGGAGGTGAGGAGGGAGGGGCAACGGAGGTCATCCTCCAAATGTAACGGGTCCTACTTGTTCAAATGTTCTTTTCCCATTACATTTATAATTGACTTCACTGAATGCGTTGACTAACGACATCATGAGAATTCGCCTATGAGAAATGTTAGGGGAACTCGTGGGACAACCTTTGCACACCCACCGCTAAAAGACAAAAAAAAGCTTGGGCTATATCATGAACTTTAATAAAACGAACACACACTAGAACCTTCTTTCTAAAAAACAAAACCGAAGCTCTCATCCTCTCTCCCGCCTCAGTCCCCTCTTTCTTTTGCATTGCTCTCTTGAAGTTCTCCTCTCTCTCAAGGTCGCTCTTTTGCTCAAGATTGGTCGATGCTCTCTCTCTTTGAAAGTGCTCCCTTTCTCTCAAGGTCGCTCTTTTGCTCAAGATCGTGCTCTCTCGCTCAAGGTCGCTCTCTGCTCAAGGGCTCTCGCTTCCTCTCCCCAAGGTCACTCCTTTCTCTCATGCAGTCACAAGGACGCGAGCCTCCAACGCGAGCCCCCCGATGCGAGCCCCTCCGAATGTGAGCCTCAAACTCACAGGGTCGCTATTTCCTCTTTTTTGGCATTTATTTTCATTTTCCTTTTTTCTGTCTTATTTCTGAATATCCAATTACTTTTATAGATTTATTTATCTAGGGATTTATTCATTGAGCTCTTTGATTAATCATCATCATCATCTTCATCATTAATATGCAGAAACCATAAACCCTATAGGTATGCCTTTTTTCTTCATGTTTTTGCTTTATATAGTGCTGGATAAAGCAAAGCATCATCAAGGAACACAAAAATCGAGCACACACAGAAGCATTAATTCAGTAATCAGGCCTAGATTTTGACTAGGAAATTAACAATGCAAGATGAGCTTATATACGTTACATACATAGATAGATGAGATAAAAGGCTAGGTGTATGGCTATTATTGAAACACAAAGAAGAAATAAAGGAAATAAGAGTGCATTGTTACCTTTCTAAGTTTTGTTTGTTGTTTTCGCTATGATGAAACCTAAAGTAGATTGAGATAACTAAAAGCAAGGGAAGGAAATTTATTTTTTGGGATTATTTGCTTTGTGATGGTGTGCTGATGATATTTGTTATCTTGTTTTATTACCTTTTTATTTCTGTTAATGCAACAATGGACTTTATTGAGCTTTGTTATTCATGCTATATTAAGTAGTTTGTAGTTGTATGATTTATTGCTCCATAGTTACTGAAATGTTTTATTTTCAAGTTAAACTAAAACTTTTTGTATGCTTTGTGAAGGAAAGTTTGCTTGCCATGTCAAAAGCTAAGATTTGTGTAGTAAATTCTTTTGATGTTTGATTATAAAGTGGGGGACATGGTGTAGAGTTTTGGTAGTATTTTTTTTTTATTTTGTAATATGAGAAGTTATCATGTAACCACTTGCACTGTTGGATGTATCTAGTAACCTTGGCATTTTTTCTTCAGTGAAATGATGCTTATTGGGAAGTATTAACTATTGTGGCTCTTGGAAAAACTATAGGAATTGGCATTGTGGTAGTTTCAACTCTATAGTGCAGTAATCTCAAGTGAAAATGGCATTTCAAATTGTTGTAATAAAATCTATTAGGTTTATAAATGAAAGAAAATCTATTGGTCATAGAAAATTACAATTTATTAGTGATATCAACAAAATTAAAAAAGATTGGTGACATGCTTCAACACATTGCACATGGATTTCTGTCCATTCACATGCTTTGAGAAGCTCTATGTTAACTTATAAGTTGTGAAACAAACTTCAAACCCTCATTTCATACGCTATATCTTTGACAATTAAGAATTTCACGCATATGATGCATATCTTTCTCAAGTGATAAGTTTTTTTCAATAAAGAGCTTCCCCAAGAATTGAATCCATGTGCAAGCGTTTTAACCAATAGTGTTTCAATATAACTTTTAGACAAACTTATAGGCTAGATGTAAGTTTAAAGATATGCCAAAATAGATTCTTAGCCATGGATTTATTGTCATTGCTTTATTATGTTGAAGAAAAAAGGCATGTAGGGTTTATGGTTTATTAATGATGAAGATGATGATGATGATTAATCAAAGAGCTCAATGAATAAATCCCTAGATAAATAAATCTATAAAAGTAATTGGGAACATAAGAAAAAAAGGAAAATGAAAATAAATGCCAAAAACTAGTTTGAGGCTATAGTTGGAACAGAAGGAGTGACCTTATTATTTATCTTGAGCAAAAGAGCGACCTAGCCTTTTAATCTTGAGCAGAGCGACCCCAATAGAGGATGAGAGCTTCTTTTGTTTTTTAGGAAGGTTCTAGTGTGTATTCGTTTTATTAAAGTTCATGATATAAGCTTTTTTTTGTCTTTTAGTGGTGGGTGTGCAAACAAGTTGTTTAACATTCTCTTCGCCTATTTTAGATGTGGATTCAATAAATCAGTGTGTAATTTATTTAATCTAGAAATTAAGATGTGCTATACTGCTAAAAATGAGTGATTTTAGTGGTGACTTAGGCAATTTGAATAATCTTTGTTTAATTGGCTGCATATAATGTTCCTAAATTCATGTCAATGACCCATGTTTGGTTAATGTCTCACAAGCATGTTTGGTAATGGGTCCCATATGGCAAAAGGATAATGGGTGGCAAAAAGTTGAAAGAAAAATATTAAATTTTTATTTTAGTGTCTTGAAAATTTCAATACAAGATTTTTGTTGTAACAACATAATATCTCTTGTATTTTTTGCTAAGATTAAATGCTAGCATTATTTGTTTTGACGGGCATAAATTTCTTGTATCTTTGGATCTGTGTAAGTTTGAATAAAATACAATTAACACTAGATCATATAGTGGCACTACATGCATGAGATTTGTGTACTTAGGCTTTTAATCTGTTTAAGGCTCAATATGTTCCTAAATCATGTCCCATGATAGCTCACAAGCTGGCCCATATGGCAAAAAATAATGGGTCAAAAAATTGGTTGGGAAAACACAAGATTGTAAAACAAAACTTATTTTTTTTATTTTTTTTTGTTTTGACGGGCAAAACCTGTATCTTTGGATCTTTAAGTTTTTTAAAATATAACCTTTCATTAAAAAATAAAAAGAAATTTGAAATTTCAACTTTTTTCAACTTTCGGAAAAGTATTAAAAGAGACTTTTCAAAAAATTATTAGTACTTTTAACTAGTAAAAAATCACAAGTGAAAATATCTAAATAGCACCTAACAAAAACTAGTCAGTTCATTAAGAAAATAAAGTTTCGTTTGCAGTTTTTTAATCCTCTCATTAACAATCACAAGACTTGCACCGGAAACGCTTGAAGGCGTTGGTAGCTAAAGCAAGAGCTTTCTTTTTTGGTCGAAGGAAAACCAGTTTTTCTTTTCCTTTTTTCACTAGGTCGTGGCAAAACCAGTTGATAATAGTCAATGTCATTCGCCTAAACAGGTTCTTTTGGAGCTTGTGCAAACTTGGTTTGAGTCGACAACCCATAAAAGCCCTTTTAACTTGACACCACTTTTTCATTGGGCTGAAAGATGTCCAGAGCCCAATTCTTCAATTCTGGGCCCATATAGTTAACTTCACACAATACCAAGCCCACATTCCACCAATAAACGAAACCTTCACATAATCACCAAGCCCATCGCATCAAACCCTTAGGCCCATCCAATAAAAAGTAACCGAGAAAAAAAAAACCAGAACCCCAAGAAACTTCTGGACTTATCTCGAACCCAACCGGGAAATGCATACCAACGAAATCGGAAACCCGTAACACCACCATCTCCACCTGCTCACAAATCCAAAACGAGTCTTTCTCCGATTCTCAATCGAATCACTCTTCAGTTTTTTCTGTTTTTTTTTTTTCATTCAAAGCTTCGATTCGTTCAATTTCATGGCGACATCGTCTTCCTCAGCATCGCAATCGCATTTCACCTATTCCAACGCCTCCTCCTACTTCCCCATTCCCTTCCACCTTCAGCAACCCGCCGCTGCAGCGCACTACGCCGCCGCACCGTACGCTGCGGGGCCAACGGTGCAAATCGCCGCGCCTCCGGTCATCGGCCCCGTCGCTCCGGCTCCGGTGGCTAGCGTTTACTCCGTGCCGCAATATCCGGTCAGTTCTGTCGTTTTTGCGTTTTAGAATACCGTTTTCTTTGTGGTTTTGTCGTATGTGATGAGTTGATAGAGTCTTTTTTTTTTTCGCGTTTGGGATTGAACAGGCACAGCAGTTATTTGAGAGGGACGCGCAGACAATAACGCCGGAGGCGTTGGAGAGTGTGAAGGCGGCGATAGCGAGCAGCGAGGCGGAGCACAAAGCGGAGGCGAGGAAGAAAGCGGTTCCTCGCAAAGCTGCTGGTCAAACCTGGGAGGATCCTATTCTTGCTGAGTGGCCTGAAGGTATAATCATGATCATGGTGATTTTAATTGCTATTTTTGTATTAATGTTTAGTGTTTACTGATTTGTTGATTTTTTGAGTGGAAATGTGGAATGTTTGGTAGTGAAAAAGATCATGTGTTAGTACTGAAGTCGGCTTTGCTGGAAGTGATTTTGATTCCGTCATGGAAATTGAATTAATGATTGTGAAGGTTTTGGTCACGTTTGTGAGTGTGATACAAACACGCCCTAAGTTGTGGAGTGTGGTGTTAGTAGCAGACTAGCGGTCATGATATGGTTAGTGCACTGGGTAAAGAAATTTTTTTGGCGGGTTATTGTGATGTTATAAAGTGTGCTTGGAGTGTATACTGCTGAGTGGCATGATATGGCCGCTGAAATTGCTGCTGAGGGCAAAAAGTTTGAGGTGTTGTGAAAATAATGAACTTATGGTTGGTTGGGGTCTTTTATGTTGGTTGAGCTGTTCAATTTTGTCTGATTTTACATGTTATTGATCAGGCTGTCAACTATGTTGTAAGAAATTAAAGTTGTTGGTGTAGAGTCCTTGGGTTTCTTTTGGCTTTGGCTTCCCTGACAGTTTCTTGTTTATATAAGCAGTATTTGCTTTGGGAGTTGGCTCCTTCTCCTTTTATTTCCTCCCTCTTTGAAGTCTCATCACTGCCATATTTCGTGGCACACATACATTTGGATTGGCTCAAGCTACTCGATTAGTAGTGACATGACATGCCCCAAGGTCCTTGCCAATTTTCATTGTGTGTGTGATTTCATGCTATGACTTGAGAACCTTTTTTGAAGAAATTGCTTGTTATCTTTTGTAAAGTAGAAATCTAGTGTCCCATTTTCTCTCTCATTCACATTCACTCACAGAAGTTCGACAAGGATTCATGCGATGATTTATTTTGTTTGCTTGAATTTTTCAGATGACTATCGGCTCTTTTGTGGTGACCTTGGTAATGAAGTGAATGATGATGTTCTTACAAAAGCATTTTCTCGGTTCCTTCCTTTAACATGGCACGAGTAAGTGGATCTCTTGTTTAACTCCAATTCATTATTTTTAGAATGATTGGGTTCGTGTGAGCATTTGCTATTTCCTCTTCAGATTTTTGTTTGAAGGGACAGAGTTGTTAATGATTTGTGTATCTTAAGGTAGGTTGTGATTCATAATTTACATTCAATTAGACATTATTTATGATTAAATTGATATGTTATTTTGTCATCTCAGGTATTCCTTCGTCATTGCTCATTATTCACAAACCAAGGGCAATTGAAATTGTTTTACAGTGACATAGTTTATGCACTTGAATTTGCATAGTCAATTTATTTAAAATTAGTGCTGTGACTTCTGCTTTGAAGAGTTCTTTTGGTTGCTTTCTCTTGGCTTGAAATCTCAAACACTAGTCAGAGTCAAGTCGACCATTGAGTATTGGTTATGGTCCACATCCGGATATTCGGTTGTTAGATTTCATTTGACTTGCTTATTGAATTATAACTAGTTTAGATTTTGCAGAGTCAGTGGTAGATCAATAGGAGCATGAATATTTCAATTGGGGTTTATTTGTTTTTGTTGCCTGCTTTATTCTACAACTTAATTATGCAGCTTTTTAATTATCTGGATTTCTTGAAGAGAGCTACTCATTATTGTCTAGACATATATCTTTCTTATACCCAAAAAAAGTGAATTAAAGATGGCTTGGATTAATATGGTGCTATTTTGGAATTCTTTCATCAATATATGTAGTTTTGGTGTAGATGAAAGCAATGTGTTAGCAAATGGGCTTTAATTTTGGCATTGGGGAAGTCTGTTCCCAGTAGAGAGGGCCGGAAGAGTTTGCATGTCATCCAGAGATACTGGTGTACTTGGAATTCACATGCGACAAAAAAAATTGGTTTAGCAGTGGATAGACATGAGCTGGTAAATTAGACTTCATAGCTCATAGCTCTGTCTCACTGTCTCTTTAGTGTTAACTAATTTTTGGTTCAAGGCCACTCTTTGCCTAGTAGAACTTTGGTGAATTATCTGCATAGTATGTTAGGTAGTGGAAACTACAGGCCATTATAGGACCCACCTGCTGGTTGCTTTATGTATGCCCATCATTTTTTAAAAACTAATTAAATGTGTTTAGTAACTCACTGTGACCAACAAGAGCTGGCTGTAGCAGTAAGCAAATGCTCTTAGGAGGAGAACTGGAGTTGTAATGCTAATTCTTGGAGAAGGCAATTATAAGGATGGCTTCATAATTGCGTGATTGAGTTAATCTAATAGCTTTGTAAGAGCTAGAAATAAAAGGAGCTCTCATTGTGGCTAAGAAATTTGTTTAGTTTTTTACTGGGAAGAGATGGCAATTTATTAGAGGGAGGAGATTATTTAATTCCATCTACAGAACTTCAGGTTTTTGGTAGCTTGTTTGTAATTTGTTGTTGTCTCTGTGGTGCATGTATGATGTATCTTTCTTGTGATATCAAACTTCTTGTTGTGATTAATGTATGTTTGATCCTGTCTAGGTTGTCAGAGATAAGCGGACTGGAAAAACAAAGGGTTATGGATTCATAAGTTTTGCCAATCCTTCTGACCTTGCTGCTGCTCTTAAAGAAATGAATGTTCAGTAAGTTGCAACCTACTGCTGTGCATGTCCTCTCTCCCTTTCTGGTATTGTTCTGCTTTCTCTTATATGAGTAACCCATTATGAAAATCATGCAAGGCTTGCTCTTAAAGTATTATTATGATCTCCAAGTGTATGCTTTGATATGAGATAAATATTGTGATGCCAAATAACAGTGACTATCATGAGTATGTAATATACAGAGATCAACTCGAAGGTTTGGAAATTAAGCTTTGAAATAATATGGAAATCCTATGCAAAATGCATGCACACATCCATCCTAATGTAGTACTAGCTAAAAGAGCATACAATAATTATGAAGAAATATTGTTTCTTTTATGCATTAATTTCTTATGCCATTTGTGTCACCTAATCCAGTCCAAGCTGTCTGAGAATATTATCGCAAAAGCAACAAATGCGCATCCTGAGTTTAATGTCTTGATTTCAGGTAAATATGTTGGAAATCGGCCAATTAAACTACGCAAGAGTAAGTGGAAGGAGAGGACAGATTATGAGGCCCTAGAGAAACAAAAGGTGCCCATTTACTTCGTCAATTATTTGAAATTGTACACTTAATGTATCTTCTTATGTCTCCAACTTTACCTTTTTATTGTTTGCATGGCAGAACCAAACTCTGAAGAAGCCGAAACTGCCGAGGAAGGGTGTTCTGCACAAGTGATTTAGGCCATAATCTGTAAATGAGGTTATCAACCGAACCAAGTAGAACACCGTATTGAAAATACGTATATTACTTGTCTGAAATATATTTCTAGGATGCCGAAGTAAAAAAAAAGGTTCACCTTATTTCAGATGTTTGTGTCCCGTGAATTTTTACTCTTTTCAAAACCAATGCTTGTTTCTTTTAAATTGTATTTTAATGCCTCAAAAAAAAAAAGGGCACTGCACTTTATTTCTGACGTTACTCGCCAGGAATTTGTTGCGGTCATTTCAAAAAATAGCATGAGAAAAAGAGATAATGGATGGAATATGGCTGGTTTACGGAAAATTTAGATTATATACTCAAGTTGGTGTTACTATTCCTTCGTCTTTTCATCTCTATGGTGCTATTTTGGCGTTAGAGCGATAATGGATCGGCGATGGCGTGCATACAATATGCTTGTAGCGATCTTGGATCTGGCTTCACATTCGCCTAATTAACACAAAGTGGTTGGTGTTAATGAAAAATTAATTTTAACATGGTAAATGTTTTCTATACGTGATTAAGATGGGACATGTTAATATAGGGTTGAGTTTATAGTGAATTTTACATGTGGTATGATTTTAATGAATATTTTATAATATTTATATATTTTTCACTTTAAACTATACTTTTAATGGTTTATATGTTCCATGTATATGGTTTACTATAAATTCGAGTTTATACTATTATAACTTATCTCAGCCTGTGAATTTTCCTTTTCTGTGCTATTCAGGATGGAAATCAGATCTTACTATCTAACAAGAACTGGGTCATATGCCAGATTGTCATCCAGGATAGAGTTGAAAAATATTTCATCTAGGTATAAATCCCCTTCAATCCCAAAGTATCAGAGAAGGCACTGGGTCTTGTGTTAGATTGCCATCGAGAATGAAGTTGAAAGTAGATGTGCTAGCTGCATATGTAAGCAACAACAAATGCTTGATAAAAGGTAGAAATTTGAAAAAGGATTTTGATAATTAGTGCTCTAAGGGTACTTGTTAAGGAACCCATAAGTGAAAGTCCTTTTAGGGAAAATAAACTTGTTATGATTTTAATGAATTAAGTACATTGATTGAATAACAATTTTCTATTTTAGCTTTTTTAACCATTGCTCTTAGGGTATTGGTTAGTGAAATTCTTGAAAATAAATTTTTTTTTTGAAAAATAAAAAATAAAAATATTATTTTCTTCATAAAATCTTAAAAATAAAAAAAAATAGAATAGGAAATTAGAATTGAAAACTTTTTCCAAAATATTGCGCAATTTTTTTTTGGTCGTGAAATAGTGCACATCTTCTCAGTAGATCATGTCGAAAAGCAATGGGCTTTTGGAGCTCAGGCCCAGGCCCATATTGGGGCATGTCATTGGTGCAGAAGCGTGTAGAACAGTGGAAACACTAAAAACCTATTATAATGAGATTCATAAAAAATTGAGACCAAAGAGGCTTTACCAAAAAAAAAAAGCCCAAAGAAGTAAAAAACTAACGTAAAACAAAACCTTTCTAAAATCCAAATCTCAGCACAGCGTCCGCAGCCGCAGTTAGAGAGAGCAAAAAGTACAGTGACGCCCTACGTAGTTGGTAGTGTGTACAACGAAAACGCTCGCTCTCCTCTTCCTTCAACGTTGTTTCAAAGAGACCCTGTTCCTGTGCACTTCCCTCGTGTGTTGTGTTTTTTTATGTATGAGACAGTTTCTCTGCCTTTTTTTATCTTTTATTTTAAGTGACATATGTTTTCAATTGTCAATTGTGATAAATTGTTCGGTGTCTGAGCTAGCAGAGTAATCTGCATACAATTCTTGGTTATATATATGAAATGAAGACTTTATGAACAAAGGTCGATTGAATTCCGCTGTAAGTCTACTAGAGAGTTAATTACAGAGATAGTGGTGATATAACTTACATATATAACAAGGAGATAAAAAAGAAAAGCTAAATTTTTAGTGCAGGATAATAAAATGACATATAATGAAATGCTTCTGTTTCTTTTCTGTTTTCATTCTTTGTTTCCAGGATTTTGGGAAATAAATAGTGGAAACAACAAAAATTATTTTCATTTTGTGTTTTCACTGTTTCTTCTACAAAATTATAAAAACAAAAAATACAGAAAATAAAAATAGGAGATGAAAATGTAAACCAAACAGATCCCTGTGTTCAATTTTTGTTTACTAATTTTAGTATGTCTTATGTTTTTAGAGCTTTGTGAATAAAATAGTAAAAATAAAAAAAAGATTTTTTTTTTGTTTGGCTTTTGCTGTGTTCATTACAAAATTCTAAAAAACTACTGAGTCAAGACATAAAATGAAAACTGAAATCACATGGACCTTAAAGAATAGAGAAGTTATGCTTTTGAGGTGGAGAAGTAAGGCGTTATCATTGCTTACAAGAATACAGAGAAGTTTTGCTTTTATGCTTCTTCCTGCAATTTGTTTGTATGCAATTTCCCATGTGTATTTATTGTTAAAAAAGACTCATCTTCTTGTGGTCAACTTTCACAGCCTGGTGTATCATATCAAAGCGAAAAAGGGTAGAAGGTGAATGCACTGGTGGATTGGATCAATGTGGACTAACCACAAGCAGAATTGATTACAGTTAGATTGAGCAAGAAGGTGTGAAGTGTAGTCCAAATACCTGAACAGCAAAGATAGGATATGTAGTAACTCGGCGGAATAATATTTTCAGCTTCCAATCTATGAATGGTATGCACGGGTGTAACAAACAAGAGAGTTGTGTTTCGAGTGCTACTTTTGCATTTGATCGTTGTTCAAGAAAGAAATCATCTTGCCTTCGCAGAATATGTTTTGGCGAGTACTTTGTTACAACTAAATATTGTTCAGCGCGGAGAGGGTTAGTTTTTCAGGGAAGTGTTGTGATAGTGATGAAGTTGACCAGAAGTAATGATATTCACATAAAAGCATAAATTTTCAGACTAAACATTTTTTTTTTTTCTGAGTCGTTGGATACCAATTCAGTACAAACTTTGTGCATACTTCAGGAAGGAGGAACCAATATGACAGCATCTGATTTCTGAGAGCAGAAGTAATGCATATATCCCTCTTCAATTTCCAAACAGAAAGCTATGAATTTTTAAAGAACTCATTAAATTGAGCTCGAAAAAAAATCAATTTTATTCCCCAGAATTTGGTTTAATCTGATAAAGTGACCTCTTTGTACACATCAAGCATGGGAAAGGTTTTGTACAGACGTTTGAATGAATCCTCAGAAATAGCATCTATACTAACAAGGGAATTAGCCAGCTCCATTGCATCATTTCGCCATCCAGCAAAGCCAACGCCCTCAATCAACAATGTGAAGGTAGTTTCATTTGGCTGACACCCTTTATCAACCATGGCAGCTAGCACATCAATGGCATCTATGACTCTGTGCACTTTGCACAAACCAAGAAGAACAATGTTGTAACTAATAACAGTAGGCTTACACTTGCTACTGTCCATGTCCACCAACAACCCAATTGCCTCATCCACCATTCCATCCCTGCACAAGCAAGATATGAGTGAATTGTAGGTAATCCTATCAGGATCAATGCCATTGCTCAACATCTCCAAGATCATCCCCAATGCTCTAATTTTGTCACCACTACTCCAAAGTGCACTGAACATTGTGTTATAAGAACTTGCATTTGGTGGACAACCCACTTCAGCAAGCTTCTCAAAGATATTCAAAGCCTCATCAGCTTTTCCATTCTTGCAAAGAGTGGCCAAGATTGTGTTGTAGCTGATGATATCGGGCAGGCAACCATCAGAGATCATAGTATCCAAAAACTCTATAGCCAAATCCACTCTTCCTTCTTTGCAGAAGGCAGAAATCAATGGATCATAGCTATATGCATCAGGGGTCAACCCCTTTTCCTTCATAACCTTCAACACACTCATAGCCTCCTCAACTCTTCCATCGCGGCAGAGAAAACTGATCAAAGTGCTGTATGTCACTACATTTGGCTCACAACCTTTCACAAGCATATCAGACATCAATCTCTCTCCACTTTCCCATTTGCCTTCACTCAAAAGACCCCTTAGAAGAAGATTGTAGGAAATCACATCTGGGGCACAACCCTTAGTACTTATGCTGGTGACAAACTCAAAGGCTTTATCCACCAACCCTTCTTTGCACATGCCCCTAACAATTGCATTGTATGTGTACATATCAGGTTGAAGCCCTCTTGACAACATCTCATCCAAGAGCTTCATGGCCTCATCAATGCCGCCCTCAATGATAGTTGCTTCTATCAAGATGGTGAAAGTGATCACAGTTGGCTTGCAGTTATCTTTCAGCAACTGATCCATGATCTTCAAAGCCAAGTCAAGCTTCCCCCTACCACAAAGATTCCCAATGAGAATGTTGTAGGTGACAACATCAGGTGCATAGCCCCTCCGCTTCATTCTATCCAACACTTTGTTAGCTTCATCAGTTCTATCAGCCTTGCACAATCCACTTATCACTGCATTGTAAGCAAAGACATCAGGGTCACCATGCTTTTCCAATATCTCCATAACCCTTGTGGCCTTCTCAATCTTCTTGGAATTGAGCAACCCTTTGATGAGCTTTGTGCAAAGAATGACATCTGGCTTGTAACCCTTGTTGACCATGTGCTGAAGAAAATAGAGGGCCTCATTGTACTTGCCTGCTTTGCAGGATCTGTTGAGGGCTTTCATGAGATGAGTGTCTCTAAAGTCGTAATTTTGGGCAAGTTTTGGTCTTGTCTCATATGAAGAAACCTTGACAAGTCCCTTGTTGTTGTTCCTTGGTTTGTTACCTTCATTTAGAAGAGATGTTGTGCAAGTGACAACAATGTTGGGATGTGAGTACTGATGCAAAGTGTGCTTCAAGTGGTTCTGGAATGGAAGGGTATGTGGCAGGAACTCAGTTGAAACTGTTGTCATGGATAATGAAGATGATGATGATGATGTTGCTTCAAGTTGCAGATTTTGGTACTCATGGACAAAACAGAACAGAAGAACTTGGAGTGTCTGTGAATGGCTGGTTTGGTTGTGGATAAGGCATGTTGCAGGAACAGGCCACAACCCAAATGAATGGAGGCCTGAATTATTATTATTTTTAGTTTATTTACCATGAAAATTACTTTATCCTATCCCAATCCACTAGACTAGGTTCTATTATCTACCTCTTGTTTGTTTTTATTTAATTATAATAATTGCCATTTCAGTTGACTGGTTGGATTGCACTTTTCTTGTCATCCACAAAAATTACATAAATATTAACACCTAATAAATAAGTGTTCTTCAATTTATTACTATTAAATATGGTAATAATCTCTCTTTTTTTAATTAATTTATTATATTTAATAATTAAAAAATAAATTAAAATAGTACTTTTTCATAAATTAAGCAGGGTATGAACTTCTCGCAATCTATGGCCAAGGAGGTGCGTGACACGTGCAAATGGTGTGGTCCCCACAAGGCTCGTGCACCCACGTGGCGTGCGTACTAGCTGTCGATTAGGCAACACGATGGGCACATTCCTCGGTAGTCGAGCCCCCTCCTCTCCCATTATTCAATAGATTTGACTATAAGGTGAACAAGGTGCGATCTTGGACGACAAAGGATTCGTGGACTTAGAGTAGTGATTCGGAACTCCAGAGGGCTCATGGTGGCTCCCCTCTGCAAGGTTGAGGCTGGAAGATGGACATACTGCAGAGATGAAAGTACGAAGGCGTAAGCTTGGCCTCATAATTGAGGCTCAAAAACGTTATTTTAGAAGCGGATTCTAGGAGCAAAGGTACATTTTCACAGAGAAATTGTATGCATCATTTACTATACCTTCTAAAATTATAAAAGGTGATTTTAATTAGTATTTTTGGTTATTTAAATTAGTTTAGGTGAATATTGTTATAGGAATAAATTTAAATTATTTTTTATAATTTCAGTTTAAATTGATATTTTCTTAATGTGAAGCGCACATATAATTTAAGAATCAAAATAAACAATTATTCTTGATTCTAGAAAGTTTATAACCAATTTGAGAATAATAAGATAGATATAATATAGAGCTGTGTTATGTATATTCATATTACTTGAAATACTATATTGCTTACATTCCATCCATTTGATAGATATAGACAATTCAAATAAAGTTCATTAATGTAATCTTATCAAATAGAAATGATGTGTGAGTTGATATAGTGTTCTAGTCTTATAAATACTGCTAACATTTCTCATGTCATATGGTGGCACTACAATGGCACCCAACAAAAACTAGTCAGTTCATTAAGTAAATAGAGTTTCATTCCTAGTTTTTTCATCCTGTCATTCACAGTCACTAGACTTGCACCGGAAACACTTGAAGGCGTTGGCAGCAAAAGCAAAAGCCTTCTATTTTTGATCGAAGGAAAACCAGTTTTTCTTCCTGGGTCGTGGCAAAACCAAGAGTTGATAATAATAGTCAATGTCATTCACCTAAAACAGATTCATTTGGGGCTTTGTGCAAACTTGGGTTGAGTCGACAACTCATGAAAGCCCTTTTAACCCGACACTGCCGTTTTCATTGGGCTGAAAGATGTCCAGAGCCCAATTCTTCAATGCCAAGCCCACATTCGACCAACAAAACAAAACCTTCACATAATCACCAAGCCCATCGCATCAAACCCTTTTGGTACAGCAGTTATTTGAGAGGGGCGCGCAGATAATAACGCCGGAGAGTGTGAAGGCGGCGATAGCCAGCAGCGAGGCGGAGCATAAAGCGGAGGCGAAGAAGAAAGCTGTTCCTCGCAAAGCTGCTGGTCAGACCTGGGAGGATCCTATTCTTGCTGAGTGGCCTGAAGGTATAATCATGATCATGGTGATTTTAATTGCTATTTTTGTATTACTGTTTAAGTTGTACTGTTTTGTTGCTTTTGTGTGTGGAATGTTTGGTAGAGAAAGATTATGTGTTAATCGATTCTGTTACGGAAATTGAATTAATGATTTTGAAGGTTTAGGTCACTTTTGTGAGTGGGAAACAAACACGCCCTAAGTTGTGGAGTGTGGTGTTAGTAGCAGACTAGCGGTCATGGTATGGTAAAGAAAATTTCCGGCCGGATATTGTGATGTTATAAAGTGTGCTTGGAGTGGATACTGCTGAGTGGCATGATATGGCCACTAAAATTGAGGTGTTGTGAAAATAATGAACTTATGGTTGGGGTTTTTTTATGTTGGTTGAGCTGTTCAATTTTGATTGATTTTATATGTTATTGAACAGGCTGTGAACTATATTGTAAGACATTAAAGTTGTCGGTGTAGGGTCCTTGGGTTTCTTTTCCCTTCCCTGGCAGTTTCTTGTTTATATCAGCAGTATTTGCTTTAGAAATTGGCTCCTCCTTTTGTCCCCCTGCTGGGCTGCCGCCCTTCTCTCTTCACTCTCTGTCATTTGATAAGGATTCATGAGATGATTTATTTTGTTTTGATAAGGATTCATGAGATGGTTTATTTTGTTTTGATAATTCAGATGACTATCGGCTCTTTTGTGGTGACCTTGATAATGAAGTGAATGGTGATGTTCTTACAAAAGCATTTTCTAGGATCCCTTTCTTTAACAAGGCACGAGTAAGTGGATCTCTTGTTTAACTCCGATTCAAATATTTTTAGTATGATTGGGTTTGTGTGAGCATTTTCTATTTCCTCTTCAGATTTTTGTTTGAAGGGAAGGAGTTGTTAATGATTTGTTTATCTTAAGGTAGGTCATGATTCATAATTTATATTCAATTAGACATTTTTTATGAAATACCGAAAGCGGTCGCTCTCCTCTTCCTTCAATGTTGTTTCAAAGAGACTCTGTTCCTGTGCACTTCCCTGGTGTGTTGTGCTTTTTATGTATGAGGTCGTTTCTCACTCTCTCTGCCCTTTTTTAATTTCAATTGTGAATTGTGATAAGTTGTTATGTGTCTCAGCTAGGAGAGTAAACTGCATACAATTCTTGTTCATATATATGAAATGAAGACTTTATGAACAAATGCCAGTTGAATTCAGCTATAAGTATACCAGAGTGTTAATTACATAGAGATAGTGGTGATAAGGTTAAGTTCTATATAACAATGAAATAAAAGATGAATTCATAATTCAGGATAATAAGATGACATAGGATGAAAGCTTATGTTTGGTTTCTGTTTTCATTTGTTTTCAGGATTTTGTAAAATAAATGGTGGAAACAACAAAATCCTGTTTCCTTATTTCATTTTTTGTTTTCACTATTTCCTTCACAAAATCATAAAAAAGGAAATACAGAAAATGAAAACAGGAAATGAAAATGTAAATCAAACAAACCCTAGGTTCTGTTCGGTTTTTGTTTTCGTTTACTGATTTCAGTATGTCTCCTGTTATTTGAATTTATTGAGTGAAATAGTAAAAATAGGAAATAACAAACAAGTATCTTTTTTTCCCCCTTTCGTTGTTTCCTTTATAAAATCCTCAAAAAACAACATAGTCTAAACATAAAATGAAAACAAAAATCAAACATACCGTAAGAGAAGTAAGGTTTTATCATTGCTCTATCAATACAAGCGAAGTTTTGCTTTTATGCTCCTTCCTGCTATTTGTTTGTATGCAATTTCCCATGTGTATTTATTGTAAACAAAGGCTCATCTTCTTGTGGTCAACTTTGACAGCCCGGTTTATCATAACAAGCGGAAAAGAGGAGAAGGTCAATGTGGACCAACCACTATTGTTTCTTCCAGAATTGATATTACTGTAATCGGGCTTGATTGAGCAAGAAGTTAAAAGATCTCTTAGTCTAGTCAAGATACCTGGACAGCAAACATGGGATATGTAGTTACTTTGCGGAATAATATTTTCGGCTTCCAATCTATGAATGGTGTGCACGGGTTTAACAAACAAGAGAGTTGTGTTTCTAGTGCTACTTTTGCTTTTGATTGTCGTTCAAGAAAGAAATCATCTTCCCTTCGCAGAATGTGTTTTGGTAAGTACTTCCTTACAATTAAATGTTGTTCAAGGTGGAGAGGATTTCAGTGTAGAAGTTTTCAGGGAAGTGTTTTGATTGATAGAGTTGAAGAAGTTGACCACAAAGATTGGGCCTCTGAAAGCTTTTCTGTTGATGATGGTGACGGGAGCAAACCCAGGGAACTAGTTCATTCAAACAAGTATATAAAGTCTACAACTTCATCATCGGATGGACCATTTGTCAGCAATGATAAGAACACCAACAATACAATTCTTAAGAATCTCTGCAGCCAGGGAAAGTTAACTATAGCGGCAAGGTTGATTGATATCATGTCACGTAAAAACCAAATACCGCATTTCCCTTGTTGTACAAATCTGATTCGAGGCCTCATCAGAATTGGTCTGGTAGAAAAAGCTTGTAGAATCTTGAACATAATGGTCATGTCTGGAGGTGTTCCTGATACAATTACATACAACATGGTTATTGGTGGCCTGTGTAAAAAAGGACGTTTGAGATCTGCTATTGCTGTGTTAGAACAAATGAGCTTGAGTGGCTGCTCCCAGATGCAATTACGTATAATACAATAATTCGCTGCATATTTGATAATGGAAAAGATTCCAATCAGGCTGTTAGTTTCTGGAAGGAACAATTGAGAAAAGGGTGCCCTCCTTATCTGGTTACCTATACAGTGCTTATTGATCTGGTTTGCAGATATCGTGGGGCTGCTCTGAGCACTAGAAGTACTGGAAGATATAGCGATGGAAGGCTGCTATCCAGATGTCATTACATACAACTGTCTTGTAAATTTGACTTCTAAACAAGGGAAATATGAGGATACAGCTTTGGTTATATATAATCTTCTATCCCATGGGATGCTTCCCAATTCTGTGACATACAATACTCTTATTCATTCTCTCAGTAACCATGGGTATTGGGATGAAGTTGATGAGATTCTGAAGATTATGAGTGAGACTTCCAGTCCTCCTACAGTTGTTACTTACAATATTCTGCTGAATGGTCTGTGTAAATCTGGACTTTTGGATCGTGCAATAAGCTTCTACTGTACAATGGTTTCTGAAAACTGTTCACCAGACATTATAACTTACAATACTCTTCTACGCGCTTTGTGCAAAGAGGGTTTTGTGGATGAAGGCATCCAGTTACTTCACTTATTGGCAGGTACTAGTTGTTCCCCAGGTTTGGTCAGCTATAATATTGCAATTGATGGGTTGACAAAATTGGGATCTATGGAGTCAGCAAAAGAATTGTATGATGAAATGATGAAAAAAGGAATCACTCCTGATGAAATTACTCACAGTTGTTTGACTTGGGGATTTTGCCGGGTGGAACAACTTGAGGAAGCTGTGGAGATATTAAAGTTGATGTATAAGAAAGAACAGAAGATTAAAGATGCTGCTTATAGATATGTGATCCTTGGATTATGTAAACAAAGGAAGGTTGATATTGCAATTCAAGCTCTAGAGTTGATGGTAAGAACTCAATGCAAGCCAGATGCAGGGATATATTCTGCTTTAGTTAAAGCTGTTGCTGATGAGGGTATGGTAAAAGAGGCTAATGATTTGCATCAGCAGTTGATCAAATGGAGGCTTCTAAAGAAGGAAACCATGTTGAGTTAGTTGACATTTACACACAAAGGATGGCCCAATTTAATACTTCTTCCAGCCAGCCATTTCAGATTATTCCTATCAGGTGGTTTTTAATCCTTTTTGTTTGTGGGATTTGGATTATCTTTTGTTTGGAATAGTGTCATGCTTCCTAGTTATCTCTTATTTCTTGTAATATAGATAAAGGAAACTTGGGGAACAAAGACTCCCCAAAACAGAAGAGTTTTTGTTTTTTTTTTTTCTCTTTTTTTTATTTTTTTGGTGGTGAGAGCTATTCGATCATTTGTTGAATGTTATGTTGGCTACCTCCATAAATTTTGGGCTTCCAATTCATGCCATTTTTTTTATTATGATGTAGCTACCTATATGATTATTCTAACCAAAAAACAAAAAAAAAACTGTTAGTATGTTACATGTTTTAACTGCATTTCCCATTTTGTTTTCCTCTGAACTTGTACTTTACATTGTTCCTTGCATGTCTAAAGTGATTACAGGTAATCATCTCAAGTGTTGTTATATTTTACTATGGGAAGCACAACTTACAGCTACCAATGCTGAGACCTTGCTAAAAATTATAGTGTATTGTTGTGTGCTATATGTGTAGCATGAGGCTTTCAAAGAATTCAGTTGCATGTAACCACTTGCTTAAATTTTAATGTCATTCTTTGACATCATCTTACCCGTTGAATATCAGAATATTCATTTAAGTAGGAAGGCTCTTTTCGTGATCTTCTATCTTGTCAAACTCCTACTGTAGTGTTGTTAAAAGATTGAGTTTGTTCCGGTGGCAGTTTTATTTAATGAATTGGTCTCTCCTCTCCCTCCTTCTCAGCTGACCAGTCTTGTTAAATGGCAGCCAAGGCGGTGCCATGGTGTGTTGCAGTCCAACCCACCATCCTCCCCATGCGTGCATGCAGGGGCAGCCCCCACCACCATGATAATCTTAGCTTTTAATGGAGGCCATGGTGGCACCATGATGGAAATTCCATGGCGGATTGTCATGAGCCGCCTACTGACAACTATGCGCCTGATGTAATGTGTAGGAAAACTTGTTGGGAAGTTTTGGCAGCTACTTACCTGGGAACTGCAAGGTCCAAGTCCAACAGTATCGTTGTTAATACCGTTACACATATGAAATAATTTCAGTAGTTGAAGACCACTTCTCAAGTTGTTTTTTTCTTCCTCTCCTCTTTTTACTCTTTTCAGTTTTGCAGATTTTGAATTTCTTTATGGCTTCTTCTGTCCAGTATTTAGTTAACATGGTAAGGATAAAGTAAGCTGCATGTTGTCATCCTTGCTGGTTCTGGTAGTTTTAGGTTCGTTTCTGTTGGCCAGTTAGCATTCCTTACCACCTTAAATGGATCGAAGTCAGTTATCATGATGCACGCATACTTTTGATTATTGAATATTAGCTTTTTGGTTTTTAGGGGTGGCACGATGGATGTTCAAAGATGTTTGAACTCTCTGTCGGTGAAACAATTATGCAAGAGCTTTGGTTATTGGTTCAAATTTGGTATTGTGCAGCTTGTGATTCATTAATCCTAATACAAGAAGTATGTTCAAAATTCAAATAAAGGTTTTAGTGCAATGATGCGATCATATTTCGTTTAGAAAAATGCTACCCTTAAAGAGATGAAGAAGGAAAAGACTAACATAGCAAGTGCATTCAATACTTTCGTCTTTTGACGCTGTCAACTTCTATCATCAGTTGTTGCAAAGTGTCAGGGCATTATTAACTTAACAATCATCCAGTATTTGCCGCAGATTTTGAAGATTTAGGGTATTTGTTGTAGTTTCAATTTTTCAGATTTATAAAGAAAAAATTGAAAATTGAAATTTTGAGTTTTCAATTTTTTTAAATTTTCTTCACAAATGAAAAGTGAAAGCAAAAAGGACCCTAACATTTTGCTTGTAGACTCTTACATTGTTTTGGGATAAAGAAGGCTAAAAGCCCAAACACACGAAAACACTAACCAAGATCTTTAGAAAAAGAAACGCAAGCTATATCATCCCTAAGAAATGATCCAACCTCCTTGGAATACACGCCAAACCACAACATGAATAGAATGGCCTAAGGAGGCGAGAAAACCAGCAGCTCCGTTGGCCTCACAGTATATGTGATGAATTTGCGCGTCTCAAACCCTATGCAGTGCTCGTGGCTCCTACGGATCAAGGAAGCATGAGGGTATTTTGCATCCTCAAGCTTCTGAACAAGAGAAATACCGCTAGAGGAATCCATCTCCAGAATGATAAGGCGGAATCCTTTCTGCCAAGCCAGCTCAGGACCATAAAAATCGTCCCACAGTTCAACCACAGTGATTGTAATAATAATAATATTATTAATAACAATGATTTATTTGTGAACCTTTAATTATTATTTATTTATTTATTTATTATTAGTGCTAAAAAGTTGGTTTCTTTCATATTATATAAATAAATTAATTTTAGAAATTGATAGTAATTAAATAATACCCATAAGATCAAAACTAATCTTGTTATATTGAACACTTCTTTTACCGTAGTAATTAGTTTATAACTTGATTGTAAAAGTTGCGATAGATTTTAGTTAATTTCTATTAATTGATTGAGTCCTGTTATATTGCCTGATAATAATATCTAACTAGTTAATTATTTGATTAGGGGACTACACTAATGTCTAGCTAAATTATGGTATTGGACTAGTTCTATTATAAATAATTATTAATTAATATTTTAACTATTACTTAGACTATTCATATTATTCTGGCTATTACTCACAATAAATAATAAATATGTATTAATCTATTTGTTTAAATTACTGTTAACTAATCTCTATCAACTAGTTGAATTTTATCATGCTAAATATTAATAATACTTAATTTTAATTGAACACTATGCTAGTTGTCTAAATAAGTTCTAATATTAGACTGAGCTCTATTTATAATATAATTTACACAACATTATAATTGTTCTTACTATTTTGATTGCTATTCATATGGTAACTATTAAATTGTTGTAACTGTTTTATTTTCTTGACTATTTTATGGTAACTAGCTTAGTCATATTGTGCTAAATAAATAATAATAATAATAATATTTTTTTGAAATTTGTACAAGTTGCCCTATGATGTCTTGACTGTTGTTTGTATATATTAATTAAATAATATTTTTAGTTGTAAAACCATGATAACCGTCAACTTATTTTTTGATGAAAAGATTTATATCATGCCAGATAAAATCACATATTTCTAAAATATAATATAACTTTAATTGATGACACTTTTTGACAATTGTGCAACAAATAATAGTCCCATGAGTTTTTAAAACTAGGATTTTCAACAATCGTTTTATAAAATACTTTTAACGACTAACATATAGTCATGGGCAACTACCTACTCATTGTGCATTGTAGGAGTGTCTACCACTGCGTACGTGAACTTGGAAACTTGGAACGCCGTTTCTAACTATCAAATAATCATCGAAATCCTGTTAGGATTGATTTAGAAGTATTGGGAAAGAGAAAACTAAATCATGGGAGTCTCAACAACCACTAAACTTAAGAATGAGGTTAGAAATCGAAGAACACACTTATTGGAAGGATTTAATCGATATAAATAGATTGGAATCGCTAAAAGTGCTTGGTAATGCTTGGAAATTTGTGGAGGTTAGGAGATCTCTTGGGGTGTCTAAGGTTCATCTAAAAGTATTTGAGGTGTTATAACATGTCTATTTATAGTGGGGGAGGGTGAAAATGCTTAAAAATGCTTTTCTACGACTTTCTAACGTCGTGGGCTCGCTAAAGGATTGCTGTCACGGCGCGTACCCAAAATGGGCCTTTCTTCTCAAATTGACTCGCAATGAGTTCTCTTCCTCAGCGGCATGCATGTGACAACACACGTGTTGTAACTTAATTCGCTTGTAACTCTTGATACAATTAGAATTTGGCCTCGAGAATAGTAAATAACACTTGTACGGAATTGAGTTAGATTTCCAATGGCGCAAAAATCATATCAATCAAACATCTATAGCTCGGGATATTTGCAAAATACTAGATAGAGGTCATGTTTGACAATATAAGAATAAAATTATATCTCAAAAGTTACATTTTGAGTTTTACCTAACATATATGGGAATTAGAATGTAGTTCTAAGGATAACGTTAGAGGTTTTATTATTATTTTTTTCTAGGAAAAATTTATAATCAAGGTGTTCCAAAATTTAACAATGACAAGCTTGCTTTAGAAGCCTTTTGTTTGTTCATTTTGAAATGAAATTTTGTTTTTTTTGAAATTTGAATTTTGAAATGAAGAAAGGAAGAGGAATGAGTGTAATGCATGTGAGTGTTGCATTTATTGAGCTGGATGTAGAGAAGTCCAAGATTGATCAATGGTCAATTCAATTATTCAAACATAACACTCCCTCATCAATTAATACACTCCTTCAAAAATTGTCTTCTCCATTACAGTTCCATATGAGGATGGCGCATACACACTTGCTGTGAGCAATAAATACAATGATACAAAGCGGAAAATGAAGCTTGGATCTCTTGTAGTGAGATCCATAAACTAATTCAAATCCATTGCATGTGGACTTGAAAACATCATTGTATTGAGTCCAACAAATTGGAGGGAATCACACTTCATGTGTGGACTTGAGAACATCATTCCTTGCTGCATGACCGGGTTTTATATATAGACGTAAGATATAAGATTTGAATGTTAATACAAAATATTTTTACGATAATGATGCAACAAAAACTAAAATATTAATTTGATTTATATCATCCTCGAATGCATGAAATGCATTATAAAACTATATTATAGTTTCCCAAACAAAAGTTATTAATTTTTTTATGCGAAACAAAAATTGTCATTTGATTATCCGGTGTAAACCCTAAACACTTCATTAATAAAACATATAAACATTAATAAAAAAAAATAAAACAAAACAAACATTGTTGAGCGTTGACTACACATAAAATCATCCAGCAATGCATAACCGGTGACTGGATTCAGAAAATCGAATTTTCCATGGTCGACAAGCACGTGTCAATTTTTCTACTCTACCTCTAAAATTATAGATTTTTCAAATACTTATAAAATTTATGGATATTGATACTTTTAATAACTTATGATAAAAAATTTGTCATGTGTTCTCCTAACTGAATTTATTAATATTTTAAACACTAATGATTAATCAAAACCCTTGAATTCAAAAGGGTAGGTACTTTAGGGTATCAAAAACAAAACCCTTAAAATTATATTATTTTCTCTCCTCCTAATAATAATAATTTTGTTATCTGAAGATGGAAGTGACTATTATTACTTCTATATGTCTATTGTCACTCCCACTTATATTAATTGTTCGTTAGTTTTATCAAATTACTCTTCTTCTATTATAACCAAAAGCATACCTAACATAAGACAATTCATAATATTATCAAAAGTTATTATTATAAATTTAATTAAAAATTAGTTTAACTACGTAAAAATATTTATTATTTATCTTATTTTTAATATTCAAGCAATTACTAGATATTATAAGTATTCATAATTTATTTATTATAATGACTTAATTCAAATATTAAATTGCTTTAAATTTTGTAGACAAAAATATCTAAATAATATAATGTTGAATATTTTTAAGTAAATAATAAATAAAAATGAGTAATAACAAAGAAATGATAATAAATTGTGATATATAATTACTTACATATTTTGTAACATCCATCATTTATATAAATAAATAACTAGTAGATAAACAAAATAATACCATAGTTTATTTCTATTTGATTGGCAATTAATTTTTGTTATAGTTTTATCTTTTTTATTCATGTTATTAAAAATTGAGGTAATTTCATAAGTTAAATTAATTACTTATTTGCATCAAAAAAGTTTAAAAGGGTTAATTTTTTTTATACATGAATAACATAAAGGCTATATTATTTGTTTTCTATAAGATTATATATATATATATATATACTTTTTTAAAATAAATTTCAAAACAAAAATTAAAAAAACTAGAGAAGGACAAGTATATATGTGTCTTTAAGCCATTAAAAGTAAGTGATTGTAAACAAAAAAAATCTTAAGTAAATAAGTTTATTTAATACTTTTCAAATTATATAAATATTACACGTTGAAATTAAATAATAGCATGTATATTGTATATTTTGATTCAATATTTTTCCTATCACTCATTATTCATTATTTTTCCTTTTTCTAAAATATTTAGGTAATTATTACCTTAAGAAAGTTTTAAAGGAAATAATTCAATATATAAAATATTAATTATTACATCAAATAAGTTAATGTAAAATTCTTGTAACGAAGCTAATGAAAATAATATTATATATTTTTAATAATTAAATTATTTTTAATTAAATTAACAATAATAAATTTTGATATCATTAAAATGACTAATAAACAAATATAGATTATGATTAGTTTTATTTGATTATTTTCTTTAGATAATGTGAAAGGGAAAAAAAATCAAATTAGATAGAGGGTTGCGCTCATATTTTATGGTGTAAATATATTTGTTATGCTATGATAATAACATTTAGAATTAGATATTATATTATAATCATTGCATGTATTAGTTTTATTTGATTGAAATAAAAGAAGGGTAATTTAGTGAAACTAAATAATAATTAATACAAGTGGGACTGTTAATAGATTTAGGAGTGACAATAGAGTCGAAAATTATAAGACGTAATCCAACTCACATAATTTGTTTTTGAATAGAATGTGAACTTAATTCAAATTGGGTTAATACATCATTTGTGAGTAATCACGAGATAGTGGAGACGAGATAGTGAGGCAGTAAAAACAAAAATATAAAAAATATTATCTCTATACAGTATTTGATTATGGAGTCCAAAACACAATAACTGCTCATATTTTATTTGGAAATCCAGGAACAATCCAATAAATATATAATAAATGATATTATGTACCACTATCTGATCAAGGCCAAACTGGACCACGTTGCAGCTAGTTTTGAGGACACATAAAAAAATATATATAAAGATATTATTGAAAAAAAAATATTAAATTTTTATCTTCATATTATATATTCACTTTTGAAAGTACATCAATTTTTTGTATTTTTATCTCACAGCCAGAAAATTAAAAAAAAAATGCATAACAATAGCACAACTCTCTTTTTTTTATCCGTTATTTTATTTTATTTTAATTTTCCAGTTTGCTCGATTATTTTCTCCCTTCTTCTTCTCCCTCCAAAATCGCTTGGATCTCTGCACAATTTTCCCTTTCCAACAATTTAATTTTCTCTCACTTTCCTTCTCATTTTCCATCATTCATCACATCACCGCCACCGCATAGTTTTTTTTATTCGATACACTGCTAACTGATTGGTTCCAATTTGTATTTCCATAGCACTACAAAGATCTAGGGTTCCTCCCTGCTGAATCCACAGCTCCCAATCTCAAATCGGCTAATTCTTCAACCGATTCTTCGATTCAAAGCCATTGAAATTCAACTCGCTCGAGTCTTAAAAAATAAAATAAATAATCTCATATCTATTTATTATATATAATCATCTAGGATTGGTGTTTTTTGATCTATCTGTGTGGGGAGTGATTTTACTTTTTTGGGGTTCTGTGAATGAGAGATAGATAGATGAATATGGAGGTTGTGGTCGATGCGGCGTCGTTGGACGTCGAGCTGTTGCAGCTGCCGGAGCTTTCCGGATTGGCACTCAAGTCTAACCTCAATTTCGTCGAGAAGCTCTTCGATCAGTGGCTATCTCTTCCCGACAGCAATCGATTGGTAACGCTCCCTCTTCGGTTTCTGGAAATCACCACCTTGCTGCATTGCGTGTTTTTTTTTATTGAAAATGAAAAGAGGGTCGTTAATTATTAGCTTGTTGCTTCTGTTCTATTCGTTAATTTCTTTTATTTTTTATTTTTTTATATATTTGTGATATATTTGGATGAACCGGTGATGAATGGAGTGATTTGAAAATAGTGATTTTTCAGATAATCATTATTTGGATTGTGAGAAAGATGCATCGTTCTTGCATTGTGTTTGGCTGGTTGATGTATAATGTAATAAAAAGGGAATGATGTTGCCACTTCAGCTTCAAAATTTATGTAATTGAAGATAATCAAAGCCTTTTTTTGGTTTGTAGCATTGCACACATAACCTACCTTATGAGAATTATGACTTTTTCGTAGATGCCAGCGTGCTTCTTTCGTAGCTGTAGGTAGGAATTATGTAGTCAGTTCATGTAAATCGGCTCTGCTCCCAAGCCATATGCTATAGCTCTTGTTGTATAATTTTCCATAGTCTAGTCAGTTATTGTAAATCGGCTCTACTCCCAGGCCATCTGTATTAGCTCTTGTCGATAATTTATACGAAATGCTGGTTAACAGTGATATTTGTTTTGTGTTTTATTTTTTGGTTTGGTGATATGGTTAAGTTGTTAACATATGCATTTGTGATGCTGTTTTTGTGTCTCACTTGCTAAATGTGTAGGTAACATCACTGCTCAATGAAGCAAAGTCTGGTGCTCCCTTGAATGTCCCGGGAGTTGCTCTAGTCCCAACGCTACGAGTAATTCTTTGCCTTCCATGTTCCCTGCTGGCACTGCTCCGCCTCTTTCACCAAGAAGTATATCTGGTTCCCCTCGCGTAGTGAAACAGAGAGCTGGCCCTTCTAATTTGGGTTCTCCTTTGAAAGTTGTTAGTGAGCCAGTTAAAGAAGTGATACCTCAGGTTTGGCAAATCTTAAAAGTTTCCTTAACATCATTTTTTTTTTTGGTTTTAGGGTGTATTTGGTAAGAGGGTAAGAATGGGAGAAATTTTGATGGATGAGCTCCATGTGTAAAATTACATTTAGAGCTCATCCATGAAAATTCCTCCACTGGGAAAATGCATCTAATGGAGGATAAGATATCCTCCAAAACAGAAAATGCAAAATACATCAGATAAGAAGGGAAAAGAAATGCAGGCCAAGTTGCCCTGTCTCATTTCATGTATGAAATGGCAACTTTCTTGAGACAACCATTAGCATAACTCCAAATAGAGGCCATACAGGCATACACACAATCCTATCCAATAGTGCCATAGCAAGTTGATGGACAGAACATATTAGATATATGAGCATTGCACTCCAACCATTTGCTGTTAAGGATTGCATAAACTATATATTGCCACAAAACTTTTGCCTCATTAATGATAAAGTCTTTTACTTGATCATAAGAAGCTATTCTAAAGTAGGGAAACACCCAATGCTTGCCAAACCCTATAACAAATATTAATCCTATTAAGAAGCACTGGTCACTTCTGTTAATATTTTACTTGGTGATTCGTATCATTTTGCACCTAGTCTGCTGGTGTGTTTATTATTTCTTTTTACTCTCTTGATACCTGCTATGTTAGTGCTTATATCATGAATCATCTCTTCAAAAAACTTAAGTTAATAGGTAGAGGCACATAAATAGTTTTATACTCTAACACGCCCTTTTATGCGAATGCCACTTTTGGGCTTGAAGCGTGAACAATTTACCATAATCGGGATAGCTAGAATTGAACCCCTAATTGCTTGGTCATGGAGGTTCTGATATATCATGAACCAACTCTTTCAAAAGTTTACGCTGATGGGTAGAGGCACATGAATGGTTCATACTAACAGCTTATAACCTACATATTTGGGTGCTTGCAGTTCTACTTTCAACATGGACGTCCACCTCCAAATGAACTGAAAGAACAATGCTTGTTTAGAATTGATCATTTATTTCATGATCACTTGGATGGCCTGCAGATGCATGGTGAGATATCACTTTTATGAGTAGATGATAGCCTGAAGGGCCAGTGTGTTGCACCTAGGAAAAAAAATATTTTAAATTAGTTTAGCATTCTAGTTTCTCAAGTAATCACACTCCCCTCACTTGAAGTTTAGTAAAACTTACTGTAAATGTATCCAAAGTAAAAAATCTATATAAACTTCTCTTTCTAATGTCATAGAGTTGTGCTGGACCAGCTCTGAGTTTCTGTTTTACTTGTTTATGTCAGAATTCAAATTAGTTACTAAGGAAGTATGCAAGCTGCCATCCTTTCTTTCCGCTTCACTTTTCAGAAAGATTGACAGCAACGGAACTGGCGTTGTGACAAGGTGTGTACTTTACTCTTATTGGACACTTCCTTTTATCTTTATTTTCTTGTGCCCTGTACGATGATTCTTGTTTGACCTCTTGGACACTTCAAGGATTGTTGTTTAGATGTTGGAGTAGCATCACAATCATTGAGTCATTCAGAAAGATTATTGACAGTTTTTCTCAAGATTATTGGATTATTTAGTTTTGTAATAGAAAATTTTTTGGACTTTATTTCACTGGCTAATCAAACTGAATGTCTAACCATTTGCTCTGCTTCTTGTCTACATTATCCAATCTCTTGCCTTTTTTTTTAAAAAAAAACATAGTTCTCAATTTACAACCGGATTTGTTTGAAGGGGTTACCAACATTATATTAGTTATGCAAGGTTGCTTGACATAATCTCCATCATCACATGAATATCATCTTAATCTTATGAGTTCCTCAACTTCTTAATATCTTTAGTGCTGATCAATTTTATTTTATGCAATGAGTTTTCAAATAGACTGTAGAATTCATTTTCTAAATCATCCCCTGTTTAATAATAAGGATTTTTTATCCTTTGTTCTAATATTCATACCATGTATAATGCATTGACACTGCACTGTCCAATGCTCAAAGAAGGAGGAACCAAACATTAAAAAAGGAGAGGCCAAGGTGAAGAGAAGAAGCCCATAATAGGCTGTAGAAAATTACAGTGTTTGGTAGATTTATTGTATGAAATCTTGTGTATTATTAAAATTATACATGGTTTATTTGATTCTCTCCTTTCCCATTGTGTAGGGAAGAATTGTTGAATGATTTTGTGCTGTATAATTATTGTTTCTTAATCCTTTGCTTAAATCCTTCATTTAATATTCCTGTAGGGAAGCATTTATCGATTATTGGATTAATGGCAACATGTTGACAATGGATATAGCAACTCAAATATTCACAATTTTAAAGCAACCTCAGCTGAAGTACCTTACTCAGGTTTTTAGATTCTATTTATTTCTTTCTACTTTTCATTTCCTTTGATTTATTTGCCTCCTCCGAAGGTTATATTCACCTGATACCTATCAAAATAGGTCATTTATTCGTTTCTGGTTAAATCATAGAATATTTTTTCTCGATTATATTTGTCTTTCTTATGTTAGTATTCTATCTATTAACATGACAGGATGATTTTAAACCTGTGCTACGTGAGCTTTTGGCAACTCATCCTGGGCTGGAGTTCCTGCAAAGCACACCTGAGTTTCAAGAGAGATATGGTTTGTATTGTTCTCTTTTAAGCTTGTTTGCCATATTTAGTTTCTTAGAAAAGTTCATTTTCCCTGTGAAATCTATTTCATTTGCTGCTCATTAGTTTCCTTAAGACATACCCGGGATGTGCTCTCTGTGATTCTAGATGGTGTTTTCATGATAGATTCCTAGTTTTAGCTAATAAAATGTCCCCATAAATACAAAGTTCTAGCTTGGAGGTGAAAATTAGAGATAATGCCATACCACAAGTCTCATGGTTCAAGTATCTATGGTCCATCATACAAAATGATGGGGAAATAAAGGAGATATAAGCCTTGGAATTCAAATTGGGTGGCTGAATTGGAGGAGAGAAAAGTTTACTGCACAATTATAAAATTGGCAACGTTGTATGGGAGTGAATGTTGGGTGATCAAAAGCCAACAAGAAAGTAAGCTTAATGTTGCAAGATGGGATGTTGTGTTGGATTAGTTGGCATACCAGACATGATAGCATTAAAAATGATTGCATTAGAGAGAAAGTTGGTATAGCATCTATTGTGGCAAAGAGGGTTGAATCTCACCTTAGTAGTTTAGTCGTTTGTGGAGAAAATATGTAGAAGCTAAAGTAAGAGTAGAGTAGACAAGATGAAGCCATGGAAGATATCCCAATAGCTGGAGGTAGAGGGAAACAAAAACTATTAAAAATATTTAGATTTTAATGGTTTGACTATAAATATGGTATATGAAGGACACTAGTGTTGTTTGATCCATTGTAGATGACCACCTAGTGGGACAAGACTTGGTTGTTGTTGTTGTGTTCCTAGTTGTTAATACTAAATAAGACTTTATTGTATGTTTAGAGATAAGGAGGAAACTGATTGCTGTGGACATTAAAGTTTAAACTAGGTAAGAGAAAAAACATATTTATTTATGCAGCATAAGCTTATCTGACGTAAAAGAAGCAGTTTTTAAAGCGATAAATTGTGCACAAAGGTTAGATTCTTTAAAAAAATAAAAGTTGGTATCATGTGTCCGTGATTTAAAGCAATGGTGAGAGTGGATTTGGATGAGCATCTTATTAGTCTAAAGCTGGTTGGACAAAAATGAACTTCATTCTGGTGTCCAGGGGGATCCTGAAGGCTTGCAGTGCCCAATTTTGTATAATGGGTTTTGAACTCAAGTTGTGAGATTGATTGGTGATTTTCTTGCTTAATTTCTAGAGTTTTCTTTGGCAGAGATGGAATTCTTTCATTTCACTTCAGTAGGTGCTTACATGATTATTCATTATTGATTATTCAATCTGATTTTTTTCCATAGAAATTATAAGTAGCTATTCCATCCAAGGTTGCTAAAAATCGAATCCTACGTAGGATTGGGAGGAGAATGCAAAAACGTAAAATGTGAGATCGTAATCGTAAGATCCTACCGAAAATGATTTATTAAATTCCTATAAATATATATGCATATAACATAACATAATTAAGCAAAATAAAACAAAAAAAAAAAGAAATAAACCCAGCCCAAACTATTTTTTTTTAAATCTCTAAGACATTTTTTTGTGGTTCAAATTGTCTCTTAAGACCTTGAAGGCTCATCAATTTTTCAAACATGGATAGAAGCCCAATAATCAGCCCAAACAAACTTTGATTAAATGTTTGGACATGTCTTTTGGGCTGGAACCTTCCGTCTAGGATGGAGTGCAAGTCACCCAGCAAATATTTTAAAAAGAAACCCTAAAGGAGAAGAGGGTTGATGATTTCCCTGCAGGCTGCAGCTGCATATCTTTTCTCCATCTCTCCCTCTTTCCATCCTTGGATCTCTCTTTGCTCCAGGTTTTTTACTGGCTGCAACCCTTGGTTCGGCTACTTATTTCTTCTCTTCCTTTCATATGGTTCCTTCTTCCCCTCTCTTTGTCATGGACTGAAATGGGGTTGGGCCATGGAAGAAATGCACCACGTTCTACAAGAAGTTGGCATGCAACCAGCTCACGAAAATCGACCGTTCCTAGCGATTTTGCGATTTAGCTCGACGATCCACCACGACCCCACCAGTCTGAGTCTTGATTTATACACTGGGATCGGGATTGGAGAAGGTATTCAAACTCGTAAAATAATGCGATCCTCCGAGGAAGATTGCAATTCTAGCAACCTTGATTCCATCAAATAAAAGCTGTTGGAATTAGCTGCTGCTGCACTGAATGCTTATTGTAATAACCAATGTGATTGGCCAAATGATTTTTCCATTTTTTCCCCACAAAAATGTGTTCTAGTGAATGGCTTACTTTGTCTTTATGTGTATTGAACATGAAAACATTTGCTTTTCTCCCACATTAGCAACCCACTCCTATGCCTGGTCCATCTTTTTGGGATGAGTTTTACAATGAATTACTTACTAGCTAATAAATATGTGATGAATGGCCGTGTAAGTGTTTTTCTATATTTTTAGATTTCCTATTTCCATTGAAAATTGCCATTATAAAAGTATAATGTATAAAATATTAGATATATTTTGATTAAAGAGTAGCACCTAATGTAACTCAGTTTTGGGTGGACTTTCTATTAAAGTTGATTGAAGAAATCTATGCATAAATTGGTCTCAACTGGTCTTGGTTTTTGACACAGCATTTTTTCCTTTTTGCCTTGGGTGAAATATTCTTAACTCATCTTTCCAATGCCCAGCTGAAACTGTGATATACAGAATATACTATTACATTAATAGATCTGGAAATGGTCGTCTCACCCTGAGGGAGCTGAAGCGTGGAAACATAATTGATGCAATGCTGCACGCTGATGAAGAAGAAGACATAAACAAGGTTTTGAGGTAGATATACTGAGTGAAATATTATTGCCATTAAGAAAATGGCGGTGTTTTGCTACGAAAATATTTTTATGCCATAGTGCATTAATTTCCTTATAACTGTCTCATGAAATTGTCTCCAGGTACTTCTCTTATGAGCATTTTTATGTTATATACTGCAAGTTTTGGGAGCTGGATACAGATCATGATTTCTTGATAGACAAAGAGAATCTTATCAGATATGGTAACCATGCGCTTACCTATCGGATTGTCGATAGAATATTTCTCAGGTTTGTGTGGATCACATTTTGCTTTGGTCTTGAGATCTAACTGTTTGTCTTCGGAAATAAATCCTATAAATACACTTTTACTTTCCATGACAAGAATTTTTTGGGTCACTGTCAGAGTCTGTGTCTTTCTGCTTTTGTTAGTATGATTGATCATATCATTTATTGTAGATGCAGATTGTGACTTGCTTCAATTTTATCACAGGTCCCAAGAAAGTTTACCAGCAAGGTTGAGGGAAAGATGGGATATGAAGACTTCGTTTACTTTATACTGTCAGAAGAGGATAAATCATCTGAGCCAAGTCTAGAGTTTTGGTATTTGTTTCCCATTCATTATCCATTTCACTTTCTTTTTATGAAAGAAGTCATCAGGTTAGTTGCTGTGCAGCTGCAAATATGAGGATGGTGCATTGTTAAGTTAGGCATGTTCATAGCCTGCTTTATTTGATTTGATATTAAGCTGTTCACATGCATCGTACATGTGCTTTTGTCCATGGTTATGAAACTTCATCTGTTCAAGTATTTTATGTCACTGGAAGTCTGGAACTTTGTTTTAAGGCAAGGTACAAAAGAGAAATACAGTTCACAGTGGAATCATTTTGACAGCATCCCTTGAGCCGTTTCACCCATGCCATAGAGAGCATGCATATGTTATTGTAAGCTTGTGTAACAGTGTTATAAGTCGAGAGTAGTCCCAACAATATGTTTAGAATTCCGGAGTGTTTCTTAGGGATATCTTATATAACAGAAAATAGGACAGTGGGAACTGCATCAAACTGATGAGATTTGGCTGAAACGGAGCAAAATTGATTAGTGATATGCTTTGTTTTCATTTTTTTTGTTTTTTGTTTTTGTTTTTGGTTGGGGGGGTACCAAGTATTGGAGTGAAAATGAAATGCTTTACGTTTTCACTTCCCTCTCCATTGTCCACCTTCCTAGTAAGCACACTCTCAGGGAAACTCTGGATATTTGACCTTGTGGTTGACTTGCTTCTAATTTTTTGAAATCAGTATGAGCTAGCTGACTTGAACATGTCCTGGTTAGGTTCAAGTGCATAGATTTGGATGGAAATGGAGTTCTGACACGGAATGAACTGCAATTTTTTTATGAGGAGCAATTGCATCGGATGGAGTGCATGGCCCAAGAGCCTGTGCTTTTGAGGATATTCTGTGCCAGATAATCGATATGATAAAACCTGAGGTTTGTCTTTCCATCTTTCTTCTACTGATTGGTTTGATCTGCTTTCAATGTGCTGCGAAGTAGCATTAGCTGGAAAAACGAGAACAAACCTATTGAGCAATTTACGAATTGGATTTTGTCCTGGAACATGGCTTATCCTAAACTTACTGATCTAGCTGACGTTTTATCCTAAATTGAAATTCTTCACTCTGCAGAATGAGAGCTATATAGCTTTGCATGACCTGAAAGGTGGTAAACTCTCAGGAAGTGTTTTCAATATCCTGTTCAATCTAAACAAGTTCATGGCCTTTGAAACCCGTGATCCATTTTTGATTCGTCAGGTGAATGAATCTTTGATATTATTTATTATTTATTGCAGTGTTATTCAATATGCTCGGCCACTGTTGGTGACTCACTTTGGTAATTGTATGTCTGTCTTGTGTGAATAGGAACGTGAGAACCCAACATTGACAGAGTGGGATCAATTTGCTCATAGAGAATATATTAGGCTTTCAATGGAAGAAGATGTAGAAGATGCCTCTAACGGAAGTGCAGACGTCTGGGACGAATCACTAGAGGCTCCCTTCTGAGGTCTTTTATGTAAGTGCTTAGGTTGAAGTGGGATTCTTCTGAGGGTTTTGAGTGCTTAGAAGTTCTAATTTTGTCACCTAATATTACCAGATGAATTTAGAAAATTGAGGTCGATGTTCCTTCCTACAACACTATTGTCTATTCCAATTCCTTTCACCAATTTTTATGAAAACACATTTAAATACTTATGATGCTATTTTAATTTTCTCCTTTTGTGCATTATATATTAATAGAGGTGATGAAAAGAAAATTAATGCCCCGGAACTGATGGACTGGCCGTTGTTCAGAGACACTTGGCTCGGGATCAGCTTTTAATTGCATCTTGTCAACTTAGCTTCGAAGATTGGGAGATTCCCAGCTTCCATGGAATGTGTTCTTTTAATGGGCAAGCTGCAACAATATTCAGATTTTCTGCTGGTAGTGGAATACATTGGGGGGCCATTATCATGGAAGTTTTGTTGCCTTGTGTACCAATATCCATGCAAAGTGAGGACGGTTGCTGAGAGGTGATAGCCAGGTTGAATTATATTGATATCATTTGCGTATGCTTGTTATTTGGGGGCGCCTAAGTTGTTCCAAAGAACATGAATGGCAAGATTTTCTCACGTTTGGATCTTTTAGTAGTTTGCTTCAATGGTCGAGTCACTTTGGCCCCGGATCTGTCGAAGAGTACATTTTTCGTCATCTATGCCTCTGGTTGGTGTCTTTCACTATTTTATTTTATTATTATCATTTTGTTAGGGAGAATTTGAAAGTAATGGTACACATAAATGTCACTTTTTCTCATCATAATCAGATTCATCTTTCTAGCTATATGCATAAAATGCTACACATTTTTTGTTTTTTTGGTATTTCCTCTTCGATGGCTTTGTGCGATGGATTTGCTCTTTTTTTTTTTTTTTTGGTTGGTTGCATTATCAGTCTTTCAAAAATGTCTAGCATTTTTCTTTGGACATGTTTGGATTTTGAAAGGGAGGGGAGGGAAAGAAATGGTTGGTTGTGTAAAATTTTAGAATTTTACACTAAGTTTTCCTTTCTCTTTCTTCCCCTTCTAAGTCTAAATTCACAAGTATACCTTTAAAGCATGAAATTAGTGATCCCAGTGTCAGCTTATTAAGAATTTTACAAACACAAGCTACTTAAAGGGACGTGCATATGTATGCATGTGAAAATTGCATAAAATCTAATGCGCTCTCCTTATACGAAAGAATTCCTCGGAGAGAATTATTATGAAACATAATTAAGTGCAATAATAATTTGATTAGCTAGGAGCAAAACTTTAGTAGCGACTCATTCTAAGTCATATATATGACCAAAAAAAAAAACAATCCAAGTCATACATTTAACTTGTGAATTCAACCGGTTGTACTCATGAACTAGACATTATTAATTTAAATATTAGTCTGGCACGACAAAAGAAATCAAATTTATCCCAAAAAAAATAGTTTATTTTTCGTGGACTTGAAGAAGTTGGGACTTGAGATTTCGGCTCAAAACAAGCCACTTTTGACCATAGAATTACATCTTTACTCTCTAGTCGTATTAATCGGCTTCTCCTCCGTACCATTTTCTCCTTTTTACGTGTACGGTGTGGAAAATTGGACTGGCCGTACACGATAAAGGCAGCAACGTGTTGCTGTAGTACTCTCTTCTTTCTTAAATATCTGATGTGATTGTCCTACCCTTGTACCTTACACCGTCCGGCAAGACCTGGGTGTGCAGCATACCATCCATTTTTTTTCTTCTGATCTCATTTGTAAGGTGGTCTGTTTTAAATGGCTACATGTCCGGAAAAGTTATGGTCCATATCCTTATCATGATTTTCTGTTGGACTCCAACATAACTAGCTTTTGTTTAGTTTAGCAAAGTAAAATGGACAGCACGATAACTTCTGAGAAAGACATATAAAGCGATTGAATACTTGGATTCGTTACGGAAAAAAAAAAGTTGCTATGGTGGGGAGAACACTACCAAGCACCCCACCAATGCTCAGTTTGTTAGTTTGAAAGAAAAATATCCTGCATATAATTTTTTTTCACAAAATGAATATTAATTTGTGTGAGAGTTAATGTTACACTTAATCCTTAACGTTTGCGAGTTATTTTAGTTCTTCACCTTAAAAATAAATCAATTTGATTCATCACATTTCCAATGATAAATCAATTTAGTTTAATTCATCTATTAAATCAGGGTAGTTAAGTAATAATGTTTCATTTTTAAGTGACACATTGTCATATGAAGTGTAATCTTAATTCAAGTGGGTTATTTTAGTCCACAACACACCAAACGAGTTATTTTAGTCCTTTTGCATTTATGACTCTCCCATAAAACCCTAAAATATTAATTTGTGCAATTCTTCAATCTGCTATAAGATTTGTCCCCTCCCATATTAGCTCCCTTAAGCAAGTGAAAATTTATGGCTTCTAACATGATGAATGGTTCCTCAATCTCTTCACGGTAGAATGAGAGCTTTACTTAGAATTCATAGTCTCCTTAATAAAATAATTTCATAATTTTTATCGTAAATTTGATCAATGCTTTCAACAAAATATATGACAATAATCCTTTTGTTTCAAAATCAAGCCAAAGATGAAGCGGTCGTGATTAAAAACACATGGAACTTGGCTTTGAAAGGTTTAAAAAGGAGTGAAAGTGATTAAAAATCATGAAAAATGACTTTATTCAGCTATGAAGAGGGCCATAGCCCATAGCCATATGCATAATGCGGCTAGTATCCACAGAGGATTTACAACTTGGGTTGCTAACCAAATCTTTAGCCACAATTACAAAAAACGGAAGAAAACTGAATAACAAACAATAAGAAATACATGGATTAAATAAGGGTTTTGGTAGTGGGTTATAAATAATAGATTATGATGATGAATGATGTATGATGGATTATCCAGGTACATCTTTTTAATCAAGGGAACACAGTAGAAAGATATATAAAAAAAAAATCCTCGCTGTGATTCCTGAAGCTCCTGGGAATCCAACACGATTTAAGGGAAGAGGAAGGAGACTATGCGATTGTGGGCTTATAGCATGGAGAGATTGGGGAACCGCCCATCATGTTGGAAGCCATATATTTTTACTTGCTTGGGGATCTGCTATGGGTAGAGGAGAATTCTTTGAGCAGATTGAAGAATAGCACAAATTAACATTTTAGGGTTTTGTAGGATAGTCACAAATGCAAGAGGACTAAAATGATTTGTTTGACGTGTTGTGAGAGATTAAAATGACCCACTTCAATTAAGATTACACTTTAGATGACAAGGTGTCATTTAATGATGACACATCATCACTTAACTAATAGTGGTTTAGCTAATGTTAACGGAAAAATTAAATTGATTCATGATTTTAAATGTGAGGCATCAAATTTACCTATTTTACAAGTGAGAGACTAAAATGTGTTAGTTATGAAATATCAAGTACTAAAATGAATATTAACTCTTTTTTGTAATTAGGGACTTTATCATCATTTTTTTTCCTTACCAAAGGAAATAGTTTATATCTCCTTATACAGGATTGTGTGACACATTACCAAAAAAAAGATTGTGTGACAAAAATTATTGAAATTATCATTTCTGTCTCGCATAAAGTTGTGGTACATGTTGAGAGAAAAAAAAAAGGTGATATCATATTCATATGGTATATTCTGAGAGGGTAGGTTGTCATTTTTGTAAATAAAGGCTATGTATAGGTAGGTTGCCACATATAACCCACAAAACTGAACTCAGTTACTTAACCCAAGTTAAGGATGGTCGTGAACGTGGCCATCATATGGATACATTTTGCTTGAAAATAATCTGGTGCTAGTATGTGGTTCCCTTTGCCTGACACGTGCTTCTTATGGCATCCAAAAAATGTATATCGAATATTTGGATCATTAAAGAGATTTCTTCCTTTGGTTTATTTGGTATATCCAAAGTATAAAAGCATTTCCATATTCCAATTCTTTTCACTCCTCATGTTCAGCTTCCAAGAAGACGGCATAAAAAAAATAAATCTCCTTTTGAAATTAAACGGTGGCAAAATAACGGAAGGAAGAAAAAGGAAGGAAAAAGAAAAGAAAAGAAAAGAATTTAAAGAAGAATCTAGATTTAGCATGTTTAAGTCTGTGTTTGGATGAATAATCTCAAAAAAGTTATTTACGGAATCATTTTTTTACTAAAAAAATTGTTTTTCGTGTATTTGAATAACCTTTTTAAAAATTAATCAAAATCTTAATAGAATTTATATTCAATTTTTTTAATCATATATAAAATTTAAATTTCATACTCATTTATTTTAAAAGTCAAAATAAATGCACCCTAAATATGTTATGGTTTAAAAATGTCACGACTCAATTTAGGCACGTGACTGCACGTAAATGTTCCATTCCATGTAAGTCTAATAACCTGAATGCCCTTATATGCAACTGATTATAAAATTATTCAAAACACATATTCCTTCTTTACGTGCAAATTACTTATTTATTAAATCATATATAGTCTATGCTAAAATTTCATAATTTAAACTCTATAGTCTGTAAATCATAATACAAAACATATATGTATAAAGTTACTCTGATTTGAAATATTCATAGATACTAAACTTTTCAATACAAACCAAAATAGTGTTATAATATGCAAAAACATAAATATGCTCTCCTGCATATATACTAGAGCACTCTAGACAAAGCTACAAATATTTCACCTATGTGAAGCTCACAAAACTTTATGCTGGAGGGTGGTAATTGGAAAAATCCAGCAGTCTCTCTATCTGAAACGGAGAAAGGAGATGGGTGAGTTTTGTACAAAACGTGAGTGAATCCCCATCTGTAACCTCCTTCATGGGACATCAAGGAAGCAATGCATGAAATCATACTAATATCAATAATAAAAGTCATACATAATCAAGTATATATATACTAATATCAATAATACTCAAGTCATACATAATCAAGTATATATATATATATATATATATATATATATATATATATATATATATATATATATATATATATATATTATATATGCATATATTCAAATAATCATTTCATAAACTCAAAACAATTCCTCAATTTACTTTCATACATGAAATCATATAAGCTCATGGTGTAATAGCTCATAGAGAAATAATAATCTCTAATTACGTCTGTTATTCATAGTCTAATATTTCTCTGATTTGTGGTTCATAAGAACTGAATTTGGACACCTAAATAGGTTCCATTCTCTACTCTGATATGTGATATTGCCCTTAGGCAACTTGGTACCAAGGTTAACAATCATGAAGCCGTTAACTCGCTTTAATTGTCTATAGCTACTGTTTAAACTAGTCTATTCATAATTCAAATAAATCTGAATCTTTTAAGCCTCTAAGTACTCTAGAGCTCTGAATCCTTGTAACTTTAATAGTCTAACCTTAGCATAACAGTGACTATGAAATCATATATGGTGATTTCAAGTCCACAGAATATGTATCTGTTAACTGTTCTGAGTCATACGAAGATTCATGCTCTAAAATCCTTTTATGTTTGAATCTCTAGATTATATCTCATTAACAGTAACTCGTAGTACTCTGAGAACTTCGAATCTACTCAATTCTAAAGGTCTAACCTTAGTATAATTATGGCTATGGAATCATGTCCAAGGGATCACCCTTTATAGACATTTGTGATTCCATACCTCCAAGGAATATGTAGCTGTCAAATGTTTGAATCTCATAAAGATTCAAGCTCTAAAACCTTCATTACTTCTGAGTTTCTAAATCATTTCTCAATAACATTCTTAAGCTTGAAAATTCTAAAATCATAATAGCATTCCTTAAAATCTCAAAGTTCTCTGGTAATCACTTGCATAATCCATATTCAACATAAAACAAACATTTTAACAATGATAAATCTCTAATAATCACAAATGAAACCAACTCTAATCAGAATTATTTTATCAACAATGATCCCATGAGTTTTCTAAAACATAGTTCATGCTATCTTAAAAATCAAGTTTCATAAATCAGCATAAATCTCAAATATTATACAAAAATCTCTAAAAATCATACTTTGAGTCATAATTTCATGAAAATAACTCTAATGGACAACATAGAGATCACAAGTGCAAACCCACTCACTTGGAGTGGTGGAATAAACAGGATTGACACCAACATGATCGTAGGGCAGAAATGACACCACTATCTGCCAGTAAAGTAATAAAACTCTAGATTAATCTCAGAATAACTCTATTTTAACCCCTATCAATGGTGGAAGAACATTATGACATAAGAATAAGGAGAAACTCAAGATCTAACTCCAAGAACAAGGAAGAATAAAGGAAATAGGAAGCAAAACTAGTAGAATCTCTTACTTTTAAGCCTTGGAAGTAAAATATTGGTGTTAGATTGATAAAAATGGGGTAAGAGAGCGTGGGAACGGGGGTTTTGTGTTTTGGGGGAGGGGGTGAGGGTGCGTTAGAATGGTCTGGATCCCCAAAATGAGGGGTTTTTATTGTTAATTGTTATAGCGCTCAATAGCGTGTAGTACTCTCCAAAATGGTCTTTCACTTATTTACATTTCTTAATTTTAAGTTAATGCCCATTAACTTTAAAACATAAATGTAAATAAGAAAATACCTCCCATTTTGATTTAAATAAAATATTAGAAAAATCAAAATTCTAACAAATCAAAATTCAAATTTTGGATTTTAGTTCAAATTCAAGAATTCTTACGATTTTACAAACTTGAGGACTAAAAACTAAATGGTTAAATGTTTCATAAAATTCATTAAAAATCACTCTTTAACTTATTTTTCTCTTGGGAATAATTTGGACTTTTGATCTTAAGAATATAGCTCTACCTTATAGCCCTTCAACAACATGTAGGGTTCAAATTTAGTGAAATTTAGGACCCAGAACGACAAATAAGAGTAACTACACCCTTCTTAGTTCAAAATTTTTTTTAACCTTTTTATTTAAAATTAGGGTATTACAAAAAAACTCTTTTAACTATCTATGTTTTAATTAAAGTTTGATGTTAGCACAAGGTCAAAAAGCAGATCGTATTATTCTATTGATAATCATTAACTTTCTTAGAATTTTATTATTAGAATGATATGGTATGAATATTAACCTTTTTAAAAAATAGATGGATCATATTATTTTATTGGGATTTCTTTCAATACCTTAAGTACCGATGCTCATTTATGATCAATGATTGTAATTTAATCATAAGTTTAGTATATTTTAATAACTTGAATTAATGAGATACATAATAAATTTTTAACCATAAATAATTAAAGAACCTTAATCTTATTGAAATATTGGAGAAATTTTCTACTTTATTTCATCAAACAATTTTTGTAATTTCTCTAAAAAATTATATACATATTTTGCTGACTCTCTCCAGTTATATGAAATGTCCAAGATATCATAAAATCTAAATGGATGGCAGGAAATCTTATAATAAAATACCATGCAGTATAGCTTCGAAGTATCGACCCTCAAACTTTTAGTAGCAACATCTCTGATCTCTGACATTTTAAATAGAAATGATATATTCTTCTAATTTATGTATCTACAAATCTGTTTTATTAAAAATTTTATTCACGTATTGCATAATTTTTAAATATTGAGTAAATTACATTTCATCTTATCACAAGCAAAATTGTAAATTGAAAAAAGGTTTAGGTTGATTAATAGAAAGATATCATTACTCTCTTTACTACCTTATTCATCATATCCGACTTGAATAGAATTGTCTAGAATAATATATTAGTTTAGACCAAAAATAGAAAGATAACATTACTCTATTTTAAATTAAATAGTCACCATGTATATTAAAAAAAATTAAATAGTAAATCAACTTTTTAGCGCTGAAGTGTTTGATGCAAACAACACATAAAGACACAAATTGTACTGCTGTACAACCGGAAGAGAAAGGGGCAAAGGGTCAAATTGGTGATATTAGAAGATGACAAGGCCTCCTCGTAACAGACTGAACAGAGACTGCCTATGGTTTCAAATGTGGTGCGTTTTCAAAGGTGGTATCCACCGAACGCATATTCCATGCGTATTCCTTTCTTTTCCTCGGCACATTTCTGTCTCTTTCCCACTCATTTTCTTTTAAATTTTACTTGAACTTTAAAATAACACACAAGACAAGATTAAAAAAATTCTAGAATGCTAATACTTACTGAAGAATAATTTAGCATTTAATGTTTCAGACAAAAATTGTAAAAAAAAAATACAAAATTCTCATATATATATATATATATATATATATATATATATCATGTCGCATTTTTATAAATTAATTTTTATTTGATCTTTAGAGTATAGGGATACGCATCCTAAAAGTCTTTTTTTTTTATAATTTAAACTCATTTTTTAAAAAAAGAGAGTTAAAAGAATTTATCATCTCAATTAATTCTTTTTTGTTTAAGACACATCTTCAGGTTTAATATATATTTATCAAAATATTTATAAATTAAAGTGATACATAAATAAAAGATAAAAGAAACATTCGGATTGGCACTTATAACTAATATAGGATCAATATTTATTTAATTTTATGAATATTTAAGTTAAAGAAAAAATATATTTGCTTTACTTCAGTCTCTACAAATCAAATTTAATTATTTAGTCCTTCATTTATAAAGTATGATTTAAATTGTAGTTCCTGTGACAATCTAAGGTAATTTTTATTAAAATTGATATAAAGATTAATTTAGATATTTTTTTATAATTTTAATTAAATTACTAATATTTTAATTTCAAAAATTAAATTGAAGCACGAAAACTGAGTTAAAAAAATATATTTCAGTTTTTTTTTTAGGGGAAGGAATATCTCCTGGTGGCTGGTCATCTGTCATCTGGTTAAAATACCACGAAACAGAGTAACAACTAATAACTTATAATTTGTTTTATGAAAGAAATATTAAAGAAATTCTGGTTGTTTTTTCTTTTTTTTTTTGTTTTTTGGTTCCTTCTTCTATAAAAACAGGGTAACCGAACCAAACTTCCTGCAAACACACACAACCAGCTCCATCCACCCACTCCATCCACAGCGAGTTAGACAGCTTCACATCTAGAGAGAGAGAGAGAGAGAGAAACAGAGAGAGAGAGAGAGCCAGAGAAAAAGGAACACACAGGAGAAAAACAAGAACCAGAGAACAAAGAAAGAATGTGCTCATCCGTAGAGAGCCAGTACGAGGTGTGCGAGGAGATAGGGCGTGGGCGCTTCGGCACAATCTACCGCTGCTACGACGCCATCACCGGCGAGCCCTACGCCTGCAAGGTCATCCACAAGTCCCGCTTAACCGACCCAACAGACCGCCAGTGCCTCCTCAACGAACCAAAGCTCATGTCCCTCCTCGCCCCTCACCCCAACATCCTCGGCATCCACAACGCCTTCGACACCGACCACTCCCTCTCCCTAATCCTCGACCTCTGCCACCCCCTCACCCTCCTCGACCGCCTCACCGAGACAGAACCCGCCACTCCCCTCCCACGCGCCGCCGTGATCATGTCCCAGCTCCTCTCCGCCGTCGCCCACTGCCACCGCCACGGCGTCGCCCACAGGGACATCAAGCCCGACAACATTCTGTTCGACTCGATGGATGTTTTGAAGCTGGCGGATTTCGGGTCGGCGGAGTGGTTCGGTGAGGGGGGAGCATGAGTGGTGTGGTGGGGACGCCGTATTACGTGGCGCCCGAGGTGCTGATGGGGAGGGAGTATGATGAGAAGGTTGATGTTTGGAGCTGTGGGGTTATTTTGTATGTTTTGCTTGCCGGGGTTCCGCCGTTTTATGGCGAGACGGCGGCGGAGATATTTGAGGCCGTTTTGAGGGCTAACTTGAGGTTTCCGACGAGGCTCTTCGGATCTGTTTCGCCTGCGGTGAAGGATCTCTTGAGGAAGATGATTTGTAAGGACCCTTCCAGGAGGATCTCCGCGGAACAAGCCCTGAGTAGGTTTTTGCTCCTCAATTTTGTTTCGAGTAACGATAATATTTGTACCACTTACACGGGACACAAGTGTGTGTTCACACCTGAATATTGGTCGTGATAAAAGTTGGACTCGCTCTCGACCAATATTGAGGGGGACACTTAAAATGTCTCTCGAGTGGTACAAATGATAACTTTTTATTAAGTTTATTTTATGGGGTGTTTGTGGTGAATTTGTTTATTTTTTTCTTAGGGGATTTGATTTTGGTGTTAATTGATGGGGTTTTTTGTGGTTTTTTTTTGCTTTTGGGTTGCAGGGCACCCATGGATCTTGAGTGGAGGTGAGAGTGAGACGGCTGATCTGACTTGAATTTTCAGATTTTGAGTTGAGCAGTGGAAGCTTTTATGACATAAAGAAGCTAACTTGCTATGTTGTAAATAGCAAGTGTGGCTAATTTTGCACCCCTTTTTGTGTTCTCGGATGCTTCTCTACGGCTATCATCTTCTACTATGTGGTAGCTGTGAATAAAGACTACTACTACTACTACTACTACTAGAGGAGGCAGAGGAAACAGAGCACCTTGTAAATTCTAATGATGCATGTAGATTTTTGTATTTTTGGTTTCGCCCTTTTGGGGTAGAGGACTCGGTGAGTCTATGTGTGAGTCGAGAATCTTGCTCTTTTTCTCTTTTTCTTCTTCGTTTTTTCTTTTCCTCTCATGTAAAGGAAAGGAGGAAGATCCTGCATACTCAAACTACCTCCCCTAGTAAATAGAGGAGTTTGAAGCTATGTCTTCAGCTTTTTTGTAAATATAGCAACTTTGAATGTAAATGGTCTTTGATCCGCAAAATATGTGGTTTAAATTTGTGTGTTGTGGTTTAATCTCTATTTCTTAGTATTAGCATGACCGTCTGGTCATTCCAAATGCCAAGGGGCGATAGTCCAGGCAGAGTTAAGACTTTGAAGTAAAATTTTTTAATATAGTATCCTCATCTATTGGAAAATTTGGTTGATGGAATTAAGTTGAATTGAGGGCTTCAAATTAGAAATGACTAGAATAAAAGATTGGAGTCAAGTCCAAATTTTCTGGTGAACGTTCATTATCATATTCTTGCTTGTGTTCTCACTAACTCCCACGAAATTACCCAACACTGGCAACAAGTTCATTGTTTGTCCGGTTCAAATTATATTACATTTGTTGCGGAGAAGTTTTTGTCTTGGTAAATTTTCCAAGCACACTTGTAAGCTATTCATGCAGATTGACACATTCTTTAGCACAAAGAGACAAAATCAAATGGGATTGATCGCCGTCAAATGTCACATTATTATGATGGTAAAAAATACTTTGCTTTTGCCACGAATTATGCAGAAAAAGGGTGTGTTGCCTTTGCCTTTGTACTTTTCTCTTTTATTTGATTTTGAAACGTCCGCGCGACAAGTGACCAAAATCCATGTGGGCTTCTCACCGCCTTACTTTTGGTGATACTCTCTGAGTCTCATGCTATGATTGAAAATTTTGAGGATTGTTGAAGGGAACGATGAATGGAAAAATACACATGTTACTCTTTTGTTTAGTTTTCTTGTGAAATAAGAGGAGGGTTTTTCACTAAAAGCCAGATCTCTCTCTTTTTTTGTGCCCTTAATCCCTCAATTTGGAAAGATAAAAAATCAACTTTGAGCAATAAGAAAGGGACATTTTAACCCTATGTTTTCATTTTACTCTTTTCTTTAAAATTTCTTTTTTTTCAGATTTTCTTTAAAATTACTATAAATACACTTTGCTTAATTTTTTACCATTTCATTCTTTATTATTCTCTCTTACTATCTTTTAAAATATACCGCAAATCAACTGTTTGTTCTAACTAAAACGTTGAGGTGGGTATATTTGATACCTTAGTGGCTCTTCTAGTAAGTTGCATCTGTGTGAGTCTCACTGACTTGCATATAAAAGAAATGAAAAATAGGAATGAATTAAGATCTCTTCTATTGTCCTTATTTCATTTAATAGCAGAGAAAGCATAACTCAAATTTTTTAGTGAGACTTGAGACTTTTGAAAAATTGTATTCTAATTCAGTTATAGTTTAACATATCAAATAAGTCAAATTACAATTACTTTCCTTAAAGTTTATCAATATTATATTTGGACCTTTCAATTTTTTCACATAGCAGTCACCTCCTCTACCCCAAACATAATTTATAAAGTTTTCAATTTACCCTTAGTAACAAATCAGACCCTTTATCCCATTTTATATATATAAGATTAAATACCGTGCAATACAAATAGTATAGGCCCATAAGATCAATATTAGACTTTCAAATCCAGAGGGATCAATTTGTCTCTCATATGCTTTTGAGGGACCAAATAACTCTAAACAACTTCCAACAGAGGTCACAAGATGGGCATGAGGCTTAACAATGGCGTGGTGCGGAGTGGTGGTGCTTAAGCAATTTCATTGTCTAGCGTGTGGTTAGTGATAGATTTATGTACAAAATGGTGGGGGCTTTTGCCCACAATGCTTTTTACATTTGACTTTACACTAAGATAAAAATTATGTGAAACAATTTGCATTCGGCTAGGATAGGAAATAAGCAATGGTGTAGGGGAACTCATGGTGGGGGTGGATGACAATGGAGAAATGGTGAGAGTAGTTGAGAATGAAGACTATAGTTTAGGAAGACAATGGAGTTCTTCTCTTGGGCAAAGATAAGATGTGGGTGTTTAAAGGCGATGAAGTGATGGTGGTTGTGCAATTGTGTAAATGTGGTTGGGGGCAATGGAGGTGGTGGTTGTGCGATAATGGTGGTTGGACGTGAGAGAGTGGAGATGGTGGTCGATGATAGTTGTTAAGAAATAAATAGAGAGAAAAGATGGAATAATTTCCAGAGCATCAACTAGCTCTAGAGAGCTATTGTGTGTAATTTCTAGTGAATGAATGTACAATATTATATACATGGTTATCCATCTATTAACTAACTTTCAAATGGATGAGGGGCTTAGTAAGAATAACAAAAGAGAGTTACATGTGTAACAAAAGGGGTTACAAGTGTGCTTGTGTTAGACTGTATGAGTTAGCTAGTTTAAATAATTAGGCCTCCACCTTGAGTCTTGGCCCAATGCTATTTGAGTTTGGGCTCATGTAACAGCGCACAGCTAACTGATATATGTTTATAAGGCTTAGCTTGGAAACCATAGAATGGAAATAACTTGATTGCAAGGTGATAGAGAAATTTTAAGGCATCTATTATGGTTGCATACTTGGCCTAATTGGTTTCTACATGTGTTTAATTTTGATGATTTGATTGAGTTTTGCATTATTGGGTCTCATTGGATTTAATTGTTAAAACTTGGTTAATCTAATTTTACACTCACTATGACCTTTTCATGTTGCATAGATCATTTTGGGCTCTATAAATATTGGATTTTTGTGATTTTGGTGTCTTCTGAAAGCTAAAACCGAGATCTACAATTTTGGGTTTCACAAGCTTCATCAAATTCGGCCCGATTCATGGCCTAATTGGGCTGCAAAGTTGCGGAGCTCGTGCTGACGCGGGTCCAAGACCTTTCCTCACATAATTGGACATATCTCACTCATTTCTAGTCCAAATGAGTCATATAATATGTCTATGGAAAGCTTATCCAGAGAGGATTATCTTATCTAGATCAGATTTCAGAAATCTAAAATTGTTTTGATAGATAACATCTGGATAAGATGTAATCCGAGGGGACACTTTTGATTGGAGGGAAATCCTTCTTTTAGATTTTTCAAGCTTTATCTTATCTTTTCATTTTCTATTTAAGCCTAAGGTATTCATTCAAAGAACACACATCAGAACCTATCATCTCTCTACTTGTCTTTCGTTTTCCTTTGTATTCAGAAATAGAGCTTTCAATAGAGATGTCTATGGAAGACTAAACTTCTTTCAATCCTTGACATCATAGATAATTGGTTTGAATTCGGAGTTTCTGTTTTGTGATTTTCCATTTTCGTATGTATGCTTTCCTTTCTCAACTTCAATTTCAAATATGAATTCAGTTATTGAACATGATTATGTTTGAATTATATTGATTAGATATACAGAATTCGTTGTTGAAATCAGTAAGGCTAGTCACTGATTAGTTATCTAGGTTAATCCGAACTGCATGTAATTCAACATTCATTTAAAATTGCGATTGTGATTTGAAGGTTGTTGAATGATAACTATATGATCATATAGTTAATTTGAGTTAACAGAGTAGCATAGGATTTGGACTCTTTTGAACCATGATGAATTCTGCCAATAATCGTGATGTCTGGGATTGATTCTTTGATCAATTGCATTTCATTCTTTTGTCATTTTTACATTTTGAAAATCACAAACCCCCCCTTTGTTGTATTTAGCAATTTTGGTTTGATAACATAACCTGTGTATCCTTAGGAAGAATGACTTGAGTTACCTTATACTACAAATAAGGGGACTTAGACTATTTGATAGTCGACTGGCAGTGCATATCACAAGGCTTTGGTGAAAATATTTTCATGAAGTCCATTTCAGTCGGCTTTGTTATCTCATGGATGAGGGTTAATGGGTATGTGAAGGCTAGACGTGTTGTCACATAACAAAGCAATAGGGCTGCCAATGGACACCATAGATTATGCGCGATAACTAAGCCATTATGCCTTACAACCAACAAATGTAAGAAATGAATGCCTTTCCATGGAAGAAGCAAAATCATGTTATTGACCTCCTAGGATCAATGCAAAACCCCAACTCGCATATGAGAAGGCAGTGATTTTTCCATCTGAATCAACATGGAAGAACAAGCCCTGGGCAGGAGTTGACTTGGTGTATTCGAGGATCCTCATGGAAACATTGTAGTGCTCAATCATAGGTTTCTCAGGACTTGACTAAGTTAGCTGATAGAAAAAGATAAATCAAGTCTTGTATTGGAAAGATAGAGTAGCCTTCTAACTAGTCCTATATACGCACATGCTAAACTTCATTGCCACTTTTTGAAGCTTGAGAGAATGGTCTGAAGAAGTTCCAAAGCATATTTCCTTTGGAATAATTCAATACCTGAGTTTGATCTTGCCATTTCCATTCCTAAGAAATACTTAGAATTCCTAATGTCCTTAATGGCAAACTTCTAATGCAAAAGACTCTTGACATGATCTCTCTAAAAAGATTATTTTCAACAAGTAGCAAATCATCTATATACATCAGCATGGCAGCAAAACTACAAAAGAATGCTTAACAAAAAGTGAATAATCAGCCTTTGATTGAGAGTAGCCAAGACTTATGAAGGCTTCTATGAGTTTGCTATTACATTGCCTCCTGGCTTATTTTAAAATATAGAGAGACTATTGTTACTTGTAAACTTGATGCGGAAACTGCCTCTACACTAGATGGGAGAGTCTTGTAAACTTCCTCATGTAAATCCTAATGTACAAAGACAGCATTAACATCTAATTGTTTCAAATGCCATATGTTAGCACCTACTTATGCCAAAAACAAGTCAAATGGTTGTCATTTTAGTAACCTAACTAAAAGTTTCTAGATAGTCAACTCCTCCAATTTGTATATAACCTTTGGCTACTAGGCAGGCCTTGTGTCTCTCAATTAACCCATCTAAGCCGTATTTTATCTTGAAGAACTAGTTGCAATTAACCTACAACTTTCTCCAAAGGGTAGCTTTGTTAGAATCCGAGTCTTACTAGTACCTAAAGCAGTCAACTCAACTTGAATAACATTTTCCAACACTCATGAACCACAACCTCATTGTAAGTTTTAGGCTCTTATAGGAAGCAGTGGATAGGGTAAAGTGTTTAAGTTGTGGGGACAAGCAATTTTAAGCCAAGACCTCTCAAATAGGAAAAGAGTACTTGTATTGCAATGATAATGTTGTAGGTAAGATGGAGGTTTTTTGGTCCTTGAAAACTTCCTAATGCCATCATTACATGAGTTTTGTGTTGTAGAAGGTGCGTGCGCATGCTGTTAATCAGTAGAATGGTCTAAAGGTATTATAGAAAGTGCAAGTGGTAAAGGATGTAATGAGGGCTAAGAATGAGATGAAAAATTCTGTGACACATTAAGGTCATGGGAAGGTACTAGGATTGGTATGCTAAGATAGTTATGGCATATATGTTATATCAATAGATGGTGGTGAGAAGGATGGTGAAGTTTGCTGAAATGAAAAGAAGTGGGAATCCCAATTTTTTCTAGTTGACAAGAGGATAGTGTGAATTTGTTTAGGGGTAGTAGTTTGTTGGGTGTTTGTGAAATGATGAAATGGAAACAATGTGTCATGAAAGGTGACATTTCTTGACAGAAAATTTCTTTAATTTGAAAGTGAAGCGAGAGAAAACCTTTGGTTCCCTTCTTAAAACCAAGGAAGACACAAGGTCTAGCTCTTGGATTAAATTTGTTTTTTTTTTTGTGCAATATTGGTAGAAGTATAATATAGAGATCCAAAAACTTTAATATGAGAAAGTGATGGCAATGTACCATGGATAATGTAATAAGGGCTTTTATTGGAAAGTTTAACACTAGGAAACTTATTAAGTATAAAAGCAACATGTCTGCTGCATATGTGCAAAAACAAAAGGGGTAAATTTTATTAAAAACCAATGATCTAGCAATATTGAGAATGCTTTGATGTTTTCTTTCTAAAATTATATTTTGTTGTGGACATTTCACACATGAATTTTGATGAATGATACCATAATCTTTACAAAAATATCCATTTTTAACTCTTGCCCATTTTCTGACCCAATTGATTTAACATGCTTATTATGTTGAACCAAAACTAACTTGATGAATGATGTAAGGGTTAGAAAAAAAAAGATAAAATGCATTTTATCCCTCTAAACTTTAGATCATATGCAATTAAAACCCTGAATTTTCAAAATGTGCCTTGTGACACTCTAAATTTTTTAAATTGTGCAGAATATTCCCCAATATAATTTTGGCAATTGGTGAATGTATGATTTATGTGCATTTAATCCTCTTGATGTTTCTAATTTGTGTAACCTTACTCCTTGATCTTGAATTCTCATGTGCACTTAATCCCCTAATTTTTTTATTATATGCAACTTAACACCCTGCTATGACCTAAAGTTTTGCATTATTTTGGAAAGTTCAAGGTGTCGTGATACATGTTTTGAAAAATCAGAGTGTAAATGCATATGATCTAAAGTTAGGGGGTAAAATGCATTTAACTTGAGGAAAAATATTCCTTGAGAAATAAGCATAGAGAATGCTGCCATTAGGTGAATATATTGGAATGGGTGGCATCTTGTAACTATGGACATCAATAGAGAGTAACAAACATCATCTGTTGCTTCACTATCTAATATCCATTTTTATTGTGTTACAAGAAAAGGGTGTAGGACATGCTTGAAAAAAAGGCTATAAGCTATACCTGATATCATAGTTTTCAAAATTGGACTGGTGATTGACTCGGCTAAGGCACTGGGTTATTGGTTCATTCGTTCAATTGGTGAGTCACTAGTTGAACTGGATATAATTAAATTAATATATAAAAATATAATTTAATATAATAAAACATATGTTATATATTAAAAAAAACAAAACATAATACTAAAAGTTGGCTAACCTAGTGGTAGAAAGTGATGCCCTCCTTTCCTTCCAGCAAAAAAGGGTTTGAACCCCATATTTGATGTTATTGAGGAAATTTTGATTTTTCTTGGAGGCATTGGGTTGACCTTTTTCACGATTTTGGTTTTCCGGCAGGGTCGGTCCAATCTGGTCCGATTTTTAATACTATGCCTGATATAGTATATGTGATAGTGATATTGTTGGTTAAATGTAGTTTAGAGGAATGTGGCTTTGATTGTTAAAGCGACGGTGACAACTTTAATTTATGATCTTTGATCAAAACAAGATCACACATCTCCCTTTTCCAAGAACTTATTGTCATCACCTCTATCACCTTCATTCTCAAAGGGCGAAATTGTTGATGGAACTTCAAGTATTCTTTATGTTATGACCTGAGAGTGTAAGGACACGTAGCGGTCTAAGTCCCTACATAAGCCTTATGGGTAGTAAGTCTAGTTGAATGCATAAAATGACATGATTTTCATTCTTAAAAACTTGAGTTCATCTAAATCGTTATCAATTTCTTTATTTAGATCATAATATTTGAATTTATAAAACTGAAATATTTCCACATGCATAAACATGAATATATCTTGATCAAATTCAACATAAGCTCCTGAAATTCGTGAAAACATAAACTGTTTCATTCAAGGATCTTAGTTTTAGTGTGGAAATCGGTTTAATATTTGAAAACTAAATTATGAATACATAACTAGCTTATCACATAAATTTTGATCACAATCTACATTTCCAAATCCATACATGAGCTCTGAAAATAAATATATATAATCTTAAAATATGCAGGGTTTGGATCTTGCCTCCACATCTCCTGGATCACTCTAACCAAACATGTCCTAGACTAAGTTTTACTACAAAGTAAAACTCACCACTGGAACGACTACGTCTACTAAAATGACGCTGAGCAAGTATTGTACCTACAACTATGAGGAGGAAATGAGAGGGGTGAATCAATGGACTTAGTGAGTGGATTTTCACCCATCATCACATGGGACAACTAAGAAAATATACATAGCATAAATATCCATGCAGCAATAAAATATCATTTGTATTTATATACATAGTCACATACAAAAGCACTTCTCTAAATTCATTATCATGCGTGAAATTGCTATAATTTATGGTGCGGTAAATATTAGAGAAACGGTAATCTCTGAATATATTTGCATACAACAGAAACATTTTTTTCCTATTATATATGTAGCTATACTAAGAAAAACATTTACAATTTCATTAATAGCAATTCCTGTAATCCTCAAAAGTGATATAAATAACTCTAAGGGAATTAGGAAAGAAACGGAATTCTAAGCAAGTTAAGGGCAATATGGTATGCCAAAGTTAACGAAAACCTCATTAACTTAAGTTCTATGTTTTCTAATTTATATCTCAAAACTAACTTGCAATTAAACTGAATGAATGTGAAAACTCTTAAAACTTTCAAGTTTGGATTCATATAACTCTAACAATTTGACTTTAGCATAACTTTGGCTATGAAATCATGCCAAATGGATCACCAACTTGTAGGCATCATGATTTCAAAAGCCCACATAATATGTATATGATAATTGCTATAAATCATATTGAATTTCAAACTTTTTAAAATCATAAGAACTGAAATTCTAAAGTTATATCTCAAGCTAACATACTTTTATAAACTTGATAACTCTAATATCATATTTCAAAACAATATGGTTCATAATCTTGAAAACTTTGGAATCATAATAACATACTTATTCATGAAGCTAAATCTTGATATCCTATACATAGAGTTTAGAGGTATCTGAATTATTATTATCATCATTGCTGTTAGCATTATTAGTACTTATTATTACCATTAATATTATTATTGATGTTATTAATATTATATTAATATATATATATATATATATATATATATATACCAATATGCTATATATATATAACTCATGCTACACTACATATAATAATAATAATAATACTACATTATTATTATATTATATATAAGAAAGGGAAAACGAGGCACAAGAGTTATGATTTCTTATTATTATTATTGTATATAAATATGTGTGTGTGTGTGTTCTCATTGTAGCTTGAAACTAAAAAGTTTAGGAACTCAAATTGTTGAGACTAATCAAGCTGTATGAAGGGCATTCCATTGCGCAATTTGTGCCGATTGTGTTCTTATTTTATCCTCCTAGTATAGTTTAGGCACACCATAATACTCCTAAATATTTTCTAAGATCCCGCTGCAAAGGAATTTTTCCTAGAGAGATAAATGTAATTTCACTCAATTTTCCTCAAATTAATCTCTTAGGTAAGTGATCTCCATGGAATTTAGTAAGTTCCTCCCCTTTTTATTTAATTTATAAGTTTGGGTCCTCTCAAACATAGTTTTCACACAATATTTTTTTCTCTATCATTCCAAACTCAGTTTGAGTAATAAAGTCAAATTGTTTATATTTTCATTATATTGTTTGGCAGTTAAGTGTCATTCTAGCTCCCTAAGGTCAAGTTTCAGTGGAAACATACTCCAAGCTATTAATTATGAGTGGGTTTAAGCTCATGACCATATTTTTTGTCATTATTATATTTTTTTCATATTATATAGATTATTTATAAAATTTTAGAATTTTATGCCAAGAAATATGCCTTTATGGACTATAGAAATTTTAGAAAATTATTGTTTTAGTTTTCATGATAAATTATTATTTTAGAAAACTTATGGGACCATACTTCTTGTATGTATGATTTATATTTATCTTATTAGCTGAAAAATTTCATGAATTAAGTATTATATGACAGTGAATTTTATTGCTATTAATTTTTAGCTAATAAATAGTGAGAAAAATCAGCAAGTTAATGGCTCAGGATTGATCATTAACCTTGGTACCAAGTGGTCCGTTAGAGGACTAGCTCACCCATAGTAAAGGAACCCAAGTGCGGTGTCTTTATGGGACCTAGTTAGGTGCCCATTAGGATTAGTCATTGGCTCAAATTTAGCTATTCAGTTCAGTTATTTATGTATAGAACATCTCTTGATTCTCTATTAGTTATTGTCATGGATTAAGTTAATTTACTATTTTCAGTATAGCTATATGTAATTGTATATAAAATATTTTACATTAGTTGTATGTATTTTAGTTATTGTCTCATGTGGGTTGTGAGTGGAGGCTCACTCCTAAGTTTTGATGAACTCACCCTCTCTTTCCTCCCTCCAGATCAAGCTCCTGGTTCTCTGCACCATAGGATCATCCTCAGTCATGTCCAGCTTCTTTGGTGAGCTTCACTTCAGAGTGGAGGTTATTGTTGGTTATGTCAGTATAGTAGTGCTCCAATAATTGTGTAAGCAAGATCAGGACATGTATTATATTAATTTGACTATTTTCAGAATTTCGTCATTTATTATGTTTGACTTTGGCCCAGATTTTAGATTTTTTCAGGTTTTATGTTAGTATTTATGATTGTGAACATTTTAGAATTATGGAATTTAGTTAAACTTGAGATATTTTAAATATATTCGATTTATTTATGCATATTAGACGGTCATGTTATTCAGAGGCTTCGTGGGGACACAATTCCTCACGTGTCGGTCATGTTCTCTAGATGGGTCGTGAAAAATTATACTCGTTCAACATTTTCCCAATATATCTTAACTGTATATTCTCAAAACATAGTCTAAGATCCCAAGTCTTGAAAACATGGTAAATATCATAAATCCATAAAAGACATGTTTGACAACTTCGACAACTTTGGCAACTTGCTATGTTATACATTTTCCAACAAATCCTTTCATGAACATATAAAACATTTTCATAGCACCTAACATATCAATCATAGTTCTATGGTTTTCTAAAAACACATTTTCTATGCTATAATAAAAAATCATAACTTTTGCTAGCTTGGCATAACTTGCAAATTAAAATCATGTCTATATCATATTTTCATTTCTAAATTCGTGTTTAGCAACCATAATGTTACAAACATAACTTTAATGATGAAAATAAGGTCATAAGTTTAAACTCACTCACTGTTTGAAGCTAGAGTGTGTGAGTACTACCAACTTGACCTTGAAGGCTTGGATTGGCACCAACAATTGCCATAAAACTATCATAGTTACATGAGATGCTCAAGAATATGATAGGACGAATTTAGGGGAAGGAAAATCATGCCCAACTCGTGCATGAGAGATCCTTAGCCATAAACACGGAAGAACAAGATGAAACTTGAAGAATTTCATGAAGAAACACTTACCCAAAGTGATTGGATGAAGGAGGACGCTTGGATTTTGTGTGAGAGAGGAGGGGAACAACTTGGGGGTGCTAGGGTTCGATTTTTGGGTGAAAATCAAGTGTGGAAGGGTTTAAATAGAGAGGGGCGTCACTAAATGAAATTATATCGTTTTGCACTGTTCGGATATTTGGCGCACTACTCTGGCGGTCAAAAGCGGAAAAACACCATGTTGTGCACCCATGTGACTGCTATAGTTGTCATCTCCAAAGGCCAACAACACCCAAGCTTGAATAACTTGACCGCTATAGTGGTCCCTAATTCCTAGTGGTCTTAGAGTTGTATGCTCTATACTTAAGGGGCCTTTCATGCATCCAGGGCCTTCTTGGCAATAAGGGTAGGTCTTGAGACTAAAGCCATACTAAACTTGTCCAATAACACATGGACTTGAGGCATCACACTTTATGTGGGGGGCAAGGGGATGTTTCTTGTAGCAAGCTTCTCTTACGTGACCAATCTTGTTGTAGTGAGTACACACTTTGGTGGGTGGTTGTCCCTCTTCCTTGGCCATCTCACTTGCTCCTAATTAAAGGAAAGTTGCCCATGACCCTAATAGTGGCTCCGACTATAGCAAATAAGCCTTCATTATGATTAGTTGAGTTCAGTAAAGTAATGAAGTTTGTGAATGCCACCACTAACCTGCCCATCATGTTGAGTTAATAAAGAGAAACTTCATTTACATTAGGAAGGGGCTTCATTAGTATGATTTGGGAACGCATTGGGGCATCCTGCTCATTCAACCCTTAAGAAGTGAGTGTGTAATTCACCTTCCAGAGCTTTTGACAATTCCTAAGCCACAAACACACATAGGACAATAAGGAGCAACTAGGAATTGGTTGGTAATTTTGAAGGTCTTGCCACATAGACTTCATCTTACTAAAGTAGGAATTAATAGACAACTCACCTTATCTGATGGAGAACAACTCTTCTTGAAAGAGGAAAATGCAAAACAAATCTACTTGTTGATATCTTCTGTAAAGGTCTTCCCATAATTCGTGAGCAACTTCAATCCACACAACACTCTAATAAATTCAGGACCTAGTGCTAGATTTGTCCAAGAAAGAACAAAAGTATTACATCTCCCAAGCTTTGAAGAAAGGATCATCTTCATCAAGTTTAGCGAAAGAACTATCAATAAACTTGAGTTTGTTTTTTCCTTTCAATGCTAATTTCATAGAACCACGCCACATGTGATAATTGGTGGGAGTGAAAGCCACAAAAATTAGTGGGATATTAGGTTATCACTCGAATGAATAAAGTAATGGCTTGGTGAATCTAATAAGGGTTCAGAGCATGTTGATTCAAATGCAGAGGTGCTATGGGACTACGAACTAGAGTTGCAATTGGAATTGAACCAAAATGCAAATCTTGAGGCTGTAGTGTTTGATAGATTAGACGCTGCAAATCTTGGGGAAAAACTTGACCTTGATTCTCCATGATGTGGTGACGTAATGGAAGCAAGGAAAAAAATTAAATTGATACCCATGTTAAGAAAGTAATAAGAGCAGAAGATGGAACAAATTTACTCATAGAGCATAAACTAACTCTGTGAGCTATTGTGTGTAATTTCTAGTGTGAATGAATGTACAATACATGGTTATCCAAATATTAACTAACTAATAAATGGATGAAGGAGCCTAACAAGAATAACAAAGGGAAGTTATAGATGTAACAGAAGGAGGTTACAAGTACGTATATGCTACCATTGTATAAGTTGGCTAGCTTAAGTAATTGGGCCTCTGCCTTGAGTCTCAACCCAAACCTCCTTGAGTTTGGGCTCATGTAACATGCGGTGACAATGACATTGAATAAAAATAGAATATGGAATTAATGGCATAGAAGTTATATTTTGTATGTTTAAGTCATGTGCAATTCATGAGTCTTTAATAGTAAGGGGTGTCAAGTAGTCCCTATTAAACAATTAAAGAAGTTAAGTGTGTTATTTTAAAAAATAGAAAAAATAATCTATTAATCCGATATATCTCAAAGAAATTAAATATAATTTGTCCTATCAACTATTATGCGCGATTATTGTTTCACCTTTTTGCTACATTTTTAATATAATAGCTTATTAAGTTGTTAATGATCATAGTATGATTTTTTATGCCTAAAATTTTTTCACATAAGTGAATAGAAAAGCAAACCTACTTATGCGTGTAAATTAGGTTAATTCATATTTATACAATTCCTATTTTGTTTTTCTAGCATTGTTTCTTGTTGTGCAACTATCAAGATGGAAAGGAAGATAATATACTAGCTAGATTATATCATCTCTGGTATCAAATAAGTGTCCCTTTGTACAAATTGGTACATTAAAAAGTCAATATAGCCAAATGTAGATTTTTAATGTACCAGTTTGCTAAATGAATATTTAGTTGAGAACAGATGGAGTATATATTATAAGAAACCTGACTATATATAATTTGCTCTTTGGGGTTTGGTTTGGATACCAACTTCTTCCTCAAGGACTTGGATGTGTGGCTGATTTCACACTCGTGAACATTTCAACCTTACTTCGTCGTTACTTTGTGGTGGGTCTGGAGAAGGTGCAACCATTGGTGCTCTCTGGGGACAACTAGTCGCTCAACTACGTTATGTTCAATGTTGTTTCTTTGGCTAGGTCAAAACTGTAAACAGGGAAGTTTGGTGGGAAACCCACTCAAGAAATGGCAAAGATGAATCCAGATGGTAGCGCACTTGAACTAATGCTGATGCGCGGGCTAGTTTTGGAGGCGTTTTCGGGATGAGCATGGGGGATGGCGTGGTGGATTTTCTAGCTTTCTTAGGGAAGTCTCTCTTACTATTTACGGAAGTTTGGGCCATAGACACGGCTTGCTACTTGCTTGGAACATTGGCTTCTGCAATGTTTAGTGTGAAAGTGATTATCTTCATGTAATAATTCTTATCGCGAACGGGAGTTGGGATAGCCATCATACTTATGCTATCCTTCTTGCGAACATCAGCTCCTTAAGCTGCTCGTGAATGGGTTGTGGTTTTCACCCATGATCTATGCAAAGCAAATAATTGTGCGGATTTAATGGCTAAGAAAGGGAGTCCTGGGTTGGCTCCTCTCTTTTCTGGACTAACAACTTATGAGTTGTTGCACGAATGCATGAGGATCTATTAGGCGTAGGTTCATGCAAGTCTAATTCCCTGCTTTTGTTTGTTTCATTTCTTCTGTAACAAAAAAATCTATTATAGGCAATTTTCCATTAAAATTAAAGTCATTTTTTCAAAATTTTTAAGAAAATATTGATATTTTCATTAGTCATTAGTCATTGCTCATTGCATCCGGTAGGGATATTATAGAAAAAAAATCACATATTTTTAATTACTACTTATTCAAAAACATTAGTACTATTATAAAAAATAAAATACAAAAGAAATTACTTTAAATAAATCCATTTGATTGTTATGATTCATATTATTTGACTCCCTTCCTCATAAAATTGTGTACGATAAGAATGGATTATCCATGGCTATCGCGCGGCCTTCAACAGTTGTTTGGTGGATAGTAGGTTGAAAAGTTGAAATCGCCCCCAGATCATGCAATTCCGGTTGTTAGAGAAAAACAAGTTTTTTTATGCACTGTTATTGAACACTTTTAGAGCAGTATAAAAAAAATGAATGATAAAAGTTTCAGTGTTTTTTAATAGAATAGTGATATTTTAACATGGAAATGATTTCACGAGTGCTATACCAAGTTACCAACATTAATACATTTTTCACTTTTATCTCTCCATTTTTTTTTCTCATCCTTTTAGCTTTTATGTTCGCCTAAACTCTAATACATGTACTCGTATATTTTTTTCCGTCAATTTTGTTTCCCAATACTGTTTTTAATATGCAAGGATAAATATTTTTTTCCTCAAAACCCTAAACCCATATATATTAGCCTCTACATTGATGTGATAATTGAAATGCCATCATCACAAACTCTCTTTACGGAATTCATAGGCGTATGCAATGATGTCATTATAACCAAATCGCGCATGTCATGGCTCAATCAAAGATAAGCCGTGGCATGCAGTTTGCTGCCCTTATCATATCGTACCAACTCATCGGTGGTCCCTTATATGTACGAAGTAGGGTCCACTTTTTATTAATTTGGGACCAACGTCCGTATGTGAGCCCCACCTTTATTCTTATGAGAAAAACGTTACATACTATTTTCCAAGAGATTTACAAATGATATGTGGACTAAAGAAATAAAAACAAAAATTATTTTGTTAAAACTATTTAATTTTTAAAATAATTGCAATTATTTAATCTAAGGCACTAAATATTTTTTCCTAGTACAATTTGAGCATTTATTCAAAAATAGTATCTATTAAATTTTCTTGTAACTCAATATTTTTCAGTGAAGTTACTTTACAGATTTTTCTTATATGATTAATTTATTTATTGTTATATTTAATCGTAATTGTAGGGATTGAAAAATTAGTTTTTAGATTCTATAAAAACTTGTAATGTAGTGATCAGGTTCAAACTACTAATATAATGGGATGATAATAGATATGGACATAGGGTGCATTTTATAAGTTTTTTTCGCATTTTATAATTTTTTTTATTTGTATGTAAAATATAAAACAGATTTGATTTTTATAAACAATTTAAAAGTTAATTTATAATACATAAACTTTTCAAAATAGAAAAAGAAATTCAGTTTTTTATTTTAAAATGAGTATATTGTTTAAGAAATATAATATATTATCTATGAATATAAAATATAAAACAGATTTGATTTTTTTAAAACAATTTAAAAGTTAATTTATAATACATAAACTTTTCAAAATAGAAAAAGAAATTCAACTTTTTATTTTAAAATGAGTATATTGTTTAAGAAATATAATATATTATCTATTAATATAATATATTTTCTATGAAATAAATATACTAATTATATGTGTATGATACACTTTACATCATATTTAATTTTTTAAAACTTATTAGTAACAAGTGTTATTAAAACTTTTTTAGTAATATTTCATACATATCAGATATAGATTATGTCACTAAAAAGTTTTATTAATATTTTTATATAATTTAATAATATTTTTCTAAAATATCTGTAAATTTTAATCATGTTATAATGATAATTTTAAGTATATATTTAAATAAACGATGAATGTACTGGTTTGACAAGCAAAATTACCTCGATTACCCAAGTTTCAGGGTTTGATAAGTCAATTGAAAAAACCGTGAAGAGTCGATAATCCAATTGCCCAATTCTTATTCCTAGATGGGAGGAAGGAAAAAAATTGAAACCGAGACAAGTCTGTGTCCATTACAGTGATTGCACAGTGATTGCACATGATATGTTATTACCATTCTAATATTTTTTTATATGTATTTATTTATAAAATTCCAATTTGAATCGGTTCTAGAATTAACTCTCAGTGAACTTTACAGAGTGTGGAGCAAAATAGTGTGCCCTGTGTCAAAACGAAGAAAATGAGCAGCAACCGCCACATTAATATTCAATGTTCAACCCGGTGCTTCTGGAAGGAAAAGGACTGCTGGATGTACATGGGGAATTTTTTTTTTTTTTTTAAATCAAGCTAAGATATAAGAGGATAGGAGATGGAGATAAGGTAAATTCTAAAATCTTCATAGCTAATTCAGTTATACAGGAATTATTAATAAACTGTGGGTTTACTTATGTATTCATATTCTTAAAGCACCAGCTAGATTATAATCATCTTCAATAATAAAATAATATTTCAATTAATAATTAAAATTCATCTTTAATTTATATTTTACTTAAAATGTTATTCTATTATTAGATATATAAGCACATGTACATGATACTTCATGAACATATAAAAATTTCTCATTTACATGTTATTCCGAGCGTGGCATATGCACGTGCATATGCTGCATCCTATTGCTACAATGCATTGTATTTAATTATTCATGTATAAATTCCATCACTCCAATTGCACATTATTCCCACTACAAGGTACTTGAACACTGGGAACCTGAGATGAGAATTGAGTGCCCTGTGCCTATAATTTCCTTTTGCTTTTCTGAAAGAATCCCACTTTTTTCCAGCTTTCCTCTTCCCACATCGTTGCGTATGAGAAGGCTGAGGGCCCGGAAAAATGTAGGAATCTAACTTACATTGCCGACCTCATCCACTGGCACATACCTACCTCTGGTGGCCTCTGTAGTATAGATTCTCTCCGTACGTGAACAATATCACCACATCTAGTCATCTACCACATTTATAAAATATATAAAATATAATAAATGCAAAGTTGGCTGTGAAATAAATAATTGATGGATCTATCTTACTTGGAAGGCAATAGGGCTTCTGGAATGATTCAAGATATGTGATAGGATTTCATTAGGATTTGAGAGAGAGAGAGAGAGAGAGAGAATACAGTATATAGTACAGAGTAACATGGGAATATAACATATTTTGATCATGGTGAAATTTAGAAAAGAAAAGAACATTGAATATGCAATGACATGCCTACATGGCTTTTTTTTATTATTATTATCTACTTGATTGGTTAAATAAGTTGGGACATTCTGATTCACTATTTGTAGCACACTACTTGTGAATTTTGTATAGCAATTTTTTTATCTGAGAAAGAAATTGAGCTTCCCAATACTTTTTTTTTTGGTAGAAAGTCTCATTTGAATGTGCTTTTTCTGATAATTTTTTTTTGTGCTTTTTGATATTTTTGGGTACTTTTTTAAGTAAAAGTAGAATTACAAAAAAAGTTATAAGAAAAAAACCTTTTTTGAAAAGCTATAATTTCTGTCTTTTGAAAAAATATATTTTTTATAATATAAAAAGATATTTGATAATAAATAAAAATATTTTAATATTATATTCAAATATAAATTCCTGTTACATCCAACGTAAGATATCTTTTACTTCTATAAAAGATTTTTTAAAAAGATCATCTTTTACTTCTATAAAAGATTTTTTTAAAAAAGATAATTTTAAAAAATATATTTCTGAGAAGCATATCCAAACAAGCTCTTTTCTTAATTTACCAAAAGTGCTTTTGGAAATAAAGCAAACCATAGTAATGAAAATCGAAACTAGGGACATTAAGCGGAAACCGTCATTAGTTGATCAATTCAGCAATTAAATAGGTAAACTTGTCAAACCCAAGTTGAACCTGCTGACCCTGTGAACCATTCCAAACCGAAACGTTAGACCCCTTTGAAATGCACGCCTAGCATGCACCACTTTGAAGCATGTGGGAATCGATCCTTGGCACTATTGGGAAGGAGAGCATGCATCAACCACTAAGCCAACCTTGCTTTTATGCTTTTATGTGCAATTAATTATATATATATATATATATATATATATATATATATAATTTAATTATTATATCTATTTTTATAGAATGATTTAATAAAATCTAGTTCAACTTAGTTGAATCACTAATCCAATAACAGAATATTATAAGAGTCAATAAGGTAAAGTTAATAACTGCAAAACAAATCGACCTTTACTCAATTGGCCTATACTTTCTCGCAAACCCATTTTCTCACAAGACTTTTGTAACTTTTAAAAGTCCGTAACATAAGGAAAATGTTACTCTCTCTCTATCAAAATATCTATTTCCTTCAAATAATTTCACATTTCAAAATATCTATTACAACTTCACACTCCAATACAATATTTTTTCCAATAGTACCCTTAAATAATTTCACTCACTAATTATTAGTTTTTCAAAAATATATTTTTTAATAGTGGTATATTAGTTCATTCACTATATTTTATTTTAATTCCAACACATTTATTATTTTTCTTAATATTTATGCTTGTCAAAAGTGACAGGTATTTTGAAAGGGAGATAATAATATAGACTAGTTTATGATAAATTCTATATGTGGCACTCAACGAGTAATTTTATAATATTTATATATTTTAACTTTAAATTATATTTTGAATAATTAATATGTTGTTACGTGTATGTTCACAATAAACCTAAAAATATACTATTTTTACTCTATATTTAAATACTCTTTTAATACTTTTTTGGTGGTTAATACTCTTTTAATACTTACACGCAAGTAATTTGGGATTAAAACTTCAAAAATGTCACACTTGATTTTGAATCGTACACGCCATTTGCAAAGAATCATATGTGTTAATATTAAATGAAGATTTTTTTATTAAAAAAAAAACAGTTACTATGAAAAGACGCAATTCGTTTACTTATTTTTCTTCTGTACGTACATGTCATTTGAGTTTTGACGAAATTATATTTGTTAAATTTAACACCTTTATGTGAAATGTGTTGAAAAAAAATATCTACAGGACTATAACTAGCATGACGCTTATTTTTTGTCACTATATATCATCGCTGTCCCAAAAGTCCAAGCAATGGAGGGACCATAGATAAAGTCCTACTCAGCACGGCATTCAGCAATAATCTAATCAATTTGAATTTGGAATTCACTAAATGGAGCAAACAAGGGACATCTGTTGCCCTGCCGCAGCTGCTTTATTCAATTCCAAATCAGCCATCTGTTTTGAAGGCGCGAGTCATATCATTGTTGGCTTAACTTGACTTGTAATTTGAGCCTTTACCAATAAACTATATTTACGATATGACAAATGAGTTTGGCTGTTTCCATGTACCACTAAACCCACGAGATATTCTATGATGTCGTAGGAATATTCTCAAGCACACTAACGTTTGGAATGGTTAATTTACTTGTGTTGGTACACTAAAATTGTGAATTCTATGCATGACACGATGCTCAAAAAGAAATCAGCCAACTAAGAAAAGAATAAGGGTCAAAATTAGTTTACACTTGAGTATTTAACCCATAAATAAATGATAATTGATAACACTTATGCAGAAGGTATTGTTAAAGAAAAATTGGCATAAAATACCTGTAAAATGCTAAAATACTTAGCACATTTTTAATTGGTATGTGGCTAATGAGATACGAGTGTTAGAATGACCATTAATGCATATTAATAGAAAGTCCAAGTGAGAGTTTCAATATAGTATCCCAAGTTTATCCAGTTGAGGTCATTTTGGCCCTAAAAAGCTATTTTGATACTATTTTGGTTGGCCATCTTCTTATTTTTCCTATTTAAACTTACCTTAGTACTATTTAATTAAGATCTCTTTTAGGACTTTAAGCAAAGAATGGGTTCCTTGGTCAGACAATTTACCACGGCCTCAAACTAATTCTAGAGATTGGTTGAAGAAGAAACATGCTTTAGAAAGTTGAAAGAAACTTTTGACAAAGTATACAACCATTTTCCGAAAAATATGAGTAGTTAGGGAAGCTAAGGTAGTTTTTTATTCAACCAATGGAGAAATGACTTAACAACTATGATAAAATACATTTTACCCCTAGAAATTTAGGTAATATCCAAATTTATAGGTTTAACTTTAAAACGTCTATCTTGATACCTTGGATTTTCCAAATAGTACAAAATACCCCTCAGCTTAATTTTGTTAACTGATAAATTGGTATGATTTATGTGCACTCAACCTCCAAAAGTTTTTCATAATGTGCAACTCGACTCCTAGCTATGACCTAAAGTTTTTCTCTATTTGGAAAATCCAGTATGTTTTGCACTGTTTGGAAAGTTCAAAGGTGTCGTAATACGTTTTGAAAAATAGGATGTAAACTACACATCACTTAAAGCTTATAGCGATAAAATGCATTTTACCCTGATAACTACTATGGGAGGTTACATCGAATAGTAAGAGATGCTCTTTATAAAATATGATGTTTGCAGCGAAGCATTAAAAGTTTACGGTTTGTAGACCAAATTAGATGAGGTGGTTGCCATTACAGGCAGATTATCGAGGCAGTGTTATAAATGTTGTTGTCTAGCTCTTAGTTCAGAAGGGAGGTCTGTGTCTAGGCTTTGAAATGAACTACCTCCTCCCTTTCAACAGACATATATCCATTGATGGAGAGTCATTTGCCCTCCATCAATGCTCTAGCCATTTCTACATTAAAGAGAGATCCCACATATTGAAAGGTATCTATAGGTGTATTAATCCAGGAGCACGGGGGAATCCAATGCTCATTGGGCCGACCTCGAGAATCTCCGAGGGAGCCCAATGGGTTGAGATGAGCCGATTTTGGAGGTCCAATGGGCTAGAAAGTAGGACTGGTATGGGAGGCCTAATGGACTTGGACCAAGGGTCGATAATTGGGCTTGTAATTAGGTCGGTATGAACTGAAGGTCCAATAAATATTGAACATTATTAGTCACAAGACTGAATAGATATACACATGTAGGAATAATGTGATTAGTGAAGTTATTGGTAAATAAACTTTCATATGTCTAGAAATAGCCTTATACTTCCATTGGAATTTGACACAATAAATTCTCTAATATATACATGTGATCTGCATGCTTTAGTATGTGCATATATAATTTATTCATTAGATATTTACAATTCGTTTGTAGATATTATTAATTAATCCCATGGGTGGGATCTTGGAGAAGTTCTACCTAACTCTATTTATATTCCAACCATGTTATTTACACAAATACTTTAATTTCATATAAGCATGGCTTACAACAATGTTGATCATTACCATTTATTTTTATTTCTATTTTTAGTAATATCGATTGTGCATATTTCTTTATAAAATATACTAAAAATTCTTTGAATATATTTATCAAAATGATATGACATATTTATTGACTATTGAATGAGTAAATTAGTGCACCTCCAATGCTCTTAATTAATTTGTGCATCCCTATTCTGAGTGGATGGGTGAGGGACTCCTTCTGCACGTTGGAGTAAAGATGAGGACTTGGCTCATGTTCCCAAATACATGAATCCCTCTGAATGCAGGGATCGGAAACAAACCAATCCAAAAATGACATATATGAAAGGTGCAGTACTTTTTTGATAAAAAAAAAAAATGAAAGAGTCATTGCAACCAAAAACAAATAAAAGAAGACTTACAACGGTTATAATTTTTCCATTTCATAAATATCATTCATTCTCATTTCTATTTTCATAACTCTATTTCAATAATTTTCAAATTTCCTTCACATAAATTATACTTATCTTTATTTCACAAAAAAAATGAAGGCATATTAATTCAATTCTTTTTTCAATTATTGGCAAAATTTCAATTTCCCTCAAAATCTAAATATTCAAAATTCTTAATCTTCAAAACCTCAAAATCCAAATCAAATTTTGATATTTCAAATTCTCCCAAAGTTAAAACTTTCAAAACCTTCAAAGTTAATTTTATATTTTCATTAAAATTGGAGATAAAATTTCATAATGCCAGATATTAAAATAAAGTAGTTCATAAAGATATAATTTTTTTAAAAAAAATTATTTTTCCTTTTAAATTTAAAAAACATATTGGACTAAAATAGGATCAAAGTTGGTCACTTCTATTAGAAAAAGAGAAATATTCTTAATCCTAATTTACTTTTTATAACACAAATATGATGCGATAATAGTAGGCATAAAACAGGAACAAATTAGCATCCCTCCAATGGAGATGCTCTTATTAGTTATGTCTTTTCTTTATATGTGATTTATGCATAATTATGTGAACATTTTGTATTTTACTTTTAAATTATTCTTGTTAGTAAGTGTCATGAAAATAGTGGAACATTTAATACATAATATGGCCGAAAACGTTACATTTACATTTAAATTATGCATAGAATACTGACAAAGGATGAAGTGGCAATTCGAAAATCAAAAGTTAAGTGATAATAAGTAACTATTATTTTGTCACCTCACACTTTGTTAGGTTTGGATGGCCCGCACTTTTTGAAATTTGTAGAGTTTCTTTTTTTTCCCTTTTTTTTTTTTGAACGAACATTCATTATTATTAAGTATGCATTTATTTAGAGTCACAAATCTTGTACATCTATTAAAATGATAAAGTTAGAATATAAAATAAATTTAATTTTGATACATTGACAGTGTAAATTTTTTTTATATAAATATCTAATCATATCACATACATAAATATAATTAACTCTTACACACACAATTTAAAAATTTATTCAAATGAGAAATTTGATTGGATTTATTTAAGAGTAACAAATCTTGTACATCTATTAAGATGACAATGTTAAAATATAAAATACGTGAACAGAGTTTGAAACATTGTTCAAAGATTATTTGTGTTTGGTGTCGTGCAGAGAGCTGCGGGTGATGATTGATTGCCGTGATAAGCTCTCATTAATATGGAGTACTTATCAGTTGGGCTGATGCACTTTCCACTGGGTCCGGGTTGAAAATACGACCATGTCCATGTGTATATCTAATTAACAAAACTCTTATTTTAATTCCTTTAAAATCTTAAGTCAAATAAATTAATTCTTATAAAAAATAAATTCTTAAATTAGTCACTATAAAATTGAATCATTATACAAATTGATTCCTATAAAAAAAATGGTCTTAAATTGTTTTCTATAAAATTAAATAATTGGATAAATTGATTCTATAAAATTGAATAATCAAACAAGTTAATCATTCTCTTAAATTGGACTAGGGGAACTAATTTGAAAATTTTATTTTTATAGGGACTAATTTAAATTTTTTTTTTAGAAGCTAATTTATCCAACTTTTTAATTTCATATGGATCAGTTTAAAAGTTTAATTTTTATGGGGATTAATTTACTTAACTTAAAATTTTAGAGAAATTAAAATACAAGTTTTGTTTTGTTTATTTTATTTATCTATCAATTTTGAGCCAACCCGTAAAGACCCATGCCATGCATGTGAGCGGGACCAAGCCCATAATGACTTATGCAGTATTTTTTTTAAAAAAAAAATTACAACTATCTCTCTTGAAGTCAATTAATATTATATTTATCTCCTTCTTGATTTTAAAAATTACACTCATCTTTCCTAGTTTTTTAAATGATATTTCACTAACCTCCCTTATAATTAAGGGGCCATGAATCATACATAATTTTTTAAAATATGCAAAATGACTTTTATACCTATTATCATATTCCTTATTTCTAATTCCTTGTCATTCCCATCACCTCGATTGCACATACAGTAGAAGGAGGCTCAACAAAAAAGATCACAAACCAAAACAAATCTGAAAAAAAAAAAAACATTTTGACCAGCTATGGCCAACACCAAATCAAATGCTTCCATTAAATCATAACAAAACAAAACAAAGTAGCAGCCAACGCGAGTCATGGGAACAAGACAACCTATGGCAACACTTCCAAGTAGCAGCACCACATAATAGAAACAACACAAAAGTAGCTGACAAGAAACATAAACTACATGAGAATTAGTTGAAAGACCAACACCAACTAGGAAAAAAAAAAGAATCCAACAATCTATCTATTATAGAAATCACAAAAATTTGGGCTTGGCTCCTCTCTATAACAAAAAAAAAAATCACAAAAATCAAATCCAACCAAAAACATAAAACAAAAAAGAAATAGAACAGCCTTTGACTACCATTCAGGAACCACCGCATCGTCCACCCCAACACTATTGCAAAATCGCGTCTGCCTCCAAATCTCTAGATCTTAGACCGTTGCTTTGCCCTCTCACCATCGTTCATCGTTATGGTGCACCCATCGCCATGTCGCGAGCCACCTATATAGCTGCGCTCTTCCTCCTGCTCTCCTGTTTGCCACCCTCACCATCTCTTTGTCCCTCTTTTTGCCTCATGCGTTCCAAACTCTTACACCCTTGCAAAACTTGCTCCCACTCTCAACACATCTCACTTTTATGTTTTTTTTTCCTTAAATTATTTTTCTAATGGTCTTCTTTTCGGGTTAGATTATGGTATGAGTGTGCAGGAATGTTGGGCAACAAGGTGGCTTCTGAAGAAGGAAGAGAAGATTGGGATGTTAGAGTTTTTCTATAAATGGTAATTTAAGAATTTAAAAAGTGATGTAAATAAAAATTAATAATATTAATTTTAGGGAAGATAAATATAATTTTAAAATTTTAAAAAAAATAAGTGTAATATCAACTTAATTGAGGGGTTGTATCTTTTTTTTTTTTCATAAGTAGAGTTGAATGGATTAAGAATTGTATACGCACAACGATTTCTCCTAAATAAGACTCTAGGGACACGGGGCTTTCCATAGCTAGATGTTTGAAAGAGAATATTATTTATGTGCACAGTGTTGTGGGCATTAACGTGATAAGCTATCTTAAGTAAAGATTCCTTATCACGTGGTCTGGAACCCCTAAGTGCTAGGAATGCGTTCCATGTGCATACTTGTGAGGTTGCTGTTCCCACACGGTACCGGCCGGGTCTCCTCGATTTAAAAATTATAAAAATGATATAACTCTAATTGTTTTTTGAGTCATAGCATTACACACGAGATCTTTTTATTCACAAAAATTATACGTCAACCTCTGATCCTCTATTTAATATCACATTCGATATTCTTGTATTTTGTATAACATAACATCAAATACCTATATAAACATGACATTAAATACTCCCATAATGAAATATCAGTGTTGAGGAATAACGTGTGTAATAATAACATAACTTTAAGAGTATGTTTGGTTGGAAAAAAAAATAGGGATCAAATTTTCATAGATAAGATTTATATATAATTTTATACATAAAACTTATTTATAAAAACTTACATCCTATATTTATCTCTTAATTAAATATATCTTAAGGAAGAAAAATATAATTTATTCTTTTATGGTAACAGATCATTTTTATTTTTTTCCCCTTAAAAACCTATGAATCTCCAGTTTTCCATTCGGTGTGCGTTCTTTTCCTTAAAAGGTGACATGGTAGCTCTGATGTGACGAAACAACTCCAGTAAGGACCAGCGAAAACACTTCCACTTTCAAGTGAAAAATAGAAAATATATATAGTATAGAAATGGGATTTGCATTATACCCAATAGCTTTAGGCTACAGCTAGGATTACTCTTGTAATCTTCTCCTAAAATCTTGGAACTATGCAAATTCGCAGGTAAGTGAAAAATCCAAATTTTGTAGGGATTCTCAACTAAAATATATATGAAAAGTGTTCATCCGCTTCTAGAACAATACCCCTTGTACAAGTACATGAGAGGAGAGGTTGTTTCTCTTGGACAACAAAAATAAAAGAAATAAAAAAATAACCCAATCTCAATAAAGGAAACAATATAAGAAGAAAATATTGGGTTATATGCTCTTTAGTCACTTAAACCCAATAAGACTTTAGTGAGATTAAAGCCCAAGGACCATATGACCTATGTGGCTTAGGGTTAGGTCTTGAACTTCACAGTATATATAAACTAATCATTTCACCCTTGTGCCTCTAAGGTTTTCATCAGAAACAGACACCCTGCGGACGTTCATCTCTAACGGTTGTCCACACAGCCACCCTATTCCCTCGAGAGATAGTCAGGAAGATCGACCATAGAGCGGATTACGGGTTCGTGGATGTTACTCCGATCGTGAAGCTTGGTTCACTGCGTCCTTCAGGTAATCAAAACCATAAAGGTTCTAACTTTCCTACGTCGTGTCGTACGATGTGCTTAGTTTCTGGTGATACACCTTCATGTGGTAGAGGGATCGCGATGAGGAAAAGAACCAGTTTTGATATTAATTTATATTTCATGTGATTTATTTCGAATTTTTTTTTTGAAAAGTATGGCACCTTATTTTTCTGTATTTGTTATTTATTTCATGTTATTTATTCGCTTATAGTTCATATTCGGTAAAGGTCTTAATTTTTAATCGGTTAATCGCTTTAATCCATGGTTAGATTCTCTCGTGTTTTCTCTCGATTTGTAACAAGGAGGCTAATCCCATATGATTAGGTTTCCTCCTTGCTTTATTTTTATTTTCGCATTTTCCTATGTATTTTACAAATTTCTGTAAAAGTTCAAGATAGAAACCGAAGAAGATGAGCAATCAACACTCAGAGATTTTCGTTGACCTCTGGATCTCAAAATTGGACGATCCATATATGGTTGGAAGAGACGGAAAGACGAGCAAAATGGTGGGTAGCGGCAGGGGAGCCTCCGCGTCGCTACGCGTCGCCACAAGCCTGAAGTGGCCTTTCCGCGTCGGCAATGGGGCCCGCGTGAGGGCGCGTGGGCCACCCTTTTGGGTGGTTCTGGCGGCTATGTTCTCATCTCCTCATGGCGGTCCTTCCGTGGAGTTTAATGGAGACGAATTCGGCTGACGTGCGGCAGTCCTGATGGCTAGGGTTCCTCTTTCGTGTCCTAGGGTTTCTCGCCAAGGATTGGGTTTTTTGGGCTTTTGGGCCCATGGATACCCTAAAGGGGCTTGAGGCGGATCCCTGGGTGGACGAAAGAGGAATTCCAAAGTTATAATATTTTTATTAAATAATAGGAAAACCATGGATTAAAGTTATTTGTTTAATTATTTATTGCTTTTATTGAATTGTATGAATTATTTGTGCGATTAACATGATGTTTGTAATAACATGCCATATAGAATAGGATGGTGCCATATCGTTGCATAATCACTTGTCATATATGCATAATAACTTTTGTCATGATACTACTAGTATATAGTTATTATGCGCGATTATTTAAATTTTAAGTTATCCACTAGATTAATTATCAATTATTATGATTTTTGGTAAGAAATCAAGATTAATAATGGAATTAATTAATTATGGAATTAAAATCTAGACAAATAATCCAGATAATTTCCTAAGAGAAAATGGTTTCTTGAAAATAAAATTTTGTGGGTCTTCTAAAATGGTCATGGAATAACACACGCTGCATACAACAATCATGTATCATGATTGTGTGGAGCACAGCTGACGTAAAGTGACCAGATTTTAGGACCTTAATGTTTTCAAAATTACGTTAAGTTAGGTGATGCACGTTCATCGGCGCACCTACTTACATAGTTTTTTGAAATCAAACAAAAATTATTTTCGAATGAAACATTTCTCGGAAATTGGAAAATTCTAAACTTTAAAAATATTGAATGGGTGAAGGTTTAAAAATTAAAAAAAATTATTAAATTTTTTAAAGTATTAAACCTCGGGCTCCAATTGTGGGTTTATTAGTGAAATGGTTATCGCTAAAGCCCATGGATTTCGCTAGATTAAACCTTAATATTTTCAAAATTTTAGTAAAGTTTTGTACGGCCCATTGTCGGGAACACTTAGACACTAAAGATAATTTTGAAAGTAAACAATGGTTAAATACATTTAACTTTGGTAAAGTTGTTAACCCTCCCATCGAGGCTCTGGCAATGAAACTGAAGGCCCAAAATAATAATATTAGTTTTACAAGTATCTTGCCCATCATAAGCCTTGTGAAGATAACTAATGGATTGTTAATCTATAAACAAGTAGTAGTTATTAGAATATACTAGCGCTATATCTGTTTGTTGTTATTCTAGTTTGTAATTAGTGTGTTTTTTCCTTGTTTTCAGAAAAATGTCTTCATTCAATCCTTTAGCTACTATCTTGAGCCAAAAACCTATGGATGATACAAACTACAAACAATGGAAAACTAATTTGGATATTGTTCTTCAATATGAAAAGCTCAACTTTGTTCTAACTACCCCTATGCCGCAGGCACCTGAAGATGCGCCTGAGGCAACAAAGACACGTTTTCGCAGGAGAAGGAAATATGGGAGAAGGCAAATGTGGGGTTCAGTGCTATATTTTATCCAGTCTCACCAGTCACCTTCAGGAGCAAGTGAGCATGATTGAGAGTGGAGCAAAGATGCTCCAGACTCTTCATGACATGTTTGCTACGTCTGGCAGCTCTGCTAGGCAGAATGCCCTGAATGCAGTCACCAAGACGGTGATGTCTGGAGGAATGTGCGGGATCATTGTCTGACAATGATAGCAAACTTCAAAAAGGCTGAAGACCATGGGGTCAAATTTGAACAAGAAGTAAAAGTTGACCTTCTCTTGTAATCAGCCTGAATACTTCAATTGGTTCAAGATGAATTATAATATGAATAAGATGAATCTTGACCTTACTCAGCTGATGCATGAGCTTGAAATCCTCAACGTCTCTAGTCAAGCAAGGCAATGCATTTTTGCTGGTGAGAGTTCTGTGAAACCTAAGAGGAAACCCAAGGGAAGGAACAAAAACAAGAAAAAAAGAAATCAGGAGTTCAGTCCTGGACAAGTTGCAATGAAGCAGCCAAAAGGCAAGTGCTTCAAGTGCGGACAAAAGGGCCATTGGAAGAAAAATTGCCCACGTATGAATCAACCAGGTATGGGTAATTTACATGTGATTGAGGCTTGTTTAGTGGAAAATTACAATGATAAATGGATCATTGATTCAAGAGCCACTAACCATGTTTGTTACTCTTTGCAGTGGTTCAAACATAGCTTGCCTGTAAGTGAAGGACAAAGAGTTTTGAAGCTTGGAAATGGGGAGCTTGTGTCTACACTAGCAGTGGGACAAGTTATTTTATCTTTTGATAATTGCAGAACTTTGGTTTTAGAAGACTATTTATTTATTCCGGATTTTAAGAGGAATTTAATTTCTGTTAGTTGTTTAGTTAAACATGGTTTTACAGTTCAGTTTAATTCCTCAGTTTCAATAAGAAGTTCATCTTCTTTTATTTGTTTCGGTGTAATGTTTAATGGTCTTTATTTCCTTAGTCCTATGCCCTGTGAAATTAATCATGTTGAATTAGGAGATGTTGAACATGTTCATTCATCAAAGAAAAGAAAAGTTTCCAATGAAACTTATCTTTGGCATTTGAGATTGGGTCATATTAACTCTAACAGGATACAAGGTTTGGTCAATAGTGGAATTTTAAAATCCCTGAACTTTGAACCGTTACCAGTTTGTGAATCTTGTTTAGAGGGTAAAATGACTAAGAGATCTTTCAAGGCCAAGGGAAATCGTGCCACACTTCAACTGGAATTGGTACATCCTGATGTATGTGGACCAATAAATGTCCAGGCCAGAGGCGGGTCTGAGTATTTTATCACATTTCCTGATGATTACTCTAGATTTGGACATGTGTACCTGATACGTCACAAGTTTGAAGCTTTTGGAAAATTCCAAGAGTTCAAGGCTCGCAGAAAAGCATCTTGGTGTTCAAATTAAGACTCTTCGGTCTGGCTAGGGGGTGAATACCTATCTGGAGAGTTTAGGTCTTACCTGACCAAAGAGGGGATAGTTTCACAATTATCTTTTCAGGGACACCCTAGCAGAATGGAGTTCCTGAAAGGAGAAATAGAACCCTTTTAGAAATGGCAAGATCTATGCTCAGTTATTCATCTCTTTTTGATTCATTCTGGGGATATGCCTTAGAAACTGCTATGTACCTATTGAACTTAGCTCGTTCAAGTCGGTTTCAAAGACACTAATAGAATTATGGAAAGGGTGTAAGCCTACCTTGAATCATATTCGGGTTTGGGGTGCTCCGACACATGTCTTACAACGAAGCCAAATAAGATGGACTCGCGTCCAGAAGTATGCATGTTTATAGGCTATCCTAAAGGAACCAGAGGTTGGTTGTTTTATAGTCCAAAAGAAAAGAAGATCATAGTGAGCACACGCAACTTTCTTAGAGGAGGACTATATGGCAAATTATAAGCCAAGGAGTAAGGTTATTCTTGATGAGCTAGTCTCAGATCAAATTTCACCTCAACCTCAGGCGGTTCAGCTTTTGTTCATGTGGTTGTTCAAAGAGGGAAAATATACCTGATGTTGAACACACACAGGAACCAGAAATAGAACTAGAAGTTCAGCATGATGATCAACAAGTGGAACCTCTAGAGATGCAGTTACCGCTTGTGGAAGAACAACAAAATCATGAATTGGTTAATCCACTTAATGAGGGTCCTCATCTAGAATTAGATCCCCTTGTAGATGCACAACAACAAGTACGGCAAAGTCGTAGTGGGAGATTGATTCGTAAACCCACAAGATTTCTCTTGTTGGGCGAATCGTCTAAGGATGTCATCATTGAAGAAGATGATGATCCCACAAGTTATGACGAGGCACTAGGAGATGTTGATGCTCAAGAATGGCTTAAGGCTATGAATCGTGAAATGGATTCTTTGTATTCCAACTCAGTTTGGTCTCTTGTAGATGCACCAAAAGGGGTGAGACCCATTGGGTGTAAGTGGATTTATAAGAGAAAGAGATGATCGGACGGGAAGGTTGAAACCTTCAAAGCTAGATTGGTGGCGAAAGGGTACACCCAAATAGAAGGTGTGGATTATGAAGAAACTTTCGCCGGTTGCCATGCTTAAGTCCATCGGATTCTCTTAGCTATTGCAGCAAATCTTGATTATGTGATTTGGCAAATGGATGTCAAAATTGCTTTTCTAAATGGAAATTTGGAAGAGGATATTTATATGCAACAACCAAAAGGGTTTATAGCCAAAGGGCAAGAAAACATGGTATGCAAGTTGCAAAGGTCCATTTATGGACTTAAGCAAGCGTCCAGATCATGGAACATCAGGTTTGATCAAGCCATTAAGTATTATGGTTTTGAGAAAAGTTAATGAGCCGTGTGTGTATAAAAGGATCCAAGGTAACACAGTATCTTTTTTGGTACTTTATGTGGATGATATACTCCTTCTCGAAATGATACGAAGGCATTGTTAGGCATAAAGAACTGGCTGAGCAAGCATTTTGATATGAAGGACCTGAGGGAAGCCAATTATATTCTTGGTATTAAACTCTTGTGAGCGGAAGAATAGGGTATTGGCATTATCTCAGGCTAATTACATCGACAAAATACTTGCCAGGTTCAGCATGAAGAATTCCAAGAAGGGAATTTTACCCTTCAGGCATGAGATTCATCTCTCTAAGGAGCATTCTCCTAAAACTCCTAGCAGAGAACGCATGAGTAGAATACTTTACGCTTCGCAGTAGGTAGCCTTATGTATGCTATGCTGTGCACCAAACTAGATATATGCTATGCGGTGGGAGTAGTAAGTCGGTACCAATCTAATCCTGGAGAGGAACATGGATAGCGATTAAACATATACTCAAGTACCTTAGGAGAATGAGAGATTATATGTTGGTCTATTTTAGTGGGAGTCTTGAAACGATTGGTTATACAGACTCAGATTTCCAAGGAGATATTGACTCAAGAAAATCCACCTGGGTATGTGTTCACTCTTAATGGCGAGGCCATTTGTTGGAGGAGTGTCAAACAATCATGTGTGGCTGACTCTACCAGAGGCTGAGTATGTAGCTTCTAAAGCTCCAAAGGAAGCCGCATGGTTAAAGAAGTTCCTAACGGATCTTCAGGTGATACCAGGTGTTAGTCGTCCCATCATACTTTACTTTGACAACGGTGGGGCAGTAGCACGTCCAAGGAACCAAGGTGTCACAAAAGACAAAAGCACATAGAGAGGAAGTACCACTTGATCCGAGATATAATTGAAAGAGGAGATACAATGGTAGTCAAGATAGCATCGGACGGAACCATGCTGAACCTTTTACTAAGAGTTTGTCTGAACGTGTGTTCGAGAGGCATGTTACATCTATGGGTCTTAGGAGGATTCCAGATTTGCTATAGCTTTAGGAAGTTGCTATTTCACTTTGTTATTTTGTGCCTTTTGAGCAAGACATTATGACATTGTAATTTTTCTGAATGTTATAAATGAGGTATTATTCATTTATTCCACACACTATTTACAAACACTAAGGTCCGGATCAATTGTGGAGTATATGATCATATGGATATGTTCATGGAGGACATGGTCATAGTTCTCACAATTGATGAATAGGTTCACAGCTATTAAATAAAGTTGGGCATTTTTTTTAGGCTGCAATATTTATGAAATGATTTTGTCCGAATTATTTTTAAATATTGGTGTGAGTTAATACTTACATTGAATGGATCAAGGAGAGATTTGATTAAGGTTGTTCTTTCTGTCATAAGGAATCAAATCTCCAAATAACTATAGTTATGTAGTTGCTCTTAATCCTGAGTTTATTTTAAATAGGTAGTCGAATAGTTTTCATTCTTTGATTTACCAACGGGTGAGGTTTGATCTATTGATGGCCAATAACTCGGTATTTTGGGATTGAAACTATTTGGTTATTGGTGTTTATGAGATAAACAACATGGAATTTATAGGAAATGTCCCCTTGATATGTTTCGGTACTTGGATATTGAAGACATGGCCAGTGCATGTAATCCATTAGAGAAACTATCAAGTCAAGGAAATAAATAATTGATTGGGTAACAGAAACTAGTCAATCAATTATAGACATTCTATAAAGGGGCGATGCATATTCATGTTATAAGTGTCATTATTCTTGGAGTTCACGTTCGGGCTTTTAGTGGAGTAGCATGAATTAGATAATCTTCTGTAGATTATAGGAGCCTTGATAGATGACAAATGGTAGATCCCAGGCTAGCTTGAGACAAGGGATGGGGTATATTATCAGATGATGATGGCTTATGGGATATATGGTCTTGGGTTTATGAACTCAAGTTTGTATCTTAAAGAGCAAGTGGGAGATTGTTGGGTTATATGCTCTTTAGTCACTTAAGCCCAATAAGACTTTAGTGAGACTAAAGCCCAAGGATCATATGACCCATGTGGCTTAAGGTTAGATCTTGGACTTCACGCATATATAAACTAATCATTTCACCCTTGTGCCTCCAGAGGTTTTCATCAGAAACAGACACCCTAGAGGCGGGCGTTCATCAACGGTTGTCCACACAGCCACCCTATTCCCCTCGAGAGATAGTTAGGAATATCGACCATAGCGGATTGACCGTTCGTGGAGTGTCACTACCAATCATGAAGCTTCGGTTCACTGCGTCCTTCAGGTAATCAAAACCATGAAGGTTCTTTCCTACGTTGTGTCGGTACAATGCGCTTAAGACCTGGTGATACACTTTCAAAAAACTGCATAAAACGATAAAATTTATCGTGATTCAACCTTAACCTACATCCAAGCTATAAGAAGTTTCAAAATTTTTCACTATTTGCAACTTGTATCGTCACATGGATAGCTCCTAAAGGCTACTCATATAGATTACTCTCACTTTTAGAGGATATCTAAACTAAACAACCAAAGGCTCTATTTATAAGCCAAAACACTTGTAAAACTTCTAATTATTTTCGATGTGGGACTTTGGATTAATTCCAACAAATCCTCCCTTAATTCAAAGTCCTACCAAAAGCTGGTTGTTATAATTGTCTCCATAAATATTTTCTTGCAAAAACTTGTATTTTTCGAGTATCAAATGGTGTAAACAAGAACCATATTTGCTCTATCACTTGTCCGTCGATCCACACGGAACACATGGCTTCCACATTGCCAAGACTTTCGACGCAAGCTCTTTTCATTTGTATCGTCACTGCTCACAAGATCAGCTACCTGACCTCCACATTGCTAAGAAGACTTTCCATACAAGAAACCCCACATATGGATCCACAAACTATCACTCTAGCCAATACTTGACCAAACCCAACTGACCAAAACCATGGGCTCTGATAGCACTTATTGGACAGTGAAAACAAAAGAAATACAAAAATAACTCTCTCTCAATAGAGGAAACAACGCAAGAAGAAAAACATAACGAGACAAATTTAACTTGGTTTGGCCTTCACCATCATCTACGACCCTGTAAAGAGTTTCAAAATCTTTCACTGTATATTCACAACTTTTAACGGCTAGAGTTAAACCATAACTTACAAATATTTTATCACATGTATAGCTTTTAAAGGTTACCCATATATATGGATCACTCCACTTTTGAAGGATATGTAAACCAAACAATCAAAGGCTCTATTTATAAGCCAAAATATTTACAAAACTTTCAATTCTTTCAAATGTAAGATGTTGAGTTAGATCCAACTGTTCCATGACAAGCTCATCAAGCCAAGATAATTAAGCTCAATTACCTGAGCTTATATATTCGGCTAAGTCCTTCCCTACGTATACATTCTCATCTAGTAAGTAAAATGGTAGGTTTATTGAGTCAAGTTTATACAAATCCAAATTCAATTTGATTTTTTAATTCAGTCATTTAATTTTTAAAATTTAGACATAATTCAACAGTGATTAAATTAATGATAAGGTCAAGCAGTAGAACTGGATATTTAAATAACTCTTATAGATTTATATATTATCACCAAGTTAGCCAACTTTAATTTCAAAAGAGTTTTTCTATATCCTCTTAGTAATCTTCCTATAAACCCTTTTAATACTAAAATAAGTAAAAAAAAAAAATACAATTAATTTCTTAAAAACTTAAAAAGTGAATAAAAGTAAGGGGATTTAAAATTAATTATTTCAAAATACGTGGAATCAAATTCTTGAACTTAAACCCACACCAATAAGTGCTAAATCGAGATTGTACATTAAATTGCGATGGGTCCCAATTCCGAAACACTCCTAATTTCCATGACCATGACCCCATGCGATGGGAGTGTCATGGCCCAGGCTTTCCATCCTTAAATGGTTGCCAGCTATGCTGTTGGGACAATGGAGCCTACCCACCCAGAGCGATCGTTTGATAACTTATCTTTGCTCTATGTGATTCCTCGTTACAAGCAAGAAGACACACAACACAAGAGTCGCATGTAGGACCCTGCCCTACAACAATTAGTATAGTACAATCTATCCAAGGACATGGTCGACAACACTGTCTCCTCCACTACCTGCTACAAATAGTTGACAGTTTATACTTTATAATAACAATTCAAGAAACAGTTACTGTAACTTACTGAAAAGTGTTGCTAAAGTTTGCAGGAGGTTATCCAATTTTGGATCAGATCTCAATAAGCTATTTTAACTATATTTACTTTATTGTGTTTTTCTTCTTACGGACCTTGCGATTTAATTAAATTGTACTTTATTTTATTCTTTTTTAAAATTGCACTTTATCCCATTTTTTTCTATAAAATTGTATTCCACACATTAAATTTAAATAACTAGTAAGAATTATTATTTTAATATAATATTTTATATAGCATATGATGAAAAATACAAGTTCATTCAATTATTTAAAAAATAAAAGTATTATATAATTTTTATATTTCATTAAATTAATATATAATTATTAAAATTAAAGTAAATAATAAATTATATCAATGTAAATGTAAATTTAAATAATAAAAATTAATAACAATTTATAATAACTTTAAACACAAATAATAAATCTTTGAATAATAGTAATAATAATATTTATTTTTAAATTTATAAATAATTAATTAATAAATGTTTTTATTTTATTATGACTTTACTTTTTTTACTAAATATTTATTTAAGTTTAGAATTATCTATAATAGTGAGAGGATAATTGTATATTACATAATATTATATTTTATATAATATCACATCAAACATGGTATAATATTAAAATTTTAAGGCTTAAAATTATCAAATATTATCCTATCAAATTTTATCCTATTAAACATATCAAATGTACGGATATGCATGAGTTTAGATTTTGGTGAGGATGAAAGGGAAAATGAAGGGCATGTAATATAAAATGTTATTATTTTTACTTATGATCATAATAATTAAGAATTAACAATAATTAGTAATATTATTATTAATGATTATTAATTATTATTAGTATTTGTATTATTATAATTATTAATTATTAATAAAACAAGTCAGGTGTAGTGTAATTTTTCAACTAGAATGTGGCGGAGTACAATTTAACCAAATCTCAAAGATAATTTATGCTATTTACTCTTTTTTTTTGTCAACTTTCCACACTAAATTTTAAAACCCTATTTCTAAGAAAAAGTTCTTGCCTTACAATCTTCTATTTGGAGATGATTTCTAAGAAGTCTTGCAAATATATCAAATCAACAAATAGTAAAAGTACAAAAAAAAAATTAACATAGTTCTGCTTTAACTATTTCCATGCATGATATAATCAATTAATTCACTAATTTCAATAAAAAAAATTACAATCACCAATTAAATAAAATCTCTCTCAAATCCGAAATCAAACTCCACCACTATTCACGAATATAGCACCCAACATTATATTATAAAAAAGACTTCTAACACAAAATGTCATCACTTGTATCGTTGCCGCTCATGGAACATACCATCAATGCAATTTTTGGATAAAGTTCAGACTCTCTGTCAAGTATCAACACAAGTTTAATTTTGCAGACAAAGTCTAGAATCCTCTATTCGATACAAATTTTGTAACAAAGTTATAAATCCCCCCAACAACATATTTTTTGTGAATAAAGTTACAAACACTCTTAACAACATAGAATCACAACAATCTCATCACTTTCATCTCCATCATATATGTCCTTTTCATCATCACCACCTTCCAACTTTAACCTGTAAACTGTATTCTCCTTTCATACTATAAATAATTCTCAATGCTAGCATCAATAACCCATATACATAATAATAAACAAATTTCACGCTGCATCCTAATAATTAATAATTTCCTAAATAAAGATCCACCATATTTTTCCCCAACAAATAATTTCTAATTTTTGTTTTCAAATATGATTTTTTGTTTTCAAATCTTCTCCAATTATTTCAAATATGATATTATTTTCAAACTCTCTCTCTCTCTCTAATCTTCAAAAATACAAAACTATTAATGATAATACTAATTAGATATTTGGTTCAAACCCAATATTCTCCTCCATTTTTCTTGACCGTATTTCTTCATCCATTTCGTTGGCGGTTGATGTCCGCAGAGAATAATTTTTGTTTTGGCATGTATCTGCTTTACAGTTTACATACAGAACCAAGAAGGGATAATGTCACTCATAATAATGCCTTAGAATTTGATAACTCATTTATCATTAAAAAAAACAAAATATGCTTGCTAAACACTAGCTATATACTTTTTGGTAAGCCTAAACACTAGCTATTGGATTATGCATCACTGAACCTACGAAATTTGCAATCGCTAGAAAAATAATTTTATATCTCACTAATTAACCTTTCTGATAATTATATTTATAATTTTGGAAATGGAATGTTAAGTAATTGTTTAATTTTTAAGATATTAAATTTATTAATTTGAAAGATGTTACAAATTTATTAAAAAGATATTACTTTGTTCTTGTTAAACGAGTGATTTTTATGTGATGGTTTTTGTGTATAAGTTACTGGCCAAATGAAAGATTCCGAATAAATGTGAGGCAAAACAAATCCTTTTTTTTTTCCCTTCTAGTGTATCGACCACCAGTAGCGTTAACTAACCTTCGAGGGCATGAAACTCTCATAAAGGTTTAAAGGTATGTTTGGATCCTATAATTTTTAATTTTTTTTTAACTTTCTGAAAGTCAAAAGTTATATTTTTATTTTTTATCATATATGGCTAACAGTTCATTACTTCTCTAAAAATTATTCTTAGTATTTTTAGAGAAGTTAAAATATCTAATTTTTAAGAACTAAAATACTAAAAGTAAATACTTTTATTATTATAAATTTAAATATAAAATAACTTATTGATCGTGGAAACTAAAAATTAAACTATTGCTCGCGCCGGTGCCTAAAAATGATTCGCAACTTTTTTCCTTAAATTTTTTGGGCTGCTGAGAAAGATTCCAACTTCCAGTTATTTTAGTTGAAAATTGGTTAGTTGTCATAGCAATAATTGCACCAAAGCACGCTAAACCCACCACATGTCCCAACCACTAAGCATGGTCCTACCCTACCCATGTGGCATTTATTTCTAATGGCTTCTAATGTGATATTTCTGTTCAGATAGCCATTGGATTATCTAACCAAAGTGGATAGGATTATAAGTGCGATGTTAATGTTTGTCTTGAATATACTTAGGGGAGGGGTCCTCGTCTTAATTCAATAATGGAGATCAATAATATTCAGATGAAGGTTATCAAGAGAATTTAAGCAAACTCATAAAGACATGACAAGTTCGAATCGTAAACTTGACTCATAAACTCATCAAATTTTACATATTTAAAAATAGTACATAAAAAATTTATATCTTGATAATTATGTATAATTAAATTAATTTTTTATTAATATTGAAGAGTTTTAACCTTATAATAATATAAATGAAAGAAATATAATAAAAAATATTCAAATACATATCTTAATTTTTAAAACATATTTTACTTCATATGCACATATTATTTTGTAGTTAACAATACATAATAATCAAATAGTAATAAATAGACCAAATAAGCTAAATAAAATCAAGATAACCAAAAGTGACAAATAATTTATATTTGGATAGTAAAATCAAGCATAAATCTAAATTCATAAACTCATTGTAGAATTGAGAGTTTACCAATTTTGTTAGAGTTTACTTACATTTACATGAGTTTAATAAAAAGAGAGTTTGTGTACAAGTTAACTCATTTTTATGTGATGAGATGGTAAACTCATAAGAATTTTAGAGTTAACTCAAAAGTTTAACCATCATGTTTCAAATAATGAACCAACATCCAAGGTTTGGCTGCTTGTTACTCTCACCGGTCTTCTCGTGACAAGCAAGTATAACTGTGCAATCGTGGACAAGACAATGAAGGGCATGTCAATTATGTTTGGATTATCACAAAATTTATGATATTAATTAATGTTTCTCAAACCATATAAGTTGTAATAGAAACTATATTACCAATGTTGATGGTACCTATAATACATGTGTAATCTCTCTCACCATAAAGCACTAGCATATGACAAGGTACAACTCATTCTCGTCATTTTTCAATTGCCGTGAACTTGCGAAGGCGTCAATGAGAGAACAGAAAATAAATAAAAATAAAAGCATCACCGAATCTATGGGCTTCAAAACCATGGATTTCTAATTTAAAATGGATTAAAGATGACAATACTAAACTAATATATGGTCTGATATATAGTACTCAGATCAAACGTTAGTGTATACAAAAATATTTTTCAGAGATATCTAATAGACAAACTTTTTATATGCTGACACACTTGATCGTGAAAAAAATTATATATGCTTACTATTGATTTGATTATGTAAAATAAGATGTGCTCAATTTAATTTTTTTAAAGCTTAAAAATATATTTTTAGTTCTTTACGTATGGATTATTTTGGTTTTGATTTCTCTAAAATTTTTGTTTTGATTTTCTTTTTTCCATTGTAATGTTTTTGTCCTTTTCATTTAGACCTGATATTCAATAGTGAGATATATAAGAACAAAAAATATATATATATCTTTAAAATATCAGAACAAAAATGATATTTTTGATATTTCTAGTGGCTAGATGCATATTATAACATACTTATAGAGATTAAAATTTAGAACAACATAGATAAAAAGCAAATAAAGAAAAAGGGAGGGACCAAAACCAAAACAAAAATTTTAGAAGAGCTAAAACGAAATGATCGATAATCATAGGATTAATTGAAAATATATTCAAGATATTTTTTAAAATTATTAATATAGCTCATCATTCGATAAGTCATTTGAAAATGTTCAGGAACTTATACACATCTCTTGGACGCCCAACTATCGCGGTGAAGAATTTAGACACAATTTTTATAAATACAATGCCTTGTTGTTATATTTATTATTAAAAAAATGACCAACATCATTGAAAAATTGGCTTTATTGTTTTAAATTCATTTAATTATGTTTAAAACTTTTAATTATAAAAAATTCCTTGGCATATTAAAAAATAGATTTAGTTTTGATGCATTATTATTCAGTCATATGTTGTTATATTTGAGACTTCAATTTTGAGATAGTGGGGATAAGACTCATTTGTTTTTGTTGATGTGATAATATATTATGAGATCATGGTCTATACAAATTTTACCTATATTATTAGGGTTCAATTTCTAGAGTCACCACTTTAGGAAAGACTTTACTTTATCTAAATCACCACTCTCGATTCAAAGCAATCCTAAGACCAAAAAATATTAGAAATTCAAGAGAATTTACCTTTCTACACTGTAAGAGTTTCTTAATAATGATACTTGTATAGGTTTTGTTGCTACAAATAATCATGCGAGTCATTAGATACCAACTTCAGTCCGTTGTGATTTTGTCTGAATGTTTCATGAGCACACCTTAAAATTCATGAACGTTTTCTTGAGGATAAGGTCCATATAAGAATACTTTTTGCTTATTTTCTCTTGCTGTTGATAGAAATAGCGATTGTGCAACTTGGTTAATGGTCCATGTTCATTGTCCGTACACAATTCTGAGGCCCAAGTTCGAAACATCAGGCATGTCCAACACGGAAGAGTAACTAATTTTTCCAGACCAAACAAAAAAATAGAGTAAACTAATTTTTTTTATTGATTAAAATGATTCAATACTGCATGACCCAACAAGGGAAATTGATTCAAGACTCATTCAAGATTTCAGGTTTGAATTTTATAACAACCATTTCAATGCACGAGGCTCCCACCTAATGGGTGTGGAGGAGGATGGATATACATAACCTTGCACACTTTGCGAAGGCTAGTTTCAGAAATTGAACTTGTGATCTTCAATCACAAGGTAATAACATTACCATTACATCAAGACTCACCCTTCGGATTCAAATTTTGCAAATAACAAAAGAAAACTGAATATCTTTAACCATAGTAAGCTGACCTAACTGCAAGAAGAGTATACATAGACCTATAGCAAGTATGAATTGTGACAGTAAATCAAAGTAAAAGTTAAATAAATAAATCTTGCAACAAAACCATCAAAGATGGGAAGATGGACACTCATGGTTGATGTATGCTTCCTATGACAAAATAAGGATAGACATACCCACATCGTCAGGAAGCTTACCTAACGGCTAAGCTAAACAATAAACATTAATAAGCAACCACCTCTTCCTTTAATAACAAGACTATTATTGGTTTACTAGTTTATGTTAATTTAGTAGTTGGCACTAACTTGCATCATAAGCAGATGCGCTTCTCCTTTACCTAGCCAATGGAATGTAAGCAAACAATCCCTACCCGAAACCTCATGCCCAAATTTGTTTCTATTAGAATAAAAAAATAGCTCCAGTCATACAATATTACAAAACAAAAATGTTTAAATCCTTATTAGATGGAAATGAATCCTATTGTGTTTTTCACTTACATGAATACTTCATTTGAAGAGAAAAATACCCACAAACTTAAATTGAGCTCCACAAATTTAAACAAGATGTCACCAATTTAAAATACTTGTATCTATTTCTTCTCATATAACATGATTACATGTATGCAAAAAATATTAAAAATCCATCCCCACATCAAAAAGTAGATCTAAAGCCTCAAATCATGTTTATGCGAGTCATTTAAGGGAGTGTTTATGAGTCTAACTTTGAAGAATGAGAGAAGCAGAGAGGTTTGAAGACAACGGGTGTGTTTGAGCAGAGTAAAAATGGGATGAAAATTTTCATGGATGAATTTCATATATAATTTTACACATGAAACTGATCCATGAAAAATTTCCCCTAAACTTTACCCAACCAAACACTAAAATTTAACATTCTACTGTGAAAATAGAACTCACAAACACACCCCAAGCAAAATGGAAGAGATCTCATATTGACAGGGGATTTCATTTTCACAAAGGCAAGGCAAGAAAGACAACCAAAAAATTAACAAGGAGATTCTACCATATCCTTTTACCAGCCTCAATTGTTAAGCATGAACATATTCTTTTTCTAAATAGTTTTCAGCACCACATGCAGGTGTACCACCTAATCCTTGAGAAGCTCACAAATCAGAACAACATATACCAGCTATTTAGCGTACAACGAAACAAAAAGGAGATTCAGGCTGTCCATATCTAAATGCAAATTTGTACCAGTTAAAAAACAATGGTCAACATAGTTCATGATGACGTTTCCCTTTGTTTTTACAATTCCCAAATATCATAGGAGACCAAATGAAACTCAACTTCCTTTTCCCTACTAGTTGCAAATATTACATCTTCATGACCAAGCTGACCTGTTGTGACAGCAACTATAACACCTTCAAGACTAAGCTGACCGCATTGGCAACATCTTTTTTAGCCAAAATTAGTTTCATATTTTTGTTCCCAGGAAGGACTGCAAGACAACAAGTGGAAAATTTAGAAACATTGCTGAATGCAAAAGATAAAAAACATGGATACTAGTGATGCTAAGTGATGTATAATGACCCAGATTATGAGATAAATTAGGAAAATGCTTACAGGTTCTGCTATTTAGCATGAAATTTTCACACGGAAAGCAAAACAAATGCAACAGTAACCATCCTTGCGGTAGGGACCATTTGAAACAAATGATTCACCCATTGGATTTGGTTGCTTCAGAGTGTTTTGGTTGAAAAGTTTCATGCAATGTGGCTTTCTCGATTGCTAAAGTCAATCCCCCAAATGTTTTCCAGCATGTTTAGCACGTTAAAAAAAGATAATTCCAATCTTCCTTATTATGATGCAAATGGCTGAATAAATCCCACAAAACCAAGAAGGCAAATTGTACACAAGGAAAATATTTTATCACGGACAAAAAAAAAAAAAAAAAGAAACCATTGAAGGTCTGCCCCCAACAACCTGGTTACATCTCCAAGTTTTGTGTAATCATTCCAAGCACCTTTTTTATTGTATTACTTTCAAAGGCAGAAGGGAGAAATAAACCAGATCCTGGGAAGTATGACCATACTGTTATTTTGTTATAGTCTGAATTCTCCATGACAAATTCACACATCAAGTCTGACTCGGACACAAAACCAGTCGCATGTAACTGTCAATTCACTATGAGGATTGAAATCCACAAATATCTATAAATCTCATACACAGCATAAAATATGTTCCTTCTGATTTCATGTATATATAGCATGATACTAAACTATCTTCTTACCTTTACTCCAGCTGGAGAGTTTCCTGGCTTAGCAGTTGTTGTACTTCCGAAATTGAGCTTTCCTTTTCTATCAGCTGGCTTTAATATTTGGAAAGAGCACATTAGTGTTTCATCAACACTCATCATAGCACCAGCATTGTCAAACTCTCCACAATAATTAGGTGCCGAAAATATTGTTACAAGCTGTCGGTTAGCAAAGAACTCATATCCATCCTCCACCACCTGGGTAAAAACATATTAAAAATCCAATTTAAATTTAAAGGATAACATTATTCACCCAAAAAACAAATTAAAGCATAACTTTGAGATGTACTATCCTTCAATCTAAGTACAGGTATATAGACAATGAAAAATTATAAGCTTGCTGAATGGCATCTTAAACAAAGGTTTAGCTTCAATGGCTGAATTTGTTACATTTACATGGCAAACTGTATTTCCAAGTTCACATAAAATAAAGCAACTATAATAATTGGGAGAGACAGATTAGCATTGCTGGAAATATATTTCATAGTTATTAAGTCATAGATACAAACTCAACCCTGAAGACCTGGTAACACATTAGGCACCAAAGGCAGGAGTTTAACCTGATGAGCACGACAAACAAGATCCAAATCATGTTTCTGAAGAAACTCTGAGACCTTATCTGCACCAAATGTATATGAAACTCCCCTGTCATTCATTCCCCAACCTTGAACATCTTTGCTTGGGTCTGACCAGAGGAGATCACAAAGCAAACCTGTATCAGGCACATCAGTTGGCCGCTGTAGATTCCTAATCTGATCCAAGTTATTTAAGTCAGGAGAAAGTCCCCCATGCATACACAAAATTTTTTCATCAATGAGAGCTGCCACAGGCAGGCAATTGAAGCATTCTGTAAATGTCTTCCATAACCTTACATTGAACCTCCTTTTACACTCATCATAAAATCCATATATACGGTTTATAGAAGCGCATTCGTGGTTCCCCCTCAAAAGGAAAAAGTTCTCAGGATATTTAATTTTATAAGCAAGGAGAAGGCATATTGTTTCTAAACTCTGCTTCCCTCGATCCACATAATCCCCCAAAAACAAGTAGTTGGCCTCAGGAGGTAATCCACCATACTCAAAAAGCCTTAAAAGATCAGAATATTGACCATGTACATCACCTGAGAGATCAACGAAAAGAATATTAATAAACCCTTTGGTGTTATTTGCGATAGAAAGTACTACTAAAGCTTAAGGGAAATTTTTCCACATATCTAGAAAAACTACAATGTAGCAAGGGACTAACTATTAGGCGGTAAAAAGCCAATAACAAAATAAACTAAGTTGCATAGATCAGAATGATGCATCAAATGAGTGGACACACTAAACAAGACAAGACTAGAAATAAATATATTAGAGAAAAAATTGGGATAACAACAAAAAAAAAGGGCGGCTCACGCAGAGTCTCCCACCTAGTGTGGTCTAGGGAGAGTAGATGTGGGTAGCTTTAACCTCGCTTTGCGAAGAGGCCGTTTCAGGATTTGAACTCGTGACCTCCAAATCACGATCTTACCATTGCGCCAAATAAAATAGACATTGTGAGGATAAAATCCTGGGATATCTTCTTCGTAGACTGGTTTAGGAAAATGAAGGAGCTGTTGTAAACACAAAACATGGGTCGATAGGTTGCAAATGAGTTGAAGTGAGGGTAAAATAGAGACTTCCTATGTTCTAGCGAGGGTAAGATAGAATCTTCACAAAATTTAAGTGAGTGCAAAACAGAAAATTCGCCAGTTAAAGATAGGACAAAATCGCAGAAAAGAAATGGAAGAATTTAAGGTTTCAGAATCTGGGGAAGCATTGCAGGTGCAACTGGAAAACGCAATGCCAAGAGTCTTGGAGTGGCCAACCTACACGACGTGACACTACACTGCTATAGCGCCACTATTTGGCGCGACTGAATACTCTGGATACTAGTACTGCAGCTTCATTTGAGCCATGTAGCCGAACCCACCTAGTTGAAAAAGATTTAGTCATTATTTAATAATAACAATGTCATCATGTTGTCCCAAGAGTTCAATGCCAACCTTAAATTAACTAGCTAAGCATGAGATGATGCACAGAAAGGCATTGGGCTGACAATGTCAGATCTCTTTTATGAACAAGAAATGACAATATAGATGTCAAAGTAGTTTGGCTTAAAGGTATCCGACAATTTTACAACAGCAGATATATCATTAAAAGTTGGTAACGTGGGACAATTAAAGAAGGGATTATGATACATCATTTTTCAAAGTTGAGTTTCTCATAAGAACATGGGAATATTTTGACTCTTTAGTCTTTACATGTTTGTGGGCTATTAAAAACTGCAATTTTTAGGACACTTCAGACAGCTTCTCATAGGCAAGCTTAATCTCAGCAAGACACTACAGAGAATATACTGGGAAGTTCCAAGCACTCCATGTCATTGAAAATTTTCATTCTATAGGACTATTTGTTATAGGCCCCTGTCATAGCTAAGGTGTACCTCAAAAGGAAATGGAATGGTAGTAGGGGACTAGGGGATTGCGTATGCAGTTACAAAGAGTATAGTGTGGATCAAAATGGGTTTGTAACAACTTGCCAAACCAGTAATGCATTTGTCTGAAAATAACTAAAAGTAAAACACCCTAATAGAAAGGTTTATGATGTTCATTCATTTGTAAACACCCCTCAATCCTCATGATACTTTTACAACTTAAATGACTACACAACTTGATCTCAAAGACTCAGAAATTTCACACGTTTGATCAAATATTATGGTTCCTTCAAAGCAGCTGTTCTTTCCTTGTATGACATTTCAGTGTGAAACAATCATGTATTCATTTAAGTGGGTAGTTTTCAGTCTTAAGCAAGCTGATAAACTCAAAACTGAACTTCTATTTAATTGTTATATAATACAAGACAGGTGAAATCATATAGTAGTACACAATTCTTTTAAATTAGTAAATTATTTTTCTTTTATGAATACTGACTTTCTAGGTTTGGCCAAGGAAGCACCGATACGATACGCGATACGGATACGGCAAACACGGACAAGGACACGCGATTTTTACAAAATATATGATACGATATGGTTAGGATACGGTGTCCGAGTGTCATCAAAGTGTTGGTGTCGCAAAAGTGTTGACACGGTGCGGCAAAGTTTTGGAGTATTCGTGCTTTTAGGGTTTGGCCCTTTTTTTTTCTTTATACAAGTCTCTATAGCAACAACAACCAACCATGCCCCATAGTAGCAAAGAAATAACTTTGGGAAGACAAGCACAAGTCATGGTCCAATAAGCCTCAATTCAAAACAAGGTTAAAACGTAGTTTTGATCCCTTTATGTGTCATTGATTTTGAAATTAGTCCCTATACGAGAAAGGTTTTTAACACATGCCTTCTTTTGTAAATAAGTCCCAACCTACCATCATAGTATGTCATTCATCACATAATAGTCAACTAACTAGTGAAATAGTTCGATTATACTGAGTTTATCATGCTAGCTGGCTCATTAATGAATTATAACTCTAGTTGACATTGCTTAGTTAGCTATTTCACTTGCTTAATTGACTATTATATGACAAATGAAAGACAATAAGACTAGGTAGGGACTTATTTATGAAAAATTGCATAAGGACAGTTTTAAAAACTTCTTTTGTATAGGGACTGAATTCAAAATCAATGACATGTAAAGGGACCAAAACTACATGTTTACCCTAAAATCAAAGAATGAGTCATGTAGTTGGATAATTTTGACTTAGACAGAGAACACCACCAGCCAATATTTAGTAGAGGCCTCCGATCTCTCACACTTACTTTGAAGTTTTAAAAACTGCATTAACTCTTATTCAGTTTACCCCACTGTAGCCTAACATTTCGCACTTTACTATGGTTAGATTGCCATGTACTTTAATTTAAGGCTCAACTATATTATAATTCCTATTATTTGATTCAAGTTTCAATTATTGACAAAAATAAAATACCAAGGGGAGCTTAAGATGCCATGCCCCAACATGCAGGGGCAGGAATGGCAGGGCAAGCACCATGCTTGTGTGAGGCAGCCATTCAATAAATAAGTATATTAGATAATTGGTATAACTAAAAATTCATCCCAATAATAAGACTTTAATGCAAAACTGCAAATTAAGTCAAGACAAAGTAAAACAAAAAATATCCCAATGACATATCAGATACTTAGTTTGTGTGTGATTAAGACAGATGAGGTGATTCATAGAAGTACAAGTCTCTCTCATTGCCTAAATTGGTTTTTCAACCAAAAAAAAGAATGAAAAAGAAGAAAGGTGCCAGCAAGGTTTCAACAGAGATGAGGAGGGCCGCTACATCTGCTTCTGGTTAAGGCAAACTGACGATCGACACAGCATGAGCTGGCAACCTGCTTTTCCACAGCCATTTTTACCAAAATTGATTTCAATACCCCACACGAATTTTTGTCCATATCTTTTCCACAATAAATAAGCCAGCATGGCATGTTTAGTAAATTATAGACAAATTACACTGACCTCCCCTAAGGGTTGATGAGATTGATCTCGACTTCTCTCTATTTGTCTAAGTAACACTGACCTCCCTTGGAGGACCTGTTCAATGTGCAATCGAGGGGAGGTTGGTGAAATGATTTTGTAAACTTTACAAATAGAGGGGAGTTGGATGAATTTTACCAAATGTAGAGGGAGGTCAATGTAATTTGTCCTTAAATCATTAATAGTGTTTCAGGCACTGAAATTGTACTCAAGGACAAGGAAAGACCCTAGACAAACTTCAGTCAAATTTATACACCAAAAACTTCACTAATCACTGCTAATCCAGTCTAGAACACACTCACCAGCAAGCATGCACAAAATAACAGATAAACATAATGAAGCATACAACTTACACTAAATTTGTAACCAACCACATATGCATATATATTTTTTTCGTCCTGAAAACCCACAAATGACTCCACTAAAAAAATCATGTAGCATTCAAGCAATCAAACCATAATCACTAAACAAAATCCTTATTAACACAAGAAAAGCACGCAGATCATAACCAAACAAACAAATCCCAAAACTCAAAACCCCATGCCACAAACATTCCACAACAGATCTCATAACAAAAACGACATCACACCAGTTCAAACGAAGAGGGACATAAAAGTGTAAAAAAAAAAAGGAAAAAGAAAAAATTACCACAAATCTTAATGGGTGCTTCGAGTTCCAACAAATTGGGCTGTTGCAAGAAAATCTCCCTGGAAGCGGTGCATAGCTGCTTGATCTCCGATTCCGACAGCTGGACCTGCTTCCCCGGACGCCCTCGTACTTCGAGCAATCGGTTGATTATGTCGTCCAGAACTGCTTGGTCCATTTCTTCTTCAGAAAGTGAAAAATAATTAAAAAAGAAAAAGAAAAACAAAAGTCAACGTGGTGTTCTTCTATTGGATGTGGAATATTATGGTGATGGTGGAAAGGCCCGGAATACGAAGATGAATTTGGGGTGGAGCGAGTGAGCGAATAATAACATGCCTCGGTGAAACGCAGGAAAGGGATCAGAGTGGTGTCGTTTCGGTTGCGGGGGGTTGTCGTTTGAGGATCAGAGGGAAAGAGAGGAATTTGGACATTGGTGTGTGTGAGAGAGAGGGAGTGATGAGAGGTGGGGGTTTCTAAGTTGTTGTATTATTGAAGAGGAAAAGTGGGGAATTGGTGTTTGATGAGGAAAGGGGATTGATTTTGATATTAGGTTTGAGGGGACAGACAGATATGATATGATGATGGGTATGCAACAATGAATGTACTAAAAGGGCTGCTTCCTTTACTTCCCCTCTTCTCACTGGGATTGACCTAGCTAATTCTATCAAATAATATTAATTGCTCATCTCATTAAAACAAAAAAAAAGAAAACCTACCATTCACTTATGCTTTAAAATAATTGATATATATATGCATCAAATATGTATAGTTAGATACTTTAGTTATATTTTATATGTTTTTAGTTAGAATTACACTGTATTTTGTATCATACATGATAGTATAGACACTTGTATCAGTATTCTAGCACCATTGAGAAAATTTCAAAAGAAAAGTATATATTTGTACAATTCTTGTACTCTGTAACCTGGATTCTGTATTGATAAAGAAAATGTTTGAGTTTTGATAAAAATTGCAACATAAATAATTGGTATTTAAAATACTAAATATATAGGATTGCTAATGGTGCTAATGGGCTTGGCTTACTCCATGAATAAAGAGATATTATGTAACTGGATTGGCAGAGTTCCCCCCTCAATTTAAATTTTATTGTGTATATAAAAAGGATAGCTTTGGATAATCTAAAGTGAGGATCTTACTCTAAAAAGTAAAGTGATGAGTTTCACCTGTGAATCAATAGAGTAAAAAGTGTCTCATTTATAAATTTATTGATCTAAAGGTAAAATTATCTTACTTTACTCTCTAAATAAGATCCTCACTTTAGATGATCATTATCCAAAAAGAATAATTGTACTTGTGAGAAGAAATTTAAATGAAATGGAAAAATCTAGAAAATCCCATTCAACTTTGGTTCATGTGCACTTTAGTACCATTATTTAAAAAACATGCAAAATAATCATTAAACTTTTTAATATGTGTGGGCTCTACAATCTCATTAGGAAACATCACATATTAAAAAATAATACAATAAAAGTGTATATAGATTAAAAATTAAAGAATTTTTTTAGATTTCTCACATAAAAGATAAACATTTATTAGCGTGTTCTACTAGTGCACATCTCAAAAAGTTTAAGGAGTACTTTACATGCTTTTAAAGCAACCGTACTAAAATGCACATAAGACAAAGTTGAAGGGTTTCTTTAGATTTTTTTCTAAATAATATGAATAAAGTCATAAATTCATTGCTTTTAAAATTATGTCATACCTAAAAAAAATGTCACAGTCAATAGATTTGAGTCAAATGAGTATTTTTGAAATAATTATTTTTATTACTAAACTCTTTTTATTCATAAGAATTAACTTTGAATTCTCACTTAAAAAATAAATATCAAGTTATTTAAGTCAAGCACTAATTGATATGATGATTTAAATTTTTTTACATTTACAACAAATATTTTTTTGTGCAATTTTTTTTTATCAATTTTCAATGTAATATATATTTATATTTAAGAAAAAGTCTAGAAATCCCTTCAATTTTAACTCATATGCACTTTGATCCTTTATTTTTAAAATATGCAAATGGTCACTAAATTTTTTGATATGTGCACATTAGTAGAATATGCTAATACTGTTTATGTTTTTACATGAAAAATCTAAAAAAAACTTTAATTTTTAATCTATATGTACTTTTATCTTTTTTTTAACATGTGAGTTTTCTTAATGAGATTGTAAAGTTTACACATATAAATTTCCATAAAAAAATAAACATTCATTATTAAACTATAGTAATATCCACATATCAAAAAGTGTAAGACCATCTTACACATTTTCAAAATAATAGGATCAAAGTGCACATAAACTTAAGTTGAAGGAGCATTTCTATATTTTTCCCTTATATTTATATAGATTAGAAATAATTTAGATATAGTATATATGCTGCAGAGTGGAGGGTAAATCAAGCTTTTCTTATGTGAAGTCAAACATCGTTTTTTGAATTGAGTCATATTGGGTCATTTTTTTTTTTTAGTAAATAAGAACTGGCGGCTATGATATTATTTCATAAATTTAGACATGATCATCTCCCTGTTTCCCTTCTGTCTCACTATCTCAACTGCTCAAGTAATTTCCAAAATCTTGTAGAAAGGGAAGAAAAACTTGAAGACAACATTCAAAGGTGTGAGCAAGACCAGCTTGACTACAATAAAGATTGCCTGGTCTCTTTTTGTGGAGTGTTGTTGAGAAAATTGCCATATTTCTTTTGTGGTGGCAACTCTTCTATTGATTCTTTTTCCTTTCATTTTTTAGGTTTTTTGTTTCTTTCATTTTGCTCCCTCCGTAGATGTCTTCTTTATCCACTTTATGGGTGTTTTTCTGTCCCCTTTGTAGGTGTTTTAGTTTTATTTTTTTATGATTTTCCATAAACAAAGATATTTACATCTACCTTGAAAAGATGTAAAATACATTATTCAAGCTATAATATTTTTTGTATTGGTCTCCGTTGTTAAATATGTTTTGACATTGATAATCTTTAGGTGAAGAGTAGAGCCACATGTCATTGGTTAGTTCAGAATGTTGAATATATTTGTTTTTTATTTAATTTAGATTTAGAATATTTCTTTCAATTTCTAAGTGTCATTAAGTTTATTTATGAATAAAATTTTCTCTCACATAAGAAAAAAAGATTAGCTTGACTACAAATGGAAATCAAGTCACAAGGTAACTGAATACGTGATTGTTATTGGTTATTTTATTGATGCATGGTGGAATCCTTGAAAGAAGGGTTTTTTTTTTTTTCATGAAATTGCCTACCTAGAGGTGGAATCAATGTGACGAATGCTACTTTTAAGTGTCTTAAAGCATAGGGGATTGGAGATAAGGTATTTTCTGTGTCCGTTGATAATGTTTCCTAAAATTACTCATTGTTGAGGAATCTTAAGGACATCTCATCACTCAATAATAAGGTACTCCTTGGTAATTATTTGTTTTATGTTAGGTGTTGTGGGCATATTCTAAAACTATTACTCTATGATGACCTTAGTCAAATTAATGATATCATCCATAATATTAGTGACAGTGTCAAATGTGCTAATAATAGTGATTAAAGGTTGACGGTTTCTTTTGTGACATTGTTACACAAAAATAGTTGAACAAAGAAAGTTATCACTTACTGTCCAACAGAGTAAAGGTTCACTCTCGTCCCTGAAATTATATGTGTAATTTACTTTAGTCTTTAAAATTAAGAAAGTATCACTTTAATCCCTAAAATTTTAAAAGGTGATTCAAATTAGTCCTTATATTACTATTCTTGATTACTAACTTGAATCACAAAAAGGACTAGCTTGAATTACTTTTTGAAATTTTAGAATTAAAGTGAATCACGCATACAATTTCAGGGACCAAAGTGAACATTTATTCCTATCTGACAAGATGGAATTCTTTCTATAAAATGTCGTCTAATGTCTTGGAGTTTAAGATTGTCTTCCTTGCTTGTAAGGAAAGAGAGCTGCATTATACCTATGAAGGATTGGGGAAAAGTTGCAAAAGTTTGTCAACAATTAAAGGTGTTCAATCTACCCACTCAGACATCTCAGGCAAAGAGCGTTGCTATTCTAACACCTAAAAGTGAGTGTCCAATTGAGACACCCACTCTATTACCTTTAGATGTGATGAATAAGTGGACAAAATTGGGGCCACTATCACATCCAATTGGGGCCACCATCACATCCAACGATGATAAAATGGATGTCCTGAACACACCCTGGGTGTTAGAATAGCATTTTTGCTCACAAATACAAACTTTTTACATTTTTTCAATTTAAGCTGATTTCACCTAATTACATTTGTTTTTCTCAGAAAATGTTTAATATATAACAAAATTCAATTTGAAATCAGGTAATCACTTCACAAGGGGATTTTGACAAAGAACTTTTTTTTAAAAGGAGATTGAAGTCAAATCTAACAAAGAAATTAATATTTTCCTTCATTGTCCCTGTTGGAGTTTCAAGTGTAAGTTTGAAGTCCCATATTGGTTAAGTTTGAATTATGATGGGAGAACTCATAGAATGGCCTTAAGGTTTTGATCAAAATGTAGCGTTAGGCCCGTTTCTATAATTTGTTGCTTAGCCCTTTAATTTAAGTCCTCTCGGATTTCGAACTCCCTTTAACCACTCTAAGCAACAAATGTTATCAAAGCGATGGTTTAGTTGGGTCAAGTATTTGAAATTAGGATATGACAATTTGTTTGTGATTCGGGTGTGGTACCAAGCTTTTGTTAGAGCATTGGTCAATACTTTGTGTTTGACTTCATTGTGAGTACTCAGAAAGGCTTCCTCTAAAGGGAGCAGACTGTGTTGGGCTCACACTTGGGGAGAATGTTAAAATTTCAATAAGTTTGAAGTCTTATATTAAGTTTGAACTAAGTGTATACTAAATACTGTATAAGATGGGGGACTTATAGACTTGATGCCATAAGGTTTTTAGTCAAGATGTGGCATTGATGTGCTTTTGTGGTTTCTTGTCTAGCCCTTTTGTTTAAATTTCTCCGAATGTTGAACTCCCTTGGTCACTTTACCCAATGATTTGCTGATTTTAATCGGATAAAGATAAGAGTAAAAACAATGTAGTTTTATTGAAACTCCTCTAATTTAAGGAACAATAAAATATGAGATTTCAAAAGGTCATGAGAGATTGATAAAACCCTCACATACGTTTTAAAAAACAAGGCATGTGAATAGGAATAAAACTTATAAACTTTCTCCTCCCTTTCTTTTCTAAATCAAATTAGTGACACACATTAAGGATGATCTATGGTTATATTCAGATAAGATACTAGAATTTTTTCTCTTTTTTTGGGTTGATGCTCATTGAAGTTGTTATGTTGATAAGGATTTCTTTTCCAAGTCGTGTAAACCTTTAATAAGATAAAATTGAATTGAATTCTTATGTTCGCAAAAATCAGTAAATTAAAGAATTAAATTCAATTCGTTAGTTTGGAATGAGTTTAAAAATAAATTAATTTAGTTATTTTTACTATTTTATCCTTCGTTAATAGGTTAGGAATAAAATATTATATTCAAATAAGATTATTTTGATATTTTCATTTATTGGAATTTAATTCTCACATCAAATCATATCTTTTGTTAATTTCAATTCCTTTATTTTATTGGATTTTAATTTTCATGAAAATTCAATTTCTTTACTTAAGTTATTTATAAAGTATAGAATCTTAATTGAATTGATTGGGTTTCCAAAATGACTTGTTAGTTTAACAATTCTAGTTATTTTGGAAGATAATCAAAGTCTTCGCGTTGGTCAATCGATCATCCGAAAAAATAGAAAAAAAAGGTGAGAGTGGGAAGTGAGAAAGGTATCTTATTTGTTTGGGCCCAACCCAACCCGACTGAACTGCACCTCTGCAGCCAGCAATCGCACTCTGCTGCGAGATCTTATTAAGTTGTTGCTGTGGGAAGGACGAAAAGAAAGCAGGGGAAGGCGTGATTGGAGGAGTGAAACCGAAAACCAAGTTACAAGAGCCATGAGAAGAGGAAACAATTCTTCTGGGAATTATCGAAACCCATGTCTCACTATGCACCAGCCTTGGGCCTCTCTACTCGTTTACGGGATCAAGCACGTCGAGGGCAGGTCCTGGCCTGCTCCCATCACAGGTAAATAACCAACTAACTAACTGACCATTCTTTTCAATGTCCCAAACACACACAAACATGAATTGTGCACTTGTCAAACGTATTCTTATCTTATTTATTTATTTGTGTTTTTTAAGGTCGTCTGTGGATTCATGCTGCAAGTAAAGTCCCAGATGAGGCCACTATCAAAGCAATGGAGTACTTCTACAAGGAGATTTATGCGCTCAATGGCGTCACCGACATCAAGTTCCCTGAACATTATCCTGTTTCTAGGCTTTTGGGTATGCACTACCACAGCCACCACAACCTTATTCTATATGTTACAGTGACTCAATTTTATTTTATTTTTTATATTTTTTATATTTTTATCACATCCTTACTACCACCCTCACCAAATTGAATGGTTGATGCAGGATGTGTTGAAGTGGTTGGCTGCTTAAAACGTGAAGAGCTTGCAGGCTGGGACATGGTTCCTGAAGGGGTACCAATCTTATTAATTCTTTTTTTTTAAAAAAATATAAATATTGATTGATTCATAATTATTTTGATTTTATTGAATAATTTAAGCCCATTTTGCCCTCAGGTGAGGCTGGAAGCACAAACTGATTACTGTTGGTTATGTGAGCAACCACAGGTTAGTGTACCACTGTATTGTAACTATTATGCAATCCCTATAATAGTTGTATGAGAAGCTGAGAACTTTATGCATGTATGGTGAACAGCTGAACATGTGTTTTTTCTGCCCTTAATCCAGAAATTGTTGATTCCGTTTGAGATGCGAGGATACCAAGGTGTTTATAACTTGGAAAGGAAGGTAATATGGTTTTTAGGTCTCCATCTTCCTTTCGAGTTTTGTCTTCGAATTAATGAAGGCTGATTTTTTTCCTACTCGTTTAAAGATCTATGAAGCTGCAGTTAGAGGTCTGTCTCCAGTTACAAGTCCATTGCCAGTGAAATTCCCACTTCCGGATCCAAGAGATAAGTTTTCCCTGAAGCCGGGTTGTATCTCTGTGCTTACGCCTAATTTAAAAGCAGCTGAACTGGACAGATCGTCAAGTATAAGTGCGGCCATAGCTGGTGCACGAGCAGCAGCTACTCAGTTCTCAAAGAAGGATCAGAATTTCCATGGTACTGCTCAGAATGATATTCTTGATAAAATGAATTCTAGTCATGATGAGACAGAAATTGCAAGATCTTATAGTTTACGACCACGAAGCAGATCTAAGGAAAAGGATAGTGTATCATCCTCTGAGTTAAGTAAGAAGTTCAATGATGGGGCGTTGCCATCAAATCAAGAAGAGAAAAGCAGTTTTAACGACATTGAGGGCAGTACTTCGCGCAATCGATCACCTCGTGGTGAAAGTAGACAACATCCTCAGCCAGCTTCTCAGGTCTGCAGTCTCTTACCCGTTGTAATTCCCGTTGTTTCTTTGGTACAATAGCAGTTTGTAGGTTTGAGCTTATTATCTCTTGCAAATTACCCGAACCCCACACTACTAGTTCACTCCTACTTATGTAATTACTGTTGTGTGTGCGCGCGTATATATATTATCCTTTGTGTAAATATCAGTGCCATAATGAGGAATTTGATCAGGGGACTCCGGAATACAAAGACAGAAGCATTCATGACAGATACGAGGGAAGCAGGAAGCACAATCGAACTCCTGGTGCAGAAGCAGATCCAAGACAGTTTACCCATCCACCTTCTAAGGTATCTCTTTCTGTAAATGATGTCATTATTTGTCTTCCGTCATTTTCTGTTTTGCATTTTGACCCCATTTTTTAGTTATATGACTAAGACAAACACTGAATAAGCAACAACGAAGAGAAAAGAGAGCCTTTTATTTGGTGTAAAACTTGCATTGATTGTGTCACCTTTTTTTCTCCAAAGGGACTGTACATAAATTGCTCAATATTGGCATCACTGATTCATGGACTATACTGGTAGTATATTGCTCTAATCAATGTTAGCTGAGATATTTGATTTGTTATAGTCAATGGGATCTTGGGATCATTCAACATTGTGGATACTTGATTCTGATTGTGGAATAGATTACTTAATACGTTTAACTTCTGTTTTTTTGTTTTACTTCACCAACTAACAAAACCAGTTTTACTATCTTCGTATAGAAATGGGGTGGCTTTGTTATCTTCCTTGTCAAAGCGATCTAAATTGAGGCTCTGTATTATGACAACATAGAGAACTGATGTTAATTTTTAAGCACCTTCCATCTTTTTCTTGCATCATAATATGACACTAATTTAGATAATACACTGCTAGAAAAATAGGAAATAACATTATGAGATAATTAAGCCGTGATTGACCTCTTCATTGTTAGATTTTTGCAGCGGCGTTGAAAAGCCTGAAGCAATGATCGTGGAAGGAGTCTGATCTCTTGGGAGTATGAGTGTGGATTTGTAATTTGGCGGATGTAGTTTAACTTTGAGGCTGTCTAGAGTCTGGAAGTGGATGTTTTCATGAATTTAATTTGATGCTAGAGTGTGAATGCGACAACAATTTTATTTATTTCCTTTGTGTTTGGGTTATAGAGCTCAGGTTCTTGTATCATAAGAGTAGCAGAAGATTGTAGCCTGTAAATAATGGGGCAATGGGACTGCGTCCAAGCATGTAAACTAGAACTGCATAATGTTGGAAAATAAATCTTTGTTGGAATCCATCTAAAATACATTATTGGCATCTCCGGATATCCCATCTCAGACATTAGTTTGTTGAACAGGCACCTTCTTATGTGGTTACTGCAAATATACTCTTAAAATGTGATATTTGTACAAATATCAAAGACTAAAACCCTGGATTTATAATAGGGGACAAATTAGTTAAATTTAGAAAATCTTATATTAATCCCTTAAATTTATAAAAGGGTACAAGTTAGTAACCTCTATAAAATTATTATATAAATTGTGTCCTTAACTTACTTATTCGTCCTGTTAACTTGTTTATATATACTGTTGATCGTCATGATGGATTAACTATTTCACTTTTTGAATAAAGTTGTTTAGACCTTTTTTTTTTTTCAATCTCTATCTTGAGAAAAAAGATTTTGATTTTAAGTTAACATTTGTTTTACAGGAACAGCAAGTTATGATTCACTGTGAAAATGACAGTATATATAAGTAAATTAACAGAATACATGGATATCTTATTAAAGTTCAAATAACAATTTGAAGGGCTAACTTCCATTTTATAAAATTTGAGGACTAATATAAAAATTTTTAAATCTTTAATTTATCTCTCTATTTTGAAATTTTAGTCAATATCAAAAGATGTGAAAATCCCAAAATGGGATACAATCATAAATTTTTAAGTTATGCAAAACCCCATAATTAATTTACTTAAATAAAATAAAAATTGGCAATAGAAAAAAAAAAAAAAAGAACTTTAGAATAACATTTTTTTTCCAAATCCTGATCAAAAAAATGTTGTGTGGTTCACTTAAGAGTTCTTCTCAGATCTGGCTAAAGAGTTCTTCCTCAAATCTTCCTCTGAAGTATGAAACCACAGTCCGCTACTCCACTGCTCTAGTCCACCCGGGAGTCCACCTCGCACTCCAACTACCAATGCATCATCGCCGTTGGAAGCTTTCATCGAACAGTACACGAACCATGTCGACATCCTCACCTTCAACCCTCGACCCATCCTCACCGTCCTCCAGCACGAACCACCATAACCTCACAGCCCTTCCTGCAGTTCACCCACTTGTACTGGATCTCAGCAACGCCGTGGCTGCCAAACACCTTCGACTCCCGAGGCTCCACCGTTGCAGCGTCTTCCTCGTCTCGGTTCCCGCCGGAAATCGCCTTCGCGGAATCGCCGACGCTTTCACCGTTGTGAGACGAGTCTGGCGTGGAGGAGCTTGATTTGGACACAACATTCACGATTCTTACGAACGCATTGATCCCTAACTGGCACTAGCCGGGCTATTTCGCCCCCACGGGGTTCGCCCTATCTCGATTGATTGAAACCGAAGCAATGCAGCACAGTGGATGCATCGTTCACGAAGAAGAATCACAGGAACACAATGAAGATGAAGAAGAACAACGCATGATCGGGAGCGAGAAACGGCGAAGCTGTGAAGAAGAAGACTCTAATTCTGCGACGAGTCGACTTATTGGGATCTAAGAAGAGCAAGAGTTTCACAAAGAGGAAACAGAGCAATTTTTGGGGGCAACAATTGTTAATTAAATTGATAAAATATAGTCACTGATTGTTTAAAGAATTCAAGGCACCTAACCAAAGAAAAAACATAAAGGTTATCAACAAGGTTAAGCACCATCATTAAATTATTAATTAATCATCACTAATATCATTGTTAAACATAGTTCAATAACTTCAGCGAAAAAATTTAATGACATCAATGCAAATGGTTTAAATATCTTGATGGCAGCTAACCCAAATAATGGAAAGTGTGTGCTGCACTAATATTCACATATTTTAAATGAGTGAGAATATTGGGGAAATTTAGCAATTTTAAAGATAAATGCAATTCTTTTGGTCTCAACCATAGGATGTAATTTTGTGTGGCTGAGATTCAGTCACCATATATGGTTCCAAACATGCCTAGAACCACATAAGAAGGTGCCATGAAAACCAAACATTTTATGATCATAAGCTTGAATGTTGGCTTTCACAAGTTTTTTTTTTTAATTTTTAATAAGGAAAAGTTTAGCTGAGTTTGGTGCTAATTATTCTATCAAGATAAGGGCCAGGGCAAAACCCTCAAGCCCTTCGAACACTTATAGGGATTATTATGTGATTACTCACAACAGTCAATGGAAGTTGAACATATATCCTTGTGCGATATGAGATCTCATGACCTTGCCACTCTCCATTTGCATAATATGGCTTCTTTGACAAGATGGTTTTGGGTTGCTTGGACATTTCTTGAGTTGCAGCCCGATGCACCTAATGTAGTGGTGCCATCACCACCAGCACCCCTGAACTATAGGAGGCTCTACCCCTGTCAATATTAATACCTAAAATAGCTGATACAAAATATATATTGCACGGATGGTGCAAACATATACATTGCACTTTGAGATGATAATAAACATATAAATATACTAGTGATGCAAATATATAAAATGCTCTCAATTATTGCATATCTATATCTCAAAGTTGTATCTGTTAGATTAGATATATTTAAATTTTAACAAGGAAATCTAGTTTTGATATATGCATTGCAGCATTAATGAAAATGTCTGATTCAACCACCCACTACCTCAAGTTTTCCATAAAGAAACATAAAGTCTTTACAATTTTTGCTACAAGTCTTCACATCAATATTTGCTTACTAATATTGATACCTCAAATGGATGATATAAAATTAAAAATGCATTGCATGGAAGATATATATATATATATATATATATATATATATATTCTTGCGTGAACACAATTTTACTATTTATTGTGAGTGTGGGAAAAATGACATGATAAATTTATACTAACACAAGAATATATCTACAAAAAATGCAATGCACTAGTTTGTGAAGCTCATAGCTCAATTTAGCTTAGCTCACAATTAGTTAAGAAAAATTCTTGTGTGGTTCATTAGGATTGCCACGTAGGATTATGTTTCTTCCACTCAAATAATACCATGTAGTGTGGGACCTACCACTTAAAGTTTGATTTTGAATTATTAACTCTAAATATGGTTAATTTTTTTTAAAATATTTCTGTAAATTAAAACTGTGATTTTTTTTCTTATTTTTGTTACTAATATTATTGGTTAAAAATGAATTTAATTTTTGTATACGGATGGTGTAAAATTTTTTTACATCATCGTAATTATATAATTCCATTTACATGGTTTTTTAAGTAGTAAATGTGAAACTTACATGATTCAATAATGTGACAATACATAATTCAATGACATTTACAATGTCAATATATAGAAATTCAAACTCAAATTTATTTTTATGGTTAAAAAGAAAAGGAAAAAAGAAGAGGATGTTCTGAGTTCTGTCTCCATCAATTTCGTTTCTGAAGATTGTGACATTGCCTTCTTCGCCACCATCTTCGGTTAAAGCTGTGGTGCAAGCTCCAGCGGTAAAAGATTCAACATCATTGCCACTGCCACAATGCCACCACTATCAATTCTGGTGAGTTCTCCTCCTACTCCAATGGACACTCAACCCTAACGAAGCATGGTGTGCCGCCACCGTCGCCAGCACTGGCATTGTTAGGCCTTCCTCCGTTGCTGACTGTGACGTTTGACAAGAAACATTATGCTCTCCTTGTGCTTTTGGCTCTAGTTTTAAATTTGCATCAAATATGTGGTCTATGAATGTAGATTCAAATCTAAGGATTGAGATGAGATTGAATATTCATTCTTACTCAACACAAGCTTTCTTTCACATTTGCTTTGTGTTCTTGAGTTCAAGTTCTCACACTTGGTGGTACTCCATTGAGGCACCTTATTTGTTCAAGATTGAGGAGTTTGTACATTTTTGTCAAACATGGCTAAGCTCCAGTATGTCAAATGGGTAAAAGTCGAAAGAGTTTGCTCAGATTGTATATATTCCCCACTTTCCTCCAAATAGGGTGGTCCGAGGCTTTGGATTCAAGAGTGATATGTAACATCCTAACAAAGTTGTCATCCTTTAAAGAAAGAGAGAGGGCACTCAAGTCTCTTATATGGGAAGCACATTCTTAGTTAAGTGACCCAAATGGGGTAAAGAAAGAGAGCATTGAAGTTTCTAGATGAGAGGTAGATGCCTCTCACATGTAAGAGACTTGAGTGCATTCTCTCTTTCTTCAAAGTATGACAACTTTGCTAGGATGTTGCATATCACTCTTGCATCCAAAGCCTTGGACCTCCCTATTTGGAGGAAAGTGAGGAGCATATGTACAATTTGGGCAAGCTCCTTTGCCTTTTGCACAATTGACACAATGGAATGGAGCTTAGCCATGAGAGATTTGGGAGAGATGTACAAACTCTTCAACCTTGAACAAAGAAGGTGCCTCAATGGAGTAGCACCAAGTGGTGAGAACTTGAACTCAATTACATAGAAGGCAATAGATAAAGAAAGCTATAGATTTGTGTGTTGAGTAAGAATGAAAAAACTTGAGTTCTAATTATTAAATGCACAGAAACTGATTTATATATAATGCTCAATGTGAGCAACTAAGCTAACAATCACTAATCTAATTAATTAACCATAAATAACAGAACTAGTTAAATAGATACAGTTACAAAACTAATTAATAGAATGAGCTTCAAAAACTGATTAATTAATTGCGAGCTAAGCTTAAACTAAGCGATGAGCTTCACAAATTAGAGCACAAGTTTTCCATGTCATTTTTATACTTACTTACAATAAAAGTGGGTCACACTAGTTTTATACAAGATACATTTTCTTATTTGAGCTCCATCATCTTTAATGTGAATGTGCGCCAAAATAATATGATAAACTTGTTGTCACACAAGAATATCTATATATATATATATATATATATATATATATATATATATATATATATATATATATATCCATGCAATGCATTTTTAGTTTTATATCACTTGCTATCAATATTAGTAAGCAAAATTTCATGTAAACATTTGTGGCAGAAATTGTAGAGACCTTATGCTTCTTTTTGTGAAACTATTGAGGAAGTGTGTGGTTGAATCAAACATGTTTATTAATGTTGCAATGCAATATCAAAACTAGATTTCCTTGTTAGAATTTAATAAATATATTTAATCTAATAGATACAATTTTGAGATATTGATATATAATAATTCAGAGCAATTTATATATTTGCATCACTATATATGTTTATTATCATCTCACAGTAGGAATGAAAATTGCTACTCTATTGATAGGGCATCCTACCTTGCATGGGTCGGGTTTTAAACCCATCTCACATGGGGCGGGGAGGCACCTTGGGGGGTGTAAGTCTCTACTCTATTGATAGGGCATCCTACCTTGCATGGGTCGGGTTTTAAACCCATCTCACACTTGGGCAGGGAGGCACCTTGGGGGGTGTAAGCGTATAAGACTTACACCCATCAATAATTTTTTATATGAAGTGATGACGTATTTGTTGTAATTCAAATGATCATGTTAAGCTTATTTCTTGCTACTAAGGATTTTCTTATTGTTTTCTTAATATTGATGATTACTACTGTGAAATTTAAATATTGTTATTGGTTATACTTTGTATATACGATTGTGTTTTATTTATTTGATTTCTTATTTATTATTTTCTTGAAACTAATTATTTTATATGTTTATTAGATTTTACATTAGTTTTATAGTTTCTTTTTTTGCAAATAGCAAGGTGAGATGGGTACCCGTGGGATGAATGTGGATCTAATAGGGGCAGGACAAGTTGAGACCAGTATTAATAAAGTGCGAGACAGATTGAGTTGGGTTAAAATCCCCCATTGCCGTCTCTATTTCAAAGTGCAATGTATACTCTCGCATCATCCGTGTACTACATATTTTATATCACCTATTTGAAGTATTAATATTGGCACATGCAGAGCCTCCTAGTATAGGGGTGAATGGGTGGCGACGTCCACATTTTGATCGTTGGACAAAAAAAAGCATTCTTTCCTCTCTCTGGAATCAATTAAAATATTGGACAAATATGTAGTTTTATTTTTTTTGGTAATAATCTGTAGTTTTATTTAACTCATGATAATTATCATTTTAATTTTTCTCACCTAATTAATATTCACTTTCCATCATCTTTTGTCACCTAAATTTAAAATTCAAGAAATATTATTATATGGAATATGTAAACCCATTTCAATATAATTTTTTTAATATATACGCATGAAATTAAATTAAAGAGAATTAACAAATGTTTTAATTCATTATCAAACGAATTAAATTTTTGCAGACTTTATTAAACAAATTTGCTTTTATGATGGTGTGAGTTTACTGGATTTTTAATATGTGATTGTATGTGTTGTTCAAATGTTATTGAAATTTTTTATTTGCAAGTAAACAATTCATGAAATTTTAAATCGAATTTCTTCTTAGAACATGGTTTAGCATTCTTTTATTAGTTTAAATATTTTATGAAAACTTATATATATACCAAAATGGATTAGATTTTATTTTATGTAAAGTAAAATGAGCTAAGAAATTTTTTAGAAAACGGTCTTTTTGAACAAAATAAATGTGAGTATGAAAAGTGTCATTTTATTTTCCACACCACCTTAGTTAAGGAGTATAAAAACCCTCGGACTGCATTTGCAACCGTATTGATCAGATTTGCCATAGTTTTATCTTGGGCGGTGTGGAAAATGGTAGGAAAATTCATCTTGTGGATGAGAAAAAATTCTGCAAACCCACGGAAGCTCGGGTCTGGGGTTCAGAACAGCTTAAGGATATCAAGTTATCAATAATTCTTTTATGATGACACTTGGTTGGAGTCTTATTCGCCGTCGGTCTAGGCTTTGGGTTCAGGCCTTTCAAGCTGAGTATTTTTGTTCTGATCATCCTATTTTGAATGGTAAGAGGAAATGGGGGCTTCTAATGCTTGGAGGGGATGGTATATGTTTGGCAAGATGTCTTGAATAATATTATTTGGCATGTGGGTAGTGGTCACTCTACAAAATTTTGGAAGGATTAACTCTTTGGGGATTTCTTTTTGGATGAACCAAGGGTCTAACTCTGGAAGCGATGGCTCATTCTCGAGGTGTGAGCTCATATTTGTGAGTCTTGTCTGGTTAAAAAACCCTCTTCATACACACGTCAAGAATCCCTAACTAGATGCTTAAGGAATTCGGCTAGCTACTAATTATGTTAGGTCTTGTGATTTCTCTTCTAGGCTTTCTATTTGCTTAATTTTGATGAAGATAACCTTAATAAAACAGAATGAACTTTAATTACAAAACATGCACATTTTTGTAATTGTTAGGCGAAATCATTAGAAGCCAAGGCAAAATGAAATCGTTTTTCTCTTAAAACCTTTCCTTTATCTTTGTATATTTCCTTTGATAAACTGTAAAGTGTGGCAGTTGGAGCTGGACAAGTGTAATCCGTACAGAAAATTCAACCTAAAAGGTAATGCTTGTTATATAACAAAATTGCACAACAAATGCAAACACACAGCTTATCATTATTAGATGTGATGAGTGAAGGGTTAATTAAAACCTAATAAATTTGATACTCTGCTGCTTAATTTTTTCAAAAGACCATTTCATCTTCTAAACCGATTATTTTAATTCAAATTAGATTGGTTAGGGACCAATGCGAATAGGTATCAGGATTGATTTAGAAATTTACGCAAGAAACATTTTTAAGTAGAAATGAAACAGGTGGTGTAAGCATAAATCATCACTGTTCGTTAGAAAGAAAAAGTACGAAATTTTTAGTGATAGTTCTAATTTCTGAATATAGCAGTGCCATCGGAGAAATCGAAGTGCACTAAAATCTATTTCAAAACCTGAAATTCTCGAGTGTCGAGGTGCTCGTGCCAAGCTCTTTTGAATTGTAATAAACAGCATAATCTCTCAACGTAGTTTCCTTGTAAAGGGGAGGATTATCTTTTGATAGCAACTCTTTTATGGGACTATAAACCCGGGTCAATGGTTCAAGATGGGTGGTGAAGAAGCATGTCATTGATATCCTTGGTCCTACATTGTTTGCTACAACTATATGCTTGGCATTCTTGAATTTGTCGTTAGAGATAAGCTGCAATACAAAAACATAAATTAAATCTTTTGAATCTTGTACCCAAAAAAAAAAGAATTCTTTGGAATCATTTTGATGCAAGAATATAAATTGAGCCCTTTTAACAGTTAAGTATGTCTAATTGGAAAAAAAAAATGAGGGATAATTTTTCATGATTGAGATTTGTCTTAGAGGTGGTCCACTTGAACACTCCAGCCGGAAGGATCTTTGTGTGCATGGTGGGATTCTGATTTTGTTCTCTCCTTCTCACTCTTCCTTCAAACTCACTATGTCTCTCTCTCTCTCTCCTTTTGCCAACCCCTTTTTCTTCATTTCTCCTAGTATTTATAGGCTCCCCTCTCCTCTCTTTCTCTCTCCTTCGGTGTTTCCAATTTCTGTGTTCCATCATGTAAACTCACCTGCTCCTGTCTTAAGCCCATACCTTGGCCCATGTGGCTGTCTCGTACACATGCTTTGTCATACCTAACGGCCCTATTTCCTTCATTTCAGTCACTCCTCTCTCCAGTGGCCCGCTTACCCCTTTTCGCTTGGCTTTCATCTTCTATGGTAGGTACATGCTTATCCTTTATCTTCCTCCACCCCAAACCATCTGTCGACCGCATCGACTAACACTCATCACATCTCCACACCTACTTAGCACTCCGCCTGACTACTTTGGAGTTGGGCACGCTTTGTAGTCCGTGCACTTTCTTTTGGTCATCCTTCTCAAAACATTAGCCCCCTGCCTAAGGCGAGGTCGGGAAATCCTCTCGGTCTAAGGCATAACTTCATTTTATAATAGCACTAGTACCTTACTCCATAAACATTGTTGATTGTTTCTTTTTCTGACCAAGCTTCCAATTCTATTTCCTTCCGCCTTTCCTTTCGCCACATGGACTATTTCCCATAATTTCTTTTGCTCGACACGTGCACATGTCCTCGAACATTCACCCCCACTTAAGGTGGGTAGAGGGAGACCATTGCATTAAATGCCATGTGACTTCCTTTTATTTGCCCATTCCTTATGCTTCGATCCATGTCTCTTCAGTCATCACATCATTTCTTCCACGTGTCGCTCGTCTATTGGCCGTAAGGAAGCGTCTAAGATGGCAACTCGTGAGCCCCTTTGAAACACTAGCCCCCTACTCATCGTAGGATGGAGGACATCACTGCTCTATATATGCTTAAACCTTCCTCTTCCCCAACCACCTCATTGCTTTGACCATCCGCCTACCCCATAGTCCTCTATGCAAATATCCACTTAACTCGTTTCCCTCCGCTTCGGCTTCCTTTTCATTCCCCTGCACCTCTTGAACGATAAATGAGACGAAATTTACCGCCTCATATTAGGCACACGACCTTCTTTCTCTTTGCCTTGGCCCTCTTTGTTCCTTTGACTCATGTGGCTATATTACCGTTTTGCCACCACCTCACCCTTCGTGATTCGGGCCACGTCAATCCGGCTATCACATCGTGGCCACGTGGTGTTTCCCCCTTGCCGCCCTTTTATCTCCCCTTTATTATTAACTGTTACTCACTCCTCCTTCTTTATTTCAAAACCTCAACGTAACCTCCATTTTCCTAGCGTTTCTCCTTCTTCTTCTTTGCTTCCTTTCTCTTATCCTCATATCTTCTCTTTTCTCTCCCTTACTTCCCAGCATACATCTCAACTCCTTTTTTTTTTTTTTTCTATTTGCTCCCTTTGGCTTTCTTCTGAGACGGCCTCCCCTAATGCTAATGACAGTGAATCGAAGGGGTATTCTCTTTCCCTTGAACACACGGTGACTGGTAGCTCCAATATGGCTGGGCAGGATGCCATAGACATGACGTCGTTGAGCAACCTCCTTCCCTCACTAATCAATGTAACTTCAGGCGAGTCTCGATTACAAGTTGGTTGTAGGCACTCCGTTCCCGGTCTTCCAATTCTCGTGGCAAGTGCCAGACCTGGAAGAAGAATCTAGCCCTCCAGTTTTTATGCTTCGGACTCCAGGGAGGACCTCTCGGCTACCACCCACATCTCATCCTAAAGACGACGTGGTTCTCCGTATCAAGTATCCAACACCGGTGGCACCTAACACTAACTTGGGTGATCCTTCTCCGTACGCATTTGAAGAGAGGTGAATTCCTTGGAACCCCTTGAATTTTGTTTGTCGCTCTAGTCAAACGGAGAATTGGGCCGAGTGGGTTAATGATATCTTCTCTCGGAGGTGGAGATTTATAGCACGGTTGGAGGCAGTGGGCATGAGGATGCCGTTTATCAATCATCTCGCCTTGGTGTGATTAAACGCTTAGGTGATGTGGAATTGCTAGTTCAGAGGTGGAGCTATCTCACCCATACCTTTGTCACCGCTGGGGGTGAATTTACCCTACCCTAGAAGATGCTCACATTATGTGGAAGTTGCCTTGCTTTGGTAACTTTAGCTTTTGCGAAAACTCTCTTCCTGATATCGCCTTGGCCGCCAAGTACCTGAAGAATGAGGTGGCGGAAAGTCCTGGCTATGCGCAAACCTTGCCCCTCAAAAGCTTAAGTCTCAAGCTAAGGAAACATATGTTGGTTACATTCATTATTTTTTGGTTACTTTGAACAGACCAAAGTCAGATCAGGAGAAATTATGGAAAAGCATCGAGCGAGCTTTCACTACAAACACCATCACGGAGCTCCAGGTGTTGATAGCTTTCCTGGTTAGATGGGTATGTCTTCCTTGGCCCCTCTCCTGAGTTTGTGAGCCCAAGAGTATACTTCTTCGATAATGTTGGCGGGGGGTCCGCCTCCCTTTGGCCTCTATGTTCTTGTTGGGTTTATATGCCGATTGGACCAAGTTCAAAAGCAAATGGTAATTTCACATGGTCACTTTCGTTAAACGCTTCTTGGACACCACATTTCTCTCCTTATTCCTCTTTGAGTGCTTCAAGGTGTACAGCTCGCCTCGCTGGTCTCCGCATGGTTTAGGAGTGGTGATCCTAATTTCTTAGACCCCGATTATAGGCCTGGTGGGGAGTCAATAAAAGGGGGCAAGTCTACTATGCCACTAAGCCATGTGCTAGATGATGAAGATAGTTTTATCTTTCGACCTCACTTAACCTTCTCAGTTTGAACGTCCTCCTGCGTCTATGATCAATCTTATGCAAATGAGTGAACTTCTCTAACCCTCCTTCTGAAGGTATTTACAATTTTTGGTGTTTGGCTTGTGAGGTGGGTACCTTGCTAGGATATGTTATGCGGGATCATCTCAGCAACTTGGGCGGTTATGCTTTCACTTTCTTATCCGTCCTAATCATGTCATTTGTCAACTCGGTGGGACTTGATGCCTTTGGACACAACCTTTGCTCTTCTACCACCTGAGTTTATTGTCCATTTATTGTACCTGGTTGATCCCCTCAGATTTGTATCCTAATCTCAACTTGGTTCCCTATTTAGGCAATGACGTGGGTGCCTCCGAGGAATGGTATGCTTATTGGGAATCTTTAATGCAGGACCTTAGTGAGGCGGAGCGGCCTCTAAAGCGTCCTCGACCTAGTTGTCTTTTTTCTATCCTCAAGTTAGACCTCTATTATTCATTGCTTCCCATAGGGAAAGGGAAACGGGTCTCGATCGCGCACAGACCAAAGTGCTAAGCACCTTAGGGTAAGGGTTACTTTTGGCCCTTCCCAAGATGTTGTCCGCGTTCCACCTCTTCCATCGAGGCTGATTTCTTCTCGTACGCGTGCCTCTACTCATCCCACGGTTCATGGCGCACGCCTTCTAAGATTACTCTACCTTCTCTTCCTCCTTTAGGCATGGCCGCACTACTTCTGTTCCTCGTTCTGGCGGTAACTCTATCTACCAAACTTCTCCATTGATTCCTGATTCGCAGGTTCATTAGGCAATAATAATTTGCCTATGCTTTGTCGTGTTATGCATATTCATCTATTTGTTTATTTATTATTATTATTATTATTATTATTTTGACCTTGGCTCTTCTCTTTCTCTTTTTTTTCTTTTGTTTTAGGGACACCTCAGGATACCTCTTCCAAGCTTAATCTCCTTCACTGTGGCACATGGCTCACCTCGAACTGGCTGATGAGGTTCCTGGAAGCCCAAGTGTTGATATGAGTGAGGTTCGTTTTACCATTGACACTGCCACTAGCCCCGGGACCTCCTTCAGGTAGTGCGCGTTGCTCAGGGATCCTAGTCTTGTAGTGACCATAGGAGAAACTAATGCTCCTTCTCCTATGGCCTCTTTCTGAACTAGATCTCCGAGGACCGTGCCCAGTTATTGAACCCTCTCCAGTAATCCTGGGGCCGATGTGGCTAGCGTAGATGTTTTTATTCTAGCAAATGAGGGTGTGTCATGCGGGACAACTATCTCGTCGGGTCTAGGTTCGTATGTCCCCTTTCTTTATAATTTTTGCATCCTATTTTGCACATGAGGAAATTCTTACTCGTTCCCTCTTTAAAATTTCTTCTCATTAGTCACTGCCCCACTCCCCTATTTTTTTTTTTTTTTTAGGTGGTGAACCAAGAATGCCTATTTCAGAGGTTGAGGCTCACCTTGTTGATCTTTGTTACCTGCTATCTTCTGAGTTTCGAGCGTTTTGGTTCCCTTGTAGCCGTCCATGCTTCTTACTATTCACATGGCTCATCATGGTGCGGCGTATGTTGTTTTGGGGGAATTTATCATTTTAGTGAAGCAAAACTCCCTTCATTCTTTGGCTTCCTCTCTGCGTGATGAGTTTTCATTTTTAATGGGCGCCATGCACGCCTTCACCTTTGATCCTACCTGGCTCAGCAAGATGGAAGACCAAGTTTTATCCCCCTTAATTAACTCGTTGCTTGGGGTTTTGTCCCGTGTCACTCCAGAAAAGGATGATGCTCTCCTGGAGATGAAGTTTGTTTGCTGAAATCTCCACCTGAAGGAGTCGCTATCTATGGCAGAGGCTTCTCATTTCTCCTAGTCTGAAAAGTATGATACGTTGGCGAACGAGGTAGCTAAGCTTATCGTGGCGGTGGATGCTCCTCTTTTTGATTTCTAGGCACTTGTGCTTTTTGTAATTTTGTTTGGTTATGTAAATAGCAACCAATGACTTTTAATACATTATGTAAATAGCCACGATGACCTTTTAATACATTATATTTTAGTGCAATAGGTGAAGTACATATTTATCAATGTAGTTCATTCTTATTGAAATTACGGTGGATGTGAGCTACTATGATCTTGTAAAAGCGTGCTCAGATTTTTACTCATGATTAAGAAGTCTTAGATATATATATATATATATATATATATATATATATATATATATATATATATATATATATATTTTCTTTCAAAACTATGGTATAGCCTTGCGTATAATGCGGCGGTCGCTGGTCGGGTAAAAGTCATTATTCCCTAAGCGGTGTTATCACCAAATGGTAGTTTAGGCTCGCGCACCACGGCGGGGCGGGCATGTGTGGGCGATATTGGTTATCACCAAGTAGTGGTTTAGGCTCGCACACCATATGACGGCGCGGGCACGTGCGAGTGATGTCGATTATCACCAAGCGGTGGTTTAGGCTCGCACACCGCACGACAGTGCGGGTACGTGCGCGATATTGATAAAGCATTATTTTAGAATCATCCCTTTATTATTCCACCAAAGGTAAGCCCCTATGTTTCATTTGGATTATGACGGATAGGCCTCATTGACATCATGTGACCAGCAAGTGTGGTACATCATTAGTGCATAAGAAATCTACATACAATCGTTCAGAGACTGATAACCTAAAACATAATACTTCTTCAACAAGCTAGGAACTTGAAATAGGGTGCGCTAAAAGAGTTAGAAATTTAAACATAGTACTTCTTAATAAATTGAAAATTCAAAGGACTTATCTTCTTGTCATTGCTAGGGTTGATCAAGGTGCAGGTATCTGTTGGGTTTCACTGTCTCTATTATGTATGGCCCTTCCCATTTAGGTGCCCATTTTGAAATGCGCTGATTTCTCAAGACGGTCTGTTGCCTTAGCACAACGTCTCCTTCTTCAAGCATCCTTGGTTTCACGAGCTTCTCGTAGGCCGCGATGACTTTCTTCCTATATGTCTGGGCGATTCAGCTGCATTTTCTCTTCTTTCCTCTATGAGTTCTCCGCTCTATAGCGATCCTCTCCCCTACCAAGGCGCATCCTTGTTGAGGGCACTATAACTTTGGTAGGTAGCATTACTTCTGCTCTAGTTGTGCCATGTCTCGTTGTGCGATAGGCCCATAAATCTAGTGAGAGGTATTCATTCCATTCCTTGTTCGTGTCTTGCACCATTTTCGTCAAAATTTTTATTAGCGCTTGTTTGCTACTTTTGCCTGCCTTCGATTAGGGTGGTACGGGTGGACTTGTCGTGTGAAATCTTGTAATGCTACAGAGGTCTGCTACACGACAATTAATGAAGGGCATTCCATTATCCGATATGATTCGTTTCGGTAGTCTGAAACGACAAATGATGTTATCTTTCAAGAATTGCACAACTATTTTGGTCTTGGCCTCCTTGACTGCTACGGCTTCCACCTACTTGGTGAATTGTTCTGTTCCCACTAGGATCCACTTCTTCTTCCTCAATGGTGGGGTGATTGGTCCCACGAAATCAAAGCACCAGGTATGGAATGGGTATGGCGAAAATGTGGGATATAAGCTCACCATTGGGGCGTGAATTCTATCGGCGTGTTTGACACGTCTGACATTTCTTGGTGATGGCCATGGAATCCAAGTCGATTGTGGGCCAGAAGTAGCCCATCCTGAATCTCCGTCGCCAACGCCCTCCCCCATGATGCCTCCTGCATTCTCCTTCATGGATAGATCTCAACACCTTTCGCTTTCCTCCCTCCTAAGCACTACGTGAGCTCTCCGGAGAGGCTCCTCTGTACGGCTCTCTGTCTACAACCTAGCATCTTTCCACCTTCCTTCTCAAACCCTTGGCCTCATTAGGGTCCTCAGGCAATGCCCTTTGCTCAAGGAACTCCACCAAGGGGCACCTCCAATCTTCCCCAACAAAGTTCACCTCTTCTTTTTTTTCTTCACTACACTCCTCATTTTTGTTACACCTCGTTGCCGTCCTTCTTCATACTAGGCCAATAGTATCCTAGCCTTTGCATTTTCCTGTGTAAACTCCCCTTTGTATGCCATAAATCTCATCATGCACTTCTTTCATTTTCTCTTTTCCTTCTTTATTTACGACACACCGTATGAGCAATCCTTCCGCCTCTCTCTTATACACCCTTCCCGAATGGATCATGAATCCTTGTATTGCCTTTGAGCATAGTGCACCTCCTTGCTGCAACTGGCGAAGCAAGGGCATGCACTAATCATCTTCTCCCATGTTTGTTTCTCCGCTGTTCTATCCTGGGTTATCGTTCTTGTCAATGACAATCACTTGGTTGAGCTTTTTTCTCGCACCCAGCATCACTAGCGCATTCGCCTCTCGGTTCCTTGCTCTCAGGACATGCACGCATTCTATCTGAACAAAATTCTTTATCAAATCTAGAGCCTTCTCGCGATACACACTAATGCAGGCTCCTTGACACCATATTCACCTTGCAACGCTTCAGAATTAGGTTAGAATCACCTCTTATCTGGAGACTATTTAACCTAAGGTCAACACACTTCTGGAGCCCCTGGATTAGAACCTCATATTCCACCTCATTATTGGTGCATGGGAAGTTAAGCTTGTAGCTGGCGATTACTTCCCGCCTATCCTCAATACCCACTTTAACACCTATTCCTCCATCCGGTTGTAATGGGGCTCCATTGAAGTATAACACTCCTTTTATTAAAGTTTCACACGTGTCAACCTTTATAAGATCATCTATCAGATGTACTTCCACTACAGCTCCTCAAAAAGGAGCACCATCATATCAACAAGTGCCTGACTCTTGATCCCTAGGGGGACTACCTCGATATCAAACTCGTTGAGCATAGGCCCATCTTGCTCATCCTTCGAGACGTGCCATGGTGACGAAGCAAATAATGAAATGCAGGTGCCTTAGAGATGAGATGGACTTGATGACCCATGAAATAATGCCTAAAATTCTGTGCCGCGTACACAGAGAAGGCAGTGCCTCGTGTGACGGGTACTTCTCCTGAGGTCCTTTTAAGCTCCTGCTAATGTAATATCCTGGCCTTTCTATTCCCTATTTTTCTTGCGCTCTCAGTCCACCAACTGATGTGTTCGTCGCTGTGAAGTATAGAAGTAATGGCTCCACTTGGATGAGCGTCATCATGACCTGAATAGATGTCAAAATGCTTTTAATCTTGTCAAATGCTTCTTGATTATGTGGTTGCCAAGTGAAGGCGGCCTTTCCTTTCAATAATTCTCTAAAGGGGAGATAAGTTCTACTAGAGACGGGATAAATCGCCTAATGTACCCTACTTCCCAAGAACCCCTATAGCTCTTTCAAATTCTTAGGCTACATATCTCTTTGACCGCCATTACCTTACTTTCTTCTGACACCCTCATTATGTACCCAGAAACCTAAGAACTTCCTTGAAGACACCCAAATGCACACTTGAGCAGGTTCATTTTTAACTTGAACATTCTACCTTTCAAACACCTACTCTAAATCTCTCAAATGTTCCTCTTTCGCCTGGATTTGACCACTAGATCGTCCACGTAATCTTCCAAGTTCCTATGTAGCATGTCATGGAAGATTGCGATCATTGATTGGTAGGTGGCACCTGCTTTCTTTAATCGGAAGGGCATCACCACGTAGAAGAAGTTCCAGAAGGGAGTTTGGAACGGTCTTCTCCACATCATTTCTCCATGCGTATCTAATTATACCCGCTAAACCTATCCATAAATGAAAAATGCTCGTGACCCCCTGGCGTCAACCAAGCCATCTATGTTTAGTAGTGGGAAGTCATCTTTTGGAAACGCCTTGTTGAGGTCCTTGAAGTCAACACAACATCGAATTTGTCCACTCTTCTTCTTTGTTGGCCAGCCATTCGGGATGTTGAATGGGCTTTATGGACCCCGCCCTCAGTAACTTATCCATTTCTTTTTATCTTCAACTCTACATCGGGGTGAATTTTCAGATCCCCTGCTTCACGGGGTTGCCCAGGCTTGAGTGCTAGGTTATGTACTACCAATGAAGAATCTAGCCTTGGCATTTCATCGTACTCCAGGAAAAGATGTCTCTGAACCTTTGCAATAAGTCCACTAACTCTATTTTTTCTTCCTTAGAAAGCATTTCATCAATGAAACTGGTCGCGGTTGTGTTTCATTCAAGGGTTCTCGCAGTACCCTTTCAGATTCTCCCTTGCGGCTTCGATGTGTGTTGCAATGTAGGGGCCGCCTCATGTACCTCCCTTGTGATATTTGCATTGATCTCCATTTCGCTACTCCGGGGCTAGCCATTTGTGAATTCTCTCGCTAACCCTCGAATCCCTATAAGATCTTCCATATACCGCCCCGTTGGGGTTACTATCTTCTCCACACTTCTCCTTTTTATCTCCCTTATCTCTCCTTGCAGCCTGTTCTTATGCTTGAGTTTGCAGGAGACACCGCTCTGTCTCTTTTCTCACTCCTTTTTCTCGTACTTCCTTACTCGTCATGTCTTCATCCCCTCTTTCTTTCATAGGACGGGGAGTCCCTGTAAGGGCAAGTTGCTGGTTCCTGGTGTAGACTAATCATTGTAGAAGGCAGCCTCTATTAGGTAGCTTTCATCCTTATCAAACGGGGACTTGGTAGGTAAGATCTCTATGTCCCTTCCCTTGTGGCATGCTTTAATACATGGTGTAGGGTGGAAGGTACGCAGCCATGGGTGTGTATCCATGGCCGCCCAAGCAATATGTGGTAGCTAGGCATTGCCTCTATAACCTGGAAATCGTCAATTGATTTTATCGGCCCTACCTATAGCGCCACCCTTATTATGCCCACTCCTCGAACGGCCTTCCCTTGAAAGATGCTTAGTAATAAATCGGTCGGATGCATCCTTTCCTTTGCCAAGTCCAAGGCCTCAAAACCCTCTGGGCATTATGTTGACCCCTTAACCGTTCTGCTTGCGCTTCACTCTTCACCCCTCCACTATCGCTTCCACATAAAGCAGTCTATTGTGTAGAGGTACCTTCTTGTTGCTTCCATCTGCGCCTCCTCATCAAATGCTAGTTGTTTTAAGGTGCTCACCACTTTATCTTGAGTATGCCTCCGCCAACATTTCTTGTATCATGCACCTTAGGCCAGTCACCACGTCTTCCTCAAAATCCATGGGTTCCACGTCGTGTCGCTCGCTGTCACCACATGTATCGCTTGTCGAGGCAACGACTGGCTATGGTTCCTGCTATTTTCCTGTGGTAGGATTATTCTACTCGCCATTCTCTCTCTTTGAAATTTTCTTCGTACCTCTCTAGTCTATAGGCCCATGGGTGCATGAGTCATGGACGTAATGGAAGCTGGCATCTCTTTTTTCTCTTCGTGAACTGCTTGTGTTCTCCGTGGGCTTGATCAACCCCTCTCCTATCTAAGCGTCAACTAACTCGCACGCCTTCTTCCTGGCAATGGGATCTCGGGAAACACTTGGTAGGTCTGGCTTCACCCTGGACCGCATACGCTGTGGCCTCGCATACCCCTCTGCTCGTCCCTTCCTCTTAGGTAATTCCTGTTGTCTCTTCCTGCCCTGGTTCCTCCTTCTCTTACTCATCCCCTAGTCGCCTGAACTTCGTACACGGCCTCCTTTCCTTTAGGTCTTTTTCCTTGGCCTTTGAGTGACTTAGTAACACCATTGCCTCTCCTCAATAGTTTGGCAAAAGTGAAGATCCTACTCATTTGAAGGAACAACCTCCAAGCCATCTTCTATATTTTTTATGCAACCGTACACCAAGTCAGCTTTAGGGAGCGTCTCTTACACTCCAGGACTTTATCTCTATATCGCTTGATGAATACCGCCAAAGGCTTACCCCATATTGCTTCATCCTCCCAAGTCCATTACATGGACTTTCCTTTCCTCCTCAAGGAACTTGCTACAAAAGTTCAGTCATATCTTCCCATGAATGCAGAGACCTTAGTTGCAACTTGGTTTCCAGGTAAAAGCCCTTCCACTAGAGACTTTGAGAACTCCTTCAAACACAACTCCTTACTCTCCCTATACACTCCCAAGTCATCCATAAAGGCCATCAAATGCTCTCGAGCACTTCAGATCCATCAAACTTGTGGAAAGTAGGCGTGATACCCAACAAGGTAAGGTGTGCATGCGATGTGCGTGGGTAAGGAGGGTCTAGATCATATTATTTTACTCTATTCCTTTTTCTCTCCTCTAAAAGCCTGAGTACCTCTTCTTGGGTCACCCATTTTTACTTTTCTATACCCTTTCTTGGATGGTTTTCCCTTGGCGGCACTCACGGCAACGCTACGTGTTATTCGGTCTTTTTATACCCTTCCTCCATCCCTAATAATACGCCGCCTGTGTTCCTTCTTTCCGACTCCTACTCCCTATAGCCTCGAGAAGGTGATCCCATACCCTCCTTGGAATAATACCGTGATGATAGACCCTCTCTCCTTGGTACCCTCTAGAGCTGAACTATGGAAAGAGTCGCGTTCATAACTCCATCCCTCTAATGTCGAGTGCTGCCCCTTCTCCTCCGATGAAGCATCCTCAAAACGGGGAGAAAATGAAGACCCAGCCATCCTTTTCACTATTGTTCCTTGCGGGCTCCCAATGGAGTCACCAAATGTTTTAGAGTTGGTCTGCTTGAACACTACGAAGCGAAAAGATCTTTGTGTGCATGGCGGGATTCTCGTTTTTGTTCTCCTTCTCGCTTTTCCTTCAAACTCACTATGTCTCTCTCTCTCTTTTTGCCAACCCTTTTTCTTCATTTCTCCCAGTATTTATAGGCTCCCCTCTCTCTCTTTCTCTCTCTTTCAGTGTTTCTTACTATTTTCGTGTTCCATCATGTAAACTCACCCGCTCCCATCTCAACCCATACCTTGGCCCATGTGACTGTCTCGTACACATGCTTTGTCATACCTAATGGCCCTATTTGCTTCATTTCAGTCACTCCTTTCTCCAGTGGCCCGCTCACCCCTTTCGCTGGCCTTCATCTTCTCTGGTAGGTATATGCTTATCCCTTATCTTCCTCCACCCCAAACCATCTGTTCGATCCATATCGACTAACACTCGTCACACCTCCACGCCTACTTAGCACTCCGCTTGATTGCCTTGGAGCTAGGCACGCTTCATGGTCCATGCACTTTCTTTTGGTCATCCACCTTCAAAGCAAGGTTCATTTGTAATTTTACATGTAACATCCTCCCAAGTACAACCTCATCCTTAAGTCATGGTATCATACTCGAGAGTTGTTACCTATAATTTGCGGACATTTCTTAATTATTTATAGCAAGAATCAGTTGAATAATGTATTAACTAACTCATGATTCTATTAAAATATATAGCAATTAACAACGTATTTATTTAATACAATTCAAGTACAAAAGGAAGCTCTTCTAAGAGCTTTATAGTACATATGTTATCTTTTATATTTATAGACATATGCATATACTTAAGTACAACAGACACAGCTTTCTGCTACTAACTACTTCAAATTCCACTTTATTCTTTCCTGTAGCAACCTCACGTCTTCTAGATCAACCTGGAAACGACACAAGAAAACAAATACATAGGGGTGGGAATTCTAAAATTCTTAGTAGGCGTCCCAAAACATATACTAAAATTCGTATCATCGTCATCGTCCCAGCCATTTCGGTTTATTAAGAAAAAGGTGATCATGCATTACATAATAAATGTTCATTTCTAAAGTTCAAAATCAATCTTTCCGAAGTGGGTTACTTTTAAAAAATCAATCACTTAGTATACATTTATCATGAGCTCATAATCATAGTAAATAATGGTAAACAAAATTATTCAATATGATACAATTATGTAGATGCCAAATATAGGGAAATTATCTTTAACTGCCCTTGATCTATCTCTATTTTCCCTGAACAAGTCGAAAAGGATCCCATCTCTTTCTATTTGTCCTCGACAAGTCGAAGTTGAAAGGATCTCTGCTCTCTCTATTTGCTCTCTACAAGTCGAAAGGATCTCAACCCTCTCATTTGCCCTCGACAAGTCGAAAGGATCTTATGTTGCATTATTTTCCCTTGACAAGTCAAAGAGGATCTCATGTTTCTTTATTTTCGTTGACAAGTCAGCGAGGATCTCATGGTTCTTATATGTATAGAACTTAATTCAATATATCATTCACTTTTCTTTTTCCAAATGCATGCATAAAGCACATATAGGCATTTATTCACAATGTGATTTCAATCATTCCTCATAAACCAACCTTTAAGTCACTAGCATGCATTCATACACAATATACTTGAACCAAATGTCATTATATCATCAAATCAATACTTGGATTCAATTCCAACATATTGGCAGATTTCACAACTTTGTAGCACAAATTTATTTGCACATCAAACAATCAATTCAGGGGCTATAACAATTACCCAAGACACTTCAATATGTTTACAAGGTTCCATAAAAATTTCAGAGCAAAAAGATTTCTCTAACTAAGTTAACAAAATTAGACAAATTTGGATGTCAACAATCCCTGTTAAAGCCAACCGCCATAGTCCCCAATTTTATTACCCAATCAAATGAACATATTACGTCATACAAAAATTCACAGTTGGACTCCAATATGTCCTCAACACCCTTTAAAAATTTCAAGTGACAAATCAATCATTTGATGTGGTAATAAAATAGCTTAAGTTCCAATAATCAAGACAGCATGGGTACTATTTCCTTTCTTGATTTTTTTTAAGGCATTAGGAGTCAAAAAGGAGCTCAAGAAAAATTGTGGAACTGGCCTAGAATGTTAGCTTCCACATATAATTTTTATATCTCATAAAAACATCCACAAATATATCAGAAAATTCACGATTCACAACCTACAGTACAAATTCAGAATTTTAGCACATGCTTCAAAACTTGTTTTGCCAAAATGAGTTTTCTAACATCATCCAAACACTCCCCCAAAATTCATACATCAATATCCATATATCATCAACCAATACAACTAAGAATATTCAGCCCAATCAGTAAGCAAACTAGAAAAACAAATTTGAAGTAAAAGAGGTTTAAAATGCTCTACTTTTGGTGCTTAAAGGATTCTTGGCTCCAAGTTACTCCAAGATTGATCCCTTCCACTTCATAGTGCCCAAATCACACCCAAAACCTTATGAAATCAGTGAGGAAGTAAGGTATCAAGGTGAGGATTGATGGAGATTTGAGATTTTAATCGATTAGATTTGTAGGTATTGATGTGTGGAATAACTATGATGAAGGAAGTTTGTGATTTTATCAAGTTTAGGCTAAGAGTTTAGGCATTTGAATGAAAGCTTGAGCTCTCTTGAAATGGGAATGGAGACTACACGAAAATGAGCTTGAAGAAGAAGAAATTTTGGCTTCAAGGAGAAGATTTGGTGGCTTTAAGTGGTTTAGATTAGGTTGTAAGAATTGTTTAATATAAAATCTATACTCTTTGACCAAGAAAACAAGATGAATGACTAAAATTTGATCTTGTAATTCAAGATTAAATCGTAACCTTACACTTGGCTCTAAAGGATAAACATTATCCCTTTACAAAGATCAAACTATCTTTCGATGTTAGAAATCGTACACGAAATTTTACCGAACGGGTAAAACACCATACCCAGGTAGTCAAACATTATCCGAAAATTAATTCTAGGTATGACTTCTCTTTCCTTATCATTTCTAATATTAACTCTCTTTTTTCTCGTCTCGGGCATTTCCTGGTCCAGGAGAGGTTTCGGCTTTCCTGACGAGATGGTGAGGCTCACAAGGTTACTATTCATCCCAGTCCAGATTTTTTTTAATATGTCCGTTGGGCTATCCTCATTATTGCTAAACTGTCAAATTTTTGAAATTATGACTAATAAAGCTCAAATTAATTTTTAAATAATTTTTTGGGGTGTTACATTACATATAAAACTAAATGAAGTTTGGACAAACTTGAATGATCCAACTGTTCATGAAGAAGTTTTGGGGAAGTCAAGGCTACATAAGACATAGATGAAGTTGTTCAGAAGATAATAAAGACCTTGCGACTCATGTCCTATGCCAATCATCTGTCTTATACCATGCTCCCAAAAGAATCAGAATCAAAGGTTACCGAACAATTAAGAGATTTGGTAAGTTGGTTTAAGGATATCATCAAATTAAATGGACATCCAGTATATAAAACAGACTGCAAATTCATGGATTGTGTAGGTGAAACATGCTCGATTCCTTTGGCAGTTACTTTTGAACCATTAGCTAACGTAATAAAATGAGGATATTTTGGTAAAGATAATGAGGTGAATAAAGATCTATTACCAGCAATGTAGTCAGAAGCACCTGAATCAATAATCCAAGAATTTTGATCATTACTAGATTGAGATATGCAAATTATGAGCACCTGTAGCGGTAGAAGCTTGAGATTGATGAGCTATTTTCAATTGGAGATATTCTTGGTATTCATTATTTGAAAATTTTGAATATGAAATTTCAGATTTAGAGACGTTAACGATTTTCAGGAAACCGACCAAGTGAGTAGTATGTCTTTTGAGTATGGCCCATTCGTTTGCAATATGAGCATTGAGTTCAATCGCTTCGTCCCCTCGTCCTCCATGAATTCCACGACCTTTTCCACCATGATTAGATACCATGGCAGAAGTTTCCATTATGTTCTTACTTGCTTTAGGTGAAGGAACTTGCAACAAGTCTAGTTTTAAGCAAATTATCCATTGAGGGAACTTCTTGACTTTTTAACATCTGGTCTCGAACATGCTTGAAATCAGGATTCATTGCTTGAAGAACTAACACTACATAAAGATTATCTAGTTTACTCTTTATCGCTTCAGAGTATAGCCTCTAGAAATAATTTTAACTCCTCTCCTGCATATTGGGCTTGAGAGACTTAAGATATCATGTTATGATCAATTTGAATTAAAATAGCCAACTTTTTTAGTAGCATCATACAATTGTCGAATTTCATTGGCAAAAGCACTTTTAGCCTTCTCCCAAAGAGTATGACAGGTCTTGAAAGCTCTGACGTTAACTAGAACACTTGGCTCTCAGACTGCAACAATAGAGCACATAGTTGGTAATCATATTTCTCCCATTGACTGTGATCTTTTTCTGGAATCTTATCAGTAAAGTATTTCAAATGGTCACTCTGTCCTTGACTAAGAAACAGAGTTTCACAGATGAAGACCATGCTAGATAATTTTTCCCATTTAATTTTTCTGAAGTGATAACATGAGTACTAAAGAGGGAAAATGATGAAGTACTTAAGAGCCATTTTAGAAGCCATTTTAGTTCAGGTTTTCAATGCATAGCGACTGACAAGAAAAAAATAGAAGAAAATACTCTCCAAAAGGCAATATAAATAGTAGAAGAACCAGCTGATCCTTGGAATGGATTAAGAAGGCCCAATGAGTACTATTGCGGTAGAATCGTGGTGAACAAATAACCAGGAGAGTGGATTAGCTGTACGCGAGCTTAGGAACAAGAAAGAGAAAGGAGAAAAGAAGGTGCATAGATGAACGATTGAATGCACTTGACTGAATAATGGTGAATCTCACCTGAACCAATACAACAACGGTCATTATATACATGCAGCTTATCTAGTGGCTGTACTAACTAACTAACTAACTAACTCATCTTATCTCTAACAACTAACGACTAACTAACTGGAGTTATTTATCAGATAACATCCCCCCTCAAGCTGGGATTATGGAAGTTGATTAATCCCAACTTGACATAACACTTGGAGAAGGGGCTAGGAGCCAATGGTTTTGTTAAACATCGCAACCTGATTAATTATTGAAATAGGAAGTAGCTTTAAAACCCGGATTGGACTTTGTCCATACAACATGGCAATCGATCTCGGTATGCTTTGTCCGCTCATGGAAAACGGGGTTCGCTCCAATATGCAGAGTTGATTGGTTATCGCAGTAGATGGGGAAAGGCTTGATAAGATGAAGTTGAAAATCCTCAAGTAAATATACTAGCCACTGTCCTTGTTCACATGTGGCTTAAGCAAGTGATTTGTACTTAACTTCAAAGGATGAGCGGGCAAGGTTATTTGCTTTTTGCTCTTCCATGAAACAAGGGAGGAGCCAAGGAAGAAGCAATAACCTGAAGTTGACCGCGTGTCCTGGGCATGATCCCAATCTCAAGTCAAAGAAACCTGTTCACTGAAGATCAAATGTCACAGAAAAGAATAAACTTGCTAGGGGAAGACTTCAAATATCGAAGGACATGAAGGGCATCTTGATAGTGATCTGTAGTGGCACAATCAAGGTATTGGCTGAGTTTGCCTACGACAAAGCTGATATCGGGACAAGTGTTAGTCAAGTCCATAGCCGCCCAATTAACCTTCTATATTCAGCATTGTTACAGAAGACAAATCAGAAGATTTTGACAATTTTAATGTGTACTCCATGGGAGTTCGACACGGGCTTAGCACCAAGAAGGCCAGGTCTTGTAGAAGATCAAGGGTGTATTTCCTTTGGTACAAAGAAATCCCTTTGGCAATGCGGGCAATCTCCATTCCAAGGAAATACTTAAGGTTTCCAAGATCTTTGATGCTGAATTTATCATCCAGCAACTAATTCATTTGGGTAATCTTTTCAAGGTCATTTCTAGCAAGCACTAGATCATCAACATATACTAAAATGGCAGTAAAACCTCTTGGAGTTAGCTTAGATGAATAAGCTGGAATCTGATTTAGATCGTACAAAGCCAGAGCCTAACAAACAGATGTTAACTTGACATTCCATCAGCTGGCTTGCTTCAAACCATAGAGTGATTTTTCCAGCTTGCAAACCAAATTTGGATGAGGAGTATCTAAGCCAAGTGGCACTCTCATGTAGACTTCCTCGAGTACATCACCATGAAGGAAAGTTGTATTTACATCTAACTGATGAAAGTGCCATTGCTTGCAGGCAATTGATAGGAGTACTCTTAAAGTGGTCATCTTCACCATAGGACTGAATGTGTCAAAGTAGTCAAATCCAAGGGTTTGAGTGAACCCTTTTGCCACTAACCTAGCTTTGTGTCTTTCTATGGTTCCATCAGGTTTGAATTTGACTTTGAATACCCACTTACAACCAATAGCTTTCTTTCAGGAGGAAGGTAAGTAAGCACCCATGTCTTATTTGTTTCAAGGGCAGTAGCTCAGCATCAATAGCCTTCCTCCAGTCATGAGTAGCAGCCTCAGCATATGATTTAGGTTTAGGGACAGAAGAGACAACAAAGGAAAAGTGTTTGTAATTGTTAGATAATGAATCATATGACAAACTGAGATTAAGGATACTTACATGAAGAGTTAGTGTCTGAACTAGTTGAATGCATCATACAATGGAAGTCCGTAGATAAGCTAGTGATCTTTTTGTTTATCAGATTTTCAAATTTGTTGAGGGTAAGCTGTGTTTTGTGGGAGTGCCTGTGATTTTGTTATTCTGAGTAGGTGATGAGGTGTTATCGAAATGTGAGTGTGATGTTGTGTGTGTTGTGGTTGTTTGTATGTGGGAACTGGTGTTTGTTGGATGTTTATCGATGAAGGATTGATGTTTTTATCTGCTCCTGAGTGATGGAGGGTAGGTTGTTGGATGAGGTTGTGATGTGTTTGGGGTGAAAGGGTCTGTGTAGGTTGGGTAGGTAGATGCAATAGGCATAGATGTATCCATAGAATGCTTAGGAATATCAGGTTGTGCCTGTATGTAATGTATAAGGAAATATGTTTTCATAGAGTTCTACATTTTGAGATATGAAAACTTCTTTTGTAATGAAATCAAGTAAGATGAAACCTTTGGTCCTATGTTTGTAGCCTAGAAAAACACATTTTCTAGCTCTACCTGTCTAGCTTGGATCTTTGAGTAATGAATGTTGTTGCAAATGCCAAGCACCCAAAAACTTTAGATTTGCTATTTCTAGTATGTCATCAAATAATACTTGAAATTTGCTAAATAGTATAGTGCTAGGTAGTCTATTTATTAAATGAATAGCATGACTTCCTGCAAAATGCCAAAAACACTTTGGTAAATTTGATTGGAAAATGAGGCTTCTTGCCATGGTTAGAATGTGTTGATGTTTCCTTTCAACAATTCCATTTTGTTGAGGGATTTCAACACAAGATATTTGATGAATGATGCCATTTTCAGCAAAATAGGATTCCATTCTAAATTCTTGACAATTGTCTAACCTTATGCACTTGACCTTGGTACCATTTTGGGTTAAAACCTGTTGAACAAAATTATGTACCAGTTTTGAGGTTTAGACTTTAATTTCATGAAATATACCCAAGTAAAACAACTTTTGTCATCTACAATGGTCAGAAAATATTTGTGTCCTGCTATGGATGGGGAACTAATAGGTCCCCAAATGTCTACATGAATTAAATCAAAGCAAGATTGAGCAACATTTGTACTAGCAGAAAAGGATTTCCTTTTGGGTTTGCAAAATGGCATGGCTCACAAGGCCTTTTATTCATTGAACAATCTATGAATGAGTACATCTTTTTCATTACATGCATCTTATCAGTGGAAATGTGTCCTAATCTACAATGCCATAGGTTGACATTTGGTTTTGAACTATTTGAGTTAAGTATGGCAGCAGTAGTAGTATTAACAGATGAGTGGGTAATAGGCCTATCCAAGATGTAGAGGCTTCCTACTAGCTTAGCAACACCAATCATCCTCAAGGTACGACGATCCTGGATCTTACAACACATATCATTGAAGGTAAAATGGCATAATAGTGTTTTGGTGAGTTTTGAAACTGAAACTATATTGAAACAAAATGAAGGAACATAGAAAACCTTTGTAAGGTAAAAGGTATCAAAAAAATATATAGTACCAAAAATCATTGTTTTAATTTGTGTACCATCAAGTAACTTGATTAGACAGGTTTAATATGTTGAAAACTTTGAAACATTTCAAGGCAATATGACACATGATCTGTAGCTCCTGGATTAATGATCTAGGATTTGGGTTTCTTAGACATAAAGGACATGATATGGGTTATACCTTGGTCTGAAATTAGTTGATAAGAGGTCAAAATCTGGTTCACACTATGCTGAGGTGTTGCTTTCTCCTGAATTATTGCTATTAATGCTTGTTTTCTTCTTGAGTGAATAAGGCATCAATGCTCCCATTCTCTTCCTTCTATTGTAAAGCTATGATGCTGATATCTTCTAAGTTCTCCTCAGTCATCACATGGTTGATTGTGCTTGAAGCTGACCTATTTTTGAGGTAAGATGATAAGCCATGTTTTATGTAACAGGTATCAATTAAGTGCCCCAATCTGCCATAATGCGAGCACTTCTTGGGTGGACCTCTACTACCACTGCCATGGCCTTGGGAGGTTCTTCCTTTCCTCTCCCTTTACCTCTACCTCTAGATGATTGGTTTTGGTTATAACTTTGATCAGGAGCACTGAAAAGAATCTTAGACTCATGTATGTCAGGCATGTTCATTTGTCTTTCTTGAGCTAGTAATGAGAAGGTGGTATCCACACTTGGGAGTGGTTTCATAAGCATCACTTGTGTCTTGACAGTAGCAAATTGTTCATTTAAACCTCTCAAGAAACGAACCACATATGAATCTTGTCTATAAACCTTGATCACTTCTAATCCACAAGTGCATGTTTCTGCACAATTCACACAAGAAGGGATGGGTCTAAAATTTTCCAATTCTTCCCATATCCCTTTTAACTTGGTAAAATAACTGGTAACACTTAGATCACCTTGTTTAACAAGGGACAATTCTTCCTCTAACTCAGCCATCCTAAAGACATCACCCTGATAGTACCTATGCTTTAAATTTCTCCACAAATCTAATGCCATATCTACCTAGATAACACTTTGAGCAATTTTAGGACTCAATGACAAATTGATCCAAGACACTATATATGTATTATAGCGATCCCATGCCTCAAAATTGGGATCATCCTTCTGGCTTCTTGAAAGTTCTATCAACAAACCTTAGTTTGTTTTTGGATTTCAAGGCTCTCCACATAGCAGTAGCCCAAAAATTGTAATTTTTGTTATCTAGAAGCATAGGCACGAGGGGAATACTAGGGTTCTCACCAGGATGAAGATAATATGGACTTGAAGGATCTGTTACAAGGTTGACACTTGTTCTTGTTGTTTGGGCTTGCATAATTGAAATATGATTCACAAGCATTGCAAGATTCTGAATATCTACAATAGAGAATGTGCCCATTGTGGGCATTGGATTCACCGTTGATGTATGTTCCTGATCTTCCATTGGAAGACTCAACAAGCTTCGCTAATTTTCCAAGAACTTTACCAAGACTTGATCAAAGGCGCAACAGTAGCAAAGCCCTTTTAGAGAAAGAGCTCTGATACCATGTTAAACTGGTATTAGCCCTTGGAACTGAGGATGAGATCAGCCAACATTAGTTGTACGCGAGCTTAGGAACAAGAAGAGAGAGGAGAAAAGAAATTGCATAGATGAACGATTAAATGCACTTGAATGAATAATGGTGAATCTCACATAAACCAATACAACAACGTTCATTATATACATGCAGCTTATCAGATGGCTGCACTAACTAACTAACTAACTCATCTTATTTCTAACAACTACTGACTAACTAACTTGGAGTTATTTATCAGGTAACATAGAGGATGGGTGGCTATCTGGTGAAGATTGTTAGACCAGAAGTAGATGAGAAATCAAAAGGCAGAGCAGAAGTGGTCGAGCTTCTTATACCATCTTGAAAGTAATTGATGGAGAGATTGAAATAAACGGTTTGAGATAAGAGGATACACATGAAAAATGACTTACTGTATTACATTGGCAGGAGCTTATTTATATACAATCAATAGTGACAATAATAATTTTTTACAATAAATGAGAGAAACAATTCCCTATGAGCACCTAGTTTCTATGTACATCCTCTAGGTACATTAGAAATAAAAACTATTTCTATTTCCGACAATTCTAAAAAAAAAATCATTCATGCGTAACATGGGTTTACAAGATTTTAAAAATAGTTTACAATGTCTTTTTTTTATGGGTTTACAACATTTTAACATCGGTTTACAATTTCACAACTCGCATTTACAACTTTCTAACTTTAGTTTCCAATAATAACATCAAATGTCAACTTCTACAGAGTCATCTTCAGATTATTTTCTTCCTAAAAAATTCTAAAAAAAAAAAATCATCCATGTATGACACATGTTTACAAGATTTTAAAAACGGTTTACATTGTTTTTTCATGGGTTTATTTCAACATTTAAACACGGTTTACAACTTCGTAAGACGCATTTATAACTTTCTAACTTTAGTTTTCAATAATATTATCAAATGTCAACTTCTAATAGAGTTATTCTCAAATTGTTTTCTTGAAAATAATCTAAAATCCATGTACAACACAAGTTTTCAAGATTTTAAAAATGGTTTACAATTTTTTTATCATGAGTTTACAACATTGTAACATTGGCTTACAACTTAATAGCATGCATTTATAACTTTCTAACTCTAATTTTCAATAATAACATCAAATATGAACTTCTAACAGAGTCATTCTCAAATTATTTTTTTGCTGAAAAAGTTCTTAAAAAATTAATCATCCATATTTTCTGCATAAATCACAAACACATGAAAAATCAAATGAAAATGATGAACACACATACCTTACAAAGAGAAAGTGATTCACAAATTGTGAAGAGAGGTAGATGACGTCATTTTCGTTTGCCCTCTCCTCTACTTCCTCAAAAGAAGTGAAACAAAAGAAGAATGAAATGAGTTAAGCCTCCATGCACGAGGATTAATTTTGTGTGTTGCCAACGAGAATGATTATCCTTCTTCTTCTTCCTGAGCGACAATGAACGAGAGAGGGTGAACTAAGGGAGGTTGTTCTCTTTGTGAAAGGTGAGAGAAAAATGAGATAAAAAGAGAGAAAAAAATGAAAGCTTTTAGAAGGATGGTAGGTGAGAGAAGATTATTCTTTTTCTCTCTTACCATTTTGCCCATCTGTATTTCATACCCTTACTATACTTTTTTTTGTCCTCTAGTGTGATGTAAGTGTATGGTGTAAGTAAGGTGGTGTGCAAATATCATTGGTCTTTTGGTAAAGCACTTGGAGGCCACCAATGTGGTCTTGAAGAATAATAGTGAAAAAATTTGGGTCAGAGTTTTTTGTGGTTCCATTGTTTTATTGGGCCCTGGGCATGCTAGGTAGTAGTTAGAGACTAGCAAATGCCTTTTACCACATTCCATTTCTTCCCACTGTTTGGGTTTTGAGTCCTAGGGCCTCTGATAGCAACTCTAATAGGATGAGACCCAATTTCTTAACATGTTCCGAGTAAAGAATCGTCTCCCTGCAAGAGTGTCAAGAACAACACATATTTAAGTTTCACAAGGATAGATCAAATTACATATTCAAATAACCATAAATTATTTTAATATGTTAGTTGTTGCTACTAATGTATACAATATATTTGTGCTGCATTTGTTCATGCTCTAAAATAACGATTTGGAAAGCTAAATTCAATTTACTTATAGCATGTTTGGTTTGCAAACTTTTCTCTATGCCAGAGATAATAATTTGGTTGAAAGTAAAAGTGTTCATTTGACTTTCCACTTCCATTAAAAGTGTTTCACTTTAAAAAAATTGATTCTAATGAAAACTAAAGGCTCGTTTGGTTTCAATTTTTAGTTTTCAGTTTTAGAATTTTATGAAAGAAATACTGAAAACTGAAATTTATAGTTTTCGAAATTTTCAGTATTTTTTCATAAAATCTGAAAAATCAAACCAAACAGACTCTAAAATTTTTAGCTTTTACTTTTCTATCTCACATTAATTCTTCTAAACTCATTTTTCCAAAATCTTTCACAAACATAAATCAATTCTTTCAAACTCAATTCTTTAACATCAATTATTTCAAAACTAATTCTATTAGAATCTAAACCAACAGACCTTTAATGGTAGAAGCTAGGAAAATCACCTCAATGAGCTCCAAAGTTTAAAATGAACCAAGTTCATGTAAATTTTAGTACCTTTTTTTTTGTTACAAAATTTTAGTACTTTAATTTATTAAGAGTATGATCGGGAAACACCCAAAGGCAATAGGCTGGAAGTTTTTGTGGCTCCGTGAACTAGTTTTGTTACTTTTCTAATATTTTGCGAGTCTAAATCCATTTTAATGTACAATGTTAAGCAATACTCTATATCATCTTTTCTGTAAAAGCAAGTGATTTGTGCCCATTTTGTGAAAGCAGAGGCTCCGATTGATAATAATAGCCATAACTCGAGCTCGAACTCAATAAGAAATTAATATAATTTTTTGACTTTAGCTAATAAGAAATTCATTGAACTTGACTTAGAGCTAATATATAAAAGCATAATCAATATAATAATATATGTACCTAAAAAATTTAACAACATATGTTTACATTTACATACATATATACATATGACTCAACTCATGAGCTATTGAATCAAATATAATAGAGCTCAAGTTTAACTCATTCTAACGCCCAACTTTTACTGTAATTTTTACTATCGTTAGAATTACCGAATTACCCTAGGTAATTTTTCATATAATTTGAGACCGAACAATCCTCAATAAAGGAATATAACATTAGAAGAAAGGTTAGGAGCAATTCGTGCAAGTTGCAAATCCGAATTTCTAACGTGTAAAATGACCAAAATGCCCCGAGGTTATTTTACTAGAAAATGAGGATCGTGGGCCCCACCCATCCTCAAGGGGATGTTTTGATGATAATAAGGGATTGTTTGTGTTATGTGTGTTAATAGAGGAGAAGAATCCTAATTTTGAGCTTCGACGCGAAATGACCAAAACGCCCCGGCCTTTTAATTCAATTGCATAACTAGCCCGAACCTCACTAAAATGTTTTAAAACATGTTTTTAAGTTATGATTGTCCATTGGTTAAGCTCGGGTGGCCTTGGGCAATTTTTGAGCGAAATGACCATTTTGCCCCTCTGTGCAGTTTTATGAATTTTGAGATTTTCGATTCGTCTAATGAAACCTAAGCAATATTAGGCTCAAATTAAAGCTTATTAAATTCTAATTATTAATCTAGAGTCAAAATTATTTATTTAGATTGATTAGAACCTAAAATTGCTTAAAAACACTCAAATTGCTTACTAATTCACCTAAGCCCTTAATCGTAAATTTTCTAATTTGCAAGAATACCTTACCTACACCTAAATAATACATGGAACACACAAATTTCCTCTTCCATGGGCTGTAATGGACGAAATTATTGGTCCATAATGCATCAGAAAATTTGTCAAAGAATGCACAAAAATCAATGTATGAAAACAAGGAACCATGAAAACATGATTCCATGTTTTAAACCACCAAACAAGATGATTTTTCTTCCTTGTTTCCTCCTCAAATTTGGTCAGACTTTCCTCCTTTTCTTGTCCATTTATGAGCTTCAAAATCTTCTATAAATAGGCATACTTGAGGAGTGTTAGAAGCCTTGAATCATAGTTACACATTTCTAGTTTTTCCAAAGCTCAAAAGCTCTCATTCTTTCCTCCCCTTGGGCGAAACCTTTGCATCAGTTTTTCAAGGAGATTTTCTTTCATTTCATTCAAAGAAACCAAGTTCTCTTCCTTTCCTTCAAAACAAATTAGGTAGGGAGTTGTTTTTAAGCTTAATTCCAAGTATTGATAAGTGTTGTTCTTGGTTAAAAATGATGATTTTATGTACTTTCTCCTTGCTTCATATTTCGATTTTCCTTCTCCTTTTCTTCTTGTACATTTCGGCCTTGTGGCCTTTGTAATGATGAGACCATGGTTTGATGATGAGGTTCCTGAGTGTTGGTTGCAAAGCCTTCACAAGTTAGACCTCTAAAACTTGAAGGTTTCACTAGTTTTCAAAGTTTTGAAGCAACTATGTTTTTATGATGAAGGTCTTGAGTTTAGAACTTGAAAAATATATTGACACGTATGTTTCATTTCTTGTTAAGCTTTGTTTTTAGTTTAAAGTGATATTTAACAATTTTTCACTTCTAGATGACTCTTGAACTTCTCCTTTTCTTGCCATTTGATTTCGGCCTCAAGGCCTAAGAAAGTTTTCTAGGATAGCTTAATGAAATCTCTAAAGTTCACTTTGTCTTGCTAAGATATATATTGGGTTAAATTATAATTCTTTTAAAGTCTTGAAGTAGCTCTAGTAAAGAAATAAAAATGAACTTGCATCCATGTTTAAGTTTATGCCTTGCACATCATGTTTACTTTTAATGTCATCACTAAATTCTCAAGAATAAATAAATGAACTTGCATACCTCATGTTTAAATTTCCAAGCTTGCATTTCATGTTTATGTTTCAAGTTGTCACTTAATCTCTAAAGATAATAAAAGGCTACATCTCATGTTTATTTTATGCTTTCACTTTATTTTATAATGACTAAAAGAATCAACGCATGACATGTTTATGTTTATGTCATCACTTAAAGATCCTAGAGCTCAAAGACTTGCCCAAGTATCACAAGCAAAGTTGGAACCATGGTAATAAAAACTCTAAAGCTTTCTTGAGATTATTGGAGTCAAAGAATTCATTCTTTAAGAAGTCTTGAGTTTGGAGCTTAATAAGATATAATAAGAGTTCTCTTCTCCCTTCAGTCAGGACTACCGCCGCTCGGTTTCTTAAGATTCTCTTCTCCTCCACTGGTTCGTGCGGACTACCGCCGCTCCAGTTTCTTGCATCATGTTTATATTTCAATCTCTTGCATCATGTTTAATTTTCAAGTCATCACCTTGAATCTTAAAGATAAAGAAATGGATTTGCATATCATGTTTATAATTCCAAGTTATCACCTTATAATGACAAGATTAAAATGAGGTTACATAGCATGTTTATGATTCTAAGATATCATATAAATCTCTTAAGCTCAAGACTTGCTCCTTTTATCTTAAGTGAAAATTCTAATCATGAATATTCTTTCAATATATAAATCGGTCTCATGATTAAGGTAGGCCTAAAGTGATTTTAAATAGCTATTGATTTAGTTCTATAATTCCTTTCAAGATTAACAAAAAGTATTAGTTTCTAAAAGTTTTGAGGTTTTGCAAGGATTTTACGAGAAACCAGGATCTTACGTACACTTAAAATGTGATTCGATGCAATTATATGAGGTTCATGATTCGATAACTGATCTGAGTTTACTACTACTGTATGATGATGATTTAATATGTTTGAAGTTGTGATTATTATGTTTAATGATGAGGGAACAATTCTATGCATGTTAGAAGAAAAACTAGCTACATAAATAAACGTAAAGCTAGGTTAATACTAGTCTTTGATCTCTTTAAGTTGATCCACTACCAAATATGTTTTAGTATGTTATAATTCTACCTAAGATTGGTTAGTCATGAAAAATCTGGTAACAATTAGTATAGGATTGACCCGAACACTAAAAATGAAACTAGCAACTAGAAAACCGTAAAAGAAAGATTTCTAGAACTTTAGAGAATGAAATTTATGCATTTTGTCAGAACCTTAGTGGCCTTAAGAACCAGATTTTATTATGTTTAGATAAGGGATAATGATTCATAATTGGTTTAGTAATTAATTTTAGCATCATAGGGAAAGCCGGAAACAAGAAAGGATTAAAAACGTAACTTCTAGCACACGTAAAACCTTAAGAACAACTTACTATCTATGCTACCCCATATAGTCTAATAATGTTCTTAAGGCTTATAATTGATGGTAATAAATCCCTTAGATGCATAAGAAATTAGTTTGATAATTAAGGTTACCCAATTTTAGAGTTCGGTTATTTAAGGGAGCTTCCTGAGGATTTTAGATGACATCTTTTGATGCTTTGGAATGTCAGTTATATGATGATGTAATGCCTATTGAGAATTTGATATTATTGAATGATTTCATGGCTTGTATGTTATAGTTGTTGTTGCAAACAATGAAAATGTTCATGCATCCTGATGATTATGATATAACATGCAAAGACTTAATGGTGACTTAAACTTATGAGGAAATGATCCTTTGGACCCATCAGACTATAGGTGGTGAAAACGTGATTCTTGCCCCCTAGCCCGTTCTCTCAAAAGGGTAGAGTTGAGATTTTAACTTATCAAAAGGGATAAGTATATGCTAGTGACGACTAGTAAGGTATGAGCTCATAACCTAGATTACTCCCAAAAGGGTGGAGTATAGGGTGGCCCCAAGGAAAATAATGATGATGATGATGACAAGATTTTAAGTCACCTAGGACACTAAAGAAATGAAATATGTGCACCATGTCTTGTGCATAGCTATTATGGTATGATGTTCTTCTGTGCATAGTATTTATGAGATGATGATGAGAAATATGATGTTCTTCTATGCATGTTATTATGATATGATGATGAGGAATATGATGTGTTGATGAAAGGAAAAGTTCATTATAAATATGACATGCTAAGTTTATGATGCATAATAAGACGCATGATTAAAATCAATGAACCTCGGTAAAGTATTTTTTCGAACTTAATAAATGAATCTTAGCATGCTCACTATTTAATAATAACCCAGAGGTTCCTGGGAACGATGATGATGACACAATGCATCATGAGGTGAGTACTCTAGATTCTTTTTATAAGTTTCTCACTCCCTCTATTTTTCCATCCCGTCTTCAAAAACGAAGGAAGTGTTCGTGAATCACGTTGAGGCTTTTACCTGGTAGCTGAACTTGATCCTGCTAACTTTGCTCGTATATTCAGATATCTATTTCCCCTCTGGAGTGTTATTAGTAGGTGTCATTGATGGATGTTTTTCCATCCATATACTATTTATGTATTGTTCGATTAACTAGACCTAGCACAACTCTATTGGTGGGCATAATATCTATTTGTTGTGTATTTTGATATCTAATGTGGAACGAATATTGTTTATGTTATAATTATATGTGATGATGTGATTATTCATGTTATTGTTGTGCAAACAGGTGATTAATTTTTATTTCACGCAAGAAGGACGATGGGTTTACTTAGTATGCGTGGCTCATGTTTTATTTTCAAAGTTTTAAAAAAACAATTTATCCGTATTTTCATTAAAGTATTTTTAAGAGTTTAGATCAAAGAACGGAAGCAAAAAATAAAGTCTAGTAATTAATCAGATACAGCCTAGGTGTATTGGGTTAATTATTAGGATGTTACACATTCAATAATAGAGCTCACAAGATGCTATGTTCCCTTAGCCCACTTTGTTTTCGGTTTTTGGTGTTTTGCAATTTCAATTTCATGCATTTTGGTTTCTTAGTTTCCTTGCCATCTTTTGACGTGTTTGGCTGTACTATTTTGATCCTCCTTCTAGAGTTTAGCTTCATATAAGTATAAAAAAAATAACTTAAGCTGGACTCATGAGTTTAACTAATTGAGCTACTAAGAAATTGAGCTGGAAAAAACATCGTGCTGCCTTGACTCACTTTCTGCCCTACTCTCACGCAAATCATTGAATTCCACCACATCATGCTTGTATCAAGTATTTTCGTTTCGAAGCGTGATGCTATGTTCCTAGAAAAAAAAATCTAGATTTTTTTAACAAATTGGTTTTTGGATGAAATAAGAGTTATATTATATGTACATAACTTACATATTGGACATCAAGACAACTTATATCCTATTCATTAATAGTTGGAGTGTGAAACCCATTTTAAGTAGGGTTTATATCTCATTTAATTAGAGATGTCAAAATGAGTTGATTTATCCCACTAAATATGGGACGAGCGGACCAACCCGTCAATATTAAATGGATTGAAAAATCACCAAATCTATTCTGGGCAGACTAGCAAATCAATTCATAAAAAAGATAAAAAAAAAATTAAAAAAAAATTCAATGGTTTAATGATTTTTTCAAAAAACCTCTCAATTTTCTTTCAAGATGATGCAACATTTTGGTGGGAAAATCCATTTTAACATCTCCATATTTAATATTAGATAAAGTGTGAGTACACCGGGATTCACTTTTTTACTTAAACTCTAGTAGATGGTTTGACGCATGGTGATATAACACGTGTCATACCAGCCATCCTTCCTTCTTTAGCCTCTAAAAGAGGGATTAAAGAAAGCTATGCATGCCACCTGTCAAAAAGAATCATTAATATTTTTCTCTTCCACGCCAACTACAAAGCAGAACCTAAGTTTCGATTTTCAATAGCCATATGCAGGTTTCAAATTCAAATCCAAATCTAAATGTGTAATAGCGGGACTTTTAAATTTTAAATTTTGATTTCAAAGAACAGTTCCACTTCATTTCTCGAGTTAATACTCATTTTAGTCCTTCATATTTTATCCGTAAGTCATTTTAGTCTCTCACTTTTAAAATGAATCAATTTAGTCGCTTACATTTACAACCATGAATCAATTTGGTCCCTGACATTTCATGCGTGAGTTATTTTAGTCCCTCACTTTTAAAATGAATTAATTTGATTCCTTACATTTATAACCGCGAATCAATTTGGTCTCTCACATTTAACAGTAAATCAATTTAATCCCTCCACGGTTAGGTAAGTGGTGAACCGTTAAGTGATACGAGAAGGATTAAATTACATCATTTGAGTTAATAACCAAATTAACCTTACTAACCCCAACAAATACCCAATCCCCCTCCCCCAAAAAAAGAACCCAGGCTGAAAGTTTAGGAAAAAAAAAAAGTAAGGTTGAACCTATGGGTAATGCATTGATGATATTTAGTGCACCTTAAGCATGTAAATTAATCTTTCACGTGTCTAAAGTTGCATTAATAGAGAAATGTATTTTTATTACCATATTTCATATAATTTTACAAATGTTTGCATCTGTAATGTGCACCAATTACTGGAGACATCTTATATTACTCACGCATTGAAGTAATATTCACAATTGAAAATTGTTCAAGGGTGTTTCAATGGAGACATCTTATAATTGTTCAATGGTGTTTCTTGATGGAGTTTTCACTTTCCGTAAAGAAAACAACATAATTTTCATTAATTTAAAATTAATTACATTACTTGTTCCTAAACTAAGTAATCCATACATAATTACAATCACAATGACAATTGGGTTATTTGGGGGGAAATTGGGTTAATTGGGTATTTGTTAGGGTTAATAAGGTTAATTTGGTTATTAACTCAAATGATATAGTTTAATCTCTGCGTGTCACTTAATGGTGACACATCACCACTTAACTAACGGTGGTTTAATAGATGTTAACTGAGTGACTAAATTGATTCACGGTTGTAAATGTGAGGGACCAAATTGATTCACAGTTATAAATGTGAGGGATAAATTGATCCATTTTAAAAGTGAAGGACTAAAATGACTCACGCATGAAATGTCAGGGACTAAAATGAGCATTAACTCTCATTTTCTCTTATTTCTTCTTCTTTATTTTACTAGTGTAGTGGCCCCGCCTTGTAGGGAAAATACAAAACTATTATATAAGTTTATATACATATGAAACAGTTTGAAGCAATAAAAATATGCAATGTTAGTAATCTAATCCAATAACAGTTGAAATAGGAAGAAAAAAAACTATATTTTAAAGATTGATTTAATTACCATATATTGACATTGTAAATTTTTTTTTACATAGTTATTCTATCATGTATTGTCGCATAAGCTATAGTAATTGACTTTTATACTCACTACTTGAAAAGTCATCTAAACAAAATATTTTGATTGGACGATGATGTAAAATAGTTTTACATTATCAATACATCAAAATTAAACTCTTTAAAGATAGGGAACTTCATTAGAATGGAAATCACATAGCATGGAAGATCATATATCATATATGCTTCTCTATTGAATGAGTTAATAAAAATAATGGTAATATACTGCATTCCTTTAGAAATGAGGTCCTCGCATTATAGACTCCCACCAATTCATCATTTATATAAATTATTTAAATATTCACTTCATTATTTTTATTAATTATCTTTATTCGATTTATATTATGTATATATTTTTATATTTAATTTGGATTATGTTCCATTAGTAATATTTGTTATTTATGATATTTATGTTTCGAATTTCAAAGTATTTTAAAAAATTTTATCTTTTTGAAATTTTTTTAATATAAATATCCACAAGGATTTAAATTTCCACGGGAATGGGAAATGGACCCGTGATAGGGATGAGGATGGGGATGGAGGGCGGAGCATGTCCATCTCTAATGAATATCCATTGTTATTATCCCTATACATGACTTATGATATAGTAAAATTGTTCATTTATTCTCTTTCATTATTCAACAATTTTAAGTTTCAAAACATATAAAATTTTCATAAAATAAGTTATTTATTATTAGTTAAAAATTATCTATCAAGATTTTTTCAACCTTATAAATATGATATTCAAAATAATATAGAAAATAAAATGACACATTTATATTTTGATTTTTATTTAATTATTTATCTATTAACTTATTTTCAAAAGAAATTTATATACATAATTTTCTATAAGATATATTTAAATAAATTATTATTTATTTTCAGTAATAATTAATAAATTATTTTTTATTATTACCTTGTGCACGGGTCAAACAACTAGTGAATTAAAATGTTAGCCAAATTCAATTGTATCAATGAATACTATCGGGACAAAAATGCTATTTGAATCATTTAATGAAAGAAAAAGACCACAAACAAATTATAACAAAAAGGACTATGTAACAAACATTTAATCTGATACCATGTGAAACTAAAATTGTAAAGAGGAATTGAAAGGTCTAACAAAACATGAACTTTGATTTCATTATACAATATCTATCATAAACTCAATGAGTATCCAAATACTAAGGTTTCAGAAATGTGAAAATAAAAATTAAAAATGTGCAAAGAAAAACAAATAACCAACAATTCTGAACAACAAAAAGGATAAGAAAAAGTTAATGCGACGCTGCAAAAAGAAAAGAAGAAAGAAAAATATATTCACATCAAACATGGCACCAAATGCTCCCTCTTTCACGATGGCTACTTGAAGGAGGGGCCTTGCTTGTGCAGATCAAGTTGTGCCTTTTCCAAATGTCCAGGCTGTGGAATACAAATCAAACAGGAGATAAAATTAAATAAAATGATAAAAATAAACTTATAATATATGGGGATCTTGCACTACATGCTTTAAGAACAAGAGAGTGTAAAGTAAAGGTGAAACCTTGCCATATGGTCCCAGCTCCATTCACGGCAACTATTTCCTAGCTGAGCACTTCATTGACTTCACTCTCCCGCGTCGCTGCAAGCCTGTAATAGTGAAGAGGAAGAACATGAAGATTGTGGAAGTTGATCCCTGCTATATGACCTAATAGTGGAGTAAAATTTTGCCCTTTATAATTATGTTATCTAAAGATATAAAATATATCTTCCATTTTGTCAAACTACCATAACATATTTTGATGTCTTTATCATTGAACAGTTAAATTGGATGTACCATGCCATGTATGCCCATGGTTACCAGTAATTTGGAAATTTAGAGAGAAGTAGAGGATTTAAGTATTTAATAAAGCACATGTAGAAGAAATATTATGTAAGCTTTGTAGAATATGTTTTTCAAAAAAGTCTGCATCCAATTGATAAGCCTATGTTTTACAATGTAATTATATTTGTTTGTCATATTATGGGACGGGTCATTAGTTATTATGACCATTGAACGTCCACATGATTTCTTTTCATCTTATTGGCCTTATCTAAAAGTCATAGGATATATTGTTAAATTCTTCATCATATTGCCATTTCTTAACACTTTCTTTTCAAACTATTGTTTTTTCATGTCTTTTTGTATATTGTAGTTTAAATCAATGTGATCTTGATGCCTCTCTTTATCCAACTGTTTTTGCATGAGCAGTATTGTTAGTGATAACAAAACAAACACTAGCTGCATGGACTTTCTAATGGAACTTTATATAGTATGGCTTGGATGGGGGAGGTAATTTATACATACAGGTCTCAACAACTTGGGCATTGTATTCTAATTTAGGCTATTTCTATATTCATTGATAGACTGACCATATTCAACAGAGTATACAACAATGTTTTTCTTTTGATCTCTTGAACAGTTTAATGAGGCTTTTCAATTTGATCTATGTCCTCCAGCTTGCATTGAAGAGAGTGAAGAAGAAGGGAATGAGGATGTGGAAGTAATTGTACATTTCTCTAGGAAATCCCAATCATCTGTAAGAGTTCTTAATTGCAGGTACATATTCTCTCAGTTGAAGGTGCATCTTTTGGTTTTTGAACATGCATTGATTTTAGAATTTTGTTGAGATAAATATATAGGACAGTTTTATACTTAAGACTACTTACTCTAACATTAAAACCATGATGTTGTTATTGATTAAGAGAAGTAAGATTGGTTAGATATTAGTCTATTAGAGGTTTTTATGCCACTTCCTTTTTAGTAGTAAAGAAAATTTATTGGACACATAGTCTTGCTGTGTGTTAATTTGAGTTCTTCTAATTATACTCATTTTTTGAATGAGAATTCTACATGGTGAAGATATAATGGACGCTTATTTTCTCCAATCTTAAGCGAGTCACTCAAATCACTTCCCTTGCTAACAAGCAAGAATGGACGTGAACGGATGAAAATGGGATTATAAGCAAAATATCCTTGGCAAATTAATAGTCAATAGATAGAGTTAAATGCTTGAAATTCATCTATCTTATGCAGCATGTATTAGACAAGCGAAAGTTTGTTTCCGAACATTTAGTTGCATATAGTCATTGTGATATGTTCTTTTTAAATTGTTTGTGGCTTAGTAATTATTTTGTGTTTCATATCATATAATATTAACCCCATTCATCTATTGTTTGCTTTATTTGATCTAAATTTAGATTCTGAACTTAAACTTGGTGTATGATCTTAATTTCCAATGCCTCTATATTGAACTTTACTAATACTTTATGATATTATCAATGCTGTTTGTAGATTGAAAAGATGCTTGAAGTCTAATATTATATGGTATGTTATATTTTATGTAGCTCTGAAGTGGTTATCATAGGCAGTTCAAAATACAAAGTTTTTGGTATGTGCAATGTACCCAACTAATTCCATTTTTTGGCTTTCCTTTTATACCAATATATTAGCGTTTCATAGCTTTTGGCCAAATTTCACTTGCTTATTAGGAATTCAGGATTGTTTTGCTTAGCAGCCATTGGTATAAGTAATTAAGCTAAATTTCAACATGAGATTGTGATGTTTGTGATGGTTCTGCTTTTTTATAGCTAAAGTTAAACTTTCCAATATGTTTTATTACTTATAGATGTTTGTCATGGTTATGTTTTATTATTTACAACTATAGTTCAACTTATCACTCAACTAATGCTACTTCTAACTGTTTGGAAACTTGCAGTTCATTGGAGTTTCAGCTTCTAGGAACTTCTGCACCAATTTTGATCCCATTGTGTTGATCAAAGATATATAACCCTTTACAAATAGATTACTAGGAAGTTCTGCCGCAATTATTAATGACAAATTATGTGCTGTTACTCATTACCATTGTAGGACTATGCGTTTTTTGCTTATTTAAAGAGATGCAGCTACTTTTTGTTGCATGGTGTTGATAGATGATGTTGACAATGTTGAACCAGTGTAAGTTTTAATGTAATGGATTCAATATTCCACTTCGTTGATGTTATTATCACTTTAATCTAACAAAATGGACTAGTTCTCATTGTTCAAACTATTTGAAAGACTATTGGAGTTCCAGTTGAAAGGAAGTTCTATGGCAATTTTTTTTATTTTTGATACTATAGTTTGGGACAAATTAATGAATTCTAGTAGCTATTTTATAGTATAATATATCACTAACTTATTATTCCCTTTGATGTATTTACTGGCATTAAAATGAACTTGGTTATCATTCAAGGGATTTATATTCTTCAAGTAGCATAGATAGAATTTTGAAATTTTAGGTATATCTTCTTCCAATTGAAGATGTTGTTACAAATTTTTTAATATTCACCGATATTAGAATTTTATTGAGATAAATATCCTTGGCAAGTTGGTGCCTAAGAGTATTTACTTTAACATATTAAAACTATGTTGTTATTGCCTTTGATACCGATAGATTCACTTGCAAAATTCCTATCTCTCATTCAGTAGCAAAGATATCTTAATAATTAGAGCTACATAGTTTGTTTCTTTTATAATATGCTATGATACAAACTAGCACAAGATCAAGTAGAGCTGCATAATTTTATGAACCTGACATTGTTTAATTAAATTAAATAATTACAAAAAATGCATTAAAATTAAATTTATTTTATATAAACCTTTTTCTAATGTGAATTTATTATTATTACTATTATTAGGGAAAAGTCTAAAAAGCCATTTCAATTTTAGTTCATGTGCACTTTAGTCCTTACTTTAAAAATGTGCAAAATGGTGCCAAACTTTTTGATATGTGTACATTAGTCTAACATGCTAATGCATGTTTATTTTTTGACGTGAAAAGTCTAAAAAAATTCTCTAATTTTCAATATATATATATATATGCTTTTATCTTATTATTTTTTAATATGTAAGGTTTCCTAGGGATGGGGGTGGGTTAGGGTGGGTTTTTGCTCAACCCAACCCGTCCTGGACCAGATAACATGAGTCTCAACCCATCCCATCCCTACCCACGGGTTTTACAAATTTAAACCCGCCCCTATCTCGCCCCGCTTTGCTATTTTTTAAAAAACCTGTAAAATTATCTCAAAATCTAAAAAATCAAACACAAATATATAAAATACAACAGAATTTTAAAGTAGCAATCATCAGTACCAAAAATAAAAAAATAAAAAAAATCCTTAATAGAAAAAACACTTAAATTCTAAACAACTTTAACATAATTTGATACTCATTACTATATTAGGGTTATGTGATTTTCTTTTAAAAAAAATATATATTTATAATATATTAATAATTATATTTTTGAAAATATATATAGGGTATGGGGCAGATGGGCGAGTTCACCCTAAACTTGCACTCGCCCTTACCCGCAGGTAAAACCCACCCTATATCCACCCACATTAGTGCGGGACGAGTTTTAAACTGAACAGGAGGGGAGTGGATGCCCGTGAGTAAGGTTGTAATTGTCATCCCTAAGGTTTTCTAATAAGATTATAGAGTCCACATGTGCAATTTTTAATTTAAAAAAAAAGAGCATTTATTATCAAATTATTGTAATGTGCACATATAAAAAAATTTAAAGACTATTTTACATATTTTCAAGTTAACAGAATCAAGGTGCACATGAACTAAAGTTGAAGGGAAGGTTCTAAACTTTTCTCTTATTAGTATTATAGTCGTATCATGTTACTATGTGAACTAAATTTTTATTTTCATACTTGTTTATGTAGGAACTTGGGAGGACCCCCTTAACACAATATATATATAAGAAAAACTTCTTTAATAAAAAAATAAGAATAATAATAGACTAATAAAAATATCCTTGATACATGGTTTTGGGATTAGGATAAGAAAAGACTAAGGAGATATGGAATGACGAGGTTAACACAATTTGTATACAACAATAGCTTGAAGTAATAATGCCACATAATTCAATCAACTACTATTAAATTTAAATCAAATTTATCCATTCAAATAGTTTTTTAAATACTGATAATATATTATAAACAATTTAAATTGTTATTAATTACTCTTTAAGCAACAAAAAAATTTATTGTATAATGGCTTAAACAATTAAATAATAAGTAATTTCTAATTCAAATATTCTTTAATTATAACATGATCTCAAATTGATTCAATATATTTATCATATAAATATCCTTCAATTATCCCCATGCATCGCACGTGTAGCGCACGGGTTATAAAACTAGTATAAGTATAAATTATGTATACATAACATTTTTTGTGGAATAAAATGATATGATCCATCTAATCATTCAAGGGTCAACAATATAGATGACACATCATTATTGTACAAATAAATTTGAGTTAAAATTATGGCTATGTAGTATTTCTTTTCCTTTTAACACAATAAGATTTAGTTAACAAATATTCCCCAAAAACTACTTACTCTGAATTCTGTAAATCCATTAGTTAAAGTTTTAAAAATGGTAAGTTTTAATAGAAGAAATAATTTTTTTCAACCCATTTAATATCTAAAAAGGTTGAAAACTTATTAATTTTGAAACCTTTGCTGCTTAGCAAAAACTCATTTATTATTATTAGAAAAGAAGGACTTCCTCTTTTCTATTAGCCTATTAAGCAATATGTTGCCAATTATCGTCATTTGAGATTTCTCTATTTGGAATCCTTTGGGAAATTTTTATGAAGTATATGATAGAGATTACCTGCAAGCTGTAAGTATTTCTTTAGGTTTTGGAGGCACCAGAGCCATGGCACAAAGCACACTATCTCCCCAGTTTGCTGCTTTTGACTAGAGGTGGGTATGCAAACTAGCCCGATTCATTGCCTAGGTTGTGATGGACCATAATTAAATGGACTGGTCGTTTTATAAATGGGCTTGATTTTTACCTGGTTTGTGTTTGCCCGCATACGCCCAAGAGTGGACGGTCCGCATTACCCTTTTTCTGTTCACATATTTTGCATGTGGACCAGTCTTTATTTTTTCTTACATATTTTTTTAAGTTTTTTTTAATACCTTATACTATATTATATTTATATATTTATATTTATACAATATATTTTACCTCACAAAAATATATACACACTTTTCATTACAGTATCCAAAATATTACCAATCAAATATGCATAACTCCTCCAATTATAAAAAATAGTGAAACTACAAAAGAATATAAATTAACAACTACCAACTATCAAATACCAAACATAATCAAATCAAATACCAAATACAAATACAAAAAATGGTAGAATAAACCAACCCACCTAAATCTATCCATCAAGAACATAAACAAATACCATAAAATGAAAGCATTCCTTCACTTATACGGGCTAGCGAGTTGGTCTGGAACCTGCGACAGGCGTTGGCCGCAGGTTAAGTGATGTGAACCAAAAAACTCCACGAGTTGGCGGATTAAAAATTTTCTAGACTATTTTCGTGAGGATTGCAAGTTAAATGGGTTAATCTGAAGCACGGCCTATATACCCAACCTTACTTTTGACGATAGAGGTCAAAGTTACTATTGAATCTCACTTTCCTTGACCTATCACGGGTGTGATACTCCGTTTCATACCATGTGGCTGTCGTGTAACCTACAAATTCCTTCAAGGCGATGGTTCCTGAAATTTCAACCACACAAAAATTTAGCCAATTGCTTAGACTAAAAGCAAGTCATGGTTCGTAAAATGATACATATTCCCCAACATTTTTGGAGTATTTAGAATCTGAAATTTTCACTTAAGCCCACATCTTCCATCTCTTCCGTTAGGTGCCATAAGGATATTTGAGCCATTCAATAGCTGCATTTATTAAAAAAAAATTATTGAAATTAGTAACACTGTTAACAAACTTGATTAAGTTAATTTTAATCATGATAATATTTTAGCAATTGTTGATGAGGGAAGAGGTGAATGAGTGCTCCATTGTTTTGTCACTCACCCCCACTCTTCACATATCTATGATCGATTTGTGTTTGCATCATTTGGATTGGCGACACCATTTATTGGTGAAGATGGAAGAGAGCTTGTGAGCGGCAGAGCCCACAGTGGTGGTACAACATGTTGGAAAAATTAATTGAAATAACACAAATAAAATTAATTAGCATAAGAAATAGATTCACATAATATAAACCATCTGTTGCAAAAATTACAAAGTTAAATATGATAAGTAAATAACACACTATTAAAATATAAATTATTAATTGAGGCGTGCTAACAGAGCTTAAGAGTATTTTGCCATCACGAGTCAATCACTCGGTGCAAATGGTCTTCACGGCTAATACTCCATAGGATATAACAACCACTTTTCACTAACTCTGCATGTGAACTAATAGAGTCACAAGAACAACTTTATTGAATTGCTCATGGAAAAACAATATAATAGATCACTTTTTTTTTCTCTCCTGAAAATGGACTCTGTTTCTTTCTCCCTCATCCACCCAAGATACGTATGACCTGTACTATTTATATTGATGGGAAAATAAATATAATGTGCTATCTAGCATTCCAAGAGTAACGTTCAAAATATAATGACTCATTACATGTATAAAAACCTCCCAACGTTCACACCCCCAACGTTTAGAAACGCCCCCTTATATTTTGATGGAATGATAGCTAAGTATTTAAGCAAGAAATTAATTCAAATAAATTTTGAAACCTTTGCTAAAAACGTGGACCAATATCGTGAGATTGGAAGGAAACATTTTAATGTAAACAATGCTTTTAATTCTAATATAATAGATGTATTGATAGTTTAGAAACAAACATAAATATTATTAACTTTGAAATAATATAATTATTAACAAAATACAACAATCCCCCACATATTTCAAAGTTAATATTTTAATAAAATTGTTCCATGAATGTGAGAATTTAGTGCATCAATACTAGTGTCTTTTGGACTATGAACTAGCACCTAGAGCAAATGAAATTTGAATCATTGGAATACCGGTGAGATTAGACCTCTATGAACCTTCATCCTAAACGTGACCCAATGATCCCATCACTCATACTATCTTTCATCCAAAATAGTTCAACGCAGTTTGGTGCATTTTAGCCTTGCATTGTTACCTGGATTTCATGAATGGCTCTAGAGAATAATTGCCCAAGTTCCATAGAGGCGGCCCCACTTCCACCACTCACATAGGTGAATCTATCAGGTGTACACTCCAGTCAAACACATTCCTGATTCATGAGAAATAGATTCATTAAGTGTAATATCCTAAAAATAGGTGTCATTAGGAAGGTCGAGTCTAAGCTATGAGAGTGTTGGATAAAGCTTGAGAGAGATTCAAATGCCTATATATATATATATATATATATATATGTAGTTCCCAAAAGGAGAAAATAAATTATAAATTTATTAATAAATTTTGTACATGAATATTTTTATATATGCTGATATTTATGGCAGATTTTAGCACTTATTTATTAACAACAAATAATTGACAAACTCCTTACATAGGAGGCCAAACTACTCTAAACCAGACGTATATCGACAAACTCCAGGAGTTTGGATGACAGCCTTTGCTTTTCAAGATCTCGATTCGGAGAGCGAAAAGCTAGTCCTCTTGGGTTCTTCACCAAAGAAATCGAGTGTCAAATTGTTTTTTATGGAACGAGGATGGAATGTAACGTGATTTGTGTTGTGATTGTGTGAATGTAGAATGTTTGACAGATTAAAGAAGAAGAGGAAGAAGAACATGTAAATGCAGAATATAAATTAATTGACAAACTGAAAGTAAAATATAGGAATTGTAAAGAAATACAAAGAACTTAAAGAAATCTAATCCTATGAAAGCAAAAAAGAGGGTTGAGAACAATACTCAGTGAACTCAGGACTCTGTTCTACCATTGGAGACGTGTTTTAGAGTGAGTGTATAAGTAAAAATTCTAACCCCTTTACAATTTGAATAGAACCAGTATTTATAGATAACCTAAGTTCCTAGGATTTTGACATTTGTCTTTGGCTCCTTTAGATGTTGTCCACGTGACTTTGACAATTTCTTGGTTCGTCATTTGCCCTTTGTCACTGCTTCTATCAATAACCACTAGAAACCATCAATAACCATTAACTGACGAACACATGCTTTGGAGTTGCCACGTTTTCATCATCTTCAGAATTTTTCTAAGTCCTCAAGCGACAAACTTTAGACTTTGACTTATCAGCCTTTGAGCATGGAACTGACCTGTTCTTCCAAGTCCCGAATGATAAATTTTGACCTTGACTAGTCAAACGTCGAATGAAAACCTCTGTCGACATTGTCTTGTCAAAACATATGATGAAATAACTTTGTCAATGTTGATCGTCAACGTCATAAACTGTCAATTGGTTTCCCCTAGGTCTCGACGTGTCACTCTGACAAACTAAGGACTTCGTCGAATTCACATATCCTGTCAATCCTTACCATGGCAAACCTTTACTGACTATCAAATTTGAATGTCAATTTGAAATCTGACACTCGCGCTGTTGCAAAATATTTGAACAAATTTTCACTAATGCATCTATATTCTCTCGACAATTGCTTTATGACTACTAAAGTCTTCGATAACTTCGATGTTTTTCACCCTTTTAGCCAATAACATATCAAGCCCGATGATCAAGGCTTCATATTCAACTTCATTATTGGAACATGGAAATTTAAGCTCAAACATGAACTTAGTGGGAATATGATCAGAAGAGATCAATACTATCCAAGCCCAAGCACTTCCAGTGTTTTGAGCCATCAAAGTATAACTTCCAAGGAGTCGTACCTACGTAATTTACCATTGGTTTTTCTACTTCGCCACAAGGATGGTCGACTAGGAAATCGGCCAATATTTGTCCTTTGAGGTTTGGCAGGTATATATTTAATTGTAAATTCAAACAAAGCTAACATCCATTTACCAATTCGACCATGCAAAATGGGATAGGATAACATATACTTTATTACGTCAGCTTTCAAAATTACAAGTACCTCTCTCGAAATTAAATAGCATTTAAGCTTAGTGCAAGCAAAGTACAAAGGCAAACATAGTTTTTCTAAAGGACGATATCTGGATTCGACATCAATCAATACTCTACTAAGATAATACACAACTTGTTCATTGCCATTGTCATCTTCTTGTGCCAACATACTTCCAATGGTCATTTGAGAGGCGGAAATGTAGAGTTTGAGGTTTTCCAAGCTTAGGTGACGTCATTACAGGAGTGTTTGTCAAGCTTTGCTTAATGACATCAAAAGCCTTTTGATGGTCTTTTGTCCAGATAAAGTCTTCTTCTTTCTTGAGCTTGACCAATGGTGCAAAGACCCTTGTTTTGCCAGACAAATTAGCAATAAAGCGTCGCATAAAGTTCACCTTGCCTAAAAAAGATTGTAACTTCTTTTTGTTCTTTGGAGGTGAAGCTTCCATTATTGCCTTGTCTTTATTTTGTTCGATGGCAATTCCTTTCTTTTGAACCAAGAAGCCTAGAAAGTTACCTGCAATCACACCAAAGGCACATTTTAAAGGGTTCATTTTCAAACCATTCTTTCTCATCCTGTCAAAGGCTTTCTTTAGATGCTCAAGATGTGTCGTTTGTTTGTTGGATTTTACAACCATATCATCTATATAAACTCATAAAACTCCCAATGAAGTCATGGAAGATGGTATTCATGGCCCGTTGATATGTCGCACCAGCATTTTTGAGTCCAAACGGCATGACCACCCATTCATAGGTGCCTAAAGCGCATGGACATCTGAATGCTGTTTTTAACACATCATTTTCAGCAATAAAAATTTGATTGTAACCAGAATACCCATCCATAAAACTAAGTATTTCATTGCCAGCTTAGCATCGACCAACATATCTGCTCCAGGCATATGATATTCGTCTTTTGGGGTCGCATTATTTAGATCTTGAAAATCTATGCATACCCTTAACTTACCATTCTTTTCATAACAGGAACTATATTAGAAACCCAGTCGACCTACCTGGCTATTAGAATGAACTTTGCTTTGAGTAACCTTTCGATTTCCTCTTTAATCTTGGTCACCACTTCAAGCGCAAATCGTCGAGGTGCTTGTTTGACAGGTCGACTATTGGGCTTGAGGGGGTAATCGATGCTCGACAAGTCAACGGCTTAAGCCAGGCATCTCATCGTACTCCCATGCAAAACGTCCCTATATTCTTTTAACAACACAATCAATTTCTCTCTGAAGTCCTTTGGCAGTAATTGGTTGATATAAGTTGGTCTTGCCTCGCCATCCTTGCCTAAGTTGATTTATTCGAGAGGGTCCTGTACTTCACAACTTTTATTCCTACTCCTAAGGTTATTAGATAAAACAGAAGTATTTTCAAATCCTAGAGGTTCAGAATCATAAATACAATCCAACAATGCACCATCAGGAGTACATTTAAATTTTTCGACCATGTAGGCTGACAAATGACCCATTTGGCTCGATAAATCCATAAACTAATCTAAGTTTAGGACCATTTCAACCCGTCCTAGGTATCAGTTTCAGGCCTTCGTTGCCAATGATGCATTTGTCAATCTTCTCTGGGTTGAATTCATCTTCGTATTGTAGGGGTTTGACCTTCTTATTATAAATCTTGAAATCTACATGGAGTTGCTCGACATAGCAAAAACTATCGTGACCCCACTTCTTCGACGTTTCCTTCTTGGTTCCAGAGTATGAGCTTCTGATGTAACGTCGAGGGTATAGCTCCAACCCCATGTATCCAGCTCGCCCAGCAGGACATTATAACTTGCCTTTGACGAGACAACAACAAACATTGTCTTTCGACTGACACTTCCAACTTTGACACTCAAGACTATAACACCCTTAGCGCAGAGGACTTACCATTATAGTCTGTCAGGCAACATTAGTTTTTACCAGGTCTTTGACATTCTTACCGAATTTCGTCAACATGCTTTCTAGCAACAAGCTAATAGCCGCTCTGCCGTCGACAAGCACTCTATTGATCAACTTTCCTTCAATTGTTGCTTTTATGTGCAACGGCCTCAAGTGTGCCTTGGTCATTTTATCAGGTTTCTCGAATGTGCCATCACTGCAAAAATCTTCATAGACAAAAACATATTCATTCCCCATGATAACCTCGTCACAGTCATCCTCTATTTTGACATAAGTTCCTTCGATAGCATATTCTCAGGTAACACGGAAACCACTCCCACTAAATTTGTATTGAAAATTGCATGGAGATCATCGTCAAAACCCGTTTCAAAGTTATTGGTCACAAGTCATCTTTAGATAAAGGGTGATATTCTGGCACCTCCTTATCATTCTCATTGATCTTTGACAGTGATCCACATTTGGTCAGTCTCGTTGTTCTAACCCGTCTTTGAGTGTGCAGTTAGCGCTTCTCGCATTGGTTGTGTCTTATCGACCTTAAGTGCTTGATCTTTGAAGTTTGACACTTTGACTCTCTGAAATTGTACGTCTTTCAAGGGGACAAACCCTTTGCCTTTAGGAGTTCTTGGTCTATTTGTTTGAGAACTAGTTTGACTATGTCCTTTTTTCTTATCAATCCTTTTCCAGACATAAGGATTTGAATTGATCCTTCATCCTTGATTAAACCTTCTCCTTGGCTTTTTTTTTCTTTTTGAAGATGAAGCTTCATCAGCATGGTGAATGTTCTTAACCCATTGGTTCTGAACAACTTTGGCAGGAGGAACTTGGTTCGACTCGACATGCTGTCGGCTTACCGTCCATCATCACGACGGTCTTCATCTTTTGATTAACCTCTCCTGTTCCAAGTTTAAGAAACTTAAGATCAAAAGGACCAAAGTCAAATTTCAACTTACCTTCATTTTCTTCTTCAGTTCCATGTTTTCTTTGTCCTTTTCAGCAATTAACTTCTTGACTCTCCGCTTCTCATAGGTCGTCGAGTTTATCAAACACAACACTATATCTCGGAGAAAGAGAAACATCATGGCCACTATCTTTCTACTTGATCAGGAAGTCAGGATATCCATTCCAGCCTTTGGATAGATTATTTGTTTGACGCTTCGAAAAAGTCAAGCTCATAGTCACGTCGAAACTTTTTCTCAGCCTCTTGATTGGACATCCCTGATTCCCCACATTGACGTCTATGAAGGCTGGTTTGACAAAGCTCGAATTGACTTGGAAAGGATCGGCATCCACCTTTATAGGTTTTTCCTTCCCTTCGAACGTTAATCGTCCCTTGTCAATCGCTTTTTGAATCAAATCCCTAAAACGAACACAACTTTTAGTGGCATGTCCGTTGATGGTGAAATTTACAGAATTTCTGTCCTTTTAGTTCTGAAATTGAAGGAATTTTCTTTCCTTCAGAAAGGACTATTTGTATGTCTCTTAAAAGCACGTCAAAAATTTCATCTGCCTTAGTAATGTCAAAAGAGTAGATTTTCGACGATATTTTCTCTTTATTCCTAGCAGGTCTTAGGGATTAGCAAACGTATGTTGGTCCGACTTTAATTCAGCCACATTTACTTCGTCACTACTTCCTTCCACCTTATCATCAGATTGGTCGACTTCAACATAAGCTACTTTCTCACGACGCTGCGTTTCTTTCTCATTCTTTCCTTTTCTCTCCTCAATTACTCTATTTGACATACCTTTTCTGCTAATTGACCAAGGTTTATGAATTGCAAATTGATGATTTTCTTTCTTATCTCATAGTCTAGGCCATTAATTGCCATCTTGACAACTTCCAATTCTGGCATAGGAGTAAAACATCGATTCCTAGCATTCCTAAATCTGGCCAGATAATCATCGCAGTCTCCAGAAAATGTTGAATAGTAAACAAATCAGTTAGGCTAACTTTCGTCTCTCCTCTAAAAAATTGACAATGAAAACTGCTTTCTAACTGGGCCCATGTTAAAATAGAATTAGGCCTCAAAATTGAAAACTATGTGAAAGCATTTTTTGTCAAAGAAGAAGGGAAAAAATGCATTTTCAAATGTTCATTTGATGCCATTTCTCCTATCTCAATTGTGTACTGAGCGATGTGTTCGATCGATTCCCCATTTTCACCAGAAAATTTTGTCAAAGTTTTAGGAATTTTCCAGCCTCTTGGCACTTCAGCCTCCTGAACGTAGTTGGAAATGCAGAACACAAAGAGAGGTTGATTAGCAAAACCAACATTGAAGCTGAATCTATTTAAAACAGTTTCGATGGCATGAGTGATATTTTGATTTTGTTGAATATTTTGAATTTGACGCACACGATGCCCCCTACATTTTGTTGTTGAACCCTTTGAAGTTCATAGTCAGCATCTTGTCCTCGGCGGATCAGATTGACAATTGGGTCGACGTTGACATTTTCCTTCAAAGGTGGGTTATTAATTTCGTCATGGGGATCATTTGGGTTGTCATCCAAAATGATGGCTTGAGCCACATGCCCCATCTGCGAGCAAGTTGCTCGAACCTAGTGTTGTTTGTTTCGATCAAAGGCGTCAACATCGTCACCATTTGTTAGGTTAACATATTGACAAGATCATGATGACTCTCATCAATTTGTTGTCGAAACACAGCCATTAAATCGACTGTGTTCGTGGGGGTTCCTATCATACCTACTCTAAGCATGTCAGGGAAGATTGGACCTGTGTTTGGTTGCCGTGTAGTAGTTGGATTTGTCGATGATAGATTCCTACTCCGGCCATAGAAGCGCCCATCAATTGAGGGCTAATAAGACCAAACTGGCAGATGTATACCAAATTGAGGTACATTTGTCACACAGGGCACATTTTGACTCTGAAAAAGAGGAGTATGAGGATATATATTAATAAATCCGCCATTATTTCCAATATTTGGCGGATTTCATGAGTTTGACATATTTCCACTACTTGGTAGCGAGAATGGTACATATCCTGGGGTACGTAACCCAAAGGAAGACTATATGGAGGCCATGTTGTCATGACAGTGGTATTTACACTTGTCTAGGTACCCCATCACTTGTCTACTAACAGGAGTCAGAGAGGTTCTAGTGAGCGAGGAGGATTATTTCTGCCTCATTTCGTCCATCCTCTGATGACGATGATGCTCTTGACATGTTTGACACGATTGTGCCACTACGCAAGCGCATACACTTTTTTCTTTATTTGACATGTTTATTCTTTCAATCAGTGAGTCCACTGGGCGTGCCAATTTTTTTATAGGTTTTAGCACTTATTTGTCAATAACAAATAATTGACAAACTCCTTACACAGGAGGCCAAGCCTCAAACCAGACGTATATCGACAAACTCAGGAGTTTGGATGACAGCCTTTGCTTTTCAAGATCTCAATTCGGGAGCGAAAAGCTACTCCTCTTAGGTTCTCCACCAAAGAAATCGAGTGTCAAATTGTTTTTTATGGAACGAGGATGAAATGTAACGTGATTTGTGTTGTGATTGTGTGAATGTAGAATGTTTGACAGATTAAAGAAGAAGATGAAGAAGAAGATGTAAATACAGAATGTAAATTAATTGACAAACTGAAAGTAAAATACAGGAATTGTAAAGAAATGCAAAGGACTTAAAGAAATTTAATCCTATGAAAGCAAAAAAGAGGGTTGAGAACAATACTCATTGAACTCAGAACTATGTTCTGCCATTGGAGACGTGTTTTAGAGTGAGTGTGTAAGTAAAAATTCCAACTCCTTACAATCTGAATAGAACGAGTATTTATAGACAACCTAAGTTCCTAGAATTTTGACATTTGTCTTTGGCGCCTTTAGATGTTGTCCACATGGCTTTGAGTTTCTTGGTTCGTTGTTCGCCCTTTGTCACTGCTTCTATCAATAACCATTGGAAACCGTTAATAACCATTAATTGATGAACACATGCTTTGGAGTTGCCGCGTTTTCATCATCTTTAGAATTTTTCTAAGTCCTCAAGCGACAAACTTTAGACTTCGACTTATCAGCCTTCGAGCATGGAAACTGACCTTTTCTTCCAAGTCCCGAATGATAAATTTTGACCTTGACTAGTCGAACGTTGAATGAAAACCTTTATCGACACTGTCTTGTCAAAACATATGATGAAATAACTTTGTCAATGTTGATCGGTCAATGTCGTCCAACTGTCATTGGTTTCCCCTAGGTCTCAACGTGTCACTCTGACAAACTAAGGACTTTGTCGAATTCACATATCCTCGATCCTTACCATGGCAAACCTTTAACTGATTATCAAATTTGAATGTCAATTCAAAGCTGACACTTAATGAAATTTGGTGCCAACAGCTATATTCATTATTATTTGAATTTGATATTTATTCTTTTTAGGAAATTTAATATTCAGTTTGTGATATCACGTTTGATTTTATTTTCAAAGATTTGAAAATATTATCTTATCAAATCTATTAGATCTAATATGTTTGTAAGTACCGTTGATATTTATATTTGTATTAGCATTATATATTATATATTTTCTTGAAAAATATTTTCTATTTGTCGATGAATTATAATGATATTTATTTGAAGATATTAGATATTATTTATATTTAACATGTATTATAAATATGATTTGTTACATATTATAAAGAAACATTAGATATTATATAAGAAGCTATCAATGATTAAATTAAGTATGAAATTTATTGATTTGTGAATTATTATTATTATTATCACAAAAAACTTAGCAATATATGTAGCGCTAATGTATATAGCGTTGTTGTTGTTGTTATTATTATTAGTAGTATTATTATTATTTCAAAACTCAATTGCAAGTGATGTGGATGCATCATCATGGGTATACTGGACTATTTCTAAACTTAATTGCAAGTGTCATGTGTTTGAATTATTTTTTTATTAATTAAAGCACTTGAACTATTGAAACAAAAGAAATCACTTAGAAGCACACTCGTTTTGACATTTCGCGAGTATACTGGACGCGGATCGTGTACTTTTGGGCTTTTTTTTTTACTCCTAGTATATATTTGACACATCATAATACTCTTAAACAATCTTCGAAGAACCCTAACAACCCAAGGATTTTTCCCTAGAGAGAAAAACACGATCTCTCTCAATTTCTCTGATTAATCTCTTTCGGTAAATGATCTTTATGGAATTTAGTCAGCTTTTCCTCTTTTCATCTAGTTTATAAGTTAGTGCGTGATCAGACATGGTTTTCTCATAACTTTCTTCCTCCCTACTATCCCAAACTCAGTTTGGATGATAAAATCAAATTGTTTATGTTTTCACTATATTGTTTGGGTTACCATGTCATTCATATTCCCTAAGGTCAAGTTGTCAGTAGAAGTGCACTCCCAACTACCAAAGGTGAGTGGATAGTTGCTCATGGCTATATTTTAGCCATTAAAAGTATTTTATAAATTGATTATTATCACTATTATCATGAAAATTATATTTTAGAAAACTCATAAGACCATTGTTTGTTGCAAGATCGTCTAAAGTGTCACCGGTTCAAGTTATATTATATTTTAGGAATATGTTATTTTATTTGGAATGATATGAATCTTCTCATCAGAAAACAGGTTGATAGTTATCTTGATTTCACAGCTAAAAGTATTATTTAATTATTAGATATAAACAGGCAAGACATCATAGAATGATTTATACGATTATTAGAAAATATTATTATTATCTATTTAGCACAATTGACCCAACTAGTTACCTAAAACAGTTAAGAAGATAAAATAGTTCATAACTACTTAGTAGTTACCATATGATATCGTTATGTAAATTTTAATTATATATATAAAGCCCAACCTAATATTAGAACTCAGTTAAATAACTAGTAAGTGCCCAATTAAAATAAGAAATAGTAATGTTTAGCATGATAAGATTTAGCCAGTTGATAGAGAGTAGCCAACAACTAAGTTATACAAATAGATTAGTACATCTTTATTATGTATTGTAGGAATAACAACAGAATAATAAGAATGGCCTAAGTAAAAATTAACATTTAATTAATAGTTATTGGGTAACATGATAGGACTCATTCTGTTAATAGAAATTAACTAATAGCTTTTGCAACCTCTACGATTAATTTATGAATTAATTATTAAAGTATAAGAAGTGTTCAGGATAGCAAGATTAGCTTTAGTTTTATGGATATTAGTTAACTATTATCAGTTTCTAAGATTAATTTATTTATACAGTTGTTTATGGAGGTTTTAGTACTTATTCGTCAACAACAAATAATTGACAAACTCCTTATCCAGGAGGCCAAACTGCTCTAAACCAGGCGTATATTGACAAACTCTTAGTTTGGATGTCAGCCTTTGCTTTTCAAGATCTCGATTCGGAGAGCGAAAAGCTACTCCTCTTGGGTTCACCACCAAAGAATCGAGTGTCAAATTGTTTTTGATAGAATGAGGATAGGATGTAACGTGGTTAGTGTTGTGATCGTGTGAAAGTAGAAAGTTTGACAGATTAAAGAAGGAGAAGAAGAAGAATTTGCAAAATGTAGATTGACAAATTAAAGATAAAATACAAGAAAGGTAGAGAAATGCAAAGAACTTCAAAGAAATCTACTCCTATGAAAGCAAGAAAGAGGGTTGAGATCAATACTCAGTGAACTCTGGACTTTTTCTGTCATTGGAGACGTGTATAGAGTGAGTGTGTGAGTACAAATTCTAACCCCTTACAATTGATACAGATCTGGTATTTATAAATAGCCTAGGACTTTAGAATTTTGACATCCGTCTTTGGCCGTCCTTGGATTTTGTCCACGTGGCTTTGGAGTTACTTTCTGTCACTTGCTCTCACTATTTTGTCACGTTTTGCTTCTGTCAATAACTGCTAGAGACCGTCGATAACCGTTGTTCGACAAACAAGCATCTGCCTTCGAGCCATTGACAATGTTTGCAACATCTTCATAGATTTTCTAAGTGTTTAGCCAACATCGCCTCCATCCTCGACGTTGCCAATGTCATCCTGTCGACTTGAACATGACACACGGCCTTATGACTTCGCAGGTTATCTGAGGCGCTGGAAATTTGTGAACCCATACATTATCAATTCTCTAGATTCCAGACTTCAGGCTAATCCTCAAATTGTCGAAGTCGAATACACATTCGACGATCTGACATTTGATAAAATTTGGTCCTTACAACAGTATGAGAGAACCCAATATTTTCTTGGCAATAAATAAATAGGTGAATAATAATTAATATGTAAAGAATAATTAAATGTTCACACTTAAATTGTCATTATTGTTATTAGTATTGCTATTATTATTGCAAGTGGAGTAGTAGACAATATGGTACAAACAGTTTCTACGACGTAATATTTAATATCTAAATTGTTATTTCATTAGTAGCAAGCAAAATACAAGGAGTAAGTTGTGGTGTTTGAATTTATTGTTGATTCAGTTAGTTTGTGTATGTTGAGATCAGTATAGTAGAATTGCAGCATGTTTTGTAAAATTTAACCTTGATACGCCTAGCTGCCAAGGAGGTGGTGTACTAAATGACCATGGAGGTAGTCTTATGAGATGTTAACCTTGGTATACCTAACTGTCAGGAGGCGGTATACCAAGTGGCTATGGAGGCAATCCTATAAGACTTTAACCTTGGTATACTCGACTGCCATGGAGGCGATATGTCAAGCAATGGATGCAGGCTTTTCAAAGACCAGAGAAGTTCGGGACCTAGTAAAGTGTCCAAAGAGAACAGAGTTATTTATAGACAGCTATTATCATTCTTATATATGTATATTCATCATGTTTAGAGTACTGTTATTTATGAATCAAATATACCCCAAGATACGGCCCTTAAGAGGACAAACCCATAAGTAAATGTTTATGATGCAAGTGAATGCGTATTGAATATGAATGCGGTCTTAAGTTAATTTCCTTTAAGTTGGATTTTATTTAGTTAAGACAGGAATTGAATTGAATGTCTATAAATATTATTATTATTACATAATTATTTGCATGTATATATTATTATTATGTAGTTTTTTGTTGTCCCATGTGAGCTGTGAGTGGCTATCTACTCACTGAGTTTTGATAAACTCACCCCTCATTTTTTCTCCCTTAGTTCAATTCAGATCAGTTACCATTTAGACCCAGCCTCATAGCTTTCCAGTCTTCTAGTGGTGATCTTCACTCTATAGTGAAATTTGAAATAGGATCATGTTGTAATAGAGTGCTCTAGTAGTGTGTAGGAGAGTCCTTAGACATCATTTAGCATGTATAATTATTTTAAGATTATGTTATTTTATCATAATGATATGATATGTAATTTCTTCTAGGAACAAGATTTAATAATGTCTATTTCGGTTATGGATTTTGGAACGATTTGGAATTTTATGTATTTTATGAATAAACTTTTCAAAAAGTTTTGAGGAATTTATTTATTTATGTTTATAATTTATTATGAGCATTAGTTTAGTAATTTACTATACATGATTGCATGAAATTAACTCTAGAAGGCTTCCATAAGGGACAATATCCCTTATGTGCCGTCACAAATTGTGGATCGTAAGAAAGTGGAACTAGTCCACATCGGTTGAGGAGGAGACCGAAACATGCCTTATAAGGTGTGGATACCTCCTCCATCAGACGCATTTTTCCCATGAGAAGGGGGAAGAGCAAATCCATAAAGGGCGCCTAGTTAGGCCCCAAAGCGAACAATATCTGCATGCGGGAATGGCGATATGTAGCTGTGAATTGGAATCTAGTTTATATCAGAGTAGTCATCAACTACATCTGAATAACTCCACATCATAGACTAGTCTACGGTTCACATCTCTTTACAAGAATTACAACCTTTAAAGTTGCCAACACTCTTAATTTCCTCTACATCCCCCACAATTTTGTAGGAGATCAAAACACTCTCATAAAATTAATTTTATTCTTGTACATATATCGAATAACACAATATTTAAAATTTTCACAAATATAACACTTACATATCATCTTGAACTTTCGAGATTTCTTATTAAAACCATCTGGAATGTATCCAAGCCTTCCTCAAAACTCTTTAAAACTCAATATGATTGGCTTGGGCGGAACCACAAACTTGTTTGATGAAACATTGACTCTGCTAAATCCCATGCCTTTTTTCAAATTATAAACAACAGTATTGAAAAAAATTCTATTACACATAAAAAAAGATATATAAGTAAAGTAAACAAACGCTATCTCAAAGAAGGAACAAAAAAGAAGAATAGAGTCAAGGATTGTGTGTCAATACAAACCAAGCAAGAAGCATATAGCCAATATCATTACTTTATTTTCTCATTCACTTGCCATTACCTTCAAAGTAAGAATAATACACCCACCACTTCATTTTGTACATTTTGTCCAATAATATCACGATGAAAAAAGTATTGATTCAACAAGTTACCGTCTTGCATGCGTTCAACTTTCTGGAAAAATAGTAATGCTTAATAGAAGCCAATATGATATAATCAAAATATGAAAACACATGCAAATGAAAAAGAAAAATATTCCTACACCTTCTATATTGTATTAACACAATTTTTGAAGCAACTATTTCTTGTAAAGCAAACGAACACTCTTGAAAAAAAATTATAAGAAACTAATACTCTTATGATATGTTTGTGAATTTAGATTTTGAAAGGAAATAGAGAGGAGAGGACTTGTAATATAATTTTACACTACAAGTCCTTCACTCCCCTTCATTCCTCCAAAATTCAAACTCGTAAACATACTCTTAAGATTGTTGGAAAAATTAATTGAAATAACAAATAAAATTAAATAACATAAGAAATAGATTCACATAATATAAATCATCTGTCATAAAAATTACAAAGCTAAATATGACAAGTGAATAACACAATTAAAATATAAATTAGAATTAATAAAGTTGCTTATTAATTATTGGCTGGAGCGTGTTAACATAAGTTTAAGAGTATTTTCCCACCACGAGTCAATCACTCAGGACAGACCTTCACGGCTAATACTCATGATACAACAGCCACTCCCCACTAACTCTGCACGTGAACTAGTACGATCATATGAATAACTTTATTAAATTGCTTATGGAAAAACAATATAATAGATCACTTTTGGTTTTTTTTATGCTGGAAAATGCACTCTGACTCTTTTTCCTCATCCACCCAAGATACATATGACCTGTACTATTTACACTGATGGGAAAATAAATATCATGTGCTATCTAGCATTCCAAAAGCAACGTTCAAAATAAAATGACTCGTTACATGTATAAAAACCTCCCAACGTTCACACCCGAACGTTTAGAAACGCCCCCTTATATTTTGATGGAATGATAGTTAAGAATTTAAGCAATAAATTAATTCAAATAAAATTTGAAACCTTTGCTAAAAACCTGAACCAATATCGCGAGTTTGGAAGGAAACATTTTAACGTAAACAATGCAACAAATGCTTTTAATTCTAATATAATAGTCACGTATTAATAGTTTAGAAACAAACATAAATATTATTAACTTTGACATAATATAATTATTAACAAAATACAACATAGCAGAGCCCATAGTGGTGGTGGTCCACAACGGCCTCGATGCACGACAGCTAAGAAGAAAGTTGCGATGAAGATGCACAATCTGGCACGCGGAGACTCGTGGTGGTGATGAGGTGATTTTGCAGTAGAGAGAGAGAGAGAGAGAGAGAGAGAGAGAGCTCTGATGAAATGGTTCACAGTGGCATGACTGTGAGGAGTGAAGATGACTATGGCATAGGCTCCTGGCGGGTGGTGGCTTCGCAGTTGCTGCACTTGTTGGTGGCGGCAACGGTACTTTGATTTTGGTTGCTATGATGTTGCGTGTTTGGTCAGTTTGGTCTGAATATGCTTAGGTTTGTTTTGTTTGGTTTAGGATTGTGGTTTATGGATTTCTTTTGATGGGGTTTTACTTTGATTTTTTTATTTGTAGCTGTGAAGTGTTGGCTTGGTTGGGAAGATGAAGATGACAATGGGTATGGAGGATGAAAGATAGTAGTGGTTATATTGTGTGTTAGTGAGGTTTTAAATTTATGTTTGTGCCACCCATTAAATTTTTGCAATTTATAGAGACATCTCACTCCATATGTGTATAAAAACTCGTCTTCCTTCAATCATCTCATCAAGGACTTCTTTGGGGATACCATGGTTCACAACCTGAAAAAATCCAAAATTTTCAGAGGCTACCTGAACCTTGTCAATGAGATATTTTCTTCCAACACCATCTTCCTGCAATTTTCATCTTTGAGGTCTATCATTAAATCTGAAACTCTCGAAGACGCTGTGATATTTTGCATGGGTGTCATTATTAGTGGATGTAATGAAAATCAGAAACTTTTGACATGCAAGCACAAGACCTATGACATTGGCTTTAATGTCATCAAAGGTCTTAGCTTTATTTTCTTATTTCACTTTGGATTCATAGGGTTGAATTATGTTGCACGTGTATCCGCCATGTTGTAATGTGTTCTGGAATTTGTGTAAGAGAATATATGGAGGACCTTCCTTACCAAAAAAAAAGAGAGAAATACTTAGGTACATTAAGAGTAACAGAAACCCATTGCTCTGATCCATTTATGAATGTAATAGGTAATTTGTCAATCAATAAATAAAGTAGAATATATGTTTTGTCTTGCTGATCAGAGTATCTATGAATTTTTCATTAACGACCAAGTTGATATTTTTCAATTATCAAAGATCAACTTGTCCGACGCTAAATTGTCAAGACATAGTTGAGGTTTACTCCTATTTTTATCTCACTCTCAAAGAATCATACATTCTATATGTATCTCTCTTACTATGCAGCTTGTAATTTTGGTTGCTTCATTATGTGTTTGCAAATGAAAACCCGTTTCCATTTATAGAAGCAATTCATAGTATGAACACGATCAGCGTGCGCATCACGACACCAAACTCATCATGCATGCCCAATAATTTTTACTCTTTATGCGTGAAGCTTTGTCTCGTCTCTTTTTTTCTTTTATTTCACATGGAGAGAGGCCGTGGTACCACACATTAAAGTGGAGCATCAATTGTATCTTCCAAAAACAAACAACCCAACCCATCATGCATCAATTGATGCTCCACTTTAATGTGCGGTACAGTCACCGCCTCTCCATGTGAAAAAATGATAATAAGTGAAAAAATGATCAGCATGTATGGGGATATGATTAAGATACGAAAAGATAAGGTTAGGGAAGATAAGATAAGATAAGATTTTCTAAACGCACCACAGATTTCCAGAGGTAACGTCATCAGTAGCTGTTCCGTACAAATACTGGGTTGTCCTCCGCGAATTCCAGAACAGAAAAGCAAATTCCAGAATAGAAGAGCATTGCAAAATGGCGGATACACATGTGCTACGCAATTCAACCCAACAGGAATTGCAAAGTGAAATAAGAAAGCGAGAGGTAAAGGCCTTTGATGACAGTAAAGCCGGTGTCAAAGGTCTTGTTGATGCTGGCATATCAAAAATTCCTGAGATTTTCCTTGCACCCACTAACAATGACACCCCATACAAAACATCACAAGCATCTTCCAGAGAGTTCCAGATTCCACTGATAGACCTCAAAGATGAAAACTTGCAAGAAGATGGTGTTGGAAGAAAGATCTCATTGACAAGGTTCGAGTAGCCTCTGAAACAGTTGGATTTTTTCAGGTTGTGAACCATGGTATCCCCAAAGAAGTCCTTGATGAGATGATGGAAGGGGTTCGTAGGTTTCACGAACAGCCACATGATGTGAAAATGGAGTATTACAGCCGTGATAGGTCAAGGAAAGTGAGATTCAACAGTAACTATGACCTCTATCTGTCAAAAGCAGCAAATTGGAGAGATAGTTTGCTTTGTGCCATGGCTCCAGTGCCTCCAAAACCTGAAGAAATACCTCCAGCTTGCAGGTACTTTCTATAGAAAATTTCCCAAAGGATTCCAAATAGAAAATCTCATATATTACACCAAAACAGGTCTTCTGGACCACTCGTTTGGTACACTGGTACGATGAAAATGATAAGATAAAATATGATAGGATAAGATTTGGTAGTATGAAATCTAATATCTATGATATAAAATATTATATTTTATGATATTATTATTTATTTATAAATAATTTTAATATTTAATTAAATATTAAATAAAATAAAAAAATTTATTAATGATTTAAATATAATTTTTAAATATCATATTTATGTACATATTTATTAATGAAAATTTAATTTATTTTAAATATCATTATTTATTTTAATATTTTATAATTATTTGTTATTTCAATAAATTATATAAATATTAAATAACTCTTTTATATAATTTTAATATTTTCTATTTTTAATTATAATTATTAAAATTTAAATTTTAAAATAAATATTAACTCAAAATATTTTTATTATTGATCCTTACTTATATATTATATATTATTTTATTTAATATTTATTAATTATAATTATGTTTTATTTTTATTGTATATAGTTATAGCATATATTATTTGTTAAAAATATTTATTTATTATGAAATAATTTTATTTATAAATTTTTACTTATTATTACTTATTTAAGAATTATTTTGTTTTTATAAAATATTAAAAAATAAAAGTAATCTTATACTTTAAAAATTAATAAGAACTAATACGATCTCTCATACTATATTAAATTATACAATATTTCAACATATAAAAGGGTTATAATATAAACGTATACAATGCGCTATTACACCAAATAATATATAAGATGATAACGTATAATATGTTATACCTAATATAACATATCAATCACACTCCAAAACAGGTTCAGACTCGCAAACTATTAGAAAAGCAACAAAACTTTTTCGTGGAGCCACCAAAACTTCTAGCCCCGATTTAACTGCACTTGGGTATTTGCCGATCATACTCTTAATAAACTAATAAAGTACTCAAATTTGTATGAATTTGGTTCATGTTTAACTTCTGAGCTCATTGAGGCGATTTTCACCGCTTCTACCATTCATCTATGTAAATTGAATTTAGCTTTCCAAACCTCTTATTTCAGAGCATGAACTAATTCAGTACAGATATATTGAATGCATTAGTAGCAACAACTAACACATTAAAATAATGTGATTATTTGAAGCATGTAATTTGTTCTCTCTTGAACTTAAATATGTGTTGTTCTTTTTCTTTTTTTTCATAAATGTGTGTTGTTCTTGACACTGTTACAGGGAGATTATGATTCTTTATTCGGAACAAGTTAAGAAAGTGGGCCTCATCCTATTGGAGTTGCTATCGGAGGCCCTAGGACTCAAGCCCAAACATTTGGAAGAAATGGGATGTGGTGAAGGGCAATTGATGGTCCATCACTACTACCCAGCATGCCCAGAGCCCAATAAAACAATGGGAACCACAGAACACTCTGACCCAGATTTCTTCACTGTCGTTCTTCAAAACCAAATCGGTGGCCTCCAAGTGCTTTACGAAAATCAGTGGTTTGATGTGACACCAACGGAGGGTGCTTTAGTTGTTAATATCGGAGATCTAATCCAGGCAAGAACTACCAATTTGTAGCATGAATGCTAGGGGCAAAACTATTTTTCTCTTTAGGGACGCATGTTTCAAGTTTCAAAAGGCTACAATGATCATACATAATATATCTTAATATATGCAAATATCATATCCTCCTAATTGGCGTATCCAACAATCTTTTTAATTTAAAGATTTACCCAAATATATTAAATAATAGTCTTTGAATATTATTAAACTGTCGTTAATATATACGAGATGATAATAAAGATATTTTATTGATCATTATTGAAAGTAAATAATAATTTATTTAAATATATCTTATAGAAAAATTACTATATAAATTTATTTTTAAAATAATTTAATAGTTAAATAATTAAATAAATGAATAAAATATGAATGTGTCATTCTATTTTATATATCATTTTAAATATCATGTTTATAAGATTAAAAAAAATGATAGATAACCTTTAACTAACAATAAAAAGTCTATTTTATGAAAATTTTACACATTTTGAAAGTTAAAATTGTTGAATAATGAAAGAATAAATAGATAATTTTCCTATATCATTAGCCATTTATATGGATGACAATGAGTATTCATGAGAGATGGACATATCCCCCATTGTCCCTTAGTCCCGTTTAGAATTTAGCCTCTTATCACGATCTACATCTCTACGGTTTCATTCCCCATTCTTACAGGGATTTGAATCCAAAAATAGAATAATTTTAAAAATATTTTGAAGTTTGAAATATAAATATCCATAATAATAAATATTATACTAATGTAACATAATTTAAATTAAAAATGAAAATACATATATAGTGCAAATTCAAGAAAGATAAAAAAAATGAAGGTATGCTAAGGTTTTCTTTATATATGTGTGTGTGGATATTTAAATTATTTATATAAATAGAGAATTCAGGTTTCATAGTGGGGACCTTATTCCTATCCCTACTATGTTCAACAAACAGGGACTCTACCCCATTTCCATGAAGACTTAATGTTCTCATTTCTATCTTCATTGCGGGTAATTTTTGCAAGTACTCACTTCAGTGAGGTTTTTTATCATCCTTAACCATGTACATATTTTTAATAAATTAAAATATTTATTTTATAAAAATATAAAAAATAATTTCATATTAATAAAAGATTTTGAATGAATGTAATTTGTGTGATTTCAATTATGCCTACTTTCCTTATACATCCTTTTAATAAATTAAAATATCAATTTCAAAATATGTGTTATAATTAGTAAAAGAATATAGATAATCCTAATTTATTTCATCTCACTTATTAGAGCAGCATCAATTATATAATTATTTTCAATAAAAAATAATATAATTATTTAATTTTAAAAAAATTTAATAAATAATTAGTATCATTAAGTGTAAATTATGGAATTGAATTTTAAAACATATTTTAATGTTGAAAAATCAGTTTGTTTTTTCAAAAAAATAATATGAAAAAAATTGTAGAATTGATAAGTTGAAATGTTTAAGTGACAAAAAATCAAATATGGTGTAATGAGATGGGTAGATAGATAGTTTTTTTTTAATAATTTTTAAAAGTTCTAAATTTAAAGTTAGAAACTTTTGAAAAAGAGGAAGAATTGAAAAATAGATTGATAATATGTTTTTTAAGGAAAGATATAGATTTAAGAGAATGTATGCACTTATTTGGGAAGTAATATATATATATATATGTGTGTGTGTGTGTGTGTGTGTGTGTGTGTGTAAAATTTAATTATGCTAAAAGAATCCCAATATATAATAGAAGATATATATTTCAACATTTGAGTTGGGGAATGGATTTAAAATGTTTGGTTTGAATCATTAATTTTTATGGTAGTTCCAAAAATTATATTTCTGCAAAGGTGACTATTTTTCTTCAAATATATTAATGCATTTAATTTTTTATGCTTTTCAATTTATTTTTCTTTTATATTAATAATATTATAACATTTTAATGTTATAATACCTTTTATTGTAGTGTCAAATATAAGTTATAAAAAATTTTAATTTTGATATTTTAAGACTTGTAACATTTTGAATGTTGAAAATTATGGAAGTGATAATTGGCATAATATTCAATGTAGAGTATGTGTTTAATAGAAGAGAAATATGAAAGTATAATTAGAAAAATAATTAATAATTACAATGAAAATAAAACTTTAAAAATTTACTTTAAATAGAAATGTTGAGAAAATAATGGGGTATAAATTTCTCAATGCATACATAGCAAATTTTCTTTGAAATGAGTCTAAATTATTCGTAGTATAGATTACAATTTTGAATTATTGTCATATCATAATTAATTAGATTGAATGCTTGCTAAAATCAAATGCATCAAATTAAGTTATCAATTAAGGGTAGTGGCACCTTTTTTTTTGGGGTATATGAGGGTAAGGTAATGGTAATTAAGTACATTAGATTAATTTTTGAACTTTGGCATATAAATCAAAATTACTTTCAGATTAAATTGATATAAAATAAGAATAATAAAATCAAATTGATATCAATCACAGCATTTTATTATTTATTCAATAGATTTTTTATTTTATTTCATTAGAATTTGGATTTATTTTGGACCTATATATATATTATTATTAATATTAATCATAGATATTACCCTTACCGTATATATTTTCATATTCATATTTGTAAAAAAAAAGGTTAAAGATGTAGTATTTAGTTATATTATCACTTTATTTAAACTAACAATTAAGTTTAATATGAAAGGTAATCAATAATTTTATAAAAACAAAAAAAATGATAAAAACACAAAAAAAAAAATAATATCAATACACGAATAGAGATAAAAGAAATAGAAAGAACAAAAAATATCAAAGAGAATTGTAAAAACTAAGCTCAAATAAATATAATAAGATGAAAATAATAGGCCAAATACTCTCTTAGAGTAAAAATTAAAAATAAAATTAACAGAGAGTAAACGTTTGAAATATTTTGAAAAAGAAATTTAAAATAAATAACTTCATATAAAAAAAATATGAAATAAAGTTTAAGAATAGCTATTATCATTCTAATAATTGTATAAAAAGAAACTTATACACAATGGTTATTCTAATTGCCTTATTAGTTCCTTTATTTGTCATTATGCACTATGCCTCTCTGAAGGCACTTTCTTTTAGAGGTAGCTCTTACTCCTTCCTTTTATGAGGAAAAAAAAAGAAGAATAGAAAACTCTCATATCAGTAAAAACTCACATATCATCAGTGAATACAATCACAACAATACAAAAAAAGATGATAGTCCCTTTACAACTTATTGTATATAGCCACAACATAGTATTTGAAAATAGTAACCACTCATAGTAAAAAAATAAAAGCAAAAACTAAAAGGAATGTGGAGATGTAAAGTTATTTAATTGCACATAAAAAAAACAAATATCCATTAAATAAGGAGTGAAATTGAGTGAAAATAATTGCAATAAAAAAATATATTACATATATAAATATAAAAGAGCAAAAGAGGAGAAGAATGAAGATGATACCAGTAAAAGAATGAGAGCATAAAAATTGTAAATAAAAAAATATAAAACAAAAGAGAGAGAAAGAACAAATAGAGTGACGGAGAATATGAGGGTTTAAAGTTTGAAAGAGAGAAAAAATGAATATATAATGATTAAAATATCCAAGTCATAATTCACTGATTATGTTGATATATCACATTAAAATAGTCAAATATTTATGTAATTAGAATTTATTTGATATTTGTTAATGTATATAGAAATTACATTTTGTAGTGTAAATTAGATCAGATCATTTCTTGAAAAGGAAACTCTTGAATGAATGTTAAAAATCAGATCATATAAAATCATTGTTTCGTGCTTATAGTTTCCAGAAACTACGCTTGTGTGAGGGTGGCTTTAAATTTGAAAGAATATGGTTTAATTTAAATTAATATGATCTTGGATTGATTGTTTTAATTGATTGATCATATAACATAAATGTCCATCATAATTAATTGTTTTAATTAATTTTATGGATATAATTTAGTTATCTACTTTTAACTAAAAAGTATAATAAATCAACATATTTATTAAAAGCCTCATTTTCATTTTCTCGTAAAAAAATTTATTCCTTTATTTTGAACAATGAAAACAGAGAAATCCAAACCCCACACTAAATTCTTTGAATCCGTTGTTATTTCATAATCAAAAGTCATTTTTTTTAAATGGTTTTTTAAAAAAAAACTCATAATCTACCAAAATCGATTATAGCTGAAAACTCATTTGTCCATAATATTTTAATGATATATAATATATTGATATATGTTTTGTTTACAACATTTGTTAATATTTTAATGTTAAATAATTTTGATTGGCATATTGATGAGCCTTATGATTTAAATCAAGACTTATAATAGTTTGAAATTCAATATTTAATGTAAAATATTCATGTTGTGATAATGAAGGAGAAACATAGAGATAATTTTTTCCAAAATAATTAACAATAGAGTTTTGAAAATTGTGGGCTCTAAATTACTCTGAAAATGACACACGTTGAGGTTTTCTTGAAATGAGTCTAAATAATTAATATAGTAGATAGTAGATAACTAGAGCTTTGATTCTGAAAATTATTATTAACCAATCAAATTATTAATTCCAAATACAGTACTTAAATATTTCTTTCTAATCCCTTAAACAACCATCTTTCCAAAAAAAAAAAAAAGTGTTTGACACTCAATATTTAAATAGAATAATTGAATTTCTTTTTCTAATTTGTAGTTTTCTTAAAAAAGTTTAACAGATATAAAGTTAAATACAAATATTCCTTTTTTGTTTTATTTCTTTCAATTATTTTTTTTATTTCTTTTATTTCTCTAGTTATTAAAATTAAAATTAAATGTAATGTCACTTTTTAAAAATTAGAAAGTATAAATTTAGTCCATTTGAAATTTAAAAATTCAGCAAAAAAAGAACCACTCAAGTCTGACACTTGCCAAGGCCTCATTGTTTAGTCCTCTAAATTATTGTTAGTATAGATTTTTATAGTGTAATCCTATTGGTAAATATTGTTGATTGTAAATTATATTATAATAATATGTAATAATTTATTTTTCAAAAAAATAATTAATAACTTAACTTCTTAAAAGCTGTAGGCCCTAAATCAATCTCATTGACACCTGAAAATTTTTTCCTCATGGGAGTTTGGAATATTAGTATTATTATAGGTTATAGATTACAATTATAAGCAAAACTTTGAATTGTGATGATTTTTAGATTAATTATTATTAGGGAAAATAATAAAGACTATCTTTTGAGGTCTGTTCAAATAGCACTTCACCCCATTCTACTCAAAATTTGACACTCCACGCCATTTAACATGTCGATTAAATTAAACTAATTCTTAAAATTTAAATCCTTAATTTCATATACTCAATCTATACCTGACTAAAAGCAAAATTGATTGGTTGAGTTACTGCAAAAGAATGATATGTGAGTCTTGTGATTGAAAAGTAATGAAAAGTGTAGGATAAGTTAACTCATCTTCAGTATTTTTATGGATTTACAGGACGAATTGATCCCTAATTATTTATAAAATCGTTCAAATTGATTTCTAATAATAATATAAATAGAATGAATAAATTCACTAAAATACTAAAGAATAATTAGTTTGTCCTACGTTTTTAATTGTGAGGAATCACAAATGTCTTTTTTTTTACTTGATAATCAAATTTATTTGTGCTATTTTTATTAGTGGTCAACTTAGGTTTACTCTTTTTTAAATATTCTGCTTAGTTTTTATATAGCAACTCAAATAAATGAATAAGTTAATCTTGTTTTAATCTATGTATAGATTTGAGAATATGAAATTTATGATTTGAATTTTAAAAACTAAGAATTGTCAACTTAAAGTTATATTTATAAAATTTATTTTCTCTCACTAGCTTTTATTTGTTCTCTATTTTTTTTTTTTAAGAATGTGGTGGAGTGCCATTTGACTCATGAATAGTCTTTATTATTTACTCTTATTAAAAGGCTCAACTCATGTAAGATCTTGTATCCAACTGATTCAAGAGAGTTAATTTATTATGATTTTGTATTGCAGCTTATCTCTAATGATAAATTCAAGAGTGCCAAGCACAGAGTCTTAGCAAACAATGTAGGACCAAGGATATCAGTAATCTGCTTCTTCTTCACTCATGATGAACCAGTGAGCACGGTTTATGGTCCCATAAAAGAGTTGCTATCAGAAGATAATCCTCCTGTTTACAAGGAAACTACGGTGAGGGAGTATGCTTTTCATTACACCTCTAAAGGGCTTGAAACGGCCACGAGGGCACTTGAGGATTTCAGGCTTTAAAATACGAGCATTCTTATTTTAACACTCAAAAGTGGATATTCAATTGGAATACTCACTTCATCACCATTGAATGTGATAAATTGGTAGAAAAAGTGAAGGTCATAATCACATCTAATGATGATAGAATGAGTGTCCCATATTGTGACATTCACTTTTGGCGTTGAAATAATATTTGCCTTAAAATAATTTCCAGTGGAACACCCACTTTTGAGCATTGAAATAACATTTGCCTTAAAATAATTTCAGTGCACTTTGGTTTCCCCAAGGGCACTGCTATATTTAGAGACAAGTATTGTTAGTGATTATGTCCTAGGCCATTTATTGGACCTTTTATTGTCTATTATATTTTCGTTGATGAAAGATATTTTATTTGTTTTTCTTTATTATTATAGTTGCATGTTACATATAATGATTTAGATATCCCTAATCAATTATTAATATTATGATATGATACTAGCATGAGCTTAGTTGATAATTATGAAATAATTATATATATGGTACAAAATTAAGCTCATGGGTATTTGTTAGAGAACAAGATACTAAATAGACTTGTTATGAGATCCCTATGAATTAATGTCATTAGTAATTCTTATAATAGTTATGTCAATAAATCCCTATACGTGAGTTTACATAGTTTCCTATATAAAGAACATTATGTTTTGACATAATCAAATGTTATCTTTAATCGGATAATTATAAAGACTGTAGTTGAATATAATGCAATTTATATAGAGGATAGTGACTAAATAAGATCGGATTTGTTCCCTTACATTGAGAGAGATATCTACTGGATCCATTGATAAGTAAGACTGAGAAATGCATAACCATGCTCAAATGAATTGAATAAGTCATCAATGTTATTTTATCTATCAATCTAGTTAGAGATTGAGAAATTATATTTGAATAACATAAGGATAACATTGCTCATGCATTATGTTCAAATTAAATGTCGTGCGACAAGACAAAAGGATTATGACATATTCTATTGATTAAGTTGATATAGACTTTTAATTTACTATTATTTGTGTCAAGTCATAATGTCTTGCCAGAAACCATTTATGACTTTTAGGCGTAATAGTGGTATTAGGTCTCCTGCCAATGTAATGTAAACTTATTGGGTCATACACTAAGAATGTAGTGAACGAAGTGGGTTGTTTTAAGAATTCGAATTTTAATACACACACACACACACATATATATGAGATATATTATTTGTATCATAAAATTCGTGATTCTATTTTTTATATTATTAGATAATATAAATCTGATGACACAAATATATTGAATATTATGAAATCAAATTCAAAAAATATTTGTTTTCAAATTCTGAAATTTTTTTTTTAAAATTGAATATCATTTTCCTAATTAGTTAGGAACGTATACCTCCCTATAAATAGAAGTCATAAGGATTTCAATAATATGCGTGACACAATTTTTTAGAAAAAAACAATAGAAAACCCTACAACTACAATTTGGGATCGCACAGAGCTAACATTTGATAGCCGTTAGTGATCATTGTAACATCCTAAATTTTAACCCTCTTAATGGTCGCGCTGTGTTAAGGTTAACTTTTAGTTATTACGTTCTGGTTTCATAAGCTTTTCGAGTAAATAAGATACAAGGAAAATAGCGGTAATAATTTTTTTTTTATAAAAATCAAAATAAAGCCTTGTGCGTAGACAAATCGTGTACACTATTTATTTTGCGAAAGCTAACTACTACATTTACAAACACATACAAATCATTTAATGTTTGAATATATATATTATAAATACATAAATAAATCCAAACAGTATCCCATAAATACTAAATAACTAGCAAGAACAATAAGTATTTTTTGGTAACAGTGGTTCAGTAATCAATAAAATAATTAAACTTCTAAATGAAGTATAACTCATTTAAATAAGCCTCTTGGACTGAGATAAAATCCTAGCTACTATCATAATTAAAAATAAAATCCGCTACTATCATAATTAAAAATAAAATCCTATCTCCTTTCTTTGAACATGCTCCTCCAAATGATCTTTAGTTACTTGCTTCTTGTTTGGAGATGACATGGAAATAAAATGGGATGAGAACTTGAAAGTTTCCAATGAAATGCACAAAATAAAGTGTCATCAAAATCATCTCTAGTCACCTCGATTTATTTTTAAAAAGACAAGAACATACATTAAAATTCAATTAATAAGTTCCAAAAAACCTTATATGAGATAGACGTATCTTTTAAGATGGTCTTTCTAGGATGGATGTAATACCATGTTTCATGTATGCATGACAATATAAATGAATACAAACACATCTAAAATCATATTCAGTCACATAAAAGTATGTATTTTAGTATTTTTCATTTTTCTTCTTTCTTTATTCATCCATTTCTTTATTCATCTCTTTCATCATATATATCTTTCTTTATTCACCCAGTTAAGTCAATCAATAGGGTAATGAGCTCATACCAAAAGTTGATCATCATTAACAAATATAGTGGGGATAAACAAGGTGTTAGAATAATTGAAATCACCTCTCTTTATGGAGGATTATTTCTAAAGCAATGGGGATGAATTCAATATCTTTAACATTTTATATTAATCAATATTTTATCAATGAGAACAAAATCCAATGTGTTTTCATATTACATTAATAATTTACCAGTGGGGATCATGTCTAATGTCTTTTCATATGTATACTACTCAATACTTTCTTTTAACATGGGTACACATAATGAAATCATACATAACATACAACATTTGACTTACAACATATGCACATTTTTATTACTTGACACATAACACATCATACATTAATTCATAAATTGTTAGAACCATGTAGTCTCTCAATATACAAATAAGGCCAAATTACTATGCATGCAATCTAGCACCAAACATTTTGCTCATATCATAAGTAACATAATATACTTTCCATATATTTTGTATCATGCAATCATTTTTCTTAATCATAAACAATTAAAGTCATCATAATCATCATTGTTTTATGCCAATCACATTTTCATAGCCTTGGTTATACAAGCACAACAATTAACACCACTTGCACTTCATTTACTCTATTGATACAATAAAGACAATAACTTTCCAGAAATTTGGTCTAAAAAATAATCTAAAAATGTTAGTAAATGGCATGATAAGTTTTTGAAAAAAAATCAGGGATGTACCTCCATATATTAAGATTCATGTATAGAAAATTTGGTCAAAAATGAGATGTTAGATGGGATTACAAAATTGTACAAATTCATACTAGAACACATATTCCAACATCACATAACCAAATTTTTTGAATTTTAGACCATAGCAAAATATACCGGAACTTTCCACAAAAATTCATAAGAAAACCTCAACATGTTAATAACACCATGTAATTTGATTTTGCAATTTTGATTTTGATTTTGCAATTTTTAAGGATAGTAAATGATCATATTTACTCTCATAAAAACTTGTGGAGTAGTTCCTTATGTTGGCTACATCTCATAAAAAATTTCGCTCAAAATCTTATTTGCATCTAAATTTAAAAATTCATGCAAGTTTACTGCTAAGGCATAAAACCAAATTTCAGCAATTCACACCATTTAGCAACGTAATTTTAAGAGCTTCCTAATCAACACAATTCAATCCTAAATTAATAATCACTCAAAAAAATATCAATCACTTTCATTCTAACACAAAATTTCCTATCACACTTCATTCTAAAATCGTAAATTACTCATTCCGAAGCAAAAAATTCATTAAAGAAATTTCAGCAACATAGAAAACTTTATTGAATCCATTTAATGGGCATAAAATTAAATAATGCAAGCATAAACCCCTACCTTAAGTGATGAAATATATGAGATTGGATTTTTAACAACTCCAAAAGGTTGAAATCAAGCAAAAATTCTCCTCCTTGCTCCCTCCTTGCCCAAAACCGAAATTGCCACAAAGAATATGAAAATATTTAAGCTCCAAAATACTTGGAATTTATGCGTTCAAAGAGAACTTTGAACTAAGATGGTGGTTCAAACTCAAGGGGAAGATTGGCAGTGGTGAGGGTTGGAGAAAAAATGAACAATGATGTAGAAGATGAGAGCCTCCAAAGAATGAGAGGTGTGCTAACTTTTCTAGATGTTAGCACAATGAGTAGATAATGACTAATATGTATATATGTTAAATATAGATGAATTAATTTTTGGATCTCTTGCTTACTTGTTACAAAAGGTAGAGATTTGAGAGAGATTATATTTTTTAGTTAGTGTGATCAAAATTTGTAGGGATTTGTATATAAATCATATCTTGTCATTATAAAAAATTTTAATTTTACATATTCTCTCCTAATTTAAATATTAGTTGGTTGTGGGGGGCTATTGATCTTTTAAAATCTTATTTTTAAGTTTTAATTTTTAAAACTAACAAATTTATTAAATGTTTAAAATTATCTCTTTGTCCTTTACCTAATTGGTTTGACTTTTCCTAAATAACTAAGCTTTTACTCATTTATTAACTAAGATTTTATTAATTTATTAATTAATTATTTTAATAATTCATTAAAATGAGGAAATTAATGTAAGGGAAAATTGGGATATTACAATCATTTGTGTGTGGATACTAGTAGAGGACGGTTGTTCTTTGAGTAGTGCTTGCAGTCCAAATGTGATGTTCAAGTTTTGTGAAGCACGCTTTAAGGTACATGACCCGATTCTTATCTTTGAACTGATCAAATTGCATAGATTCAATTTGGGTTTTGCAATAAAATTTTAGATTTTACTGCAATCTATACTGTATGATTGCATAAAAACCCAACAAGTACATTTTAATTGTCATAAATATTTTGTTTGAAACACAAAATATTATCTTTATGAAAGATAAAAAAAATTAAAATAATGTAAGTTATCATTTGTTTGAGTTTTATAAATATAAGAGTAATCAATTATCAATAGTTCAATTTATAGTTAGTTAGTAAGGATGTATTTAGCTTGAATTAGTAAATAAAATATGATCACAGACTAAACTTATTTAGAGATTTAGAATTTAAATCTATATACGGCGTATGAAATTATCTTAAGTTAAGTGAACTATTTCTTTTTTTTAAGATACGGAAGCTAAATGAACCGCTTTTTTAAACCAAGATAGCAATGACTTTATTCAACACAATGAAAAAAAGTATATTGTGGTCCCCAACTGAGCAACAACATAATTTAAACATAAGCAAAATTTTAAAGAAAATTGAACAACATTATTTTTTTTTCATAGATTTATACTAAAATATCAGCTCTAAAAGAGGACCATAAACCCATAAACATTGTAAAGTAATATAGAATGAAAGAATTTTTCTATGAACTCAATGGATAGAAAAATTTGCAAATTGATAATTTACGGTAAGAGTATTACATGGTAATAAGGACAATTTGTAGACACTATATACAATATGGAAAGAGCAATTATCAATAAATATTAAATAGTGAATAGTCACAGCCATAATTGATGTATAGGATTTAAAGAGAACCAATTTGTTAGAAAGATTTCAGAGAAAATATTTAATATAATATATAATTATTTATAATAAAATAAATATATTTAAAATAAATATTCATTTATATACATTAAAAATGTGATTTTTTTATATGTAATCATTTAATAATGTATTATCACATCAGCTATGCATGATAGTCAATTTTACCACTCACCTAGAAGTGATATAAATGTAGAATTTGATTGCATATAATAGTGAACATTTTAATGCATCAAAATTAATCTTTTAAATGATTGTTATAGATGAATGTAGCACTTGAGGGAAAGGATTCATCAAGGAAGGAATTTTATTATCGAACTGGACTCATACAATGAAGTGTTTAGAGACAAACTCCAATGTCACAGAACAAGAATGTTTACAGTTTGTAATTTTGATTAGGAATTAAAGGCATATAAAATCTCTAAACATAAGCTTGGCCAAGAATCAGAGTAATCTTTGCACCATCGACCTCTTGAATGCACCTGGAGGATAGCAAGAGATTGGTATGAGGGATTAGGTGAAATACAAGAAGGAACTCAAGTGGGAGAGGAGACATGAATGTACTAGAATGATCAAATATTCTCCAGTGATGGTTCCCCTAGGTATACAAAGCTATGAAGTCACTTAGCCTTTTGTTGGGGAACTTTAGTTTGCAACCTTTACCCTTTTTTGCTCATTAAATTCCTAGTCCACGTGGTCAATTTCCTCAACTAATTGTCTCTCTCGTTTATCATCATAGGCTCCAGCTTCTCATCATAACTTGGATATATAACAATGAATATTTTAATTATCATATTTTTTTTAAATTTATATATAAATGGTTGATGAAATATATTACTTAGATATGTTTTCATGTTTCCATTAGACATATTATAATCAAAAGTGTAACATCTCATGCTTCTTTATGAATTGACAATTATCCTCACAAACCAACACGGGCTATTTCAGCGTGTTTTGTCCTCACTCACATGCTTTTTTGAAAAACTTACCAGAAGGTCACCCATCCTCCAAGCCAAGCATGCTTAACTGTGGAGTTCTTCATTATGGGCTCCTGAAAATGCATCTTTGTTGGTATAGGTAGTATCAATTAATTCATATAAGTCATCCTTAACTGTATAGTCCTATACCTATACAGCCTTAGGATCCTTCTTATTCCTGTGTGTCATCATTCATGTACCCCTTCACTTAGAGGCTTTGCTAGGAGCCGTTCCTTGTCCGTACCTTCTGCTTGCGATTACTCCTCATCACTAGGCATTACATGAGAGTCTAATAAAAGTATGAACTATCAAAATGTATAATAAAAGTAAAATTATAATAAAATAAGAGTTTAATTTTTGTGCATTAATACTGTAAAAGATTTTTGTACACTATCATTCTATCAAATATGTATATTTAGCTGCTCTTTCAAGTAGTTGATATGAGAGTCTATAATATCCCAATTTCCATTTTATCTTGTTTGTGTGTTAATTGTTGCCAATTATGGTTAATTGAGCCTAATTAAGAATTAATTTCATTAATTAATTAAAATCCAAATAATTGATCACTCATAGTTAATTTTAGCATCTTAGTAATTTAAATGCATGATTGTGTTATTGTTGTGTTAAAATATTTTAAAAGTTAAGGCTAGTGCTTTTTTAAAATTAGATCTCCTCCAATTCAAAATTTCAAATTTCCTCCCAAAATTCAAATTCCAAGACACTAGAGTAAAATAATATTTGTTTGAATTAAAGCGTTTATGAAATTGTTATTTTATTCATATTTAGTTTTATTTTAATTTCTCTTTTATTGTGAAATCCCTAAACTACTATCAATAATATGCATTCATTTACACTTACACCCCTCAAAAAAAAAAAAAAACAATCCTACCCCCTCTAAAGACATGTATTGGGCCCTCCCCATCATCACATACCACACATTTTCCTTTTCTTTCCAACACTTCCTCCTTCTTATCCTTCCTTCATCTTTCTTCCCCACCATCCTTATCACCTTCAAACCTCCCTAATGTCCAAACATGATGGAGATTGGCTACAACCTTTAGCTCATGATCTTCACTTTGCATACACCACCCCAACCATCTCTTGTAGAAGCTCATCTCCTCCTCATATTTCCTTGTTGGTGGCCGCACAACTCAAGGGAGCTAGGGGAGTGATTTTGGCTTTTCTCCATACTAGACAAGTCTCAAACCACCCTTCCTTCCCAAACCTTCAGGATTGGTAGGAGTTTCTCTTCAAAGTTCCTTATAATGTTGGGCAAAGACATATGTGGGGATGATAAGTTTGTCACTATCATGGGCACTGATGATAAAATTCCTTTTATACCCTTAACTTAACTTCTCTTTCCTTAAGACTCCATTTCCCCTTCCTCCTGTATTTCTTTCCTCCATCATGATTCCCAGCCAACACCAACCTACTCCTTCAGACTCAGGTTGGTTCTTCTTGTCACACTAGAGCTCAAAACTAGGGCACCTACATTGTTGGCTTCACTCAACCAAAATGGGAAACGAGTAGGAACTAGTGGGGTTTTGCAGGATGTAGTGTCACAATGATACTTGGCTGAGCATTTGTTCCTGTGTGGCTATGTGCCCAATCAAGAGAAATATTAAGGAGAAAAGGGAATTTAGAAGAGTTGGGAAGATGCTAGAATTAATGGATTTGATTCAGATTATAATTAATTAGCTTGCTTATATAGACATGTCACCACATGATCCCCATGTTCTCCGAAGCCGGAGTTTCGCAAATCATTGGTGTTGCTACAGATCGTGCCTCTTCGATAGTGTCAAAGTTCAGGCCGACGTGGGGTTTGGCGAGCCGAACCGAGCAACTTCGATGCACCATTATGGCATTAGAGTACATAAGGCCACACAAGTAGAACTTCGGGAACATGGACTCCGATTGTGATTGAGTTGAGCTTAGATTGTCGATGTCAGAGGTGGCCGCTGCCATGGCATAGAAGCCAATAGCAGAATGGAGCTACCGCGTGATCGAGCGAGTTATTTTCTTGATGACAAGCATGAAGATCGCTAGCCACCACGAGGAGGAACATCGAACTAGAGGTGGGTATGCGGAGTCCGGTCTATTTAGCCCAGTCCACGACGACCACAATTAATGGCTTTGGACCAATCCGTTTCACAAATGAACTAGGGGTCCACGTTCGCCTTACATAAGCCCGTGGACTAGCGACCAGTCCACGTAACCTTCACATTTTTGCCCCTATAAACTCGGGACCAGCCTCGGATTAGATGCAGACCAATGCGACCAGCCCACGTAACCCGCTATTATCTTTTATATTTTTTTTAACTTTTTTTTATACCCTATATTATATATTTATATTTATACAGTATATTTTACCAAATACAAAGATAAAAAATAATAGAATAAACTAACTCACCAAAGTCCATCCATAAAAAATATAAATAAATATCACAAATGGAAGCATTTCCTCACTTATGTGAGCTAGCGGGTTGATCGCAAACCCCGCAGGGATTTAGCCGCGGGTTCACGTCAGTCCAAAAGTCCGCAAGTTGGCAAACTAAAAATTTTATATCCATTTTCATGTGGGTTATGAGTTAAATGGGTTAGTCCGCGGATTACGACGGATACCTAGCTCTACATCAAATGCTGACAACAAATGGTCATGGTGTTATTGGGTCCAGAAGCAAGGTGAAGGGTGCGAGTGTGATGTTGGTGAAGAGGTTAAATTGTGAAAGTGAAAATTTAATTATTTATCAAGTTATTTTATAACCATTAGATTGAATATTGAATGGATTAGATTTAATATTGAACGGATTAGATTTAGTCACTATATGGTGACAAACTCATCCATCCCCACATAAGAAGTTGCTGTTGTGATAGAATGAGTAGTTTCGGATTTTACAACTTCACCAAAATGATTTTCGCAAATCTACTTACAATATTAGGAAGATAACCTCCCGTTATGCAACGTTTTGAAGTCATAAATCATTTGCTTATAGCTGGAACGACGTTAACATAAAAGAAACGTTAAGACACTAACACAAATTGAATGACATATAATTTTTAGGTTTTTTTTTACGTTAGAAGTATTGCAATGTGAGGATTTACGAGTGACTCAGAACCAATAAACGCATATTGAAAGATACAGAGTAATTAATAAATATTATTAAATAGTACATTAACTTTGAAATATGATATAATTATTAATAAAATTACAACTTATACATACATACATATATATATATATATATATATATATATATATTAATTTATTGATTTTTGTTTCTTTTAGTAAAAAAATTTCTATATATACAGTCAATTATATTCTATCTAATATTCGAAATCTAAATTTTGATTTCTATATATATAAAGAAAAAATTTCACTAGAAAAATTAATATGATTTTTTTTTACCTTAGTTCATAGATTATTCTCTCTTTGAATTTCTAATATTTTCATATTATCCTCTCTCTCATAATTTTTATGCTATCATTCAGATATATTTTTATGGGATCATTCAAATTTTATTCATGTCAATGTTGTACATATTTATTCAAATGAAAATATATTATATTATATTATACATATCGATATAATAATTTATTGATTTTGTACCTTTTAATAGATAATATATACACTAACACATTATTTGTATTGTGTTAATATGATATAATTAAATATATAAAATTAGTTTCTCAATTTGACATGAATGAGTTTCATATATAAGAGACATGCAAAATCATATTTATAAAAACTTACCATATTTAAAAAGACTGATTTCAATTTATACATTTGGAAATATTAATTCAAATGATAATATATTATATTATATATGCATATATTGATATAATAATTTTTTTGATACTTCAAAAATTATATTAGTCACAATAATGTTTAAAATTAGGATCCATGCATACTAGACCAATCCTATTGGCTTGATATAATAAATTATTGACTTTGTATTTTTTTAGTAGAATAATATATACACACGAAAAGGGATCATCTTATGTTATTTTTTTAACATGAATGGGTTATGTTTTGATCTTGACCCTTGATTGTGTTAGGAAAAAAGTTAATGATGCAAGAAAGAGATGAAATTGATAGATGAAGATTTAACATGATTCTCTCATGTCAATTTTTGACATAAGAGGATCCACTCCCATATCCACACACATACACATATAATACCACATGCATAAATAAGATTTATACAATTTAAACTACTAATAAAATAAAAGAAACAACATATAAAATTATATAGATGTAGCAGCCGAATAGATTTTCCATTAAATGCATTCATTTGAAAAGAAAGGTTAGATACAAAAGTTTTTCTTTTTTTAAGAGCAATGTTGTTTAAACATCCAAAAATTGCATACTCATTTTATCACTATTGAATGTGATTGATGAATTGGGTGGGTGGAAACAGATTTTATACATCATATTAACACAATACAAATAATGAGTGTGCGTATGTATTACTCTACCAAAAGATACAAAGTCAACAAATTATTATATCAAGCCACTAGGATTGGTCTTGTATGCATTACGTCCTAAGTTCAAACCCCGTTCCGACTAATATAATTTCTAAAGTACAAAAAATATAATGAATTAAACCAAAACTCAAAAATTCATTTCTCAATTTAAATCTTTGGGGAGTGTTTTTTTATATGTTACTTATAGAAGTCATTCATTTTAGTTAATTCAATTTTATCATTTAAAATTCTCTAAAACATTGGCATTAAAAAGTAATTATTTAGATTTTTAAAAAGCATTTTATAGCAGCTTCCACAATAACTTCCAATGCACATTCTTTCTTTTTTTTTCAATATGCCATAACAAATAAGGAAAATCATGCCAAGATGTTGTATTCCAGTTCTGCCTCTTCCTAAAAAATATATAAATTAAATTAAATTAAACTTCTGAAAGTATTTAAAAACTATAAATATATATTATAATATAGAACTGTTTTTTGAAAATTTTCCGCCAAATGTTCCTCAATGAAAAGAATGTTAAAATAAAAAAATGAAAAACTTACATCATCAGGACTAAAAATGTTAAATTCAATCAATTATATTGATTTTATATAATTGGTTTTATATTAAATTTATTAATTTAGAAAATAATATTTTAATATTTTTAAATTCAATAATTATTATCAATTAAAATATTAGTTTAATTAATCTAGATCCCTATAATTTCACTCAATTTTCAATTAGGTTCCTATAGTTTAAAAGTTTTTAACTAGGTCCTTATATTATATAAATTTTTTTAATTAGGTCCCTATCTCTATAAACAGTTACAAAAATGTTAAATTAAATGGAATCTTCAAAGAATATTCTTTAGCTACAGTTTTAGATTAAGAAACAAAATCCTAACCATTCATTTCAATTGAAACACTAGTATAACTAGTGATACATGATACACTTTAAAACACCACCTTGCACACCCACAGTTGCAAAACCAAATGTCACCCTCTCCCTTCCTCTTCAGTTGTAGGTCCAATATCATTACGCCTCAATTCAGTAGATGCAACTGTTCCAGTGGTGAGTTTTACTTTAAAGTAAGCCTTAGCTTAGGTTCATGTTAGAGTTAGAGTGCTCTAGTAGTCTTGTAGACAGGATTTGAACCATGCATCCTATTTGAGATACTATAGTTATTTTTAGAATTTATGTACATTTCTATAAGTTTTCAGAATTTAAGCATGACTTTGAGATATAGTTATGGTTTAAGATTTATGTAACAAGCTAGACATGTATTTATGAACCAGTTTTAAGTGTTAAGCTGATTTTCAGATTTAAGATTAAGATCCTGATGGACATTTATGCTTTTATGGTTAGCAAAGTTTATTAAGACGTTATAAGAGTTATATATGTCAAATACTTCAGTTTTTATGAATTCAAATATTATGTTCCAATTATAGAAAATGATATATGATTTAGAGGAAAATCATATTTTGAGTATGCTATTTCGATAAATTAAGCATTTAGAGAGACGTGTTACCCAAAATGTTTATGTGGGGATAGTATTCTTCATGTAGGTCACGTTCCTAAATCGGATCGTGACAAAGTGGTATTAGAGTCATAGGTTTCCTTACATGGTCCTGGAGCAAGCGTCCACAAATAGCATGGAGTTTATGTAAATGGAACTGCAGCCATTTGCATTGACACAATGTTATTTAAGGCTTTTAGGAAGAGTCAGTCACGTCTAGGTTCAGTAAGTGTTCTTGTCATTCATTCGAACTCTTGATCTGATCTCCTATCCTTTTCCCTCGGTACCGTCGCTACCATAGTAGTATAACATCAATTAGCACTAGTTGCATATGGCACCCGAGCGAGCCATCTTGAACTTGTCAGAGATCGTAAGTGAGCATATCAAGCTTGGAGTACATTAAGAGGGAGCACAAGTAGGCCTAGATAAATGTCAGCAAATATTGTTGCCCAGGGCCACCCCTAGTGCCCTCCCCGATGCTTTCCACTATCACCCAACCAAGAGGCTAAAGTAGTAGTTAGCTAGAACAACAATGACCAATGCGGACCAGTTGGTCACATCCAATCTATCAGACATGTAGAAAACACCATGGAGATCATGCCTGTGAGGCACCCTTGCATGCTATGCAAGTCAAAAAGGGCATAAGAGGAATGGTTGCCCATTATTTCATAAAGTTACAAGTTAGAGGAGAGAAACTGACGCAACCTCTTCATCTAGCAGTTAAGAGCGACGCGGCTAGCCCTCCTGAGGAGGATTCACCTAAGAGGGACCCAAGTTAGCCAGTAAAGTCATGATAGGACAGCGATCATGCATATAGGCGTATTGTAGGATTGATGATTTGTTTATGATGTGTTAAATTATTTAGGGGGGTGTGGTGCATGGAATGTTTGAACATTCCTAGGAATCTAAGGTCTGGAGCCTTAGACGGTACCCATATCCCAGTGAATGTTCTTGAATTTGACAAGCCTAGATATCGAAATAGAAAAGGTGACATAACCACCAATGTGCTTGGAGTGGTTGCTCCTAACATGCAATTTATATCTGTGATGGAGGCTGGGAGGGTTCAACATGATTCTAAGGTATTGCGAGATGCATTATCTTGTAATAATGGGTTTAGTGTTCCACAAGGTATTTTATTGAGGATTTAGTGTGTTATCATCCCTCCATTTGATGTTTCATTCATTTATACTAAGTTTCTATGTCACATTTAAGTTACTACTACTTGTGCGATGTTGGATACATGAACTCTGAGGGTTTCTTGCACCATATAGAGAAGAGATATCATATAAGTGTTTTCAATCCGCAAAACCAACCCACTACACCCCAAGAATTTTTTTAATATGAAACATTTACAAGTTAAGAATGTTGTAGAAATAACATTTGGAATATTGAAAGGAAGATGAGGAATTTTAAGAAGGGGGTCCTTTTATCCTGTTAAGACACAGGGAAGAATTATAACTGCTTGTTGTCTTCTACATAACCACATTCGAAGGGTGATGACTATAGATCTTGCTGATAATATAGAATATCAACATATGGCAAATGATTTGGAATTAGATGTTCACATGATCCACTATATTGAGACAAGTGAAGCTTAGGGTAGATGGAAGGATGACCTTGCTCAAAACATGTAGAACCAATGGAGAAGAGGATGTCGTGCTTGATGATTGTGCTCATTTATCATTTGCCTTGTTTTTAAGGGTTTTTGTGTGATTTGATATTTGTAATGTATATTTCCAGAACTTGAACTTATTTAGTATGATCCCATGTTGAATTATCAATGTACTTTTAATATTTTTAGTTATTAGCACTACTTTATAGTTCATGATATCTTAATAATGTGTGTGGCATTTATAATTCCACTTAAATAGCAATGGAGGATAGCTCACAAATTAATGCAAAGCAAACTAAACGTCAATGGATGCCTCAAGAAGATGCCAAGTTAGTTGAATGTTTGGTTGAGCTGCTGCCACTCCATGGAAGTGTGATAATGGCACGTTCAAATCTGGTTATGCAAAACAATTAGAGAAAATGATTAATGAAAAACTTCCTAGATTTGGTCTTAAAGCCAATCCACACATTGAGTCTAGGGTCAAGATGTTAAAGAAGCATTACTTTGCTATTGTTGAGATGATGGGCGCAAGTTGGCTTTGGTAGAAATGACAAGGACAAAATGATTATGGTGGAGAAGCAAATTTTATAAGGAATGGACGAAGGTAAAATCTCAAATTTCTTTGGTTCAAATTTGTATGTTCTAGTATTTTAATATTTTTTTCTTTGTTGCTTTAATTTTGATTTTAGTCACATCCAAATGCAACTGGTCTTTACAATAAGTCATTCCCGCATTTTGAGGAGTTAGGAAAAGTTTGACAAAAGTAGAAGCTGAATTTCAGGATGACTCTAACGTATCTATTAAGTTGTCAAATGCTTCTGATCTTTGATATAAATAGGTAGCTATCAATTGAATTAGGCAGAGCATGATATAGGACCAATTTTACTCTATTTGTCATGTTGCACTAGTTGAGTATTGGGCCTTCAATCAGTCATACTCATACTTGCCTATAGGAAGTGTATCTAGTATCTACCTTCATGATTTTTATCTCATGCATTGAATTATTGTAATATAGAAAGCCCATTTGCCAAACATGTCTTTCAAATTCAAATGAATAGATAAACTTGGCTTTCACTTTTCATGCATTATACATTACATCTATTATGAAATTAACTTAAAAGAATTCATAACTTGTTTTATCTCTTTATTCAATTTGAAGCCAAATATTGGCATAAGTGGATTTATAACCTCCTGTAAATTGTGACTATTTTAAACTAGTAGCCTCTGTAGGTGTGAGAATAAATTCACAATAATTATTGCACTGTATGAATGGCATAGAAGGGAGGTTACTTTTGTTGCATAACAATTGGAGAATGTTCAACATAAACATGATTTCCCTATTAAGGCATAAGTGACTGATAACATGTTTTCCATTTTTTCTTTACTTAGTGAACCTGTTAGTTATAACCTGGCTTTATTCCTTGCTACTTTATTTTGCTATAAAGTGGATATAAACATTTGGTTTTATTGTGCTTTTAGATGCCTAAAACTCCAGGTGGTATGAGTTCTTCATCTACCCAACACAAGAATAAAAGGAAGAGAGATAACAAGGCTTAAGCTTTGAAACAGCTAAGGTGATAGCTGACTCAATCCAAGATATAAAATCTACATTTCAACAGCATTCTACCCATATATTGGACTTGGTTTCATGCTTTAAGGTCAAGAAAGAGGAAGTTTATAAAAGAATGAAGCTAATGGCACTATTAAGAGATGTTGATGGCTTGTCTATTAATGAAAGAATGAAGCTGCTATTATTATTTCAAGGGACAACAACTTGGCTGATATGTTCTTCTCACTTATACTAGAAGATATATTGGCATTCGTGAAGACGTCATTAACAATTATTCTTAGATTTTAATTTTCTTATTTTAGGACAATCAAGTGGCTTTTGTATGAACTATTAGCTCTTATGTTGGATTTGAATTGGTACTTAGATTTGATGTATCAAATTTATGGAGTATTGTTAAGTTTGAACTTATGTTGTGACATTTGCATCAGTTGGTTTGTGCTAATGTCGTATTTATAGACTTATTGAGTTTAATGTGATTGAAAATTAATTATTTAGTTTAAATTGATGGGGGTATTTAGAAAATTATATTTACTACAGAAAAAACATGTTAGACCGATTTTATCGACAAATTTTTCCTATTATCGATGGATTTTTTGACTTATTTTGACTATCGGTAGTAACGTAATCAGAAATCATTATCGACGGAAAAAATCCATCAATAAACGTTATCAATAGAATTTTCGACGGATTTTTCTTCAAAAATCCATCGGTAATGAGTTGTACAATTCATCAGCAAATTTGCAGGGATTAATGATTACGACGGAATTTATATTATTACCGGCAAATTTTTCCATCAATAATTTTTAATCTAATTTGTAATTTTTTAATATCTAGTTTTACCAACGGAAAAATCCGGTAATTATTGAATTTTACAAACTTTTTAATGTTTATTTTACCAACGATTATTCCATTAGTAATTATTGAATTTTATAATTTTTTATTTTTATTTTTAGTTACCCGAAAAAATCCATCAGTAATTTTTTTTAAGTAAATATTCTGTAATTTGTGTTACCTAATCATTTAAGAGTTTATTTTTTATTTAAAGCAAATTATAAATATATTTAATAATGAAACATGATAAAAAAATTCCTAATAAATAATAAACGCAACGAATTTATGTTCAAAATGTAAAATAGATAAAAATATCAGAAAGTGTATAGAAACAAATATAAAAAGTTCAACATATAACAAAGAAAGAAAAAACAAGAATCCAATGAGCATGGCTTTATGTTCATTGCTTGAAGACCATGTTCTCCGCTTCTCGCTTCATAGATTCAAAGAGCACAGACGATAGATAATGCTCTCCAAAGCTCGGGAAGACCACTTATGAATCCAATGAGAATGTTAGTGCAGGAGTATGGTAATATTTAATAATCTTAATGATATTGAAATGTGTAAGCACTTCGATAAAAAGTAAGAAACCAAGATATCACTTCAAAAGAATCAAATAAGAAATATTATTACTCATTATAGAGCTATAGTAGTACTAGTAGCATCCACAAGTTATAATCAACAAATTAAAACTTAACCAAGGTCATATTCAAAGGGAAAGAAAAGTACACGAAGAAATTATGCTGCATTTCCATAATTAATAAGATTACAATACAAGCATAGAACGTGTTAATATCTAGAAAATATATATATTTTTCAATCCCAACATTACGGTTATTAATCAATAATAAAACTAGTTATAGTTACCATCTGGATCTAAGTCAAGGAAATGACATGAACTCGTCACAGTCAATTTTTATTTTGTTTTTAAATTGTACTCACCTCATAGATTTTCTCAATATAAGCTTCTTGTCCCTTCTTAGAAGCTTTCTTGATTTTGCGCTCAACAATATCTTTAGGCACATCAAGTTCCTTGGCTTTGTCAAGTACAGCAGCCAACAATGGATTTGATGTTACATTTGGACCACCTTTCTTTACACTGTTAATGTCATTCAGCATGTTGAAAGTCATGCACAGTATCTTTCCTCACTCAAAATGAAAAAACAAGACGTCTAACTAGTTGCTCAAGTTGGAATCATGGAATCAATACAAATTGCAGAACAGATTGTGATTAAATTTGTTAAAATCAAGAATCAATCAAAGAAAAACTCGAAGAAGACAAAACAATGAACAAATGATCAAATAGGTGGCATACATGGCCTATTAAAAGCTACTACCAATTAGTTAGAGAATGACTTACGTGGAAACAACCTCCTTTCCCATCCTCGAGTACAATTTTGCCTTCTTTGCATCTTGAGCTTCCTATATTTGAGGCAAATATACAAAAACTTAATTTCTCAACAGAAATATGAATCTTAACAATTAGAAAACTTGTACATACCAAACTACAACCCAACTTAAAGCCATGGAAGAGACACAAGTTGTGATATTGAGAAATAGCATTTGAAGTAATGCATAATTGAGATCGAAATTTCATCAAACAGGTGGCATGCATGGCCAACGAAGTGAAAAAAAACAAATAAATAATGGAAGGATTTTGATTGTTCATGTGGTTAGAGCTTGACTAGCACAAAATCACCTAGCAAATTGTGCTTCTTTTCTTCTTCTATTTCCTTGAGTTTTCATATATTCCTATGAAATCTCAGTTAAAGCTTTTTGTTTGTGTGAATAACTAACTATATATCTATCGATTTTTATTTTATTCTTGACTAAATTTGTGATAATTTGATGACTAAATTAAATCTACCTAATCCTAAAAAAACACTTGAGCCCTTCATGATAATTCAAGCCAAAAACAACATATCAATCTTAACAATCAATATGGATAATGCATGACAAAATATAGAATGAATCAAAGACTAAAAGGGTGTCAGGTTCATATCTCACCTCAAGTGGATGCAAGCTCCTTAGCGATTCGCAGTGGATCTCTACTCTAAGAACAATAAAATAGAATGAGAATAGGAGCGAAAGGGCTAGAGTCCGCAATGAAGGGGTGCTGTTTCGGCGGCTCCTCGGGCAGCGTGCTTCCATGGCGTGAAGAAGCCGTCTTCCCTCGCGTGCTTCCTTGAAGCCAAGGGGGCTCAAAGAGATCGGTGAAGGAGACTGCCGCTTCTGAGCTCCTCGGGCAGTGAGCTTCCACCGCGCGGCATTGGGCACTCCAAGGACAAGAGAGCAATGACCACGTTTGCCGATGGGTAGTGTTGGCGTTAGCGTTAGGGGTGATAGCATGACGTGCTTGGGTCGCGACATAGAAAGCGAGCGTCGGGGGCGCGTGGCGTCCTTTGATTGGTCGCGAGAGAGAGAGAGAGAGAGAGAGAGAGAGAGAGAGAGAGAGTTGAGAATATAATGAAGGGTAGAAGACAAACGCCTTATCTTTAAATGCATTGCAGGCGAATTTTCAAACTTTCAGACGGAAAAATCCGTGGTAATGCCAAAGAATCAATTTTTTTAAAAAATTTTTCTTTAACATTTATCGACGGAAAAATCCGTCAGGAAATTAATTTCTGAATAAAAAATAATTCTTTAACAGTTCCGATGGAAAAATCTGGTAATGCGCGCCATATTCATGCCTTTTGACGCAAAGTTTATCGACAGAAAATTAGTTATCGATGGAAAAATCCGTTGGTAATAACTGAAAATAAGAAAAAAAAATTTTGCTCAAATTTCACACTTTCCGTCAGGAACTCACGTGTTTCTTGTAGTGATTTAATTATGAGTTTAGAGTGATTAGAAATTAATTGTTTAGTTTAAATTGATTAGGGTGTTTTGGGATTATACTTAATTATGAGTTTAATGTGATTAAAAATTAATTGTTTAGTTTAAATTGATAGGGGTATGTTGGGAATTATACTTAATTATGAGTTTAATGTGATTTAAAATTGAATTTTTGGTTTAAATTTGTAGGGGTATTTTGGAAAAATACACATTAGTCCCAGGAATATTTATGTCAATCAAACACAGGAATAGTTCATTCCTTGGTATATTATGTAAGATTGCTAAGAATTTAACTTGCAAACTAAACATAGAAATAGTTTATCCCTAATAGTATTCATGTAGTATTCCTGGAAATGCTATTCCCATGAATATAAAATCACTACGTGAACCACACGCCCCCTTAGTAGCATCAAAAGCCTTTAACTCTCTTTTCCTTTCGCTGATCTCCAATTCAGCCTTGGATGATTGGTGTTGCAGATTTTGTGGATCCACCATTTGGTACTTGTGTATGCGTTGATCTGTTTTGGATGGGAATTATAGTGCTCTTGAATGGCACCTGAGATAATTTATATGTACCAAATCATAACGATAGATATATGATTTGATTTAAAGTTATCTAGAGATATAATATCATGTATGGGAAAAGAAAAGAAATTTAAAATGAAAAATGAGAAGAAAGATGGAAACGAATGGAAGTCGACAAACCCGGGGATAAAATATGGGCAAGTGGAAGAAATCAATTAATGGAGCAGAAAAAAGTGGTGAATATTTCTTTTGTTTAAGGGTCCCATAGAGACCAAATCCACAATATGATGACAAAGAAATATAGGGACAAGTCTTGCATGTGGCGATAGTCATTGTTTCTAATTCCAACATAGTGCGGTTTTTCGTAAGGATTTAATTTTGATATAATTACAATATAAAATGATTTTATATAATTATCAAATTATATAGTATCAGATAAGTAAATATGATTAATTGTTATTTTTACTAAAAAAATTTTAAATAGAAAAATTTGATTTCTCAGTACCTAAAAATTTAACTATTTTCATAATCTAAGGCGTGACACAAATTTCAACAATATATAGTTCAGAAATGATTCAACACTAAACTTTGGCAGATCATAATAATTGAGCTAACCCAGGTTACTAGTCAAAATTGGCGCCACCAACCGGGTCCGTATAAACTTGTAAAGTTTGTCCTTTGCAGTAGTGAGCTCTAACAGTGGTACAAGATGTTTCGGTTGGTGAAGTAACCTTTCTAATGGCTTTAGCAATCTTTCTCCTCTAAGCTATTTATATTAATTTCTTGAATAAATATCTAATTTATAAAATTTTATTAGATAATAAATTAATTTCTTAAATTTTGTTAAAAACCATAATAATAAGTTCCGGGACCAATCCAATTTGTCTCTTTTTTAAAATATAGATTAATTTGAAACTTTTAAAATCTAAAAGAGTAATTTATTTCTCAGTACATTTGTAAGTGACAAAATGGATATTTTATCTAATTTTTTTTCTTTCTTTTTTTATTTCGCCTTCCTCACCGGGGAGGGATATTGGAGGAGGGGACTTTGATGGGGAATATACCCTTGACATGTGGTTTAACAGGCAGCAATTCTACCACTGCACTATCCTTGTCGGGAGCTCCGTTTAGGTTTTTTTGGGTCTTCTCCGTCAGCCGTTGGCTCTTCCTTCACTGGTTAACTTTTCCAATCTTATTCTTTGTTTAGGAGCAACAACTTGAGCTTCAGGTAAATGATTTAAGAATGACTATATTATTATATCTTTAATCTGCCATCTCATGCAATAGTACATGAGTAGATACACTTATTATGACTATTATGTGTAATTTCAAACACAGAAATATCGCCTAATAACTTTTTTTTTTCCGATAATACGCTTAATAACTTTTTGTAAGATATGATTTTTATTGATCCAATTTTTTTAATTACAATTATTTGTCAAGAAAATTATTTGTCAGTTTTTTTTTAAAAATGAATATTAATAAGAATGTAATCAAATAGTTTTTATTTTAGCAGCAAAAGAAATTATTTTTATTTTTACACACACACACACACACACATATATATATATATATATTACATTAATTTTTATGTCTATAAAAATATATCAATATATTAATATAAAATTTTGTTGACTTGATTTATAAGATATGAATTTCAAATCCAATACTGAGTTTTGAAAAGAAATTACAGCAATAAAAAATCATTCAATAGTATAAGACTTATTTAAAGTTATACAATTATAACTTGATGCTATATATATATATATATAAAACTCACGAGCTATTGATTCCAATATAGCAAAATCCAATTTTGACTTATTCAATAATCGAATTCAAACCTTTTAATTCAACCTTGAATCATTAGCTCATGAGTGAACTTATTAGTGAGCTATTGACCTGTCGAAATTAAAATAGCTCACGAGCTATCTTATTATTTCCGACCCCACTAGTGAGAAACCAAAATAGACCAAAAGCTGCTTTAAATCCTGAAGTCCTCAAGTGCAGGAGTGCCTGTGCCAAGCCCTTTTGAATTGTAATAAGCAACATAATCTCTAACTGTCGTTTCCTTATAAAGTGGAGGATTCTTTTCTGATAGCAACTCTTTTATGGGACTATATACCTTACTAAATGGCTGAAGATGAGTGCTGAAGAAGCATGCTACTGATATCCTTGGTCCTACACTGTTTGCGAGAACTCTGTGTTTTGCACTCTTAAATTTATCATTAGAGATAAGCTGCAATTTAGAAACATAGGTGAACTCTTTTGAAACATCTTGATAATGGACCATGGATTGAGACAAAAACTGTTACATGGCACTAGTAGACTATAATAATGCTTCATTATTTTCTTAATGTGTTAATGGGTATCAACAAAAGTTGCGTCAGACTTCAAAATCATATAGATAGTGCACCTATATTCATTTTTATATTTTGAAAATAGAAATTCAACTTGTGACGTGTTTGTAAAATATTTATTGAGAATGAGTCTCAATTTTTCTTTCAATTAACCTTAAGGAACTTTGAGGGTCAAATATGTTTCTCAAAGTTATACAATTAATATTATTCTTTTAAAAAGATCAAAATGTAGATAACATTAATAGAATTTCAATTGCAAGTTTGGTGTATAGTTAAATAAGATAATTAATAATGAATGCAAAATTAATTTACTGGATTCATTAGAAATTAAGAATATTGGAAACATTTGTTTAATATATGATTTTCATATTTGTACTATTCTCCTCTAATGCAAATAAGGAACATAGCAATGTACTAATGTGTCAACTAACTAATATGAGTCTTAGTAGAAGTTACTGATGATTTTGACAAAATGATAAAATTAATCTCAAGATTCAAAGTGTTAGGACTACGTTAATGTTAATATTTTTAAAACTAAACTAATGTTAACATAAAAATATTAGGACTAAGAAACAAATTTATTCAAAATATCAAAGGTTAAATGCATTTTACCCATTGTACTTTAAGTCATATGCAATTTAAATCCCAACTTTTCAAGTGTGCAATTCGACACCTTATACTTTTAAAATATGCAAAAAGTCCCTTTTGTTAACTTAACATTCAATTCTATTGTTAAGTGGTCATAGTTATGCGAGTCACGTGACACATTTTATTGATAAAAATACTCTTTCCCTTTTAATGAAATTCTCCTACCCTAACCATAAACCCTCCCTTTCACCGCACTTCCAACCATCAAACCATGAACTCCTTCTCCATCAATTGATGTTCTCTACCCAAAAGCTTGATTCTACAAAAGTACTTCGTCAAAGGAAGATTCAAGATTTGATGGGTTATGTCAAGGAAAGGTGTAAGAAAGGTGAAGAAGCTTTGGATATTGGGGAGGCTTGTTTTACAACCGTGCTTAATTTCATATCAAACACTTTCTTCTCCAAGGATTTGGCACATTATACTTCTGATAAGTCTAGGGAGTTCATGGACATCATTTGGGGTATCATGGAAGCAGGCGGAAAGCCTAATGTTGTGGATTTTTTTCCTAATCTTTCACCTGTTAGATCCACAAGGTGCGCGTGCAAGAATGAACAACTATGTTGAAAAGTTGATTGTTTTTTTTTTTTTGATGAACTTGTAGAGGAAAGGTTACACTAAAGAGCTTCAGAAATGAAATCCAAGACTAGCCAAGAAGACGTGTTGGATTCTGCGTTGGAAATCATGTTGGAAGAGAACTCGCAACTAAGCAAACTTCATGTATTGCATTTGTATAGATTGATGGAGAAGGAGTCCATGATGGTTTATGTTTCAATCAGTCAGGGAAGGGGATGGTGAAGGGGAGGATTTATGGTTAGGTTAGGGGAATTTCAGTTAAAAAGGAAGGGTATTTTTTTCAATAAAATGTGTCATGTGACTTGTACATGATCACTTAATATTGAAATTAGATGTCAAGTTAATTGAAAGGCTTTTTTGCACAGTTTAGAAAATATAAAGTGTCAAATGACACGTTTTGAAAATTCGGATTTAAATTGCACACACCTAAAATGCATGGGTAAAATGCATTCAACCCAAATACTAATTCACAATTTTTCAAAGAGCAATGTTATTTGACTCGATAGAACTTTCATGTGATCGATATGAAAAGCACTTTTAGCTAATAAAAAACATAACAACACTTGAGCGAGAAAGAAGAAAAGGGAACATGGGCAGAAAACAAAGGAAGTTGGCCACTAGAAAATGTTAAAAATGTATGTATGAATTTCGTTCATATATAATTGATCACTTCTCTTATTTGCCTCTCAAGTTTTAGCACTCACCTGGATTAGGTCTCCAAGATTAATAACTAAAGCTCCCTCCACTGGCTCTATATCAATCCATTGATTTTGGTAGAGCACTTGGAGGCCACCAATGTTGTCTTGAAGCAGGATGGTGAAGAAATCTGGGTCAGAGTGCTCTGTAATTCCCATTGTTTTGTTGGGCTCTGGGCATGCTGGGTAGTAATGAGAGACTAGGGTATGCCCTTTACCACATTCCATCTTACCCAAGTGTTTGGGCCTTAGTCCCAAAGCCTCTGATAGCAACTCCAATAGAGTAAGCCCTAGTTTCTCAACATGTTTTGAATAAAGAATCAAGATCTCCCTATAAGAATGACAAAGACAACACACGTTACCTGTTTAATTTTCACATATATCAAATTACATGTTTATAAAATTATTATAATTTTGTAATTAGTGTGTTAGCTGTTGCTACTAACACGCACACTATATTTACTATTTAGGCTGTCATAGTTCTATATTCCGAAATAAGAATGAGATTTTGAAATCCAAATTCAATTTGCTTAAATGAACACCAAATAAAAGCTGTGAAAATTGCATCAATGAGATCAAAAGTTAAAAATGAACCGAATTCACACAAGTTCTAGTATAGAAGAGTATTTTTGGGAAAAAGACTAAAGCCAGGTCTAACAACTAATCTTTGAACACACGTATAATATAAGTTGGTAGAAACCGTGAATAATTAAGTGTCCGTTTGATTTAGATTTTGGTAGAATTACTTTTTAAATAATTGATGTTAGAAGAATTGATTTATATTTGAGAAGAAAATTAAAAAAGTGAATTTAAAAGAATTCATGTGAGATGAAAAAGTAAAAACTAAAATTTTTAGCTCTCATTAGAATCAATTTTCTGAAAGTGAAACACTTCTATCAAAAGTAAAATGCTAAACCAAACAAGCTGTAAGTGATTGTGCTTTAAATAAAATTAGTGAAATCCACTTTTATTGTGATTGTGCCTAAATTTGATATGTTAGAATTGGAGAGATTCTTACATGGGTACAAGTGTAATACATCATATTTAAGCACATTCATAATAAAAGTAAATCCTATCAATTTTATTCAACATATATCCACCTATCTATAAGTTTACTAGCTTTTTGGTCCGTGTATCTAAGAAAGAATTCTTAAAATTATGGTTGTACAACAAATTTTCATTGAAATTGTATTTATACAAGAACATCTCCTTTTGGAAACCTTCAAAATGTATTTAGGGTCAGAGGTTTTGGGGGCTCCAACAGCCATTTGGTACTTCTACTCTAGTATTTTGCCAGTCTCAATCCATTTAGCATACAATGTAATGTTTGCACATAACTCTATACAATCTCATGCAAATCATTGAATCCCACCACATCATGCACATGCCAAAGTATATTTTCCCTTGATAAATAGTCACCCAAATGTAACATTTATCATTCTTGGAAAATAACGTTTCCCTCTATCTTTCGAGAAAAATAATTTTGAAGGAATTGATTTCTGCTATGTTTTAATGTTTCAGAAGTAAGTTTAGGAGATTGTTTTTTATTTAAAATGAATAAAGCAAAATCATCTTTAGAAACATAATTACCAAAATGAGGAAGATATGTAGTTGAAAGAGAGTAAAAGTTTGATTAACAAGGGAAGATGTATAAAAATAGATTTCATTCTATTAGAATAAGAATACAAAATATGTTAGATCTCATTCCACCTAAAATTATTTTTCACCACCTTAAAATTAATTCTTACCTTGATAATTGAGTAGCTAAACACATTTAAATTTCTTATTCTCATTTTCAGATGAGAATAACTACTTTTAGACTTGCAAACAAAACGCGCACTAACATCCTCGGAGATTTTTTTTCTTTTGAATCCTTTGAAATTTTTTTTTATCATGAACATGATTAAGCATACCTGCAAGGTGTAGGTAATACTTCAGGTTCGGGAGAATCTGGAGCCATGGTACAAACCAAAGTATCTCTCCAGTTTGCTACTTTTGACTGATAGAGATCAAAGTTACTCATGAATCTCGCTGTCCTTGACGAATCACGGGTGTAGTATTCCTTTTTCACATCATGTGGCTGCTCACTAAACCTACGAACTCCTTCAATCATCTCATCAAGTACTTCTCTGGGGACACCATGGTTCACAACCTGGAAAAACCCACATGTTTCAGATGCTACCCGAACCTTGTCAACGATGTCCTTTCTCCCAACACCATCTTCTTGCAAGTGCTCTACTTTGAGGTCTATCACTGGAATCTGGAACTCTGTTGATGATGAAGAGGATATTGGTGATGTTTTGCATTGGATATCATTAGTGGATGCAATGAAAATCTGAGGAACTTTTGATATGCCAGCATCAACAAGTCCCTTGACACCAGCTTTAGTGTCATCGAAAGCCTTCAGCTCTCTTTCCCTTTCACTCATCATTTCAGCCCTGGCTAAATTGAGTTGCAGATATTGTGGATCCACCATTCTGTATCCGTTTCAGCTTTGGAATAATAATGCTGTTAAATGGCACCTGAGATAATTTACATGTACCAAATCATGATGATGGATATATGATCTGATTTAAAGTTATCTTGAGATATAATATAATGTATGGGAAAAGAAAAGAAATTAAAAATGAAAAATGAGAAGATAGATCGATGGAAACGAATGGAAGTCGACAAACCGGGGGAATAAAATATCTCTGCAAGTGGGAGAAATCAATTAATGTGGCGGAATAAAGTAGAAAAATTTTCGTTTGTTCAAGGGTCCCATAGTGACCAAACGCACAATAATGTTGACAAAGAAATACAGGGACAAGTCTTGCATTTGCCAATAGTCACTGTTTCTAATTCCAAGAGATCAGAGGGGTAGTTTTTCATAAGAAATTACTTCCTCTTATTTATAGTAACAGTAAGTTTTTTCACTTTTTAATATAATATTAATTTTTTTTATTTATACCCTTAACATAAATATATTAATTAAATATTTAATATATTTAAAAAATAAATAACAATAACTAGACAGTAATAATCTTATCAATTCATATAATTTTTTATATTTATGAAGATGTTTTTTATTTTCCTTAACATGTGTATTGTTTGATTTTTGATAATTATTATAAAATAGAAAAAGTAATTCTGAATTTTTTCACTTTATAAAAAAAATCTTACATAGTCATTAAATTATATATATTATATTTATCAATATAATTAACTATTATTCCACTACTCAAAAGTTATTTAAATGAAAAAATTTGATACGATGAGTACGTAAAAAATTTTTATAGTATGACACAATAAAATTAAACTATTTTCATAATTTAAGGCATGACACAAATTTCAACACTATATAAATATATAGTTCAGAAACGATTCAACACTGAACTTGACGGATCATAATAATTGAGCTAACCCACGTTACTAGTCAAAATTGGCGATATTGACCAAGTCCATATAAACTTGTAATTTGCTCAGTTTGTCCTCTGCAGTAGTAAGCTCTAGTCTTTTCGACAGCGGTACCTTCCTCAGATGTTTCAGTTGGTCTGTACTCCTCTTCTCATTCTTTGGTGGGAATGAGGTTTTAAATTACTGTTGCGCAACATCGCAGTTGTAGCTTGTCCAAGCTCATGTCTTTAGCATGTCCAGATGCAATATTTTCCTCTTGTTTATTTCTTCCTTATCTAAAATCATCGATAGATCTTTGCTAATATCAATTATTAATTTGCAAATTGAAGCGTATATAAACTTAGGGATTTACAAAGACAAATGGTGGGGACCAGGGTGTATTTTTTTGGATTTATTTTGATAGAAACGTGATTTTTTTAAGTTAAAAAATCATTTTCCATAGAAGCTATTTATAACAACTTTTAAAGCTAAAAGCATATTCTTTTAAGCAGTTTAGAGCTTTGGGGTATATATAAACTTATATTAATAGTTTATATGAAAATTGATCACCTTCTTACTAATAAAAACAGAAACAGACGCACCCCAAATTTCATATCAAGATAGCACTAAGGCATTTGTCTCAAAGTTTAAATTAGTAATGTTATTCTAAAAATATTATTTCTCAATATTCTAAGAAAATTATTTTTTGGCTTTAGAAATTCCTATGAATCGTTTTTAGATTTTCGAAAATAAATAAAAATGTGTTTGGTTCATAACTCACATTCTCGAGAATATACCTCATAATTTCTAAAATATCTATAACATATTTAATTAAATAGTAATAGTAGTGATAATAGAAATATTACAATATTTTCATTCAATAACTTTCAGTCCTAACTAATGGGGATATTTTATTTTCAACCTATATCATGGGAATGAAGTCCTATTAAAACACGAGAATATGATTTTTTCAGGAATAATTGATACCTAAACTTCATAAAAATAAAATAAAATAAAAATAATTGATACTTGAAAATATTTTTAGGTGAGGCTTCTAATATGACATATTATATTTTGCCGTAGTCTTCTAATATCATAACTTGATCTCTATATAATTTTTTTCCAAGTTATAATTTGGATGTTGTTTATTAAAAGGATAAGATTGAAATATTTTTAAAACATTCGAGATATAAATAGAACAAATGAAAAAAAAAAGAGTAATTCTGAAATCTTGAAAAATGTTGGGGACGTAAATAAAGTTTTATTCATAAGCATAAAAATATATCATTCTTGAGAATAAGTTTATAAACCTTGAAAAAAACATGTTCGGATAATTTCCCTCAAGTATGTAAGTGTACTCTAAAAGGGTGGATTTACCGCTTCCACTAGAAACATTGCTAGCTAGCTAGCTAGCCCTCCAAAATGGGACAATTGTAATATAAAGTATAAATTATCCATCTGGGAAAATAAAATATATCGATTAAATTTAAATACATTGTCATTGTAAAAAAAAAAAAAACTCAATGGACATCTACCAATAAAGAAATTTAAATAATCCATTATCTTAAAAATTTTATAGTTTAATTATTTTTCAGGTCCTTATAATTTACTCAATTTTCAATTACCTCTATAGTTTTAAATTTTTTAAACAGATCCTTATACTATATAAAATTTTTCAATTAGGTCCCAAGGAAACAACCATTACAAAAATGTTTTGCTCAATATCGTTATGCATTTGGCAAAGTAAGGTGCACCATACACTTTATTGATCTAAATCATCCAATATATATAAAAAAGAAAATCATGGCTAAATATAATGCAAAACATAAATACATCCATTTAGTGTAGTGCACCTAGTCAAACTTATATCATCATTTCAATCCTTCTCAGCCCATTTCAAGGGTTAGGTTTTGCAGAAACATAGAGGAATAATGAGAGATCAGGACAAAGAAAGAGAGATGGGAGTGGCGCATGGCATGGCACTGCTGGTAGAGGGAGTCATGATGACCACCACATTGATTGCGATGCGGATGACCAAAGGCGCGACCACCACAATGGGATTTTCTTTCTAGCTCATTGGGATTTCTATATGATTGAATAAGAGTGTAAAAAGAGTGTATAATTAAATGAAATGTAAAACTTTTACATATCAAACTAACCTCCTAAAATATTCCAATTCTTGCGTACTGAAAATATTCCAATTCATTGATATTTTCCGCTACCCATTACTTCAGCTGCAGTTCCAGTATTGTCATGAACCTAGGACAAGTAGTTGCACATAACCTAGGAGTTGCACCAAATAGTTTCATTTGGAAATGTCTTAATTAAAGCTTCATCCCAAAGTTAATGGCAATTGACAGAAATTAGATTGGGGAACGCAGTTGTAGCATAAGGTACATGTATTTATGGCATCAGGAGTACACATGCCTTAAACACACTACACAGCTGAAAATTTCACGGGAAACCTCCATGCTTACGGTTATTGGCATTCTGAAAAATATATGCCACTAATGAATAATTTCAGTTCAGGATTCAACACAAACGAGTCAGTGTTTTCTAATAATAAAATGTAAAAGGTTTTAGCTTCAAAAATACACATGATTTCAGCATGATCAACTACATCTTTTGTCATCGATGTTAAAGTAGCAAATAGCAGCAAGTATATATGCTGTGTGTCCTGCTAATGCAAGTAATTAAACTTCCCCTTCCATAAGATCGATCAATTGACAACTTTCCTGAGCACAGCTTCAGCACGCTGCTCAAAATTTGGCAAGGCCCAGTCATGCTGCGTTATGTCAAGATTGTCTTTCTCAGCACTCAGGCCCTGTAAACAAAGTTTTAAGAAAAATGGTTAAATTGTGGATTGCTTTGTCAGAGACTGGACTAGGATTCATTTGAGTCACAATTCCACCTTTATGTACACACTATGTTTTAACAGATAGGGAATCTACCACATTTACTGAATTTATATTTTTCATACTAAACCACAGTGATGATACGGAATATTAGCCAGATGCTTGGTGAACACTACTCCTTTTTCCTTTTCTTATGCATGTACAATGCATACCATCCTAATGCTAAGTGAACAGCTATATTTATAAGAGCACCTCATCGAAACATTATAATTTTTCCTTGTATCGCCAAAAGAAAAGGAGGGGACAGGGATCAATTAGTAATGCAATCAACCAAAAATATCATATTTGACATATTTAAGAGCAAAGATAGATCTTATCATTTCTGGAAAACCTATAAAACCACTCATATTTGTACCTTTGAAGGATCAAATCCAAATCCACCCATTTGCATCATACGCTGTGTGTCATCTACAGCTGTATCAAAAGCAACACATCACAAATTTTGGCTAGCGTTTATTCACATCTCAGCTTTAAATAAATAATGGACAAAATACATAAAAGATTAAAAGTTCAAACTCATGAAATAGATTAAACACTTAAAAGTGTACACATAAAAGTGCTTAACTTTCAAACCATCACTAACCATTTTCCTCCCCCAAGATGAGACTAAACAACCCTCTTAATCCAAACAAATTGAGGAAGTACCTGAAATGCAGTTACAACAGTTAAACTCATGTGGAACAAGTAGAGAGATATACATCCAGAAAAAATCATAAGTTCCATGAAAATTAAGATTACCAAGAGCGACTGCTGACATAGCTAACATCTACTGTGCTCAGGTCTATTCCATTCTGTAACATCGACCTAAACCTCTGAGTCAGTGGAAAGGGTATCTTCGCTGGAGGGAAGTTAAACATCTTTTAAGAGAGAAACAATAAAAGAGGTGAATCTAACGCCAGAACCAGCAGATGGTACTAACATAAGTCAAGAAAGGTACGTGCTATACAAAATGCCAGTTGCGTAATTATTAACAGAAAAAGCTTGCATTACCCTTTAAAACAATTTATATAAACAGAGACATAGGGGAAGCATACAAATTCATGCAAAGAAGAAATATTTCAAACAATGGGGAAGAAACAAGGAGGGAAAGCAAAGTGTGAAAAATTACCTGCTACAAATCCAGAAAAGAAAAAGTTCACCCACGCAAAGGTAAGAGTCTGTCAACAAGAGGAAACAACATAAGTAGAAGTCGGTAAGGCATCTCCTCAGCGTTGGCATAAAGTAACATGTACAGAATGGTAATGTGATCTAAAATCTTATGCAAAGTAATATGTATATCCAATTTTGTCACCTGAGGAATGATCATGGAAAGGTTTTTCTTCATCATATCCATGGCCATGTTTGGATCAGAGAACATCTGTGCTTGCGGATTCTGGACTTGACCCTTCGGAACAAACAACAGGCCATTTTCCTTCAACCAAAAATAGTAGTAGACAAACAATTAGTTTACTGTTGAAATTGATCAATATATGATCATTTGAGAAGCCAAACAAAGCTTATGATCAAGTTATTGACTTATGATGAGTTTCAATTCTTTTGTAAATATGTCAAATTTGAAATTCATTCATCAACAATCTGGCAAAAGGTCAGGAAAACAAGGTTTGAGTATAAGCAAATAAGACCAAGCTGAGAAACATCACAAGGCATATGGATGAATCAATATCCCCACAACAAAAGATAGTAAAATGAAACCTCAATTTCTCCCAATCAAGAAACACACAATAAACAACAACAACAAGAAGCTAAGCCTTATTCCGCTAGGTGGGGTTGGCTACATGGAGAAGATGATGCCATAGTGTTTTATCGTGTATCATATTTATATTTAAATAATTTATTTCAAAACCCTTTAAATCAAGGAACACACAATGAACCTTCTGGACAAACTAAATTAAACAAACCTCGTTACAAAAATAAATCTTGCGGGCACGAAAAGCCTTTGCAGGAATAAAATTGGCTCCGGCACGCAGGTTCGAGCTCTGAGCATCACTTGCCTGAATTAATATCACCACAAAAATCACTCTCACGTCAAATTAATGGGGAAATTTTTTTTTAAAAAAAAGCCAAACTAGCTACATAATCAACTGTAGAACAAGAATAGGGAATTAGTTACCCCTCTTTAACAATTTTGGTATCAGGGGTTTGGGAAGAGCGCATAAGCTTAGAGACAAAATAGCGGAGCACACCAATGAGAACCATAACCACAGAGAGAGGGATCAGAACCCAGTCTCTGATTGCTGTGTCTAGAACCAGATCTTCCGCCATTTTTCTAACAAACTACAAAATCAAATATGAATTAAGCACTGAAAAATTAGACACCTTCTGATTCAACGCATGAATAAGTAAGTATATGATTATTATTACTCAAGATTTTGGATGCAGTGAATTTCAAAGTATGAGGTTAGGTTTTGTTTTTCTTTCTGATATTTTTATTCCAAAGACTCGGACTTCTGTGTAATTTGGATTTGGGCATTGAATTTGGAATTGGGAACAAGGAAGGAAGAGAATACGATACCGTATTGCGCAATACTGATTGGGAGTTTTTCGGGAGTTACGAAAACGAGAGAGCTGAGCTGAGCGAGCTGATGAATTGTGATGCGAACCAAAAATTCAGTGGAAAGTGGAAAGAGCGTAGTAACTCCGTTAACCCTAACGCCGAAGCAGTAAGTAACAAGAAGCAAAATTGTCAAAATGCTTTATTCTTAAACCAAGTTAAACTTCGGATTAATTTTTTATTAGCTGTAAAAGTGGTTTGCGCTTAGCTTCCTATGTTGCATATATACGAGCCAGTTACTTTTGAAAGTAGCGTTTTTTGGCAGAGACTTTTGGAAGCAGTTAATGAGTACTCGATCAAGACACTAGGCATTTGTCACTGATTCACCGGTTCAATGCATAGGTCATTAATTCAACTGATCGAACCAAATTTATACCAAAAAAAATATAAAAAAATATATAAAAATTTAAATAAAATAATAACTAATAAATAATTTGATATTCTTTAAGATTTAAATATAAAAACATAAATTCCTAAATATTATTCATATTTTACAATTATAAATTAAAATTGATAAATTTAAAATATAACTATATAAACAAATTCACAAGTTTTATCACAACTCACAAGTTATTACAATATAAACAAAGTTACTGTATTTTTTTCTATAAATCAGATTAGAAATTTTTTTTGAGATTTTAAAAAAGACACCATTTAGTAAAAATAAAAAATAAAAAAAAGCAAAAAAATTGAACCAATCCAATCTATTCCACTTGTCGAAGTCACATCGATTTTTATGCCAAATCGATCCAAACAATGACTCAAATAGGTTCATAGGTTTTTTTCTGCTATTAAAGCTTTCAATTCCTGTGTTAATGAGAATAAAGATACGAAGATATGAAAACATAAAATTAGATGTTTGAATAATTTTTTTTACATTAATAGTGTATTAATTAGATTAAGAAAACAATGTATTAAAACTTTTAGAATAATTCTATTTTGACATCCATATCTATGATTATGGACTGCCCCATATGATGTGAGAGGAGTGATGAGAGAGAATAAGCTAAGAAAAAGAAAGTGATAAGACCATATTATTTGTGATGGTTGTTGTTTGAGAAGTTGAGTGTTGAAATAATAAGGTTGAAACTTTTAAGTTATGCCTTTGAGATAAATTTGCTAGGCTAGCAAAAGAGGCAAAAATGATCGAGTGGGTATTAACGAGACTCCAAGTTACATTTGGGATTCCCGGAGCAAAGCAGATGTTTTGCTTTGATCTATTGATCATGTGACACATTGAAAACTAAAATTCCCTTTTAATGTTGGTATGTGAGCAAAAAGGAAAAAAAAAATTAGAACGTCTATCTCAAGCGAGCCACCATTGCAAAATCAACAAGAAGGATAAGCTTCAAATCTAAAGGAGGCGACTCCCAAACACTATCCCGTTACGCCGCAGTAGTCCTCCAAACGAGCCAGAAAACTGGCCACTTATTCTCTTCCCGCTAACCATGTGGCAAGGAACATTGCCAACAAAAGCTCCTTAATGTCATGAATGATGGCCACATAGCGATGAAGAGCAAACTACACATCTAAACCCGCTCTGCCAAGCAAGGAGCAAGCCAAATCTATGAGCAAGAAGCTCAACACAAAGATTACCGGCCCAAGGAAGGTGAGAGGAATAACCAACAATCCAAACTCCACTCGCATCTGTAAGTAAACCACCAAAACCCGCTGCCCGAGGGTTGCCAAAAGAACTTCCATCATAATTAAGCTTTAGAAAACCTAATGCAGGAGGGGACTAAGTCACAAGCAAGAACGGATTTATGTTAATGATGTTGGGGCTTATGCCCCACAACAATTTGAAAATATTTTTAGGAGTATATAGGTATGTACATATTTTGTTTATTACGTTTAACCGCGCACTAAGATAAAAATTAAGTGAAACCTTTTGTTATCCTTATATAGTATTTTTGCCCCACCACATAAATTTTTTGATCCATCACTGGTCACAAGAATAGAGGGCCTAGCCTCCAGACCCCCACTAAAGGCAGTAAAGCAGTTATCAATTGTAGTAATCTTCTGGGAGAAAGCACTTATAGGACTAGATGAACTTGACAAAAAGCTCATTCCTAGAAACCAAATATGCCAGAGTTAAGAAAATAGCCACACTATTAGCATCAGTATGGTTTTGCCGGACCCATTCACGAAAATTTAGAGTGAAAAAAGAATCCCCAAAGCTGAGTAGAACAATTCCAAAGATCCTGAACAACTGGCGGTCACGCAATCAGTGTTTGCACCGTCTCACTATAAGAATTACACCTCAGGCAAAGATCCGAAATGGCAAGTCCACGTAATGACACTGTGTATTTTTTTGGTATACTAACAATGTATTAATCAGCTTAAAAAAACAGTGTATTAACACTTTTGAGTTATGAAATTAAAGTATTTATAACATGGATTTAATTTTAACACTAATAATATAAAAATATTTTATAATCACTTGTCATATAATAACACATTAGCAAATACTATATTTAATGGATATTATGGAATTGTCATATATGTTCCACTAAATTTGCCTTTAGTTGTTAGTGTTTCTATGTATCACAAAGTTAGACATTCATTTAAATAAACCTCTTGTATGGAGCAAAATTTTCCTCTCCTAACTCTAATTGTAATATGTCGTTATTCTGATCATCATAAGAGGAAAGTTGAGCAAAGTTTCATGCATACAAGTCTCACTCATCCTTAACGATCATGTTATGCAATATGATGTATGCTATTATTATGCGCACAAACTTATTCTTCTCCTAAAATCATATCAAGCCATGTATAATTGCAAAGCGAGCTTGAAATACACTGAATCCTCACTCTATGTTTTTTCATTGTAATTATTGATATTATGCAAATAACTTCCACTTATTGCCTTGGAAATTTTGATTTGAATTTTGAGGATTTGAAGACTAAGCATTTGAATATTTGAATTTTGAGGAAAATTTGGATTTTGCAAGTAGTTGAAAAATTGAATCAATTTTGATCCACTTTTTATGAAATCAAAGACGAGTATAATTTGTGAGGAAAATTTGGAAAATATTGAAAAAAAATTGTGAAAGAATTATGAAGATAGAAGTGAGAATACATGACATTTATAAAGTTAAATTTTATAACCGTTACTTAGTTTAACAATGACTCTTCAATTTTCAAATTTGCAATGGATCTTAATTCAATATTTTACAATTGAAAAATATATTGCATGCCACTTGTGTTGTTATGATTGGTGCCAATAAAGTCCTCACTAGGGACTCAAGTCCTTTGGTCCACAAGCCACGTCCCCAGCAATCTGCCTCAAATGGTGCTGTCCGTCTCGACCCCTGACGAAACACACGAGGGACGAGAACACGATTTTGTCAAACAATGGAGGTGCTCTTAGAACCTCAGCAAACTTTCTCCCCATAAGCTTCTAGATGAATGTTAGTCAAGTTGTTCTGACCTAAAAAGAGACGAATTCAAGTTTAAATCCAACTCCCTTTATAGGTATATCCAAAGAGGAGGAATTATTTTTGTTAAGAAAAAAGTTTCTGAATAATTAGTATGAAAAGAGCTAATTGTTCAATTTTGCTACTTTGTCTCTTTCAAAACTAATCCACCCCATGAATTTTTTGTTAATTTAGAAATTTGATTGGTTGAGAAACTTTGTACTATCATTCTTCACATTTTTGCTATGCAACGGAAAAATAATTAGAAACCAAATTGAAAATTATTTGTAAGATAAATGATCAAATTGAAAAACCTTACACCCTAAACCAAAGTTTGCAGGGAGAATTTATTTTGGAAAGAAGCATCCATTCCAAACATTTATATATTTTAAAAATCCGGTTTGCATTTGGCCTAACGGATTTTGGGAGTGTAAGCACCAATCCAAACAAAGGTTAAATCTATTATCAGCGCAAAGTGGTCATGCACTTACATTACTGGTCATACACTTACATTACCAACACTTGTATCAGATAACAGGTTGCACAAGGTCTCAAATCCGATGATTTGATATCAGAGTAAAACAAATAAAGCATAAAAATAAGTTTTGGACAAATGCAAATATCTCAGCAATCCACCCTCATCATCTTTTCTTAAAACCGTACTTTTTGCGTTCATAGAATAGATCAGTTTTGGCACTCCCTAAATTAACAATTTTGGGGCAGCCATCCCTATCTTTCTCCTGCTGTGTGCATTCCTTGCAGTAGTAGGCATCAGATATTCCTACCCCTCCACATATGACACATCGACCCTGAAATGATCCATAGTTGCATTCATCACAAACCCGGACAAGTGTACAAGGACGCACGTAAGAGTCACAGATCACACACTTGCCATCACATTTCTCACAAAGTCGTCCAATCGCAATTCCTGGCTGCTTCCGGCACATAATCAAATCAGGATGATGCTTGGCCATATTTCAAGAGCTTGCTAGATGATACATATAACCTGTAAGCAGAGTCCACAATTGAAAGTTTAACAAAATATAAACTCAGTAAAACACTATAATTCTTGCAAAACAAGATAAAATAAAAAATTTACAACAAAACATTGGTAAAACTTCATTGTAAGAGGAGTAAATTCGCAGCTAATAATACCGACAAATATGCAAAATACATAAGGCATTGATCTATTCGAATCACAGGATCAAATAGTCTCTTCCTCACATTAGCTACAAGTACAACTTGATCTTGATCTTCGTATAGGTAGAAAATGGATTCTGACAGTAGCCAATAATCACAACAGGCAGCTGACTACCTTCAAAACGTAAAGATTACAGAACCTCCATATTTCTAATTGACATCCCAGCAAAATAAAATGGCACTGCAAGTAGCCATTAATATTGTTTTTACCAAGTTGCCTGCATAAGGCCAAAAGTGATAAATTTAGCAGCTCAATTATAGGAGCCACTATACTGTTTTGTAGCATATCCTTAGTATCACAAAACCATATGAAGTAAAAGGGGCAAGGACTAATGTCTCAGTCTTAGCAAGCTGAGATACCTTGAATACCAAAGCCTAGCACCCCATATATCTCTCACTCAATGGAAAACCATATATGAAACTCAGGTATAATCTGACCGATGATTGATTCAAAACTTAGCAGCTCTTCCCGTAGTTTGAATTTGACATGTCATATACGTAGGACTAAAAACCTGCTAATTATTTAGTCAACGTTAATTTGCCCCATTCCCCGCCTTGTTCCCTGACCAGTTTTATTTTTTGTCCCATACCTGAACCAGCAGGCTTCCCAGTTTTTGTTCTTTTTTTGTTTCTTGTGGGCTTGTATCCCTGTTACCTAAAAAAAAATCAGGATTGGTGCACTTGTCTTTGTTCAGAATACATAATTTCAAATCTATTGTCCTTTTATAATTGCTAGCAAAACTGTAAAAGACATATTAATTAATATTTTAGCCTTATGACCTCTAACTTCAAACTCTACAAAATTTTTAATATGTGCTATACCTAATGTTATCCTGCTATGCATTCCCCAATATATTTTAGAGAACGCAACACACATCCCAACACCCTTCCAGTGAAAGGAAGCAAAACAGTTCCTTTGAGTGAACATGCCTGGGAATGTGTGTTTTCCCGTTTCAACTTCCCATGGTAAAAAAACAAGCCTTAAATACAGCTGCACATTACAACATCTAAACCAAACTCATTTAGCAAACAACTTAATTTAAACACAATTACACATGGCCAGAAATCATTACAGGACATCACAACATAAAACCAAAAAACAGCAAAAGTTAAAAAGTAAATCAATCAAAAAATGTCTCACAAATCACAATAACAACAAAATCAATCGATCAAGTGTAACTAAACTCTTACAAGAAATCCAAGAGAATGTAAACTTCACCACAAAGGAATATCAACTATCAATTCATAATCATCTTGCTATTTGCTTGAACCAATCATGATGCACAAGGACATCTCCATGAATAGCAACAGCATTTATTGATAAAGGAAGCAAATTAGTTAACTACCAAGATAATTAATTTTGAAAAATTGAAAAAAAAAATAGATGCTTAATTATACCTGAGACTTATCTTCCAAATCCAAATCTGAATTATCATTTATAGTTGCATGGTAATTTCTCACAATCAATAAATTATTATTCAGTCACTTTTATTCAGTTATTTGGCTTTTAAATAGCTATTATTCATCTAGTATTTTATATAATTTTGAAAGAAATCAAGTACTTCATTTTGAAGTACAGAGTCCACTAATGACACATGTAATTAACTATATCACCTATTCTGGGCCCATTTTGACAATTGTTATACTTCTTAACTTACAAACCTAGCAATTTTTTGAAGGGGAGAAAATCTTTGGCTGTAAACAGAGAAACTAAAAAAAAAAAAAAAAGAGAGCCTCATACAAGTGAATTTGATAAAAGCTTCCATAAAGCACCTAAGACAGTGGGTCTAACTCCACCTCAAAAGCTAGTTCAAGGGAAGAGGATGTCCAATTGTTTATAAAAGCTATCTAGGTCATATCTCTGATCCATGTAGGACTCTAACACACCTTGGTCACACCCAAGACTGGACATCTAGAGCATCCGAGCATGAAATTTGCAGGACTGCATATCTGCAGGTGGCCCGAAATAAAACACAGGATAGACTGTGATACCATCTTAAGATAGTGGGCCAAACTCCATCCAAAAAGCTAGTTCAAGTGAAGAGAGATGTCCGACTGTTTATAAAGGCTATCTAGGTCATATCTTTAATCCATGCAGGGCTCTAACACACCCCTCACACTCAAAACTGGACACCTGGATGAAGTTTGCGGGACTGCACATCAATGGGTAGCCCAACATAAAACACAGGATATGCATCTTCAAATAGTAAGCTTAACTCCACCCCAACAGCTAGCTGACAAAAGGAGGGATGTCCAAGTGTTTATAAAAGTCTTTCTAGGCCAAATCTCTAGCTGATGTCAGACTCCAACAAAGCACTTTGAAAGCAAATTAGAAGCTGGGAACGATTGAATCAAATCATTTTAACAAACAGCTAATGAGCATTGTAATCATGACGTATGATCACAGCAATAAAATCACAATGGCACAAAACGCCTCTTCAACAAACACCAAACAAACACATCACCACAAGAACAATATTAAAAAAAAAAAAGCATGAACACAATTTTTTCCACCAACATCTTCACATGACCACATCAATAAGAAACAAACAGGCACCAGCACCTTCATTCCAAAAAAATAAAATAAAATAATAATAATAATAATAATAATAAAAAAAGGAATAAAATGGGATGAGGGGTGAGAACCTGAGGAGGTAGCTGTTCGGTGGTCGGCGATTGACGGGAGATAGGCACTGGGGTCAGGTGGACGTAAAGCCGCTGAGAGGTGAGAGCCAAGAAGTTGCAAGATGTCTATTTGATTTTTTTTTTCCTTTGTTAATATTTTTCAAGAAAAACTTAGGGGCACTTCATAGAAAACGTTTCACTTTGATAAATAACATGTATCCACTTGTCATTGTTATTATTTATTTAATTATTTTGGGTAATCACGCAATTATATTTTTATTACTATTATTATATTATTATTAAAAGAATGAATTCAACTGTTAAAGTTAATTATTTCATAATGTGAAAATATCTAATTAAAAATAACTTTTTTACATAAGCAATCCACAAAATTAAACTTCAAGAGAATACTTGTTATATAAGTTTTGATTTTTATTTCTTTAGTGAAAGAAATTAGAGTATGATGTGATTGTTAGGTTCGCTTAACAACTGTCTTTAGAATTGAAAATAATAATAATAATAATAATAATAATAATAAATGTCCTCTACAAAATTAGAAGTTATTCAGCTTTCTTGCCATCACATCCAACTCTCATTGGTAGTAATATTGTTTAACTACTGTTTTAAATTAATTTTTTATATTTATCTATATCAATAATAATAAAGGAATAACCATTCGTATACCTAATTCTTTGTAAGGATAAATTTGTAAGCATATTGTTAACTTCTTATCCTATAAGTTTTCAGAAATGGTCTTAGAACTACACTATCTGTTCATTCAATATTTCTTTGGTATTTTAAAGAAGTTACAATAACTTTCTCTGAAATTAATGTAATTACACCCCGATACTTTTCGATTCATAAGATTATTAGTAGTATTAAAAGTCTCTAAGATTTGCTCAAACTTACACTAGGCTTCTTGCAGTTAATATTCCATTAATAAAATAATAGAAATTTCAATATGTGATATATATACATATATAATTATTGATGATAAAATTAGAATATGTGATCAATATTTGACATGTAAATTGACTCAAATACAATATATTTTATTATGTGTTATAATTATAAACTATCTTCCCACATAATAAAAAAGGATATTTAATCAACCTAGAGGAAGTTAGTTTATATTTCCATAAATCTCAAGGACCTCTAGAAATAATTTTATAAATTGAGAGATGTTGAATATAATATTAAATCTCAGAGAGAACAATGTCCTATTTCAATACAACAACAATTTTGTAAAATCAATTTACCTTTTGTTATTATTGAAGGTTATTTAATAAATTTCTCAACATGTATCATAATTGTAAATAATTCTAAATTCTAAATAGAACGGAGTGAGTAATCTTTTCAGTATAAAGTTAATTTTGACTCCCTAAAATTATTTATACCATCCATCAAACATACGGTGTACATGTATTTAATGTAAGGATTTATCATTAATACACTGTAAAACTTGTACAGGTCAATGAACAAGTCGAGGTGCAACAGAGGCATGCTTGACCAAATGGAAATTATGAAATATATTCTACTTTCAGGAAAATTTTTAGAGTAAATCCTCAAATTAGTGTGACAATTTCTTGAATGGATAAATAAAAAAAATTAATGTTGATCACAATTATAAAAATAGGGCAATAGTCTTACTCTTCAAATTTATATGTACCCATTTCCAATGCAAATTATTAACCTATGTGGCATCCATTAATCCAAATCATCACCTATTTATTAAAATACACCCTTTAACTTTTGCAAATTCCTCCCCAAAATATTCTAAAATTTCACAAGTTCCCTATTAAACTCAAACAAAGCCCTAAAACCAGAGATTCTTAAATTTTCTAAATATTCTAAAATTTCACAAATACCCCATTGTTCAGAGGAGTTTAAAATTTTTCCATTTGTCAGGAAGCGCTGAAACAATTCTTCTTGGAAAAAATCAAGGCCCCATTTACACATGTTTTTGTTTTTTGTTTGTTTTTGGGGTGTCAACAATCAATTAGCTTAATGCCTCGCACTTCATTGGAATAACGATTGAACCCACTTGTTCCAACCAAGCAAGGTTGGCAAACACACGCCCTGAAACGAAGGATTCACGTGGAAGCGAAGACAATAATGCATAATCACGTTGCTATTGTTGTTCACTTCACTTTGTCACTTGAATCAGCATGCAATGCAACACTGTTATTGTTATAATAAATGGAGAACGATAAAGAAGGTTGGGGCTTTGTTTGGGTTTAATGGGGTATTTGTAAAATTTTAGAATGTTTTGGAGGGATTACAAAATTTAAAGGGTGTGTTTTAATAAATAAGTGATGATTGATTAGTGTGCCAGGTTAATAAATTACATGCCACGTCAAAATGGTGACACATTAGATCTCAAATAAGTGACTTATATGTCCTATTTTTATAATTGTAAGTTACCTCAATATTAATCCATTTATTGTAAAAATTGGGGACTAAAATTCTACTACATACAGGTCTCTAATACGCACTTGATCTAAGCTGCCTGGAGACAGAAATGCAGCAATTTTTTCAACTAAAAATGCCATTGAAGTTTTCCCCAACCCCAAAAGCAAGTTCGGTCTAAAACTAGAGATGACCTTCTAATTTTACCAGCAAACCTGAGAGTGGAAACATTCCATAATACCAAATTTATCACACCGAAGGAAGACGACAAGGGTTAGAATAGCAAAAATTTGGTCGTAAGTTACAAAATTGAACTGAATCAACTGGTAGAATACAACCAAAGACCAAACAGAAATCTGACTCAAGTCACAAATAAACAATTGATCAGCATAACATCATCATGTGTTTGGTTGGGGGTAAAATTGGAATAGAATTTTCATGGATAAGCTCTTTATATACAATAATGACATAAAATCCCTTTGTAACATTTAAGTAGTGACAATACAATTCCATCATACCCCACCAGCATTCCAGAATCAATTCTCTCTTAACTGCCCACAATCTTCTATCTCAACAGGCTCTGAAGTGCTCCCACTCTCAGAACCCACCTTCTCCATCTCCTTCACAACACTATATCCATCAACAACTTTCCCAAACACAACATGTTTCCCATCAAGCCATGGAGTCCTAGCGGTGCATATAAAGAACTGAGAACCATTAGTGTTTGGTCCAGCATTCGCCATGGAAAGAATTCCAGGCCCCGTATGCTTCAGCTTGAAATTCTCATCGGAAAACTTGGCGCCGTAAATTGACTCACCTCCTGTTCCATTCCCTCTGGTGAAATCTCCTCCTTGACACATGAACCCAGGAATGATGCGGTGGAATTTGGATCCTTGGTAGATCAATGGCTTCCCAGAATTTCCAATACCCTTTTCACCGGTGCAGAGGGCTCTGAAGTTTTCAGCTGTTTTGGGAGTAACATCTGCAAAGAGTTCCATCACAACTCGCCCAGCTTTCATCCTTCCAATTACAATGTCAAAGAAAACTTTTGGATTTGACATCTTGATCACCCCTAGAGATTTGAAAACAATGAAATTTCCTTCCTACAAAGATAAAGCTGAAATATATCGCTATATTGTTAAGCATTTGTAAACAACAGGACACATTGGCATATGTGTGAATATTCATTTTTGACCTCAAAGTTGTCCGCGGGTTTCACATTAGTCCAACTTTAATTAGTACTTGAAGTGATTCAAATTAGAACCAACAACATCACTCAAAGATTAACTTCAATAATATCGACATGTTCAAAAACAAAATTATCAATTTCTTAATTTGTGGAATGGGACCAACCTGAACATGCTCTCATTTGCATACCTTCGTTAAACAATATATGAATATTATTAATAATAGAGTCAATTATATCATTTTCCAAAACTTCTGTACCTAAGAAATTGGGAATGAAAAATGTTTGCCACAATGTAGATGTGTTCTTCACTGAGGACCAGAAAAAACCAAAAAGAGACACGGTGGCAACAATATATGTAGCTTATGTTTATGTTATGTCCTGATGTAAGAAGAACTAATCAGCACAAGACCGTCCATAAGCACAATGGAAGAGCGTGTTAAAATAAAACATCAAATTCACACGTTTCACTTGCAAAAGATTGCTCCTTTGTGAAAAGAATCCCAAAACATAAAAGGAATAATAATAATAATAACAAAAAAGTTGAAATGGATCTAGCAAGGAACAAAACCCCAAAAAATTAAAAACAGTAAAGGATGTTGAATGAACGAAATTTTCATCAACCTTAATAAGACCCTCAAGCATAAGCAGAGCAAGAGAGGATGTGATAGAAGTCGGTTGATGAGAATAGATTTGGCACAAGTTTTGAGCTCACAGGCTATCGAAAGAGAGCCTCTGCAAGCCTTCGATATGTGCGGTTTCAAACAACATTTTGTTCACAATATGTATGTACATGGGGTTTTGGAAAAACTTGCAAATGAATTAAGGGATGGAAAAACCAAAAGAATGCAAAGAGATTCAGAAATGAGAAGAAAGAGGAGAGGTAATGGAAGGAATACCTAGGCCCGAGCCCGACGTTCACAGTAGAGTGAAGGAGGCGCAAAACTAGCAGCAAGGGTCTCGCTCAAATGGCTTAAATAGTTAAATGCACTCGCACAGACAGGGTTTAGACTCTAGGGTTTTCGATTTCTCCCTTTTTTATTTTTTTTATTTTTATTTTTTATTTTTTGTCCAGTTGGGCTTCCTATTCATTGGTCATCCCAATATTTGTTCTTCGTTCAAAATAAGTTTCTTTCACTGGAATCACTTGTCGTACAAAAAAAAAACTATTTTCCTATAAAAAAATATTTAAAATTATTTACTTGTTTACCTTTATATTTATATTTAGTTATAAGTTTGGTTCTTAATTTTTTTATTAATCGAAATGACACATCCAAACAATTGTGATTGTTCCATAAAGCATGTTCTAATCTTGAATTAGAACAAATCATTTTTAAAATAAAAATATTTGAAATTGTATGTTCTTATGTGAAAATTTTCTAGAATTTCAAAAACTTAATGTTAGTATAAAAGTTAATCCAGTCATGAGTCTCTACAGTCCTTTTGGGGTCTAATTAATTCCAACACCAAACTTTTTAACATAAAGGCACAAGTGGATCCACAATTAGAGTACATTATGCTTAAAAAAATATTCATATTCTAGCCACAATGTAATTCAGAATTTCAAATGGCATCAGATCTATTTGGCAACGACTTGATATCAACATCGAAATCAAATCCCAATCATACCGTTTTCACTTGCAACTCAGTAAACAGAAGCAGGAACACACTTTTGCAAAACATGATTTTGCATTTTGCAAACATAGTAATTACTTCTGTTTGCAAAACAAATCACATTTATAAAGTTACTAACATGTTTTACGGAAACTATTTCAGTTAGATAGATGTCCGGGCACACACTTAAATTACAACATTTTCAATGAAGACGGAAAGTTCATCCTCTCCCCTCTTACCCCTATGACCAGTTCTCTTCCTCACACACACAATCGACACAAATATTTAACCGAGCCATTGTTGGGCACGACGGTCTCCACTCGCTCCAACAGAATGCCGGATGCTAATTTTCTCACCAGCATATTTTTGTTGAAGCCATTCAAAAGCATTTACATCAAGTTTTCCATTAACTGACTTCCCTTGCTTCCGACGAGTGTGTTGCTCCTTTATCGAAGCCCATAGTTTTCCAATGGCATCCCTCTGACGAGCCGTAAATCTGGCCACGTTATCAAAGGCATGCTTTACTAAAATATCAATGACGGTTTGGCACCTGGACACAGAATTTTCAAACCAGGACAAAAAATGTCAATGACAAAACATGTGAAAACACAAAACACAACAGAAAAACAGTGCCGGCAAAAGCAATTTACCATGGTGTTTTATAGCGCCGAGCAGCAATCTCTAAACAAGTAATCAGGGCTTCTCTTTGTGCCTTGAGAAATCTCTTTGTTTCTTCTTCATCCTCCTTTATCTTCACAGCTGCCTCACTCTTTGCCTTTAATTTTTCACCTTTCTTTGTGGATCCAGGCAGTAGAGCATCAAGTCCAAATGGGTCAGCTTCCTCCCCATCTTTATCCTTGTCTGAGGCGGGTGTTTGACCACCTTCATCTACCATAACTGTGTCATCTTTCAGAGACATAGCTTCCTCTGTGTCATCATCCTCTGTCGCAACAGGAAGGTTAGATATACCATCCTTGATTTGTCCAGCTGCTTTAGAGAACTGTATATAAATTTGGAGGGAAAAACATGAGCAACCAATAGATATTTTTATGAATTCAAATATTGAATGTAATCAAATAAGACCAAAATAGGTAACAATGTCCCACACCTAAATATGGTGACCATGCAAAAAGATAAACACATGACAAACAAAATCCAAACAAATTTTTTTGGCAATTAGTTTGATGCAATAATAGTCTCTGCAAAAATATAGAGTCAGGTATCAGCCAATAGAGCATGGAACCAGGAATTTGACAGTCAAATTATAAAAAATTATCCATGTAAAGAAAGGTGTGTTGCAACTAGCAACTAAACCAGTGTGTGATGACCTCCTCCACCACACCAAAACAAAATGCTTGCAGCATGTTATGCACTGATGCACCCCCATGCCCAACTATTCATAATGCATCTGTTACAAAGAGTATGGCAAGGGTGAACAAAGTGGATGGCTGTACTAACAATAAAGATGCTTATCAATAAGTCATCCACTTGACAACTAATCTTATTATTCCTCCAGAAGATTTTCTGATAGTAAAATCAAATCTGAGACACTATATTGGCACGTTTATGTCCATCTTCAGTCACAATTCATGCACAAGAAAAACTAATGAATTGATATGTGAAATGACAATTTTAAAGGTAGTTACACAAAAGCAATATCAACAGCCTATGAATACTATGAATCACATACAAAGAAAACATCATGATGCAGACTTTCATTTTGTGGTGATATGAACAGCATTACATGTCAAAATCTGTTGCACATCATTCCAATATGCTTCTCATTGTCTTGAATGGGAAGAAAGTTACAGTAGGGAGAGTCAACAAGTTTAACATAAATGTACAGTGAGAATCATACCACAAAGCTGTCATCTGTATATAAATCGTTTGCCACCACAGCCCTAATTGTCCATGTTTCCAGTTGATTCTTTTGCTTCTTATTGAGGTGCTACAATTAAAGGACAGCAAAGGATCAATAAATCCTTAATGAAATTCCTCTAAAATCTAATTTGAAAAAGTAATTGCCATCGACGAGTATATTGAACAAAATACCAATCTTACTTCTTTGGTGTTTTGTGCTTCTGAGAACAGAGAATGATAATCTGCCCGCACTGAAGGATCTGTACAAGGTGTAGATGATGACATTGCAGCTTCTAATAGAGCAAAAAAATAATCACTAGTACCAGACTTTACACTTCCTGCTTGAATCAGCTGTATAGCAAGCTTCGCAGCCTTGCAGAGCTTTGCAGGGTTCTTGATGTGTGAAGTTATCTTCTGCATAGCCTCAATAACCTGTGCTTCAGAAGCATCCGTGGAGGTTTTAAACTTCAAGCTTTTCTTTGGTGCTGTAGCTGAATTCACACCAGATAATGTAGGATCAGATTTCAGAAAAATTAAGAAAATAAACTCCATGACTTAAAACAGGCATGGAGGTAAGTACCAAAGCAATAACTGCACAATATAAAATAATTCTAAAAACCTGGAGAAAAATAAACCAAATTTGAATACTCTATACTTTTATTGCAACTCTGTAAACACAGGTAAGCTCTAAGAGAATTCTGTGATATAAAACAATGTAAGGGATTCTTATATTAAGTTACCTTTTAGTCTTTCACAATCACCTTTATTTGCTAATTAATAATGAAAGGAACCGAGGCTTATCCCACTAAGGCTTGGTTTGATAGTGCTCTCCAAGGGAGTGCTCTTGCTTATGAAAAGCATAAGCCAGTTTTTTATCAATCTCGGCTTTTAAAAGTCACGGGTGCTTTTGAAAGCATCTCATAGGATGTTTTTCAAAGCTGGATTATACTCCCCATAACTTGAAATACCAATATAACCTCACTCTAATTAATGACAATAAAAGGAGAAATTACCCTCTTTGGTGTCTATATCTGTTATGGTCATTTTCAATTTTTTATAATATATTTACCAGACACTATCAATGTTGCTTCTCAGCATTGAAAGCAACTTTTACATTATGTCACCTAACAATACTATTATAGTTGTTTATAAGAGCTGCTATTGGAGAGCCCAAAGAGCTCAGCAGCTCTTAAAGTCTAGCAATACCAAACCAAGCCTAAATATTCAAGACTGGAATCACTTAACTTCAAAAAAAAAAAGATTGATACATCCCTAAGGTCACTGGGGCATATGCTGTTCCCGTGATGGGAAAATTCGAGCCAAAAGTGAGAGGTAAATCATATATAAACATACTAAACGTGGGTCTTGTAGCTGCTTTTAGTATAAGTATCCCAATTGAATTGAATGCTGAAGCACGGAAACTAAACTAGTACCGAAAGAAAACTCGTTCCCCACAAGGCAGAAAGAGACGAAAAGAGCTAACAAAAGGCCTTTCTATCTACAAAGTTATCAGCAAGAGAGCTGAACAAAAAGAAACAAGAAACACTCTTATGTGTTCGAAAGAAACCCTAAACCTAGGGTGCTATGCTTTAAAAATAATAATAAATAAATAAATAAATAATGGCGATTGAATTATAGGAAGGGTAAGAGAATTTAAAGGGACCTTGAGTGTCGGATGGAGTAGGGTTGGGGCGCTTGAGGGCACTCTTAAGGATAGGCTTCGGTGGTCGTGGTGGTGCTGCTGCAGCAACTTGAGATGATTCCGCGTTGTTGTTGTTGTTGTTGTTGTTGTTGTTGTTGGTAGAGACAATTGCTTGCGATTGTTGTTGTTGTTGTTGTTGTGGCGATTCGTTGTTATGGTGTTGAGGAGGAAGAGTGGTTGCAGAAGGAGGAGGCAATCCCTCAAACAGATTGTCTGCCATCACCGCTACTACCTGCTGTCTCTGTTTCTGATTCTCCGGTTATGATTATTGGGTACCCCCGCCACCCCTCGGCTCCAAACGCCAAACAAATGATAACACGCTGCGCTTTCTGTCGTTTTGAATAAACGACAACCACACTTGTTCTTAGATGCAGGACTGGTTTTGATACACTGATGCTAGCCATGAAAATCCCAATCATTTTGATTTGAATAATTTATGATCACAAGATTTAATATAATTATATTTAGTATCAGTTTATTTTATAAAATTATTATTGACCTTCCTTGAGATTTATTAGAATTATTTAGTTCGATAATTTAAGTGTAAAAAAATGAAAACATGATATGATAGAATTATAATATTTTGAGAATATTTGACATATATATTAATTAAAATACATATATTTTATCATAAGTTATAATTATAAGTTTTTTTTTCATATGATAAAAAAGTATTTTATTTAATTAATGTGTTACATATTGTTAAAAAATTATAATTTTCTCATTAATAGTTATATACTTATCTCATATTATCATTTTTTACCACTAAAATTAATGAACTAATATTTATAGGAAAGGTTAGTGTAATTTTAGTAAATCTCATGGAAGGTCAGTGATAATTTTGTAAAATAGAGGGATGTTGAATGTAATTACACTAAATCTAGGGAGGTTAGTGTAATTTTATCTTTTGATTTTGATCTTCTCAAATTTTTATTTTGATTTTGGTCCATCTTTTCTGCATTTATATATTTTTTATCCCTTTTGGGTAAATTTGATATTAAATAATGATATTTATAATGATTAAAAGAAGACTTTTGCAATATTTAAAGTGCAAAAATAAATTTTTCAATATTTATAACAACTAAATATGTATTGAAAAATATTTATTCAGATCAAATTTTAGAATAATAAAGATCAAAAACAAAGAAAATGAAAAAAGAAAGACTAAACCAAAGCAAAAATTTTAGAGGGACCAAAACCAAAATGCCCTATATTTATAGAGACTAAAATATATTTAAACCCATAGGAAAATATCTTTTTTAAATAGTAATATACACTTAACCAGTGAGTATTTATATTTTAGGATTTGATGATGTAAAGAGAAAATGACTAAAAGGGTGCAAGCACATTAGCATGGAATTTTTTGAAGATACATAAGTAAAGCGCTTAATTTGTTAGATTCTTAGGAAAGTTCTGTTTTGGTAAGATTATTTGGTCACTATCTTGGTTAAGGTTTTAATTTGGTCTCAAAACTATTTTTTAAACCAAGTTCTTCTTTCAAACATACAATGGGTTTTGATTCTAAAAGAAATTTATTATTTTGAACAAAGAATGATTCAATTATTTTTACTGAAGTATTTGGATTAAATTTATGCAAATATATGTTTGAAATACATGGAAATGTTTATGAGATGTTTAAAGTGGATTTTGTGATGAAAGAATTACTCAAACTATCTTTTAAACTTTGTCTTTGCAAAAACTAAGTTCATGTAATCAATGACTAGTGTCCGTAACCGATTTACCCAAAATTTGAATTTTTAAACTGTATAGTCAATTACTATAACCTATAATCAATTAACAGGCTTGAAAATGTGCAAGTGGGTATATTTTGAAGAGACACAACTTTTGGAATATAAATCTTCAACGATTTACACGATTTTTTGCCCTATAAATACTCATCAATTAACATATATCAATACATGCAATTACCGAGTACAAACATCATCTATCCATTATTTAAAATCATCAATCTCTTGATCAAATTTGTGGCCTAAACTCATATATCATTTGAAACTCTTCACAGTACTTCAATTTGTAACATCTCCTTTAGATGGAGAGTGAATTCTTGTATTCATCTTTAAGATTGTATAAAAAGGTGAGACATCCCTTATAAGAACAAAGAGTAACATATCTTTTATTCTTGATAGACTCAAACACAAAGGATGAGGATCACACGATATAAGAGTATTCTTTGATGTAAAAGCTTGAAAACTTGGAAGATTAATGAAAAATCTCAAGTGTTGGCTTAGAAATGGGATATAGGTCACAGAGGTGACAAACCAGTATAAATCAAGTTTGCATTTCTCTTCTTTTAACTCTTTATATTTATTGAAAGTTTATTTTTATTGTCATAATTACATATATATATATGTGTGTGTGTGTGTGTGTGTGTAAAACTCACTGCATATAGCATTTATTGCTATGTTTAATAAAAATAAAAATGTATTAATATTTTGTATTGCACAATTCTAAATTCTAAATATTATTATCTATTATATATATTAAAAAAATCGATAGATAAGATGCTTTGTTTTTTCATTTTATTTAATTGTATGTTTTATTTGTAATTATCATTATGTCATTTAGTCTGTCCTAATTATGTCTTATCATTGTAATCAAAATAATAATTAATAAAGAAAGCCATTGCATAATATAGAAATAAAAAATAATTTAAAGGAAAAAATATCTCATTAATAAAATTTTTAAAATTACAAAATTAATTCAACCTTAAACATAACTATAGATATTTTACGGACATAAATAATACTTTATGTACTTTTTTATAAATATAAAACTAAGAGGAAATCTTTTACCTAAAATAAATTTGCATTTTATACTTACATTTTTATCATCAATTTGGTCGAAGGATAAATTGACATGAATTCATCTTTTTTTTTTTTTTTGGTAGCGATTCACCTAAGGTCTATAAGAAAATTATATTATTAAGTGTAATCAGAGGCACTTAATATTTTATTTTTGTTGAATTGGAGGCATGTAAAATTAAAATGGAGAAATGAATTCGTATTATAACGCATGCTTTAGATTTTTTTTTTGGTAACGTATGGTTTAGATTTTATATTTATATAGTAAATCAATCTCATAATGAACAAATTTAAAGCCCATTTTTTCATGGGACAGATGCTGTAACGATAGAAAATATTTTAAATTGATATATGCATGACAATGATATCTTTATTTTCACTCCTCTTAAAATTTCTAAAATTGTTTGGTTAACCAACTAAAAGGTTTAATATTGTAAAGTTATAGTTTAGCAATAACTTGACCATTTTTTTTATAATTATTCAGAATTTTCAACCCTCCAAAATAGGAGGGAAATCAAAACATCATCTTATTGTCCACCTATTACAAAAACTGTAATTCTTAGTAATTACCCTAATATATTTTCAATCAAACTCATTTAAATCAAACCACTTTCAGTTTCAAAACAACACTCCATCACATAGTAGTCCACCATCGTCACCATAAATTTGCACACCAACTCAGTGCTCACCAAGCACACTGTGTGTCCATATCAAACAAAGTTTTTTCCAAAAACTTCCATATGTTTAGCTCTTTGAACCAACCTATCACTGATGCTTTATTAGCTGCTCATCCAATTCCCATCACAATTAACCCTATAAAATAAAAGTCAATCATCATATCGCACAAATTGAAACACACCATTTGTAGACCCCATACACCTCAATTGATGATGTGCCTTAGACATGACTTGCATGCCTGCATCCCTCACTTGCAACAGCCTTTCTTCTTCCGTTTCATGGCCTTCCTCCTCTCCTCTCTCTTGAACATTATTAAGCATTTTCGTAGCAATTATATTTGTGATGTATTGGTTTTGAAATTTTATAATAATTGTATTTAGAATTGTGGAACAATGCCTTTTCTTCTATATATACTTTGATATCTTGAATTTGCTTCTTCATCTATGATGTGTGTTTCAAGGTTAGGATATTTAAGGGATGCGTTTCACTTTTTCAAGATTGTTGAAGAATAAAGCCTTGCAAATGGTAAGCTGGTAGTGGTAAATGGTAACTCTCTCCCATCCTCTCTAAAATAAATTATACATTGTGAATAAAATTATTAAAATAAATTAACTTATTCCACGTATTAATTCATTGATACATACTATAAATTTAAGTTAGTTAAATTTAATTTATCGATTTCAATTTTATTGAATCTTTTATATATTGTATAGGTATTTTTTTATTGATTAGTGTTTTATTTTATTATTTACTATTTGGTTTTTTCAAGCATTTATTTTTATTTAATCTTATATATATATATCCTTAACTTTTTAGATATTTATATATTGTTCTTTGGCTTAAAAGTATTTAATTTTTATGCACATCATTTGCTCTTTTACTTTTTCACCAAGTTATGTAGAATATTCACCATTTCAATGTAGAAGAGCTCTCACTATTTTCGATGTAATTTTTTTTCTATTTTTAAAGAATAATAAGAAGTTATGATAAGATATTTTAGAATTAATATGTTTGAAGTAATAACCTCTTAATCATAAATTTTTTTATGAGATTTCAATATGATGTTTTTTTAATTGAATTCTTTTTTAAAAAACTGGATAAACTTTTTTGACATTTTCTTTGTAAAAGCATTCTATCAAAAGAATTACACTTTTCATCTTAACATATATTAAGTGATAACATAGTATATATGAATCAAATTTTCTTTTGCCTTCTAGATTATATATAAAAGTATTTACCATAGGCCAAACCTCAAACATTGGCCTTTGTGGATGATATACAAAGGAAAAGTTAACTTTCAAAACCATGATCACCCCAACCTAAGATGCTTTATTTTTTTTTTTATTTTATGTTTTATGAAACATATATTATAGAAATAACCAAAAAATAATTAAAAGAGGAAACAGAATATCATCTTAATTTATAAGACATAATAACAAAAAAGAAATATTTATATTTGCATACTTTAAGAATTTTAGAAAATTTTCCCCTCACACAAAAATTTTAAATTATATAAAAATTTAAAGATGTATATTTTATAATTTTTAATAACATAAAAATCTATTTAGGCCTTGATTTTAATGACTCATGGTTTATCACATTAGGTCTACTCAAGTTTAATCATGGCAATTTTAAAGAGCCACTTAAATAATATGCACGGATTTTCTTATGCACGAGACAAATTTATCCATTAGGATTTAAAAGTCTTTATATGATACCTCACTTTTTACAAAAGTATATATATTTGTTCCTATGTTAACTCATTATTCTAACAAGAAGTGAAAAATTAAAGTGAATATGGACCATTAAATTGATTAATATGGTTTTAAAAAAATTCATGATAGCTTTAAGCAATATCGTTTTGACTTGAGATACGTAAAAATGGAGTATAAATTAGAGAATAAAAACAGTTAGGGTTTGAGGATGCATAAGATCAAGTGATTAATAAAAGAATAGGATCAAAACATGATTATTTTGAAGCAAAAGATTAATAATATGTTATTGGGAGCTTAACAAAGGATCACTTTATTCTACGGTGCTATGTTGTTGCTTTTGGTCCCCTTATCGTGGTGGAGTCTGGCAATAGGTCCCTCGAGTCCTTTGAGTGAGTTCTTCCTAAGCGTCGAAGGTTTGTCTGGTAGGGATCTTGTGGTTGGCTTTTCTCAATACATCCAAGAGGAACATATTTCCAGAGTTGAAAAAGAAATTAAAAATGGAAATCTTCAAAGGGAAAAGGTAAAAGGAAGAAGTTTGGTCATTGTCCCAATAATGGTGTGAAATCAGTAGCTCTCAAACCAATTTTTTTTCCCGGTTCCTAACTTGATTCTATTGTTGCTCGCTCTTGATGTGCTCATTAATGAGGTGCAGGACTCATGGATTTTTTTTAGGGGGGAGTGTGGGTTTGTCCATTGATAATAAGGAGGATGTTCTTTGTGCTTTGTCTATTCTTTGATAGTGGGGTGTGGTTTGTGTGTGGGGGTCTACTGATTTTTTTTGTTTTCTTAGGTTTTCGTTTCCTTTTGATGTTTGTTTTCTTCCTTTCCCTTTTCTTCTTTTAGTGTTATGTACATATGTCAGGGGTTTATCATTTTTCTTGTCTGTCCATTTTTTAGACATGGCTATACTCTGTTATTCTCTTTTGAGAGTTTAGCTTATTATAATTATGAAAAAGAAAAGAAAATGCTCCATGTGGGCTCATTTGCTAAGTGTTAAAATGATGAGTTAATATAAGAACCAGATGCCTCTTTATGTGAAAAATGATGGACTATAAGGAAACTTTAAAATTCTAAAGAACTCTGTAACATTTTCAAGAACGAATTTGGAGATTTGGTAATGAGGTGCTAGCTTCAAGCCCTAGTCACTTTCAAGTTAATTTCCTTCAAGTAATTAGGCAGAAATTACAATTTGCATTTTATTCAGTGAGAGAAAAAAGCAACCTATCTTAATTAAGAGCCCTTGTTAGTAAGGATTCTATAACCTTTATCTCGCTCTCTTAAAAGAAGAAATTGCGGATGATTTAAATGTATCATTCTTCAAATTTGTTTCACATATGAAAAAACAAAGACACAAGACAAATTTCAATGATTTAAAATTATATACAAGTCAAAGGATGAGCCCATAGCGACACGAAAGGCCCATACTCAAGTCACAACACAATAACTCAAGAAGCCCAATCCAACACAAAATTGATATCACTGGAATCGTTCAAGGAGAAGTATATTTGAGTTTTAGAAGATTGATGAGTTGTGATTTTTATTTGTTAGAATTATGTTATAACCATCTGGCACTATGGATAGATTTAGAAGATTTTGTTCAAATTTGTTTTTATCTTTCCATTATAGTAAATATCTCGCCTTGTAAAGCTCTATATATTTCTATACAGTACTCTTGATCAATAATACAATACATGCACACATTTTAAGTCTAAGCATCATAGTGCTCTCCTTCCCTTAAATCCAAAGTTCTTTTATGGTATCAGAGTTCCTCTTGGAGCTCTTTTGATACCCACATCATGGTCAAAATATCAGTCATTAATGCCTCCCCTTCTAGCCTAAACACACCTTCTGAACAACAATAACCACCAATCTCTAATATTGTCACCTCTTCCTCCTCTATACCCAATGCCTCTCAAAACCCTAGCAGCCTCTACTATATTCATCCAAGTGAAAGCCCTCTTCTGTTATTGTTAGCCAGCACTTGTTGGTCACAATTATCACACTTGGTCTAGGTCTTTCAAAATGGCTCTTATTTCCAAAAACAAAATGCCTTTTCTCACTGATTCCTTTATCACCCCACAAGCTACTAATCCTCTATTTCCTCTATGGGAGCATTATAACAATCTTCTAATCTCCTATTTGCTCAACTCCTTGTCTTCTTCTATAGCCCAAAGTGTCATTTATTTTGACAAAGCCATAGATGTTTGGACTAATCTAAAAGAAAGGTTTTCTCAAGGTGATTTGTTGCACATAGCTAAGTTATAAGAAGAAGTCTATGCTCTCAAAAGGGCTCTCAAACTATCACTAACTATTTAACTCACCTCCATTCTCTTTGGGAGGAGTTGGACAACCACAGACCTAGAAAACCTTGTACCTGTTCCACCCAAAATTATCACCAACAAGATTTCACCATTTGCTTCCTCAAAGGTCTTGATGAACGTTTTTTGTTGGTTCGATCTTAGGTTCTTCTACTAAACCCTTTACCCTTGGTGAACAAGGTGTTTTCAATGGTGATGCAACATGAGCACCAACCCTCTCTAACCACTATCAATCTCCCTAATTTGAGCTCCATTAATGCCATTGATGGTCATTGTTTTGTTGTTGGCCGAGGTCGTGGCTCTTCCATTATGGTAGAGGAGCCCCAAACAAAATATGTGTGTATTGTGGTTGAATTGGCCATACTATTGTAGAGTGCTATGTGAAGCATGGCTATCCACCAGACCACCTCATTACCAAGGAAAGCCAAAGTTCCACGACCGCACTAGTAGCTCTTCTAATAGTTTAGTTGTCGCTGAGCAGTGCCGCCCCCACCGTGCACAATACATCTGTTGAGGGTGAGAAGAAGAAAAAGGATAAGGAACCAATTAGGCCAGGGTTTTCCCTTACTCTAGCCCAATATCAGAGGCTTATGGCTATGCTCCAACACCTTTTTGATAATACCGGTCCAACCTAGACATTGCTAGTTAGCTCATCTAGCACATCTCCCTCTCATAGTAATCATATATCTTCCAACAGCCCACTTCACTTTTTAGTCCTCCTTTTAATGTCCCCTCTCACATAAATTTTTTATGTTGCAATGCTAATAATGTTTACTCTTTATCTTGTCAAACCTCTTTTTCTAGACCATGGATTATTAACTCTAGTGCTACAGATAATGTTTCTTCTTCTTTAAAATATTTTCAACACTACTCAAAAATAAATCATGTTATTATTAATTTACCTAACGGCTATGTTGTCACAGCTAATTATTCTAGAACTGTTGATTTTTCTTCTACTTTTATCATCCACGATGTTTTGTTTGTTCCTAATTTCACCTTTAACTTAATTTTCATTTCAAAATTACTTTCCAGTTCTCGTTACTTTCTAGCCTTCGCTTTTAACTTTTGCAAAATTCAAGAAATGAGCAATTTGAGGATGGTTGTTTTGGCTATATTGGAGGGAGGGTTATACCACTTGGTTATCAATCAAACTCAATGGCAGCCTCTACCAACTTAAGCTCATGTCAACAGCTCCATCACCACTCTGTGACCAGTCAAATCTTTGGCATTTCATATTAGGACACTTGTTTGGAAACCGTTTAGATGTTTTACATCAATCTTTCCTTTTTATTTCCAAGAGTTCGAATGACATTTGTGACATTTGCCATTTGGCAAAACAAAGAAAATTGTCTTTTCCTTTGAGTTCAAATAAAGCATCAAAAATATTTGATTTGGTACATATGGATATTTGGGGTCTTTTCTCCAAAGTTTCTATTCATGATCACAAATATTTCTTAAGTATTCTTGATGATTATAGTTGATATATATACATGGGTTGTTCTTTTAAAATCCAAAGTTGAAGTACAAAGTCACATACCAAACTTTGTTAACATGATTGAAAATCAATTTGACACCAAAATAAAACGTATTCGATTTGACAATGGCCCCGAATTTTCCTTAAATAATTTTTTTTTGCCTCTAAAGTAATCTTGCACCAAACAAGTTGTGTTGAAACATCACAACAAAATGGACGCATTAAAAGAGTACATCAACATATACTTAACGTTACAAGAGCTCTCATATTTCAATCCAACTTACCCACTCATTTTTTGTCATATTTGATCAAGCATGCATGCTGCCTTTCTCATAAGTCGTGTTCCTTCACCCTTTAATAAAAACAAAACTCCTTTAGAACTTCTAAATAATTGGTTACCCAATTTTCCTATTTTAAAGGTTTTTAGATGTTTATGTTTTGCTTCTACTCTCACCTATCACTATAAAAAAATTTAACCCACATTCCAAACATGGGGTTTTTGTAATACCTTAGGTACACGTGGTTCTAGATATGTTTGGTACGGCCTTAGGTCTTCTAGTACCCATCTGTGTCGCAGAAGGCCCCAGATGTTTAAAACACTCTTAAATGCAGAAGCTGATGTTCCTGTCACCATTATAGCGTGCTCCTGATCGTGAACAGTGCAAAACGACGTCGTTCCACTTAATAGATCCCTCTACCCTATAAAACCTCTTCCTACTCATGAAAACCCCAAAATTCGAAACCCTTATCCCCAAATATCTCTTCCACTCCCTCTACTCTCAACCTCACTTAGATCTACCTCCCTAAGCTTCTAGGTATGTATTTGTTTATAGATTATGTCTTCTTTCTCTCAATTCTTTCATGTTCTTGGTTTAGGTGTCATTGTTCTCTCATTGTTGTCAAGTGAAGGTGTTCCCTCAATGTTTTTAGAGTTGATTTAGAGTTATCTAGAGATTGTTAGCGATACTCGTAGATTAATCTTGAGTTTATAGTTGTTACAGGAGACATTTGTGCTATCCGTCCTCAAAGCTCCTTTGGTGTTGGTATATCACATTCCACCTCTCTAGGTGAGTAGATTTGATTTCATACCTTATTTTGGTCATTACATCATTATTTTCTAGCATTACGGAGAATTTGGAAACTTGAATGTGGATTTTCTCACAATATGAGATTTTATGTAAAAATGCGCAAGAAATAGAAAATTGTTTTCTTGATTTAGTCATGAAATTTACATTTTCCAAAAATGCATGGGACCATTCTTGGATTCAAATTGATATTTATAAGTTATTTCATGATTATAGACTTGATTGTGATTATTAGAATTAACTATGGAATATAAGAAGAAATATGAAGAGTTATATTTTTTTTTATGAGAATTAAAAGATGTTGAACTTAGATTCATAGAACTCATTTTTATGGTTAGTATGGTTTTAGAATAGGAAATTACTGAGAGAAATAGAGCTCTGAGTTAACGAAGTTAAATCATTAACTTTCATATACAGAGGCCCATGAAGGGCAAATTATCCACATGTTAGATCAGTCTGCAAGGAACGCGGTTCATGAGAGACCATTAAGATCTTAGCTAGATGCTCTTGTTCGTGAGGGACTGAGCACCACCTTATAGTTTATGGATAATCTATTCTCTTTTGTAATTTCTTAAGAGATAAAGATGATTTAGCATATTAACAATTTCATAGTTATTATGTAAAATAAATAGAAATGGTTTACAAGCATTGTATTCTTGTTTGTGTATATTCCTTCTTGTCCCATGTATTATTATGGATGATGATCCATTCACTAAGTTTTAAGATAAACCCACCCTTCTTTCCCTTTTCTCACAGATACAATTGCAGTTTGGATCCTCTATTCCCTTCTCCTCAGTAGCATTAGCTATTAATTTGGGTAAGTTTCACATTGCCGTGAAGTGTATTGGATGTTTTGTAGAGTGCTTCAGGAATGTTATGAGCAGGGTCCCAGACCACACATATACATGTTTTGCATTTTGATTTCCATGATTTATTTGTATTTAAAATGATATATCATTCATGGTTCTTTTGTAGATGAGCAACTCATCATATTTTGTATTACAATTATAATTATAACTTGAATATAAGAAAGGGGTATTTTATGATTTTCATGTTTTAAGTAGGCAAATCTTATTTTGATTTAAAATGGATTTTATAGATAAAATATGCAAGTAGTACGATTCAACGATCATGATACTTACATAGGGACATGATTCCTCACGTGCCAGTCACAATTAAATTGGGTCATGAAGTTTCTTGGGATTTCAAAATAGAGTCAAAGGTTATGTGAATTTTTATTTAGATGCAAAAAAATATATTCATTTCCAGACATGTCTCCTTTAATGAAACGTTTTTCCTTATCATAACCAAGCCCAATCAACCATTCTTCCCATTTCTCGCCTCATTGGGCCATCCCCACCTATTCCATTTAACCCACTACCCACTCCTCTTAACAGCTCACCCACTAATTTATCTCAACCCACACCACCATAAGTCCAATCTAGTCCTCTCACTTCTAAACCCATGCCATACACGCATTCATTCCCTCTGCCTTCAAACCCCAATTCAACCCCATCTCCTTACCTCTTGTTACTTCTTCCACCCCAACTCACTACCATTTTCCCACATCTTGTGACGATCTTCCCACACACACATACCTCCTGCTATCGAAATGATTACCAGTGTAACCTCTCGTGCAATATTTTTTATCCTTCATCCTCAAAATGCTTTTGTCCCATTTCTTATGTTGTTAACTATTCATGTATCTCTCCTCTCATCTCACCTATATCATGTCTCCAACATCTAAGCTAGAACCTAGTACTTATTAGTAGGCAATCAAGCATTCTTGTTGGTGTGAAGCCATGGTCGATGAAATTTCGGCTTTAAAGTTAACAAAACATGGTCTATCGTTAATATTCCTTCTTCTTCCAAACCAATAGGGTGTAAATGGGTATATCGAATCAAATGGAGACCTAATGGGAGTGTTGAGCACTATAAAGTTCATATTGTTCCAAAAGGCTTCTCTCATACAAAGGAATTGACTATTTCAAGACTTTTTCCCCAATTGTCAAACTGGCTACTGTGTACGTAGTTCTTGCTCTTGCCTCCATCAATCATTGGCACCTTCAACAACTCGATGTCAACAACGCCTTTCTGCATGGCGATTTATGTTAAACTTTTTTATGACTCTACCACCAAGGGTTCATTTTACCAAACCTAGCAAATGCCACTACTAGAAACAAGCGTGTTCCGATATTTTTCAGTTGGTATTTCTGATGGATTCCCCCGAAAATCGAGGAAAATGGATTCCAAAATTTTTTTTTGTCTCAAACAGTTATTCATAGATTTTCCGTCGGAATCCATCGGAAACATTGGGACCAAGTGGCGTCATAAACTGCGTGATAATTATCGATGGATTTTTCCATTTGTACTTAATAAAAAAATATTTTTGGAAAAAATTAACATTATGGCGAAAATTCCATCGGTAATTTTATTTTTCAAACATTAAGTTGGCTTAAATATAATGTTACCGATGGAAATAAATCTGTCGGTAATTTTTTGGTAAATTTTTTTTTATAAAAATTACATTAGGCAAAATTTACGGAGAAAAAAAAAGTTATGTTTTCACTTTACCAACGGAAAAAAAAAATCCGTCGATAATTTAATCATTGATTTTTTGGAAATCATCTTACTGGAAAAATTTGTGGTGGAAAAAATTTTTATTGCTCCCCCGCGGATTCCCAATTGTTCCAGGATGTTTCCGCCGATAGTTTAAATATCCGCTGGAAATACAAGAAGAAAAGGGGTCCTTATTATTTCCCTCCCACTCTTTCTCACAAAGCAAAAAGAAGATCACATTCTTCCGCCTCCTCTCTCGCGTGAGACCGTCATCCATAACCATGACCTCTATAGTCGACCGCCGCGCTGCACCCCAGACCGAGACTCCCTGCTTTGAACGTTCGCAACCTCTGAATCCTCGTTGTTGCCGCAACCTCCAATCGCTTCGCGACCTTTCGCCTCGCTACCCTCCATCTCCGAACGCATGACCTCGCGACCCTCCGCCTGGTGACCTCCACCATCAAACAGCTGCCTCGTGACCTCCAGCTCAAACGCACCCCGAGAAGATTCCCGCCTCAGACGCCTCGCCTCCCTCCCGACCTCCGCCTCCGAATGCCCCGCGCCGCCGCCACCTGATCGAGAAGACTCGCGCTCGTGCTTCTTGCAAGACCCCTGCCTCCTGTGAAGAGCCCGCCCGCGACCTCGCACCTCCGCCCGTAAAGACCGCCCGCCACCTTAGAAGACTTCGCCGTCCGGAGCCGTGCCGAGAAGTAAGTTCCCTCTCCAATTCTCCGCCTTGTTATTTTGGTTTTTCTTGTTAATTTTGATTACAAGAAATTTGGATTGTTTATTTGTTGATATAATTTGGTTTGATTTCTTGTTAATTTGGGTTGCAAGAAGTTTGGATCTGTTCAATTATGGGGTTTGGTTAAACCAAGTTTGGATCTTGTTAATTTGGGTTACCCCCATTTAACTTTTTCAACCTGATTAATAGGATGAGAGGTAGAAGATAATAGGGCTTGACTTTGATAATTTCAAGTACATATAATTTCAAGTAGTTTGGCTCGTATCCTCATCATTCTTTTTCATCTTTAGCAGGATCTGATTTTGTTCAGAGCGTCGAGTCCACTTGAAACATTTTTGTGGTGGAGCATATAATTCTCTTGTCTTTTTTAAGGTAATATAAATAAGAGTTTTTCCTTATTTAATTGCATTTTTTGTTAGAAAGAGACTTATGATTTTTAAGATAGAGTTATAGGAAAATATGATTGCATGACTGGGGGAAGGGCGTAGAGGTCCTTCCTTGACTTGTTTGCATTGTTTGCTATGGAGATTGATTATGTATGCGGAGATTGTAGGATGTGCATATTGTGATGTTATAAGGGGGTGTGCTCTAGAATGGTTTTAGGATATTTAAATGTTTGTTTGATTGTATTGTGAATTTTATTTAACTGGATTGATATATATATATATATATATATATATATATATATATATATATTGAAATTTATTTTTTTGGATGTCTTAGTTTCAATGGAGGTTTTGTCAAATTTTTTTTTAATTTAAAGGGTGGAATCTTAATTTAAAGGGGGATGTTGTCGAAATTTTGTTAAGTTGAAGAGCACTGACTATTTACTTAAAAGACTTTTACTTTTAGAAGATAGTTTGTTGAGAGATATTTATAATTAAATAAAATTTTAATTTGAAAATTTTAATCTCATACTTATTACATCTTTTTGTTTTAAATTATCATATTATTTGGTTTTTAATATATTGTTGTTTCTTTTTTAGATATGGCACCTAAAGGGAAAAACAAGGGCAAGGGTAAGGGTTAGGTGTCCTAAATAATTAGACAATCACCCCTCCCACTCAGGCATCTACCACAGCCACTTACATATCCACTTCTAGCCCTTCCATGCCACCACCTGGTGCCCATCTGGAGTTTACCATGGTCCCTACTCCTAGGCATGTGACCGAAGTCGTGCCTTCACCTTCACCACCACCACTACCACCACCACCGGCAAATCCCCCCACCCCCACACACGAATCAGGATGGTGTGTTGAAAATGGGGCTTGGTGGCTCCGAGAAGGCAATCAGGACATGGGCCTACAGAGAACGGGTACCGCTTGTACGTCTGGAAGAATAGATAAGTAATTTAATTGTTCAACTTATGAATCTTGTTGTAATAATTTGAACAATTTCTTGATATATAATAGCATTGTTTTATACTATTTGCTATGCAGCATTTAGCCACACGGGCTATACACGAGGTGACACACACCATCCAAAACTGGATGAACTCGATTGAGTCATTTGGCAAGCTATCGAAGAATGAGAAGTTATGATGATTTACCGAGTGGACGGTAAAATAAAATAATTATTACAAAAATGTGTGATTTACTTTATAAATTACTTTAAATTATCTTTCTTTTATTTCCATGTGTAGAGCCCTATTACCAGTGGAAGGTAAAATAAAATAATTATTACAAAAATGTGTGATTTACTTTATAAACTACTTTAAATTATCTTTTTTTTATTATTATTTCCATGTATAGAGCCACTTTATCATCCATCCTAACGATGAAGATTATATGTTTAAGCTCTTCAAATCCAGGACAACTCATAGGTTGCAAGACATGTACATCAACATCCAGAACGTACCAACCCCAAGTCGATAAATAAAGCTAGCCTGACTATTTATGGCAATACTAAAGAAGTAAGAAATTTAAAGAGAAGTCTTTGAAGGCTAAGGCAAGCAAAGCGTCACAAAAGGATGGATCTGTTCATTGTTGTAGTTCAACTACTATTAAGTCTACACGTCACCGTATGGTTTAGTCATTATTTTAAATATTTTTTATTCCTCTTGTTAAATTTGTATTTTCAGTTACTAATGTCGTCAATGTTCACGCAAAATGCAGGCTAATGAGTTAAAGAGGCCACTCACACAGAGTGAGTTGTTCAGAAAGACTCACACATACAAGACAGACAAGATATGAGTCGATACTCACTCAAAGAATGTTTGGGTATATATGTTCTAAGCATTTATTGTTTGTATATATATTTAATTTACTACTTCATATATTTGATAGATATTTAATTAATTTTATTTTCTTATAGCATGTCTATGAGCAGCGCTATCAGGAGGCTACGACCTAGCGAAAGGAGAGGATTGCAAGTAAGGAGTGCCCATCAATCGATGAGGACCAACTGTGGCAAGAGGTAGTGGCAGTCCTTACAAGAATCGTATCTATGGCATGAGGTCATTTTATGCTTCTAATTTGTCCTTTGCCTCTATCACTGGGGCGTCTCAGGCACTAGGTCCATTGTCGAAGATGGTGAGGTTCGTGAGCAAGTTCACCTGTTCAATGCGGAACTTCATCGTATGCAAGAGAACGATGCAAAGAGACGCCAATTGCAGGAGGTGCAAAAGAAGATGGGGGACAAGGAAAAGGCCTTGGAGACAAAAAATAAGAAAGCAATGAAGGAGAAGGAGATAAGATTAAGAAAGCAAATGAAGGAGAATGAGAGGAGATTAGAAAGCAGACGAAGAAAGAGATAGTGTCTTTGTGGAAGAAGATGTAGGCTGGCTCCTACACTGCCAGACATTGATGATGATGATGGTGGTGGTGGTGATGATGATGGTGACGGTGATGCTGACGATGATGATGATGCTGCGACTTCTCCTAATTTGAGTTATTGTTTTTTCTTTAGTTGTTATATGTTGAACTATTTATATTTCTGTTTGTAAACTTTCTGAGTTTTATCTATTTTACATTTTGGACTTAAATTTATTGCGTTTTCTATTTATTAAGTATTTTTTAATAATTTTTCATTATTAAATATATTTACATATTTATAATTAGCTTTAAATAAAATATAAGTTGATAAATATACAAGGAAAATTCAAATTACAAGACAAAATAAATTTTTAAAAAAATTACTTACCGACGGATTTTTTCGTAGATAAAATAAAACACAAAAAAAGAAAAATTAAAAATTAAATAGTTACCAACGGAACAAATCCATCAGTAAAATTTAGAAAAATAAAAAAGTAAAATTACCGATGGACATCCGTAGGAAAAATCTGATTTTTTAAAAAAACAAATTTAATTTTGTAATTTTAAGGAAAAATAAAAATAAAAATTACTGACGGATAATTCTCGGTAAATGTTTCATGATGACAAATTTGTTGGCAATTTTTTTAGCCTTTTATCGACGAATTTTTATAAAAAAAATCGATCAAAAAATCCATCTGTAAACATTTTCAATTTTTTTCGCTAGTAATATTTACCGACTACATTATTACCGTTGATAAAATCCTTCAATAATTCTCCTGGAACACAGAATTTCATTGGTAATGCCATAAAATCTATCGGTAAAATCCGTCGATAATAGTTTTATTTTTGGTAGTGTGTTACAAGCTCTTAAAATCATTATATGGATTGAAGGGCAAGCCGTAAATAGTACGACAAGCTCTCCATTCTCCTTCTCAATTGTGGGTATTGGCAAGCTCATGCCAACTATAGTCTCTACATCAAGGTACAATGTTATACTTTCATAACCTTATTTATGTCGATGACATCATTCTAGCTAGGAATTCTCTTGAAGAAATGTCTTCCACTAAATCTTTTCTTCACTTTCAATTTCGTATCAAAGACTTACGTCCACTAAAATACTTTTTGGGCCTTGAAATAGCTCAATCTAAAACTGGGATTTCCATTTGTCAGCAAGTATTGTCTCGACTTGCTATCTAATTCAGGTCTTCTTGGTTCAAACCCTCTTATACTACCATAGACAACACCTTTAGGCTTCAGGCCTTGCACTACACTCATTGATCCTTTTCCTTTTCGAAGACTAATTGGTCGCTTTTTGTATCTCAGAGCCACAAGACTTGACATTACATTCACAACATAACAACTTAGTCAGTTCATTAGGAACACTTTTAACCTCAAGAGAATTTTAAGATATCTCAAAAATTGTCCTAGTCAAGATCTCTTATTCCCAAGAGACTCATGTACTCAGATTCTTGGTTTTAAATGTGATTGGGGAAGATGTGTGGATTTTCGCAAATCTATTACTCGGTATTTTTTTTTATTGGCAATTCTTTAGTGTCTTGGAAAACCAATAAGAAGCAAAATATTCTATCTTAGTCCTCTGAAGTTGAATAGAGGGCCCTTGCCTCTACTACTTGTGAATTGCAGTGGCTTCACTATCCGTTTCAAGATTTAAAAATCTCTCCCTCCAAATAGGTTGTGATATACGTGATGACAATCAAAGTGCATTACACATTGCTGAACCCCGTTTTTCATTAACGCACTAAACACTTGGAAATTGATTGTCTTCTTGTTAGGGAAAAGGTTCAACTTGGTCTCATGCGTCTACCTATCTCTACACATTATCAACTTAAAGATATTTTCACTAAAGTCCTTTTACCAAAACCGCTTTCTGATATCATTTCCAAGGTTGGGCTAGTCAACATTTTCCTACCCCTAACTTGTTGGGGTATCAAAGGATGAGCCCATAACAACACCAAAGGCCCATACCCACAGTCACAACACAACAACTCAAGAAGTCCAATCCAACAACAAAATTGATATTACTGGAATCGTTTATCAGCATAAGTATATTTGAGTTCTAGAAGATTGATGAGCTGTGATTTTTATTTGTCAGAATTTTGTTATGCCCATCTTGCACTATGGATAGATTTAGAAGATTTTGTTTAGTTTAGTTTTTATCTTTACAGTAAATATCTTGCCCTGTAAAGCTCTATATATTTCTATACAGTGCTCTTGATCAATAGTACAAACCATACACGCATTTTAAGTCTAAGCGTTATAGTACTCTCCACCCTAAAATCCAAAGTTCTTTTAACAAGAACTAAGAAAGAAGCAAAACAAAACAAAGCTAGCAGTAACCATCCTAGCCCTTATCAATTGAACTGGCTTTTTGGTCTTTATTGATTTGATTTGGGTTCATTGTGAGCGGGTATTTTAATTTTAATTTTAATTTTAATTGTCACTGTCTCCATACACTGATCGCGTGTAATGGACTATTTTACCTACATAATATAAAAATCTAACCTTAAAAAGAACATGGGATGATGGTAAATCAATGTTTTACTATATCATGGTAATTAACCATGGCGGTAAGGATCCCTCCTGCATTTGGATAACGAAAATCCCGGACTTGTTGATCTAATATTAATTAATGCATATTCTTTCTGGGTTAGCTGTTTACATCACAAGTGGGTGGAAAATAAAGAGTGAATAACACATATAGAATCCACCGGAAAATAAAAAGAGGGTGGAGTTAATTATTTAATAGTCATCCACATAGGACACGACACTGCGTGCCGCAAAGCAAGGAATCATACTCACTCGGCACCCAAATAAATAATCAGGTAGCCAACAATCAAAAGATGGTGGAGGGAGGGTGGCCTATACATTTCTTCGCTCCTAATTTTTTTTCCGTCTCTCTTGAGCTAGTATAGCTCAGCCAACAATACAGGAAATTGACTTGGAATAATTCTTGGATAGATATAGGTCTATCAATTCAAATTTGGATATATTAACGTAAAAATTGGTAGAACATATATATGAGTGATTGTATGTTGATTTTTTTAATGAAGATCGCTTAATGGCTCGAAGCTGAACAATGCAAAAACGTACGAACAATACGTGGCATTCATTGAGCATGGAAGAAATGGAATTGTTGGTAAAAAAAATTCAAAAGAAATTAAATTTTCCAAAAACAAATTTCATTTATAATAAGTGTTCGTAGTACATAATGAATTTTAAGTTCAAGCTATAAATCTTTTCTCTTTTTTAATATATCACTTTGGTCTAAACGACACTTTTTTTAAGATGGAGTAAAATCAATAGGTTCTACCTTTTTTATACGAGTGTATATAAATATTAGTTGTTAAATTTGTGTCCATGTAAGAATTTATCTTTACTTTACCCCACTGCACCATTATTCTCTCATGTTAAAATCTGACTACACAAAATGAGGAGGCCAAATTTCTGCTACTTATTTTTTTATACATATTGGTGACGTGAACTGTGCTACCTGATTGCAATTTGTTGAAGCTGAGATTAAGACATCAAATCAAGGTTCAATTTCCCTGTTAAGTTAGGATTGAACATCCATCATTACTCTTACTCTGATCATCCGTGCGTTGATCATGATCAAGTTGTCGCGTAAAACAAGAAGTAAATAGCCCCAAATTATAGAATATATAATATTGGGTCATTGTATATATTATTGATATTGAAGCTTACATGAAGTGGAAGTCTTGCCTACATATTATAGTTTAAATCATGCAGAAAACTAGAAATAACTTAGGTTCTTAGTACTCATATTCAACATTAATTAATGTGTGCAGAATTGTGCATCTCTCACAATAAAAATTACATCAATCACTAAAACTATATTTATAAGTACATGTCAATAATTAAATCACCCGCCTTAAATATGATACGTTACTACCCATCCAAGTAACTTTCGTGGAAAAAACAGATGCATATCACAAATGCCAACATGGTCAAAAATCAAACATTGAACTCAAAGCGTGTTGTATTGTATGTATCGGTAATAACTAATTAGTAACCGGCTATGTGAAATGTATACTCATTATACATAAGATACTATATTAATTTATAATTCATTAATCATTAAATAAAAAATAAATCATATTTAAATGTGGATCACATCACATCTCAATTAACGATAAATAAGATATAATTAAATAACATTTTTCGATCTCCCTGATATATGTTCATGATTGTCGGGACATGAGCAAGGACGTGCACCCCACGTTCTCTCCCGCACACTATCCCACCCCATAATAATATTATATATAATACATGACACCAAAACCCTAATTACCTAATTCCCGACATCTCATATCCATCACACCTCCTGCCTTGTTTTTAATTTTTCCTTTTGTTGACTCAAAGAACCCTTTAGCTCACACCGAGCAACACAAACAAGAACAATAGTAATCACTCGCACCAAATCAAACTGTGTTCTTACCCAGATCCAAAAATAACTGCACTTGATCACTGCGTTCTCGAGTTCTTTAATTAGTTCCATGGCGAACCGGTGGTGGACCGGATCAATGGGTCTAGGCGACTCATCACCAATGAAAAAACCGGATCTGGGGTTCACCACAAACGACACCGTTTCACCAGCTTCGAACCATAACAACATAGCAACAGGGGAGCTTCAGCAACAAAAATTCGAGGAAGAGGAGAAAGAGAACAGCGACGAGCCCAAGGAAGGCGCGATCGAGGTGGCCACCACGCGCCGCCCTAGGGGGCGGCCGCCGGGGTCGAAGAACAAGCCTAAGCCGCCGGTGTTCGTCACGCGCGACAGCCCCAACTCGCTCCGGAGCCACGTCATGGAGATCCCCAGCGGAGCCGACATCGTCGACTGCTTCGCGCAATTCGCGAGGCGGCGCCAGCGCGGCGTCTGCATCCTTAGCGGCGCCGGCGCCATCGTCAACGTCACGCTCCGGCAGCCTGCGGCGCCCGGCGCCGTCGTGGCGCTCCACGGCCGGTTCGAGATCCTGTCCCTGACCGGTTCGTTTCTGCCCGGACCTGCCCTGCCCGGGGCCACGGGCCTGACTGTTTACCTCGCCGGAGGGCAGGGACAGGTCCTCGGCGGAGGGGTGGTGGGACCGCTGGTGGCGGCGGGGCCGGTGATGGTGATGGCGGCCACGTTTTCGAACGCTACATACGAGAGGTTGCCCGTGGAGGAGGAGGAGCAGGAAGGGCAGGGACAGGGTGGTGGAGGCGGGTCTCCGCCGGGGATGGGCTGCGGAGGGCACGGCGGAGGGTCAGTCGGAGAAGGGTCATCGTCTGTTGCGGCGGTTTATACTACTAATAGTGTTGTTCCGAATTTGGGTGTTCATCAGAATGGGCAACAAGTGAACCATGAAGGTTACTCTCCATGGGGTCATCATCATGGTCATGGAGGGAGGACACCCTATTAATATATAATTAATATCATGTTTGGTTCACCGTTTGCAACCTCAAAATCGTCTTTTGAGCTTAAGCTGGAGAAGTAACGTTATTGCCAAAACTATAATTTTGAGGGTTCCAAATGGAAACCAAAAGCATGCTATAAGAGCATTGTTGGATTATGTGGAATTTCGAAACCGTGAAGCTTTGACCGTATAACTATGGTTAACGAGAAACCAAGCAGTGTATACTTCGTTAGTGCTACTACTTCAACGACTTGAGATAGAGGAGGAACGAGGCAAACCGTGTATGTAGAAGGATGAGGTGAACCTTATAATTTCGCTTCTCAACTTAATTGATTTATTTTTTCTCTATCTCTCTCTTTTTTTGTTTAGAAAACATAGTGTGTTACTAATGAATTTGAATGGCATGCATCTGTACATTGTGGTTTGCTGCGAAGGATAGTCGGAGACAGTGACCAGTTATGGTGTTGCTTCTTAATTTCTCTTGTTTCCTTCAGTATACTATAACCGTAGACTTTGTCAGTTTTTATTGAGTGGTGCTATTTTAATATCTAAAGAGTGAGTGTCTATTATGATATCTAATTAATAATTATTAAATTTGATGTGATGGATAAAGTGTGTAAAATCTATCATCACATTTAATGATTGTTAAATAAGTGTCCTAATAAATATTTATTTTTTGAGTATTTAAATAGTATTTTTGATCATTTTATGTGCTTCTACTCTACTATTTTTATAAAAGAAAGAATTTGATTGATTCAAGTATTTCAGAAGTACTAAAATTTTGAGTTCGAGCCTAGAAACAATATTTTAATTTTCCCTAGAATAAGTTGAGCTGACTTGAGATAGAAAATCAATTGGTGCTCTCAGTAGAATCTTGTACAGATAATGCAGAAAATAAATAAAAGTTAGAATGGAAGGATAAAAATAATATTAAAACTAAACCGATATTCATGCATTAATGTAATATATATCTGTCAATCAATATTGTAACTGATTTTTCTTCTTTTTTTTTAATCTTTCTTTTCAGTGCAAGTGTTAGAATGTGTATTTTTCTTAGTTTGTAGTTATCCAAAATAACAGTGTAAAACTGTAAATGGTATACTAAAAATAATGTGTAAACAAAACTTTTGTCTGATTTATCCCAAAGTAATGTGTATTTAGGTCAAGTTAGGATGAACATTAATTTCATCTAGTTTTCTTAATTAATTAACTGGTGCTGTTAATATTATATTACATCATGTCATATATTTACGGCAGCTGTACACTAAGGGGTATATGGCAAAAATTTTAAATTGTTCGTTAAACTTAATTTTTGTTTGACAAGGTTTATAACTTGGTTAACATATCATCATAATATAATTTAATTTAGTTTGATATGCTATCACTACAACACTTTTTTTATATATCATCATTCAATATATTCATTGTGACATTATTAAAAGTGTTTGATATTTACAAAAAAAAACTACCTCATAAAGTCATAAACCATACAAAGAGAGTTATATTATTGATTAATAATATAAAAAACTTTACATATTTGCATATTTTAAGACGTGCTAGCTATTTATCTATCTATATTATAAATTTAGTTTAAATATATTTTTAGTCCTTATAAATATAAGTTATTTTAATTTTGGTCCATCAAAAATTTTGTTTTGGTTTTGATGATCCCTCTTTTTGCTATATCATTATGATTTTAGTCCTTATTGTATAAATTTAATGTTAAATGATCATATTTATAAAGATCAAAATAAAATTTTGAGAATATTTAAAGGATAAAAATAACATTTTCAATATTTGTGCAAACTAAATGTATATTAAAAAATATTTATTAAGAACAAAATTTAGAAGAATAAGGAAAAAAAGAAGGACTAAAACCAAGAAAAAATATTAGAAGGATCAAAAACCAAAATAATCTATATTTATAGATACTATAAACATATTTAAACTTATAAATTATATAAAATTGCTATGAAGGTGCACAATTGATGTTCACTAGTCATCTCATGCATTGTTAAGGTAAAGATTTCTTTTATTTTGGCTATAAACCTCCATTGTCCAAAGTTACTAAACTACAACACTTTTGCTTGATGGGAATAAGTGTTGAACCACTTAACTCAAGCATTACTGAGATTAAAAGTAATTAATTTACACTATTATATTAATTGTGGATTTAATTTTGATACAATGTCCATATATATATATATATAGTCATCCAATTATATATTACAATATCTTAAAAAATATTTGACTCCTAAAAAATATCTACCTAGAGATCAAATAGTCATGTGAGGATCTTTTGAAATATTTATTAATGGGACATAAACCCTATCCCCAAAACTATAATCGATTCTACCCTAATTATAGGATGAGATTTAATCAAATTCTCAGGGGCTAAGGTCTAAAATTGTATTTGGAAGAAAAGCTTTTCCTAGTGGTTCGGATGGAATTGGTGAAGAGCAATATTGGCTTGGGGAAGTAGAACTAGCGCCAATGACAATAGTGGTTGGAGACATGGGATGTGGGGAACTGGCTCCAAGACAGTAGCTGACAATGGATGGCTTGGAAATGCTAGCAGCAGCTCAAGTTCATGAATCGTTAGAGCTTAAAGGCCCTTTAGTTTCAGTTTTTAATTTTTATTTTCAGTTTTTTAATTTTTAGAAATTTGTGAAGGAAAAACTGAAAATTAAAATTGAAAATTAAAATTTACAATTTTCAGAATTTTCAGTATTTCCTTCACAAAATCTGAAAAACTAAAAAACTGAAAACTATAAATTGAAATCAAACAAGCCCTAATTTATTTACAGGCAATTGCAGTTGTGAATGTCATTGTGATTAAAGAGAGGCTATGGGTTGTGACTTATGAAAGAGTAATCGAGCGAGTTAGATATAAGATGTTTTAGAAGAGAAGATGTTTGTAGGGAAGAGGGGTTTTTTATTTTCTAATATCATAAGATCAAAGAGCAAAAATGGCGAGGGAAGAATAAGCTTTTGGAATTCAGAGTATGTGATTAGTGTGAGACTATATATGAATAACGGGGTTAAGATGCAGTAGTAGTGATATTTCAAAAGAGTAATACTATATATTTAGAAAAATATTTACAGATTTTCAATCAAAATCATAATGATTATTAGATGAAATAAAATAACATGACATTTTTATTTTCCTAAAGAATAATAATTATAATACATCATTCTAACTATAAAATCCTGATAAAATTTCTAGTTGTTTATTAGTATTTTCCATTAAAAAAATGCTCTCATATGAGATGCACATAAATGGATTATCTAAGTCTCATGTCTTTCACATCGTTTGCCATCCAAAAATTGTGAATTTGTAACAAATTTATACAATTTTTAGAGTTCATAATTCTTTTTGCTCATTTTTAAGATATGTTTAGTTAGGGATAAAAAACACGAAGAACCCAGGACCAAACACATCCTTAGAGTTGATCTAAGAACCAATGCTCACAAAGATAATGGTTTTTTCTTTGGACTCTTTTCTTTTGTATATTTTAAAATGTTTCATGTGCAACTGGCATGAACACGCACAATATAATATACTTTTTCGATTAAAAAAGGACTATTATTTTGGCCGACTTAAAAACAAAAAAAACTATATGTTTATATAATCGTGAATTATGTTAATTAAATGTGATCTAACTGATTAAATTCTCATTTGTCTGAATTCCGAATTTTTTTTGTTGGGTTTAGAGGTGATAGCGATTTTTTTTTTTGGGTTACAGGTGATGATAGCGATTTTGAATGAACCTCGCATGTCATCTCAATTATTCAAACAGTATTATATGTTAAATACTATTAATTTAATTATACGTATAACCAATTGTCAGTGAGGATAATCTCTCATTATTGTTATCTATATGCAAAAGGGAGGTATATGATTAAAATATATGAGCATGACCTTTTTAATAGTCATGAATGAACACTTCTTCCCCATACATTCCTCTAGAAAACCCAACATATGCCCCTTTAATTTGTTTAGATTTAACAAATTTGAAATTTCTATAATTGTTAAGGATGACAAAAAAAAAAAAAATGTTGAAATGGGTACCTATAGGGATTACCCACAATTGGAGATGAGAACAAATTTAGTCCTTAGGGAATGTGGACGGAGTCCCGTTTATTAAATGGGACGTGAATAAGAAATTAATGTGATCCTCACTCCATGAGACTTGTCAATATAATTATTTATTTATATAAATTATTTAAATATCCATTTTTATACACGGAGCATATCATATGAGAGTGATGATTTATTATAAGAGTGAGAGGGGTTAATTTTGACCATTAAAGCATAAAATTATGTGACGTTTTAAATGCGCATTTGAGCATTAATTATCATTAATTAACTTTCAATCTTGATCATTCATATATAGTTATATAGCCTAGATTTACTCCTCTCTCATCACTCAATGTATATGTATATGTATACCAATAAAATCTTAGCACACATTCTTTTTAAATTATCTTTATTAAATTTATATTAAGTGTATATTTTCCTTTTTAAGTTGGATTATATTGCATTAATAGTATTTGTTATTTGAGTTGTGAATTCAAAGGATATTTTTAACTTTTCTCTTTTTAGGATGTTTTGTCTTTTTAATAAACCCATATATATTAATGAGGATTCAAATTTCCACGAAAATGGAAAATGGTAACCCATAAAAGGGATGAAAAAGAGGATAGCGGGCAAAATTCTAAACAAGAGGTTAATGATAGGGATGAGGGCATGTCCTGGCCTCCTATAGATATATATTGTCATCCCCTATAATTTCGCTTAATTTTTAATTAGTTTTTATGGTTTAAAATTTTTTAATTGAGTCATTAAATTGTAAAAATTAGTATAATTAAGTCTAACCTTTCAAAACCAAAATTAAAATTTCAAATACATTTTAGTATGAAGAAATCCTAACAGTAATCTCATAAATATTTAATCATCTATTATCTCATCAATGTTTAACTCAATTATCAAATACTTTGAAAGTATCATAAATCGAGATCTGTGATTAGTAGAAAATATAAAATTTTTAGACAACAAGTTATACCGAGAGTATGTCAAAATTAAACTCAAACTAATATTAGCGCATCAAACATACAAGATTTCATTTGAATATCTCAAAATTCAAATCAGAGGCTGTTTCAGGTCTTTGCATAACTATTGCACCGGGAAGACAGCCGAGCCGCCTAATAAATTGCTTCAAAACAAGATTGAAAATAAAACTTCCATGATATATATATATATAAACAAAGTCATAATTCTACAGCATCCTGACTATTGATGATGTCTTCCCCCTTCCTTCATGGGGAAACTATAGTTGATTTCTTATTTTTCGGAATTGCCCACGGGGGTTGATTGGTCATTAGCCTGATAGCGAACTCTTCAAAAGTCAAAACAAATTTGATTATAGAATCTATTGAACATGCATAATTACTTCAATTTTGGACATCATAATCTGAGACAAAAATTACTAAACGCCAAAATTTTATAGAGAGATTCACTAGTGTGCCCAATTCGGAAGGATTCACGTGTCAATCTTCATGAAACCTTAACTTATTATTACTTTAATTATTCTGCAAACCTCTATAATTTTACTCAATTTTTAATTAAGTCCCTATAATTTAAAAATTTTAAAATAGATCCTTATATATATATATATATATATATATATGATATTTTTCAATCAGATTTCTGTTGTTATGAAAAATAGAATATTCATAGAATATTTCATTTTTATAAAAAGGCGAAAAGAATATAGAAATATAATATTTATAGAATATTCTATTTTTCATAATGATAGGGACCTACTTATAAATCTTTAAACTATAGAGATCAAATTAAAAATTGAGTAAAACTATAGGAACTTACAAAATAATTAAACCTTCATTATTTATCTGCTTATGCATATTCAACATTACAATGGTAAAGTAGTTATTCTGTTGGAGCCCACTTAGGTTAATTAACATAACATTTAAATAAAGACTGAGCAACGAATACTTTATCCTATTTTTTTCCCCAAATTGTATATCTTTTCAGGTGGATCCATGGAACAGTCTTCTCAAATCCTATAGTGCTATTTGAAACTCTGATAACATAATTTGAAAGTCAGATAATATAATTAATTAATGTGCTCTGATTGAATAGAAATCAATAGAACAATCAAGCATTAAGAAAACATGAGCCGATAGAGCACAAGAGTGATAAATTATATAAAAAGTGACTGCTTACAAACATCAATAATGGGAGTCATTCGTCACCGATTGAAAATTGAGTGTATGTTCATAGTTCATTGTCAAAGTACTTGATGCTTTAACTTTTCTTTTATTAACAGCATGAACTTGCCGTGGAGTACACGGCTCAAGTTGGATTTTAAGGCTATCAACCTATAGGAGCTTTGTTACTTGAACATGCACCGCAAAAAAATTAAAATTTTTTTCAACCATTCAAATAGTGAAAATATGAATAAAAGTATTATAAAGAAAAATAATTTTAACATAAAATAATTATTGAAAATATTTATAAATTTTATTGATATCAATAAAATTTATAAATATTTTCAATAATTATTTTATGTTAAAATTATTTTTCTTAATAATATTTTTATTGATATTATAATTATTAAAAATACGCATCTTTTTTATAGTGATTATAAATTGAACATAAATAGAGAGGAATAGCAATATATCCTCCCATTATATCCTACTACAAATCCTTTTATATATCAGAAGAAGTAAACTTTTATTACTTTTTAAGATTTCAACATATGGATTGTGTGTTTCTTTTTAATTGATAAACAATGTAGGACAATTTCTAGGATAATATATCATTAATGTAAATATAGACACTTGTAAGCAAATGATGTGACCCCTATTTATTTTTTTCCTTGTAGATTCTCCTTCTGAGGTTACCTGTCGGTCCTTTTCACGGATGTTTGCAATGGGTATCAACCAACAATCACTACGTGACTTAAGTAACAATTTTCCAAGTTAACATAAGTAAGCTTGGGTGACAGGTAATGTGAGAATGAAAAGAGGAATGATGGAAAATAAATCTTCTCTTATTTGGAAATTTAATAATATGTAACAAGGGAAGTCGAGGGGAATAATTCTCCCCCTTTTTCACTCAAAAGTCAATTAACTTTGTTTTTTTCAAAATTAAGGTGGAATGAAGGGATTGAAAATTTGTAAAGTTTATAACTATAAAGGTTTTGTTCTGTTTTTTCGTGATAAAACTTCCAAATACGATTAATAAATTTCCACTACATGCTATCTTATTAATCTTCCAAACAAATAGTAAGATAATTTTGTTCACTTTCTTTTCTTCCCTTTCTAATCTCCTCCTACTAATTTTGATTTGATACATTAAAAAAAAAAAAATCCAAACACACCGCAACCATCATTCTACCAACATGAGTTTAACCTAGTGAGTTAAAACTTTTTTAACTCATTGGCAGTCATATCAATTAGACTAAACTTTAATAAGTTCACATGCTGAAATTAGCCACACAAATGACGGGCAAATCATTATGCCCCCACTCTTAGATTACTGTTAAAGTTATCCGACCATTAAGAATGAGATTATCAGAAGAACTATCAGAAACTAATGAAGATCCCATGCCCTAAGAATGCAAAGTTTTTGTTTGATCTTGATCATTATGTTAAGGAAAACTACCGGGGAGTTAAAAATTGTAGCAGATTCTAATGAGTTTTTATATATATGTCAAATATACAGTGCGCGAGTGAATCAATTCGATCAATTAATTAAGGCTAATTCACGTAATTTAATTATTAATCAAAGCAAGTTTTCCACACTCTCTGAACTTTTGGCAGATATATTACTTATTAGACAAAGAGAACTGAAGTACTCTGATTAAAGGAAGAATTTTACCATTTTAATCCTAGAAAAATTATATAACTAACAAAATAGTCTTCAAAAGAAATTATATTTGGCAGTGACTCTTAAAAGATCTATCTCTTTTGACAAATTCATTTAAACGCCAACTGACCTTTATTTTCATTAGTAAAAGTGATTACATATATAATGTCATGTTTTATACCAAGTTGGCATTTGTGAATCACTACTTTAGTCTCGAAAGATTATATCTTTGATAAAATATATAGTCCTCTTTATGCCAAATTGCCATTGTGGAAATCCCATTTTAGCCCCCAAAAAAATCATATCTTTGGTAAAATAGCCTTTGAAAGAATCATTTTTGTTAGTGATGAGAAGGAAATTCAATTAACATTTGGGAATTTGTCAAACTGGATGGATCTTTGGAAGATCATAGATAAATATAATTTCTCTCAAGAGCTATTTTGTCAGTAACATAATTTTTTGAGATTGCTAAAACAAACCCATTATAGCTAGTAAGCTACTCAACATTAGACTTCTGCAAAGTTATACTGATATAAGATGAGATTATACACCAATTTATTGACCATCTAAAAATGTTTTCACGTGTTGTTCTGTTTCATCTGCGTAAATTAAAGAACAACAATGACTACAAAATGTCTAGCTAACACCTATACATTAAATTTGAAGTCCAAACCTGTATTGTTGTGAGATGTTCTATGATGCCTGGAATCTTTTAATTCCTAGTACTGAAATTGCATCAATATATTATGCTTGTGATTATTAAGTTTGGTGGCTAATACTTCTCTTTTTTTGTAGGCACAAGATGAGGGAAGTGGAGATGAGTAGTTTTTGTGCCAAGACACTATTCTTCCACAAGCCATGATCCTATAGTAACATTCTTACATGAGAGTCTATACTCTATAGTAACATTCTTACGAAAAAAAATTGTTTTATCGAACTACCTGAGATGACTAGAGATTTGATATTGTTTGTAACTCAATATATTTGCTTTTGTCAGGTATCTGATCACTCAAGCTAAATGCTCTTCTTGAATCCATTGCCCTTTTGCAAGTCTTTTCTTATTCGACCGTCATTCTGGTTCTAATTCTTAGGTACATCTTATTTAGCAAAACAGTATCATGAGAGAGGTCTTTCAATAATGTAGATTGAGTGAAACACTTCACTTTTTATACTTCTAGAATTAATTTGAATAAATCATACCTAAATTTTATGTGACATCCAAGCTAAAGCTTACCAATGGATTTAACTGTCGATGCAGGTACAAAACGATGTTGGATGGAGGAGTTTCCATTTGAAAACTTACTAATATTATTTTTTGCCATCTGATATTTTTTGTTAAGAAGTCCATGATGTAAGTCAAGAATGTTCTGAAGTACATCCATTGTAAAAATGCTGTCATCATAAATGACAAGGAGATTTTGGGATTCAACGATGTTAATATACTTCCATTTGGTTCATGGAATTCTTAAATTGCTCGAAACTTTATGTTTCTGTTTTATGCTATTTTTTATGTCTGCTTAGATGTATGCAACAATAGCAGTTGTGGCATTTGAAAAATGTCAAAAAGTCTATTGCAACATTTTATAAATATTACCAAAAAAAAGTCCGTTGCAACATTTTGTAAATGTTACTAAAGATTGTCTATTGCAACATTTTATAAATGTTACTTAAAATATAAAAAAAAAATGTTAATGAAACTCTTGAGTGACGCCAACTAAATGAAATGCTTGTAAAAATGTTGCCTATGTAAATTAAATAGCTAACATTTTTCATGATTTATTAACATTTTTTAAATATTAATAAATATTAATTATGTTGCAGTGCTAGCGCCACTTAATTAGTTTCATACTTGATGTCATTTTATATTTTATATGAAAGATAATTGTAGTATTGAATTTACTTTTAGTAATATCTAAATAGTGACTTGTCTGTGATCATGACATAGTTGTGACATAGTTATTAAAGACTTGTACTTGAAGATTCTTAATTGAAATACTTATTAAGGACTAGTACTTGAAATTAATGGTTCTAAAGAGTTTATAGATTCTTCATGTAATTTGAATTCATGTATTGAATTTAAAATTAAATGTAAAATAACAAGTGGTCAATTGTATTAAAAGAAAATAATAAATAAATAAATAATTATCACTTTCAATGGCTGTTTTAATTGACACACAAATTCATGGCAAAACATATTATTTACTAGCGGTTTAAACTGTCAAAAAAATAGGTTGAGTCTAGACTATAATAACATTTACTGGTGGTTTTAACCTTCACAAACTTAATTTTTTGCCCAAACTTTAATTGCATTTAGTGGCGGTTTTAACCTCCAGCAAAATACATTTCTGGCGGTCTTCGTAGCTATTCTAGAAACCGCCACTAAACTATTCTCGATGATTTAACACTCGAATTTGGAAATTGACGGGAAATCCCCTCACAGAGCTTAAAACCGCCGCTAACACTTTGAAAAACCGCCACTATATGATATTTATTTTGTAGTGATGTACTGGTGCATTTACGTAAACTAGTGGGTAAGGAATCCTATCATGGTTTGACAATATCGTAGTAATTGCTAAAGTGTTAATGGATCAAAAGTGACAAAAGTGGGAATAAGTATATAATTCATATTTAAGTATACTTACAATAAAGCTAATGTAATATATAAATGAGTAAATATATCTTAAATAAAGTTAATGTGAGATTGGAGGCTCTTCTAGAGAGAGAGAGGCTCTAATCTCTCTCTAGAATATCTTGTGATGCCTCATCCCTTCCTTCACCCATTTTCCAATCTTTCCATCTCCCTTGCCTTATCACCCTGGCCTCTTGCCTTTTCTCAAAATTTCCCCAAACTTTCCTTCGCACCCGCAAACCAAGTGTCCCCACCCATCTTTTGTCCATTGCTTTAACCTCTTCCCATAAGCCTTGCTCCATTTTTGCACTTGTACAAAACCCCTTCCCCACTTGATGTGATTTTTGTGATGTTAGAAAACTAACTCAATTTTTTGCAAGTATTATTTCTAGCCCTAATGTCAAATTCCAACCATGTTGGAGATGACAAGCTTCTTTTATGTCAATTTTGAATATCATTAAATTATAATTTGTGTTTAAGCTTTTATGGGCATTTAATATGAATTATGATGTTTAATATTTTGAATTGGAAATTATTAAGATATTAGAATTTTATTGTTTTGGGACTATGTTGTGATGTTTTATAGATTTAATTTGCTTATATAAAATTTTGATTTTTTATAAATTATAGTATTTTTTTAATTCTTTGGGCAAAAATTGAAAAAATGATAAACATATAAATCTAATAACCTGATCCAAATCAGTTTGATTAGATCAATTTGGTTCAGATGTTGTAAAAACAAATTATGAAATCAATTAAAAGTGATAAATTTGGATTCGTTTTCCCTAAATCTAATTCAAACCAATCTGTTTACACCTCTCAAGATATCATAAGATCAATTTTTTCTTAGTCTCTCTCTCTTTTTTTTTTTTTTTGGTTATTTGGAGAGGAGGGGGGGGACTTTGGCCTTTAAAGGAGTCAAATTTGACTCCTATTAGCCTCCTTGGATGCATTCTTTTAGGCCAATATTTTAACAACTACACAAGAGCCTCATCAACAACTTCTTCTTACTCTCAAATCATCCTAAGACCCTTGTGATGGGCCTCGTTCTCACCCTATTTACTAATTGCAGAACCGCGATGACGACAAACTATATGATAATAATAAGAAAAAGGTTCAATCCTATGGTTAAATGTTTTTGAAAATCATAATATATTACAACAATATTTTCAATATGATATGTGTACTGAACTAGAAATATGGGCCAGACACCTCTGCCCGAACCATTAGAGCTCGAACATGGGTCCTAGAGATCGGCCATGCAGCACCCAGATCCTCCACGGATTCTCCCAGATTTAGTTGAAGATATCTCCTAAATCCCATACAGGATTTTTCTATATCTCTCATTATATCCTATCATTATTACATCATATCTCATATATTATGTCATATCTTCTGCAAATATGGAATATATCTAATATCTACTAAATTCCAAGAATATCTCCTATTCAGGGTAAATTATCTCCTAACTTATCAAAGGGTCACCTTACACTATATAAGGGCTCAACGCCCTTAGGTATCGCATGCTTAGTACATGTTATTCCTTTATCACTCTATGCTTCATTCATTCATTGACTTGAGTATCAGAGTTTCTTTGCAGGTACCCCACCTCCCGCTTGCAGACGTTAAAGCTACTTGCACCCTTATCGACATTTCCAGGTAAGAACAATAGGTTAAGGTATCAAACATTAAATCATACTTGAGAAAGTGGAATTTAAACATCAAAAGTTTTAGGCTTAACTATATTTTTTTCTTTTAAAAGTATATCACTTTATTTGGTTTAACTATACATTTCTAAAAAAATGACATAAATGACCATTGTAAAACTTTAAAAAGATTATATTTTTGTCCATGCCACAGGAGTTTATACTCATTTTTATAAAATCAAGAAGTAGGATCCAAATAAAAAGTGTTATATTTTCAAAATAAAAAACATATTGAAGGTATAGAGCCAAGGCTAAAAGAGAGAGAGAATCAAGAGAAAGAAGAAAAGCAAAGAATGTGTGTTTGCTAAAAATGATCTTGTATTGGATTCAATTGGATTAAAGACTTATATACATGCTGCTTAACATAGCTAGCTTACAATCACCATATAACCATCATAAGTAACTTCAACTGATTTTGTTAGCTATCACGTACTCTAATGCCAACTAGACTAATCCTATTATCCGTTACATACCCCCTCAAACTCATGAATTGAGCATCCTCAATCCTGAGTTTGTTCCTAAATTCAAGGAAAATTGAAGATGAAACAACCTTTGTTAATATATCTGCAAGTTGAGCACTCCCAGGGATATGGCTAATGTGAACTCTGCCTTGGCCACACTATCTCAGACAAAATGCAAGTCTAGCTCAAAGTGTTTGGACTTTGAGTGCAATATTGGATTTGTTGCTAAAAGCATAGCACTTAGTTATCACAATACACCATTGGAGTCTTGGAGATTGGAACCTGCAACTCTCAGCAGAGTGCAAATCAGAAAGTTCTGAACTGAGAGGCTGGACTTTTGTATTCTACTTCTGTGCTCGATCTTGATACTTCATGCCTGAGGAATAAGACACAAGGTTTAGACTAAGAAAAACACAGTAGCCACTAGTACACTTGCGGTCATCTAGATTTGAACCCAGCTTTGAGTCATGAAACCCATTAAGTGTGAGATTTGTAGATTTTTTAATATGCAAACCATGATGATTTGTACCACTGATACATCTAAGTATTTGCTTAACTGTCTTCCAACGAGTATCTCTAGGACACTTAATGAATTGGAAGATCCGATCAATAGAAAATGATAACTCAAGCCTTGTGATTATGATGTATTGCAGATTCCCACAACTAATTTATGGAGACTAGGATTATAAAACTTAGCACCATCATTGGCTGACAATTTCAAAGTTGAAGCTAATGGAGTTGCACATGATTTATAGGTTTCCATACCAACTTTTTCCAAAAGGTCCTTGACATACTTAGATTGAGAGAGCAACAACCTTCCAAAGGAGTTTTTGGTAACCTCAATCCCCAAAAATCAATAGAGACTGCCCATATCCTTTAAGGCAAATTTATTGTTAAGTTGTTCAATGAGAGAGGAAATATAGGAAGAAGAATTCCCTATGATTATGCCATCCACATAGCACCTTTTGTGAATAAAGAAACATTTGACTTAGTTGAAGTGAAACCAAGACTTCCAAGTGCGGTGACGCTTCTAAAACAAGGCCCTTGGGGCTTGTTTCAAGGGCCTTGTTTTAACCCATATAAAGATTTTGTCAATTTGTAAACCATATTAGAGCCTCCTATCTCAAATCCCTGAGGTTGTTTCATGAACACTTCTTCCTCAAGGTCACCATGCAAAAATGCATTGTTGACATGTAATTGTCTTATACACCAAGACTTGGACAATGCTAAGGAGAATAATCCTGGTCGAAGTAGGCTAACCACAGATTAAATATTTCTATAAAATCAAAACTTGATCTTTCATTGAGACCTTGAGCTACTAACGTTGCCTTATATTTTTGGAGAGTTCCATCAAGCATCAACATTGTACTTGACTCTGAAAACCTACTTTGAACTAATTATAGACTTGCCATAGGGTAACTCTACCAATTTCCAAGTGTTATTCCTCATTAAAGCTACACATTCTACATCCATATCCTACTTCCAATGAGGGATAGTGAGAGCATGTTTAGGAGAAGTAGGTTCAAGTGAAGCCTGAAACATTTTTTATTTTAAAATTCCAACCTTAGCCCTGGTTTTCATATTAATTATGATCATCAATTGAAATTGGCCTAGAGACTGTAGGAACAACTTTAGGAATTTCAGTTTTGATCCAAGGAATGCTCGTTGAGATATTATAGATGGAGGACTAGTATTAATCACAGGAGAAGACAAATCAATCTTAATATCTGAAATAGGAATGACAGAAGTTGTAGGTATAACAAAGGAGCAAGTGGAAAGGGGAGAAGGTGCATTTATAAGTAGAGTAGAGAATGAAGAAATCTTAAAGAGTAAAGGGATACAGGGTAGAAAGGATGGTATGCTAGAATTGATATTGATTTAAGTAAGGAATAAAGAGAATGATTTGTCTTGAAGGGGAATTGTGTTTCATAAAAAATTACATGCTTACTAATGAGGATTTTCCAAAGGGATTAAGACACTTATAACCCATGTATTGTGTTCCATAGCCAAGAAACACACAAGGAGTGGACCTAAAATAAAGTTTGTGGCTATTATAGAATCTTGTGAATGGGAAATAGAGATACCCAAACACCTGCTTAAGGGAATCATAGGATGGCTTTTTAGCAAATAGTTTTTCAACAATTGACATATTATCAAGCACAGGTGTAAGTAAAGAACTAATAAGTTGTCCTGAGGTGGTAAAAGCCTTACCCCACAATGGAAGTGGCCAAGAAGTTGCAGCCAATAGTGTTAAGCCCATTTCCACCATGTGCATATGTTTTCTCTCAGCAATACCATTCCGATGGTAAGTGTGAAGGCATGAAAACTTGTGTGTTATCCTTTGAGCCTGCAAGTGTTTAGACAAACTAACATACTCCTTAGCATTGTCACTTTGAAAAGTCATAATTTTAGTACCAAGTTGTAATTCAGGATGTTGGAAATGTAAAAATGCAGAATATAATTGAGATTTGAATTTCAACAAGTATAACCAAGTATATCATGAGTAAGCATCTATAAAATGAACATAGTATCTAGCTCTATTCGTGAAGAGAGGGTGAGGACCCAAATATTATTGATGGCATTTTCCCATACAACAAGACTACACAGTGTTTTATTAACAGAGAATGAAATATTACAATCTTTAAGTATTCTAAGACTATAGAGGCAAAAGAATGGCCAAGCCTTAAATGCCACAAAGCAAAAGCATTATCCATTTGTATTGAGGACAGAAGGCAGGAGCCTTAGCAAATCTATTCTAGCTTGGAGGAGTGAGGTTTGTGGAATAATAAAGGCCATTCTTAGGAGTTCCTTGGAGAAGAATCTCCTTGGTAACTTGACATTTAACAAGGCATGAATCAACATGAAACTCAAAATACACATTATTGTCTCTACAAAATTGAAGAACATTTAAAAGATTCTTAATAATATGTGGCAGATGAAGTTAGTGAGTTTGAACAAATGAGAGCTAGTTGGATGCTTAACAAATGCATTTCCAACATGCTGAATCAACAAACCTATACCATTACCAACAATCACCCTTTCTAAGTCATTGTATTCAAACTTGTCAACAAGATTCATAAGGTCTGGTTTCATATGATGAGAAGCCCCAGAATTGGATACCATAGTGAATCATGCACAGGTATAAAGAGTAGCAATAACATTGCTTTGAGCCAAATTCACATAAGGCCTTAAAGCTTGAGATTGAAAATCAGTTGCACGACCTTAATTATTGTTATAATTGGGATCATATCTATACCAGGAGTTGATAGCACTATGACCTAGCTTGCTACAAACATGACAAGTAAGCCTCTTAGAGGAAGGAAACTTACTATTTCCTCTGCCAAAATTGCCATTACCTTTGCTTCCAAAATTCTAAGACATGGAATTGTTCCAAAACGCCCTCCTATGTTGTCACGAGAACCTCTAAATGAGGTTTGATTTTGATAAGCATTATGCTGTGCAAAATTTGCATAAACCAGAACCTCATTCTTTTTAAATCTTTCTAATATTTCTTCTTGAGTCATCAAGAATGCTTCAAGTTCACAAACAGATAATGGATATGTTCTTGCATTGATAATTGTCATAAAGGATGCATAGTCTTCAGTTAATCCTCCTAATATTGCTTCTACATAGCAGAATCATCCATGGCATCACCAACAAAAATCAAAGCATCAACTATTTTCTTGATTTCTAAAAGATAATCACTTATAGATCCTTCCATTTTTGGTGCTTCAAGCTTGTTTCTAGCCCGAACTTTTGCTTTGGTTTGAGACACAAAGTAGATCTCCAATCAATTGCAAATTTGGTAAGGAAAATAGCATCCTGCAAGCCTTGTTGTGAAAGGCTTTGAGACAGAGGCTAGTAAACAAGATTTCAACAATGAATCTTGTTTTCTTTCGTTGTTGATACTACTGATCACATTACTTCCTTGATCTTCATCTGTTGCATGTTCTTTGGAATTGCTTTTCTCATTATGTGTTTGAGGATATCATACCCTTCAATTGTAGCTTCAACTTGTTGCTTCCATGGTAGGTAATTTCCACATGACGTGAACATCTTCAAGAGTAGGGGTGAACTCCCCCAAGTGGTAATAAATGTATGGGTGAGGTGGCTGCAACGTTGCACTAGTAACTCCATGTCGCTTGCACATTTTATTATACCCAGGCGGGAGGATTGGTAAATAGGATCCTTTATACTCATTGCCTCCAGTCATGCCATGAAGTCTCCATCATGAGAAAAGACATCGTCAGCCCACTCGACCCAGTTTTCCGTTTGATAGGAGCGGCATACAAAATTCACGGGACTCCAAGGAAACTCACCTCTCTTCAAGCGGGTGCGAAGCATAGAATTCCCTAAGTCAACGTTGGGGGCTTCTAGCGTGAAGTGGCTACGAGGACGGCGTCGTCTTTTGGCTCTGAGAAAGGCGATAACCAAAGAGGTTCTCTTCTAAGTTAGGGACATCGAAAAGCGAAGGGTTAGACTTTTCTTCCAAAATCGCTTGCCTCGAGATTAGTGGACTAAAGAAGAGAGGTTTGGAGAAAACTCATAGTTAAGGCCCAAGGGAGGTCGCGCCAGCGAGTTAAGGAAGAGGGTTGGTCCACGGTGCTAGTATTGCCAATTCTGAGGTGGTTGCACTTTCGTAATAGCTCATTGAATGATTGGGAGAGGGAGAATACCCTCACGATTCGCTACCACCCATATTGAGGGAAGCCATTGAAAAAGAAAGGAGAAGAAAAAAAGGGATAGAAGATAAAAGGGAGAGTGAGAAGATTAAAAGTCACGAGTTGCAAAGGAGGAGAAAGAAAGATGATGGAATAGGAACTGAAAGGTAGCAGAGGTTACTAGAGTGATGGGATTTCGAAACGAGAGATGGAAAAAATGAGGAGTTTAAGGGAAAATGAGAAGGCCAAGAAGCGGGAAAAGACACGTGGCTACATTTAGGCAAAAAAAAGGGGTGTCATTTAATTCATGGAGAAACTCAACGATCAGGACCAATCAAGGGAGAAGCGACAATAAATTCTACTTAAACTTGTAAGATAAGAATGCATGAGACGATGCCCAATGCGGGGCAGGAAATCTCCGCCCGCCTTGCAGGGGGATAATGTTCTGGGATATAAGTCTTGGCACGCGTACCTAGATGGTGGGGCCACCAAGGGTAAGGCGGATTAAATGAGCAGGAGAAGAGTGAGAGATTGATATGAAGTTGAGAGGGTTTATAAGGTAGCCCATTAGCGGTCGCCACCAAAACGTTTGTCCGCCCTTTCCCACGCTGCACCCAATGGACGCGTGATGCGTGGAAGATATCCATGAGATGTGGCACTCGAGGAAAAGATTTGATAAGACACTTTGAAGAGTAGAAGGAGAGGCGTGGGGGTTTGCATGGGACGATGAAGACGCGGAAGAGAAGAAGGAAGATGGTAAAAATAGAGAGAAAAAAGAAGAAAAGAGGGTTGGACATCAAGGGAGAGTGAGAGAAACAGAGAGAAAACACATTGAGAAGAGAGACACTTCAGCGAAAATCCTAAAGAGTGAGGGAAGGTTGCTAGAAGTCATTCTGGCTCGTAGTGATTAATTGAACCACTTCTAACAAGAGAAAGAGAATTTTGTGAGGTTTAGGATGAACTTTGAGAAGCAATTATAGCACTAGAGCTCTAATACCACAAAGGTACAAGAGCCAAGGCTCAAGAGAGAGAGAGAGAGAGAGAGAGAGAGAAAGAGAATTAAGAGAAAGAAGAAAAGCAAAGAGTGTGTGTTTGTTGAAAATGATCTTGCTCGTATTGCATGCAATTCGATTAGACTTATATACATACTGCTTAACGTAGCTAGCTTATAATCATCATATAACCATCATAACTAACCTCAAGTGATCTGTTAGCTATCACGTGCTCTAATGCCAGCTAGACTAAGCTTGGTATCCCTTACACATATTTAAATTAAACCAAATAAATATCTTGCAAAGCCCGTCTTAATTTTTCTTTTAAAAATAAAACTTTAAATTTGTTTTCAAAAGTCGTGGAATATCAATGTGATCTTCCAAATATTTGTGGTATATAATTTGATTCCCAAAGAATAATTTTATTTTACATTAGTTGAAATGTTAAATTCTATGAATAATTCATCAACTAATGTTTGATCACGTTATATCTTGATCAGTCACAATATTTGCTAACATAAACTCCAAACTAGTCCTCAAAAAAGTTGTAGCATATCAATTTAATCTTCAAAATATTTGTAACATACTAACATCAATTTGCTCACTCCTTAAGAGATTAATTAATTTTCATTTCATGTTAGCGTAAACGCTAGTCAAAATCTTCATCTTCGTTACAAATTAACACACTCCACCATCTTCTTCATTAAATAACCCACCTTCATCCTTGCCCAAAATAATTGTTCTCATTCTCCGCATCCATATTTTCATTTCGTTGTGGTGTGATTGGTGGTTTTCAATAACTTGATATATTAGGGTTCCACCAAATTGGGGCTTATGATTTATTGTATGGATTAGGTTCCTTGACTTAGGGTTGAATGAATAGGTATAAAAACTCCTTATATCATCCATACATGCATGGAATATTAGGATAGATGGTATTAGAATATTTTAAAAATAAAAAAGTCGGCTGAGTAGAGAGGGGCAGAGATAGCCTATTTTATCAAGGGAGGTCAATATTTAATAGTTAGTTTCACTAAAAATATATATATCTTAATAATTTGTAATTTTATTTAAGAATTAAATAAAAATCATTATATACAAAAAAATATTTTACAATCAAAATTCAAGAGAAGCTCACATATTTACATATAACATATTATTTGTTATAATATTTAAATATCAAGTTAAATAAAGAAATTGATAAGAGTTAATTAACTAAATAATTTTTTTGGGGGGAGGGGGTCGGAGCTAAGAAAAATTAACAAACTATAAAAGAAACTAAAAATTTTAGGGGCGGTGGCTGCCTTCCCAACACTACACTCCTCCCCTGTTAGCAGATAATGTGAAACTTCAATAAATAAAGTGTGATCTATTGAATATTAGTTAACATTTTTTTCACAAAAACTAAAGTTTGAACCGATGTAAACTGAAAATTAATCCTTTAAGAATTAAATTGATATCATGTGACTCTTCTAGAATCAATATATTTCGGGTTCTTGTCAACATAAACGCGACACATTATCAAATAAGGTAACACATTAGACACTAGTTAATGTTTTCTTCATGAAGGCTAATAACATTTGGACTAGCACAAAATAAAATTAAACTTTCCATAATCAAATTCATATCACAAATATTTTGAAAACCAAATTGTTTGAAAAGCGAAACTAGGGTTATACTATTAAATGAAATTATATGCTTTTTTCAAGAATATCTATTTATTAAATTTTTTTAACTCTAATAATCTTCATATAATTTTTTGTTTTCTTAGAAAGAAAATATTCTAAAAATATGAAATAAATTTTAATATAAAATAATATGTAACAATAACTTATTTTTAATGACATATTTGGTTGAGACATAAAAATGGGATAGAAATTTTCAAGAATTAACTCCAAATATAAAATTATATATATATTTCATTCATAAAATTTGCACCCCTTTATTTTTACTCTCAAATCAAATACACCCTTATTCTAAATATGCCTTAAAATTTCTCCAACTATATACATTGGTTATGCTCTCAACTTGAAAGTCAAGATAGTTGCATGATTTGAAATCAAAATACTGCAGAGCTGTCCAATTTTCCTGTGGACTACTTCCTCGAAAAACGTCAATTTGAATAAAATTACTTATAATTTTTTAAACTTTTTAAAAATTGATAAAAAAAATATATTTTAACTTTTTATCTTATTTAACTATACAACTTATTACTTTTTATAAAATTATTTTTAGTACTTTTTGATAAGTTAAATATTTCAAAAGTATTATTTAAAACATTAAAAATAAGTAATTTTATTATTATTTATTTAAATATAAAATAAAATTACTTTTCAAAAATTATTTTTACACAAGAACTACTAAAAGCCACATAAATAGTAACGGGTTTTTGTGACAAAATAGTTTCTGTCGCTGTTGCCGACGCAAATTGCCACATATTACATGTAATTGCAATGGGCAGGTTTTTGTTGAAATCAATGACAGAATTAGCAATGGATTTTTGTCCATCGCTGATGAATCTATGACAAAATCCGTGACTAAAATTTTTTAAATTATTCAAAATAAATGTTCTCAAATATGATATAATCAGTTACTGAAAAGACTTATTACGGAAAATTTTTTAGTGTATTTTAAGCTTCATTATGATTTTAATGTTGAATTCTAATTAAAGATTGTTATATTATTATATTGATTGCATAGAAATCTAAATTACATAACGAGAATCTTAAAAATTGGGAAAAAAAAGACTTATCAAAATAATCGTTTGGCGAGTATTCTAGGAACAAATATTACCATCTTGTTGGCGACAAAATTTACTGTTTTTAATTAATAATGGAAAATTCCGTCACTAAATTTTTTAGAGACGGATTATCGTAAATTAGCTATGGAAAAATTTTGTTGCTATTAAAGTATTTTTTTAGCTACCCAATTTGACGCTATGCGTTCCTGACTACGCGCACCTCACCTCATTCCTGATTCTTCACCCAATGGTCTAACACTAAAATCATAATATTCAGACTCGGACATATGATCAACTCAATCAGACATTTGGTCACTAAATTAATGGATTATTGATCAACCAGATTTATATAAAAATATATAAAAAATTAAATAAAATATAATAAAATGACAACTAATTAATAATTTAATACTCTTTAAAGGATACAAATATAAAAATATAAATAAATAAAATAAATTCTTAAATATTATTTGCATTTCACAATTATGATCATAATTAACAAGTTAAACATAATTACGCAAACAAACAAACTCACAAATCATGACAATATAAACAAAGCTACTATTTTTCTATAAGTGGGATTAGAATTTTTTTAGAAGGTTTTAAAAAAGACATCATTTAGCAAAAAAAAAGCAAAAAAGCAAAAAAAAAAAGACCCATTTCGTTCAATTCAACCGATGAGTCACCTGTTTTGATACAAACTTGACCAAATTGAACCAAGTTGCACCAATTTCAATGCAATACTGGTCCAAACAATGGCTCAACTTTTCATGACCAGTTCACAAGTTTTCGATTTCAAGTTGATTTTCATTACTATGCTAAAAACAATTGGTGAGATTTATGCAGTTAGACTTTAGACCTTAAACTATAAGTTATATGCAGTTTAGACTTTAGATTTTAAAAATATGCCCTTCAATTTTCTGAACTTTTTGAATATGCAAATTGATCATCCCCTTAATTATTTCAATTATTAACAAAAATATCACAAATTTAAGAAATTTTAGGTTATCTAATTACATATTTAGAAAAGTTCAGGAAGTCAATTTGTATATGCTTCAAAATTCAGGAGATATCATACACTTTGGCTAAAATGCATGTATAAAAGTTCAATAGATTGATTCACATATTTTTAAAATTTAGAGGCTAAAATGCACATAATTTATAGTTTAGAAGGTGTATAGTTCGCAATATGTTTATACATTCCCGAAAATATGAGATCTGGAATAAAAGATTTTTGTGTTTGGTTCACGAATTAAAAATATTCTTAGGTAAGTGCTTTTTTGGTCAAGATGCATAAATTTTATTCATAATTGAAAAAGCGAAACAATTTTCTTAGAAGCTACTCTTTTCAGCTTTTTTTTTTAAACTGAACATTCTTTTTTTCTGAACATATTTTTCTTCACTTGTTTCCTCCATTTGCTTCCCTTTTACAATCATAAACATAGCTGAAACCAATCAATGATAGACTCGAACTAGTGTACATTTTCTTCTGAATTCACATGGTACACCCTAGAGAGATTATTGACTACTAACTCAGTGCAGGCTTCTGGAACTTTCCGTGAACCCAAACCCTTCTCATGCACTTCCCTTTCCGGCGATTTACAGAGCTAACACAACAATAATCGAGCTCAAGCTGCAAAGTTCACAGACTGTCAAATTTAGTGGTAGTAAGCAGGAAACAATAGTCAGAAAAGAAACACTTGAGACTTCTGAGACACCCAAAATTTTATAGGAAGGTTTACAAACGGTAGAGACTGAATTGTGAACAAACATTTTAGGGTCGTGTTAACATGGTCTTACCCATATTTTGGACCTTTACATGGTCCACATATTTTTCCCATCAAAATATCACCTTAACCCTCATTTAACTTGTAATTCCTTCTCTAACCACTCACCATGATTCTTCTTCAACAGCCCTTTTCCAATCACCCTACAACTTGATTCTCATCTCACATCTGTCAGCGACTTCCTCTTGCCCCCACTGTCTAGGTTCGTAACAGAGCCATTGTTGTGCCTCGCTCTATCGTGGCCAAGGTCATGAACCAGCACCCTCCACCACTGCATTGTACTCCACACCATTGTGCCTTCACCTTAGCTACTGCTGCTGCTACACGCCACTGCTTGTGCTGCCCCCATCCCCAGTTGCCACCGCAACTCCACCCATGCTTCATGGCCCAGACATGACACTCCTTCTTCCTTCTCATTGTGCCCAACTCCTGCATGAACCTTCACTTACTATGCCAACTTTCTGGTTGCGGCTTGAGTTTTCCGAAAATGGGGCTTAATTTGGTTGATAGATTAATCAAAAGACTGAGTTTAGTTTTTAGATTGAGATAAAGTTTTTCCTTCTTTTTTTTCCTTTCTCGGTTTTGCTAAATGTTAAGTTATCGTTAAATTTGGAATCCTTGTGTAGGTGTGTCCAAACTTGTATGAACTTTGTTTGGGTTTTGGAGGATTTTAGTCAGAGAATTTTGAATAGATTGAAAAGGTCATAATTCTTCTCTAGCTTCAGTGACTGGCCTTCAAGCATGTTTTTGATTCAACGATTTATGTAGAAAAAGTAAAATCATGGATGTGCAATAAGTCTGATCCAGCATCATGCTTATTTTGATATCCGATATTTCTCCTATTTTAATTCAAAGATGGCATCCACAAAAAAGAATAACAAAGGAGCCCAATAACGATGGTTGTCTTGCTAGATAGTATGAATGACGGGCACAAGGAAGGTGGGGGAGATGCAGATGAAAAACTGGGCAAAGTGATCATGAGGAAGGGGGGAAGGATAAGTGATTGGAATGAGATTAAAAATTATGAGATGGTTAATTTTGTAATTTTAAATATTTTTATTTTATTTTATTAGTATTTTATATAATTATTATAACTTTAAATCTCAACCCTATAAATAAGATCTAATGGTAAGAAACACTGGACCATGTAAAGGTCCAAAAGATAGGTAGGACTATGTTAACACAACCCAAATTTTAATGGTTAATGGACACTAAGCTCTAATGCTAACACAACTTTATGCATGATCTCTAGACACGACTTCTGATTCTATTTGTAAATAGTAAAATACAGCAGATATATTTATCCCAAAAGTTCTTGTTTTCCATTCAAAAGAGAAAGTACCTCAATGAAGCCTGCACCCAAAAATAGGTCTCGCACAGTATCCAAACAAAAGAAATATGACCGTGTTCCATCTGACCGCAGGTATTCCCTGAATCCCACTCTCTTGTCGTGCTCAAATCGAAGCATGGTCATATCATAGAGGCCTGATTTCATAGTCTCAGTCATTGGCAGAATACAGTATATAGATTTATCTTCCCACAAACTCAAACAGAATAAGTTGATTAATTTGTTTATTACCATAGTCCCTAAATAAAACCATGCCTCCTGGCTTTAACACAGCAAAACATTCCTTGATGGACCTTGGCATCCTTTCCAGCGGTATTGCTGACAGGGTGAATATCTGACATTACACATCAAAACAAGCAACTATAGGATTGCAACGAGAGGCCATTAATTTTTAAACTCAACACTCATTTATGAGTCTATAACTTATATTATAGATTTAGAGATAGATAAAATTGTTGCATATGCAGAAGAATTTGGAGAGCTGTCCTAGAAAAATTAAGCATCAATAGGGCAAAGCAATCACAAACCATATGAATACTTAAAAATTCGTACTAAGCACTAAAGCAATGGATAAAGAAGAGCCACAGGTAAGTTTAAAACTAAAAACAAGAGTTATTGAGATTAAAGCATGGTTGTGCGTATATTCCAAATTAAACCTGTAAAATGCAGAGAAAATGAATGTTATGCAACATAATGAGAGAGCAATTTGCAGTCAAAACACTTCCTGTGTTGTTAGGATTAGGACTAAGTAGGTAAGAGACATCGCACATTTGAAATAACAAATACTAAAATGACTCAAGATGCTGATTTTGACTGTATCATATGCTCAAGGTTTGGATGCACCATATCAATGAACTTATGATAATTTTAAAGGAGAAAAGCTCATACCAATGTTACAAAATCTACTCCACCAGCACAACAGTCATGTTCGTCTGATAAGTATGAATTGGCCAAAAGCATTCCATTATCCTCTTTAACATCTGGAGTGAAAGAGAGAGAGAAGTAAAGAACTGACACTTTAGGGAGCCAAAAATAACATAAAATAGTATAATCAGAAGCAAAAAGGTGAAGCAGGAAACCTGACAAGCAGTTTGATTGCTTTTTCGAAAATTTATCTTGGCAAGGGTTGCATGCCAACCAGTTTGGGAATTCACTAGAGGAAAAATCACAACAGAATGTACGAAAGCGATGCTTAAAAGCAGCAATGGTGACAGCATTTATAATCTGTTCAGCCCTCTCAAGCGTCTCACTGCTACAGTCGCATGCATAAACTATCACATCTTTGTTGGCCCTGCACAGGCGAACTCATAAGAATAAAAACAGAAAGAAAGATACAAAAAGACCTGTGGTGAAAAATCAAAATGATTAAATGGAAGCAATTTAATTTTAATCTGCTAATTCAAAAATCATAAATGAACCAAAACCACAATTTTTCAGTTCTTAACCACTGGCTTCAACACAAGAATCAATTATACTGCAACACAAAATAATTCAAGAAAAAAAAAATTATATACACTGGCAATGTATACAAGTTTTACACCGATATCCAATCATATACTGCAACATCAATATAAGTATTTGACTCAATCACCAATCACAAGTTTGACAAATAGAAGCAAATGGTTGGGTGACAATGTAAAACTCTTTGCCACCGTCGGTGCATCGAAATTATTCTAAAAAAATGGTTGTTTCCTACACAAAATCTTTAAATAAAGAAGTGTAAATTATCCTGACCTTCCCTGATATTTGATAAAATTCGCTTCAATTCCCTCTATTTGTAAATTTCTTCAGGAGATACTTGAATTTATGAAATCATTCCTGAACAGCACAATGAATAGTGAATCCAGGGAGGTCAGTATCTTCAAGACAAATAGAGAGGAGTCGGTGAAATTCACCAAACCTCTGGGTAGGTCAATCTAATTTTTTTTAACATTTGAAAGCCAATTCCATGTAAAGTTAGGTCCATTGTCACAATTTCGCGAACAATAACTTGTGAACGAATCATCAATTTGAAATTGAGCCAGTGTTATTTGGGAATAATAAAAAGATTACGAAGAAAGCAACAGAGAGGTGAATGAATGAGAAACCGTAGTATTGGAAGAGCAGTGCTCCCATTGCCACAACCGGCTTCCAATAGCTTAGCATTTGGTGGACACGTAAGCAGTTCCGGGAACTCCTTCAGCAAGTAGCGTCGTTCCTGAACGCAATTGCGTGTTAGTTTTTAGGCACGTGAAAGTGAAAGTGAAAGTGAAGAGGGAAAAACGGAAGAAGGAGAAGAAGGAAAAAGGACCTTGAAGAACTTTCCGGAGGAATGACGAACGTGGAATCGCTTCCAAGCTTGGACGTCAGCTTCAGATTGTGGACGTGATTGAGAGGGTTGGAAAGGAAGCAAGTGGTAGCGAAAGGAAGGGTTTGATTCGACCTCTGATCTTAGTTCTTCCCACTCGAAGTCCTTACTGAAGTATTCGGCTTCTGGTTTTTTTGCTTCTGATTCTGCGTTGTCGCCTTCGTTGCTCATTCTTTTGTTTGTTTCTTCTTCAAACTCGATGGATTCTCACCAACGCGTTTCTTCACTCACCCTTTGCACCCAACGACAAACACAGCTTCCGTCGTTTATGCTGCGATTAGGTCTCAATATACATAACATAACATAACATAATACATTACTCATTTTTTTTCATTAGTTTAATTTGAGGTTAATTATTCTATTAGTCCTTCTCATTTAAAAGCTTGTAATTAAATTCTTATATTGTATAAAAATTTTCAATTAAATTCAAGTCATTAATCATCTTTATAAAAATATTTTTAGCAATGCTATGGTATAGGTGTACCATAAATTTTATTGATATAAATCATTCGATATATATAGAATAAACATTAGATGTATTATAAATTTTATTAATATAAATCATTTAATGTATATAGAATGAAAATCTATGAATAGAAATAGCATGAACTATTAATACTTTCTTTTAATATAGTCTATCTAAAATAAGTAAGATGAAATACAAGCCAAGCACCTAAAACCAAAAAAAAAAAAAAAGTGGTGGTGGTGGTGCGGTTGTTGGCCGTCACAATCAAACAGAATTTGTGACAGTCTTGTGTAGAGCAAAAGCTGTTAAAATTTGCCGATAATGTTAAAATATTTCACCTTTTGCATTTGGATTTTCTACACATTTATCTTTATCAAAATAGATGTATTCCGCAAGGTGAAGTGAAAGTTAATGCAATAATAACTCTTTAAGTTTGGCTAGTGATATTCATGGTTATTATTTTCCTTGTATGTCCAAAATTTATTCAAATGTAATTATAAATATTTTTCCTCCTTCCTCTTGTTTCAGATAACAGTTACTGCAGAGAGAGGGAATATGTTTATTACACATTTTAATTTTCAAGATATACTTATATATGCTTATTCTTGATCAATCCAAGCCAATTTTCATGAGTTTTTGCTATTCTTGAAATCTTAATTCCGAGGAATATCCGCTTGCCCTCTTAGTTATGAAATGTTGTTAATGCTGTTGTGCCTGGACACTTAATTTGGAGGTCATAATTTCGAATCCTTTTAGGATGGGGAGAAGGGATATGAGGATTCACTAGTATATACTCTGCTCCTCTATTCATGGCAAAAATTTGAAAAAGTTCTAATCTCTCATGAGTAAAGCTAATTTGGATATGGTGGTTTGGGTGATGGGTGAGGGAAGATGGATGATATAAAAAGAAGGAGATAGATAGAAATGAAATATATTAGGAATATTTTATTTGTTTGTAATAGTATTAATGATAAGGACTTGATTGAAAAGATAATAAGAGAACAATTAAAAACTTTTAAATTATAAGGATCTAATTAAAAATTAGTGAAATTATAGAGACGTGTAATTAAACCTTTAAGTGGTTCCACCTACAATCTAAAACTTTTACATTGTTATTTAATTCAGGATTATCGCATATTAAAGTAAATATAGTTGAGATTTTTATATGATCAACAGTAATCGCAAACTTCTAACATTACAAATAAGATTAGGTCAAAAATTACACTTAATTTTTCATGCAATTAACATTTTTTTTAATTTAAAATTTTTTATCCTTTATTATACGTAAAATATTAAAGCAAAAATATTTATTTTTTGTGTTTACAAATTCAGATTTTTTTTTTTTTTTGGTAAAGGAAATTTAGATAGTTTCAATGCAGATTATTCAACCAAGGATAGAGTATGACTTCCAACCTAAAAAACACTGGGGTGTGTTTAAGTGAGACGTAAAAATAAATTAAAAAAAATTTAATAGATAAACTCTATATATAATTTTACATATAAAATTCATTTGCAAATATTTTTTCTTCAAATTTTTACCTCCTAACCATACTCATCCCAACGTACCTTAAAGAAAATTTCCCGAGAGTAGCATCCTTATATTGATAGTGGGAGTTTCAAGTCCTTGATTTTTTTTTTTTTTTGGTTTTCAGAGCACCACCTCAGGAGATATGGTAGAATGTTTAGCAGAGACCTCTCCCAATAGTATTTTTTTCATACACATATATCATATCAAATTGTTTAACTAAGTCTTCCACTTTGGACCAAACCTCATTGGTTTTGAGTCCTTGATGAAAGCAAACATATTAATGCTTGATTAGTTCTAGTAATCCGACAGTTAAGTCTCTTATGTTCAGCCTAATGAGTAATTAAAAAATAACGTTGGAGAACTTCAACCTTGTAATGAACAAAACTACTCAACAGATCAATTGAAATGTAGTATACTTTGAATAAAGACGGTCTAGACCACAAAAAATTTGTTAAAGCAGCGAGAGGATAGCAGTATAGCACCAGTTTCATCATAGGTAGCATGTACAACATTCTTTCCAACAGAATCCAATGAGCAACGCTATTAAGTGAAACATGTACGAACATTGTTTCGCACCAAATAATATTTTCTTGAATCAAATCTACAAAAGATTAAGACTAATATTACAACGGAACGCTCAAAGGCTCTTCCTAAATTCATAATTCTTAAACAATTCAAATGCTGAAGATCCACATCTTTATTTTTCAACTAATTTCTGCTGGACATTTATACACTTATTCATCTTTCTCTGTACAATGCATGTAAACGGTCAGGCTTAGATAAACAATTTAGCAAGCTAGAATTGATTATGGCACCAAAACCAGAATCATTGAAATGTTAAGAGAAATGAACCAGTATATCTATTATTTACTTTGTTAGAACTTCTATATGTATTTATAGTTAGAGTTTAATTTCTATGCACTATGTCATCCAATTATGAATTACCACATCAATAAAAGTGGTTAAATCTCACCCACTTAAAAAGTCATGCAAATGGAATGATTTGATTGGATAGTAGTTTAAAAAAGTTTACACTAGTGCAACAAAATTTTAAACTCTTCTACTTATGGATTTTGACGAATTTATATCTGTTCATCCACCCGCACGTTGCATTACTCTTCTAAGTTCATCTGCCAACTCATGAAGGAGCACAGGCTTTTGAATAAAACCATTCATTCCCACCTGTAAGCATTTTTGCTTCTCATGTTCTTCTGCACTAGCTATAAGAGCTACAATCAAGGGCCAGCTATGGCTGTGGAAGCTCCGGATCCTCATTCGCTGCTTCGAAACCATCCATTTCCGGCATGTGAAGGTCTAACAGGATGATTCGGAATGCATTACCGGAGGCACTTATAGCAGAGAGGCAATCAAACCCAGATGAAACAGCGGTTACTTGACAACCTAGCTTCTCAAGTAGCATCTTGGTCACAATCCTGTTTACACAGTCGCCATCGGCTAACACAACCTTGAGGCCTCTGAACTGTGAGTTTGACGACTCTTTAGGCACAAATATGGATTTTCCAAGGGATGTTCCTATCTGAAACTTCAGAAGCAGCGTCAAGCCTTGTGCCCAACCCTGAGAGTTTGGTGATATTGAGATGTTACCTTGCATCATCTGCATATATTTTCCACATTGTAAAGTCAGAATTACATAAACGAGCATACCACGATTAATTAAACCATATTGCATAAGGTTTTTTATTCTATGGAGGCTGGCCAGTTTCAACCCAATATTAGCAGATAGGCAGGGAAATATTTGGTTTTGGGCAAAACAGAGAAATAATAATGCCTTAATGAATAGTAAGCTGCAACGAGAATTAAAGTATCATAATAAATCTTATGTGCATAAAAAGCAAGATCCTACTACAGGAGTTTTCTAAAACACATAAGATTCCACTATACCATTTTGCTTACTTTACACCCTCCAACCCCAAAATGCATGAACTTCCAAATTGGTCACCTAATCCAACTGAAGGAAAGAAAAGACATTTTTTTTTTGTTTCTCTGGACCCATAAAGTTTAAAAGTATTGGATCTCTAGTTATTTATAGTTAAGAATTAGTCACGTGTCCTACTAACCTCAGTTTTTAAATCTATCAAATCACAAATATTGATTACGCAAAGCAGGACCCATGGGTACCAAAACAAAAAGTTTTTTTTTAGTCAAGATCATCTTCGATATTATTTTTCACAAAACTTAATGGATGATCATATAATTTTTCAAAAAACATACACTACAATCATCCTCAATTCTTCTGCTATGAAAATCTTCATGTTTCCCCTAATGCTTGTGACATCAGAATCCGTACATTCAACTAAGCTAACCTCCCCAAGAGAATATGTGATGACATATATATGTATATATATATATATATATATATATATATATATATGAGAATGATACAAAAGATCCTTCCAATATAGGAGGAAAAGTAGCTTCTGTGCAATGCTGTTAAAACAAGATTCATGACTATGTTTCTTTAATTATTTTTAAAAGGAGTCAGGTCACGGAAGAGAAAAACACATGTCAGCTCCTATGTTGCATCAATACCAGTACCAAATACCGATACGGATATAGATACGAAAATTTTCTAAAAACTAAAGTACAAATATGGGATGATATATTATATAAAAATATAAAATCATAACCAATAAAATAATTATATCATAAAATAAATTATTTTTTATAATGCTCAAACAAAAATATCTAAAAAAATACAATATTTGAAAGGATAAAATACTATTTTAATCTATTTAATTATAAAATTTAATATTTTATAAGGATTAATTTGTATTTAAGTAACATTTACTTATTACAATGGTTGATTAACAAGTACCATCTAGTACCCAACAAATACTGTTATCGGGTAAGTATCCAATATGAGACGATAGCTATTTTGGAATACCCATACTTTAGAGGTTAGCTCTTAGCTGCAACCTGTATGGAGAGGAATTTATGCAAAATTAAGTGTCAAATATTTGCAATAAGTGACTTTGGATAAAAAGATCACTCATAATTTGACTTTCATGAGGAACAGTTGGCACAGACAAATACTTCTGCGACTGTTGGATGTAACATGTTAATTTCGCTAGTTTTAATGAAAGATAGTGACCGTAAAAGTGATAGATGAAAGCAATGTCAATTTCGAATAGAAGATCCTCGTTGACCATTCTAGGGTGCCGCCACTCCTCACCATCACACGAACCGACATTAAGCTTTAATGCAAACTTGCAAAACAATGAATGACAATTCCTCTACTGAATGCCATGCCCCCGTTTAAAACTTTCAAATGTCAAGAAGATGATAAAAAATTTCAAGGCACGTAGAAGATGAATCAGCCAATCTTGCATACAGTTTTACACAATGAATCAGCCAATTTCATGAGTTCAAATGTTTTACACAATGAATCTCAAATTCATAGATCGAGACAAAATGGTTGCTAACTGATCAAGAAAATTTTAGTATGGGGGGCAAAAATAATACATTAATATAAAAATGAGTGAATTACATTATAATTTGTTATTTTGTCTCATTTAAAATTAATGTGGGGACAAACTTAACCAAATTATGGGGGCAAAAATATATTATATCTATATAATTATTAAGAAAAATTAAAATTTTTATGGGGACATATGCCCGCCCGCACTTTGCACAATGTAGATCCGTGTGGGCACCAAAAATCATTGAAATGGAACTGCAGATACCATTAGCCCTTCTACAAGTGGCATTCAGGTTGAATGCCAAGAGTTTTTCCCTCATTACATTTTCAAATCAACCATGCTAGTGTGCGTATTGGTCCCAAGTCCCAACATAACCAAATCATAAAGCAACTTTAAAATTATCCAAATGACTACATTCATGTAGATAATGATATATAAATTTGACATAGATAATCATGCACTTACCTGCACCAACTTTTTGCACATGCTGAAGCTCAGGCCATCTGTAGTTTCATTGTTGTAGTAGCCCCTACCAGCATAATGTTTGGTTGGAACCGATTCATCTGACCGATAACTACCAATTATCTGAAAATCAAATCTTATACGTACATACTCATTTTGACTCCTCGCCCTCCATACTTCAATAATTTTATCATCCTTGTCTTCACTATCACTTTCAAGCAAAACTCGAAAATTAAGGTTCCCTCCATCATATATGTTCAATAAATAGCCTACCATATGCAAAATTACTTGAAAAGCCCTTTCCTCATCACCTATAACCTGATCAGGCAAAGACTTCTGCACATCAATTTCAAAACCAAAGCCTTTATGTACACACAAACACTTTGCAACGCAAGCAGCTTCCTTCATCATTGAATGTAGAGGGAAAGGTTTCATCTTTAACTGGAAGCTTCCCTTTTCATTCCCTGAAATCTCCATCACATCACCAATCAAACTCGAGAGCACACAGCTAACCTTCAACATTGTGTCACTAATAATCTTCTGCTCAGGTCTCATATTATCCCCTTGAACCAATGAAAGCAGCCCCAGAGTTGAATGCATAGGCCTCCGCATTCCATGGCTCATCACTTTCTGAAATGACTTCCTCGCCTGGCTGGCCATCATCGCATCCTTTTTAGCCTGCTCCAATGCTCGGTTTTGCTCTGCCAGTTTCTGTCTCATTCGATGAGACTCTTCAAGAATGGCTGCATGAGACAAGGCTACTGCTACCTGGTCAGCAACTACCTCCACCAACTCCACCTCATGGTTGGTCCAAACTCTACAATCTGACTTTGGAAGAACCAAAACCAGTATAGCATAACATGTCTCAACCATCTCTGGTGTCCCTCCTTTGAAATTCGAAACCTGAAGTATCGGCATGCGAATAGCAGCCACAGCGCCCGACCCCTCACGGCCACCGCTACTCGCGGTTCCTAGCGCGGATTCAGGCCTCAGAATCTTCACCCCTTAGTCTTTTTAATCTCTAACACATCTGGGTTGTGTCTAGGAATTGAGTCGCGAGAACTCTTTGCAGGGTTTGCTGTCAATTCATGGGTTAGGTTCATTTCATTCCTCTCCTTATCCGGCATCCAAACCGCGCAATTATGCAAGGCTAGTGCCTTTGAAAGCTCAACAAGGGTGGTGTACAAGATGGTATGCTTATCAAGGGTCTTCCTAATCTCCCTCGTGAGCATCCGAACATGCAAACTCGCCTCCTTTTGCTTCTTCATCATCCCAACCTCCTGGTTCAATTCCAACACATTCTGCCTCAAGAAGAGCTCCCTGATCTTGATTTTGAGGAGAGGGATCAGTGGTGGGAGGGTCAAAGCAGTTGCACATGAGACAAGGGCAGTGAGGAACTTAGCAATGGTGATTGAGAGCAGCAACTTGAAAGAGGGAGGGCCGTGGTAGGAATACACATTGAGCAAATGGGTCAGGCCACATAGAACTATGAAGGCAATAAACTGAAGGAACAACAACTTGAATGGAACATTGGAACGGCTAACGAAGTAAAGTATCTCAATGGGGATGGAAAAATATGCAACGGAGATGAGAAAGTCACCGACTTTTTGGCTAACTAGTATGTTATGTATGCTCAGAATCCCTTCCTCATCATCACAGTTACAGTTATCATATTCAACATCGGTGGCAGAAACACACAGAACAAGACAACAAACCAGCAGCAACAACAACACAAGAGTAAGGGACAATCCTGTTTCCATTAGAACCAACACCAACAAAGTCTCATAGGCTTTCCAAACCATCCACAAACATCATCATCATCATTATATTCCAAAATACCTTAGAATCTTTAGTGTGAGAAAGGGAAAACAGAAAAGCTACACCGAACCTGATCCAAATCTGTCTCCAAATCAACAACCACCAACCCCAGAATTTTGAACCCTTTTGAGATCTTCCCTTTTCTTCCCAGTCCCACAGTTGGAAGCTTCTTGGCATTGAAAAATCTGCTTAAATCGATGGAAAGGAAGAACCCCAATTGTTTTCTTCCTCTGTTCTTTCAACAGTGTCCCTGTCTTCCAAAGGCTAAGCTTTTTGACTGTGGGAGAGAGAGCGAAGAAGAAACAGGACAGACATAGACAGAGTGAAGGGTACTTTTAGATATTATCGCAACAAAGAGAGGTGGGACCCGTGCGGCTTTGCAATGTGCATGAACCTTACCCAACCAACCAACCACACTCCCTCGTACGGTGTTAACTGTTTGTTAAGTGGATGTCCACGTCAAACGTGGTCTACTGCTCTGCTATGCGTATGAGGCTGCCGGCATTATGATTTTTAGCAAAAACTCTGGTATAGGAATAGCTGTAAGTATGTGTTGGCTTCTCTGTTTATAAAATTAATATTTTTTTAAAATTGATTTTGAGTGATTATAAGTGTTATCATTTTAGATTTTTTAAGAAGTGGTTATAAAACTCAAATTTTATATATAATTAAAAAAATAAAAATTAATCTTTTAGAAGCCATACTTTTTATTTTTTACACACACAAAAATTTGAAAATTAATTTTAAGATTTTGATTATGTTTAAAAAATATTTAAATATATGAAAAGTTATTTTTAATGTAAAAAGAGTCATTTTTCACCCAAAAAGTCTCAAACAAATGCACCATATATTTGATAGTTTGATATAAGAAAAGATTTTGACAAAGATTACAAGAATAAAAACTTGATAGTTTTTTCATTTCCACTAAAATTGATTTTGGATCCAAAATCAATTCTAGAATTGCATTCTTCTGGAAAACCAACAAGTTAAAAAATTGACAAAATTGATTTTGCACCTCCAAAATTGATTTTGAAGTGTCTTACTAATTTTCCAAACATACTATATAAGAATCTATTCTTATACACACTCACAAAAAACTAAGGATCCACTGATAAGAAAATATATGTTGAATAAAATTGAGGGGTGTCCATTTTTATTGAGAGTGTTCCTAAATATAATATATTAGACTTCTATACATGCAAGAATATTCTCTCGAATTTTAGTCCATAAAGAGTAAATACATGACCTTAAGGAGGAAATGCATTTTACCTGAATTATAAGTTATACACATTTTAGACCATAAATTTTAAAAAATGCAATTTGACTATTTGAAATTTCTTGAATATGCAAATTGACAGTTTCTTTAATTTTTTATCAATTGTTAATAAAAATATCACAAATTTAAGAAATTTAAGGCATCAAGTTACACATTTAAGAGAATTTAGGGGTCAATTTGCATATGTTGTAAAGTTTGGAGGTATAGTGCACTTATTTTGGTTAAAATGCACATTTATGAAAATTTAGGCAGTTGATTTGCATATTTTTTAAGTTTAGAGATTGAAATATACATGGCCTATAATTCATAAGGGTAAAGTATAATTTTCCTCAATTTTAGTCGGTGATGAAACAAAAACAATGGTAAATAATGTATAATTTGATATATTGATTTTTTTTCTATCGTTAGGTTGATATCTATAATTTATAAAGTTTTAAATTGACAATTCAAATACATCATTAGTGTAAAACTTTACATTGTAATTAACATATTTTTGTTGATGATGTGATAATATATGATTAATATTTATGTATACCTTTATTTACATCTCTTACATTTTATTAATATTTCAATTAGTCCTTTTTTTTGTTCTATTTACATCCCTAACATTTTCAAAACGTTGTAATCTTTCCCTTTTGACAGATAATTATAAACATTAAAGGTTTAATGTACAAGTCAAATTACAATGTTAAGAAATCTCAACAAAACATAATAGTTTATGTTCATTTTGGTCCCTTAAATTGTACACATTAATCACTTTGGTCCTTGAATTTTAAAATCTGATTAGTTAATCCATGGCTTTGTAATCGTGAATCATAATAGTCCTTAAAAACATAAATAATTCATATAAGTCCCTTAAATATATATCATTAAATCAAATCAAATTAGTCCCTAAAAATAATAATTTTGACTCAAATTAGTCTAATAATTTGTTAGTATTTGTCTACCAAAGACCTACGCGACTCACGATTGCAAATTCAAGAACTAATTAGATTTGAATTTTAATTCTAGAGATTAAAGTGATTCACGTATAAAATTTCACAATAAAAATAAATTAACTATAACATAAAATGTCATATTCTAATGTAAGGGGATAACAACGAATATATATATATATATATCAAGTTTCTGTACATATTGTGAATGTTATTTATGTTTTGAAAAACATAGGACGGAAATAGAACAAAAAAAATTGGATTAAATTGAAAACTTGATAAAACATAAAGATGTAAATAAAACTTTATCCTTATGTAAATTTCTTTACACTTACAATATATTAAAATTGAATTCAATTTTAAATCTTTTTTTTTCATAAGTATCATTTGATTGAAAGTAATCTTGTAAGTATTTGAAACTTTATAGGGGTATAAGGTTTTTCTAACACTAGTTACTCTATACCTAATGCTTGACCTGAAAACAATTGGTTAGGGGGAATAAGTATATGACACTTCAACTGACCAATGAATAAATCATTAGTTTTTCAACAACATTTGAAATTATACAGTTTATAAAAATAATAAAATTGTAAATCACTTACTACTTGTTGATTTCATAATAAATACATGTTTTTAATTTTTGACTATTTTCTTACAAAGATTTTGATCTCTTAAAAAATTAATAAAGTTTTGTTTTACCTCATTCCGAATATCAATAAAGGAAAGTGAATATTAATGGCATGATAATAATATTTTGAATATTTTCATAAAAGATATTCCAGTCAAATAAATTCACCTTACTTAAAAGTAAAGTTATTTAATGAATTTCATAACTTTATCACGATGATCTTAAATAATTGATAAAAAAAATATATAGAGTACTAATAAGTTCATTGAATACAATGAATGGTCAATAAAATATGGATTTTAATAACGATTTCCCTAAAGGGGCATTTGGTATATTGCCTATAAGATTAATAGTAACATAGAGTATCACCTAGAAAGATGGCCATATTTTAAATTATTGGTAATGTTACAATGCATTGTTTGATATGTAAAAGTAATCTAACTAGCAATTTTTATTACCATGTTTAGTGTATCAAAAATATTATCAATAATGTATTTCCTTTACTAAAATATCATCCAAACAAAGAAGAAGAAGAAGAAGAAGAACAACAACAACAATTATTATAACTATGACTTGTTTAGTGATTAAAAATTGTGTTCTTCACCTCAAAGATTCATGTTTCAATCTTATTCAAGCACATAAAAAAAAAAGTTTCAATAAACCACGTAGAGAGTAACTTTCGTTAACTTACAATCACATGAAAGTGCCCGGTCATAAAAAAGAAATGGCAACTGGAGGTGGGAAGTGCAATTCAGTTCGTTGACTACTGGAGGCTAGAGAGGGCTAGCTATAAAGAGAACGAGATGTGATAATAGATGGATAAGTTTTAGGTTTTCAAGTGTAATTTTGTAATATCAATAAATTATCAGATTACCACTTGAGTCATAATTCAGAGACACCCATCTTTGGGGCAATGTGGATTATCAATAGGATGGTAATGTAGATTATCTTAATAATGTGGATTACCAGTAATAAGGATTTATCAAATAAGGTAATGTTGTGGGCCTAGGTAAATTTACATAGCATTACCAATAATTCAGATGAATTATCCCATACCAACTACCCCTAAAGGTACTTGTTGAGAAATTAAAAGTAGAAAGTTTTATAATCTCCAATGCATTTAATGCATTAAAAACTTAAAAACTTTACTTTTTCAACCAAAACTTTCCTTTCTTTGATTACTTAACAAATGCTCTTACAAAATATTTAACAACAATTTCCGAAAGAAAGACAAATGCCAAAACAAAGACTTCATTAGCAATTGCTTACATTAACCACAAAGCATAACATACTTGGTAGTTGGCCTCCTTAAATATCTAATTAGAGATTTAATTTTTTACCTGTGTGTATGGAAAATGTCTTGTGACTAGAGACAAAATCTATGTCTATGAACTCTCTATCTCTAGGGAATTAGTCATTGTTCCCAAAGGAATTAGTCATCCAAAAAAACCTATTGGTTACATTAATTAACAATGAAATGTTCAATATATTTATTAAAGGGATTTGCTATTTATTAATTAAGAATTAATATTTTTAAAAAGTAATATCATTAAATACTTTTCATTTTATTGCAATATTGCATATCCTTTATGAATAATACAATACAACAAAAAAATGTTAAGTTCTAGAGAGAATTACATTTATTGACATAACATTTTATCCCTTTTAGGTTTTAAGTTGATATTTAACTTCTCTTTTTAAATTTTTTTAGAATTCCTAATTCACCTATCTCCATTATCACCTCTTCCCATACAATGTTCCAAACTCAACCACAATATAGGTGGATTCTGTAACACCCTAATATTTAACCTAACATGCCTAGGACGCGTTCAAGTTAATTATTAGTTATTACTCTTTTGTTTCAGTTCTTATCCTTTAACTAGGAATTACTTTAGTAAAAGTACGGGTAAATTTTTTTTTAACTTTTTAAAACAATACGTGAGGTGCATGCAACTGAGACTCATCACTCACCTATTATAACAAAAGGGAAAATAAAACTCTTCATAGGTATATACATAATCACATCATCATATATGTACATACAGGTAGCACAATCATTAACCGTTCCATGACTCATACTAAAACAAACCACCAAGACGGTAATATGCCCATTAGTAGGGATTGGGCCAATTATAGTCATCACAAGAAACATAAACAGTATATACATAAAGACTAAGATCATCTTCCTGACAATGCTCGCGAAGGGAGGAAGATAGGGGTAGCGAGGTAGCCTGCGGGATGAACATGAGCTCCACGACGTCGACGGGTGGCTCCTCTACCTGTGTTGGACTCCCCCAGAGGCCTGCGTCACTGTGGCCTCTCCATCTCCTCCACCACCCACATCTTGGGTATGGTGGGCGAAACCGCCTAAAGAGTGCTGAGAAAGAGATTCCTCTGATGGATTCGACTTTGGCACAGGAGGCGGGGTGTGTAAACCGAGAATCACGGATGGCAGATGTGGCAGTGTGGCCATGATGAGGCTACTCTGACGTGGACAAGCACGCTCAAAAACAAAATCATCAACGAAAAGGGTAGTGGTGGAGAACCAAAACTGGTAATTGGGTGTGCAAAGGACGTAAGAAACGAACAGCGGACAGCACGTCGACCCACAAAATGATAAGACTGGTTGGTAGGATCGAAATGCATCTCCCAGGTGGGAGCCTCAAGGTAAATCACGAATGTGGTCATCGCCCTCTGAAGACGAAATGGAAAGAAAGAGAAAAAATAAGAAATCTGAACAATCACGGGAGGACTCTTGCCTCCAGTCATGTGTCATCATTTTGGTCTTCAGGAACCTTGGGTTTCATTATGAAAATATTGGACATACTAAGGTTCATTTATTAAGTTTTAAAGTCGTTAGCCGAGATCCATGTTTTTTAGCGTGATTCTTAATGCTATGAGTGCATCACACCTCATCATGAATGCATGTCAATGTCATATGAAACATATTGCAAGAATCACAATAATTCAATATGGCATAAAGAACACAAGCTATCACAACTTGATCTTTCCTCTTTAATAATCTTAGGTGACTTAAATTTCTTGTTCTCTTCTAAGGGCCACCCTACTACTCTTTCTCTTGAGAGTTCTAGGTTATGAGCTCATACCTAACTAGTCGTCATTAGTCTATGCTTATCGTCTCGATAGGCTAATTCCCGACTCCCAGAGTGCGGGTAGGGGACATGGGATCACCTTTCATTAATTCTTGGAGTATAAAGGAGTCCCGTATTTGATCACCTCTCATAACCATTAATTTCTAGAGTCTAGAAGATAATTTCCATGTGTCTTATATCACTTGTTAATCTTAGCATATTATTAAGAAATGCAATATATGAACATATAATCATAGCCATCATCATAATTTATGAATAAACATTTTATGTACAAAATAAAGAATTAAGAAAAAGTCGAATAATAATAATAATAATAATAATAATAATAATAAAAAAAGGAGAATAAAATTTTAGGAAAAGTTAATTTTGGCTTGATAGCTAATAGATACGTCACGTATCTATGTATGAGAAACTCAAAACCACGTCGTTCTTTATAAAATAATTCTATGAGTTGACAATTTTTTTTAATTTATGAAGAACAGGATTTGTAACAAAGCGTATAAACCCCAAGTTAGCACTAATTAAGCTGACATAATTAATTTAAAGATAAAACTATTAATTAAATCAAGGATACGAATAAAATGATTAAAAATTAAAAGCAAATCAAGGCCCTAAATACTATCCTCTTTTTCCTTATATATATATATATTTGAAGGTCTTTAGCTCAAAATTCACTAAAATATAAGATATGTAAATAGATCATTCCCTAAATCAAACTATTTACTCTCACTTAAATAAATTAGAATGATTGCTAAAATTTTAAAAAGATCACACAATAGCCCAAAACTCCAATTGCAATATAGTACACTCCTGGCCAACATAAAACTAAATAGCCAGAATAAAGCCCAAACAAAATTAATAGAGGTCCAAAAGAGCATTTCTGAAAACTATACAAAAAATGTTACAAAGCAATTCGAACAAAATAAAATTCTAGCTTAAAAGACATGATATTCTTGGCACAAATAAAAAGAATAAAACTATGGCCAAATGAACCTAGACAACATAGAGAATATTATTTGGTTTAAAAACTAAGCAGGAATGTTATAGAGACTTCCTTTTCATTGATATTATTATTATTATTATTATTACCATTATTTTATTTCAATGACTCAACCAAAATAAAGAAACTACTTAACAATCAATTAAATTCTAGCCTAAAGTCCTGAAAAGATAGGGCCCAAAAGTTTAAAATACGAGACCTATTTCCTGGGTCTAGCCTGTCTAAACAGCAAGGCTTTAATTACAAGAGACTGGAAAAAAAAAAGGACATTCAGACCAACACCCAAATAAATAAAAAGAAATTAATCTATCCTAATTTACACAAGTACACACATGATTTCTTTCTCTCACACGCTCACTCACTGAGCACTCAGTGCCTTACACGCACACACACACAAATTAATTAAAGAAACTTAGGATCTCTCTCTCTCACATGCGCACCCACACACTCACAAAACAAAACTCTCTCTCACAAGTTCACAAACACACGCGGCATTCTCTTCTCAGAGATTCCTTCCTCCAGGAGGAAAAAGTTTCTTCCTCATAAATCATCTGCATCTTTTATCATGTGGGCCCCAACACTTCTCACACTTACCAAGACTCTGTTAACTGGGATCCATGTGGAGGAAGAATCACTCTTCCTCCGGGAGGAGCTAAGAATTTTCTTCCTCACACACACACACACTTGCAATTTTTCAAAAAGCGGGAAAATGGGACACAGAGAGAGCGGATGTGAGAGAGTGAGAGATGGAGACAGAGAGAAGGAGAGGACGCGGAGAGGGGGATCGCGGCGGTGGCGAAACGGCGAGCCGATCCACCATCATCATCGCACGGTGGCGCCGTGAAGGCGCGGAGACACAGCCTATGGGGGGCCGCTTAGGCTCCGCGAAGACGCGATTGAAGGCGGCGGTGGAATGGCAGGGCGTTTCAGATCTAGGGGATTCGCGGTGGTGCGGTGGTGTTTAGTGAGGTCACGGCTAGGAAGGAGAGGTGACCGAGGCAGGTGGGGAAGAGGCCGTGGATGGGGGGATGCGCGGCGGTCGCGGGTGAAAGGGATTGAGGCCGTGGTTGCATGCGGTGGTGAAGGTGCTACAGTGGTGGCTTGCATGGCGGCCAGTTCACGGAGAGGAAGGAGGGGATTTGCCGGCGATGGGGGCTGTCTTCCATGCGGCGGCTCGAAGGCCGCTCCGCCACGGCTAGTAGTGAGGTTTCTTTCCCTTCCCTTTTCTTTCCCTCTTTTTATGTGATGGTTGGCTTATAGTTGATATAAATTTCGGGTTATGACTTTCAGCAGGTAGTGTTGGCCGATTCACGGCGGAAGGGAGGGAGGTGGTGGGTCCAGCGGCTAGAGGAAAAGGAAAGCTTCACAGTTGTTTGGTAGCTGAGAAGGGCAGCGTGACGGTGGAGCACGGGGAGACCCACGGCGGTATGATAGCCGTGTGGTAGACCGCCACCACCCTTCCTCCTATTCCTCTATTTCTTTGTTTTATTTGTATATGGATTGTCTGGACTAAATTTGCCTGAGAATAATTGTTTCTGGATTTTTATTTCTAGCTGTGATTTTCTTGATTATGGTTTAAGGATATTTTTAGGTCGAGATTTGTGTTGGCTGGGATGGATTGTTGATGGTTACTTTGTGTGTGTAATTGGTAATAAAAAAAATGAATGCGGAAAATGAAACAAGGATCGACAAAAATTTACTACCAGTGTTATTCTCCTTTTTCCTTGAGGGTGAGGGTAATGGCCGAAAGCTTAGTGAGAGGGTAGAGGTTTAGGATTTTGATTTTTCCTTCAGTGATAGATGATGAAGAGGGACGTGTGGTTAGTCTCTTCACTACGGGGCTCATACTCATGCTCCTCTGCACTTGTTTTTGGAAGTTTATAATTTATCTCATGCTTTGCAGGAGAGTCATATGCTTCATTCTCGTCCATCATCCTTGGTTTGGTGTCTTGGCAGAATGCCCATCCGTGCAGTGAATGGAGAATGCAGGGAATGAAAAGAAATGTCGCATGTAGGCACATCATACAAAATGGAGCAAAATATTTTCCTATAGAAAATCACTATTGTTTTTAAAATTCCAAGTTATAACATAGCCTTGATGCACTGATTTCCATAAATTGACATGAAACTGTTTTGTCTGTGCAAAAGAATATCTGACATCTATTGGAGATATTTCATTTGAAGAAATGATATTTCTTTTACTAAGGAGAATTGAAGAACAACTAGAGTGTACAAGGCTAAAAATAAAAGGCATCATTGAGAAACACTTGTCCAGAAGAGAGAAAGAGAGAGGCTTTAGTGGGAAAAATTGTGGCTTAAAGCCTTCAAAAAGGGCAATTTATATAAAACTTGCTAAAACCTCTTTGTTAAAAAAAATCACTACGATTTTCATTCTCATTTTAGCATTGCATAAAATAGCAAGGAAGGAATTGCTCGCAAAATACTAGGTTTGGGTAAATGAACAAGGTTTTCACAATTTAGCCTTTGCAAGCTTGTCAAACAGTTGATTGGAAATGTGTACCTGAAAAATCCAATAGGCGCTTGGTTTAAATCTACATGGAAAAGGGTGGCAGCCTTTAATTCCATCCGTTTGCAATAGGAATAATACATATTACTGAATTTTGCACTACAGAACAATTATGCATAGCATAACTCGTTATAACAAGTATGGCAGCAAGCAACAACATGGACTCCCTAGGTGTAGTAAAGCAAATAAATCGTATGACCACATAGTTTAGAAAAATAAAACAAAATAAAATCAAAATAGTAGCAGTATAGATTGCCAAAGTAAAATAAAGATGAAATCAAGTCAGAAACAGATTAATTGCAACCATAATGCACAAGTACAGCCTACAAATGCAAAACTAACACGGAAATTCCAGAACTTTCCAGGCGATGAGGGTCGTCACTTAATTCCACGTTAAACTTACCTCAGGGGTATTTTGTACAGTAGCACAAAAAAATTCGAGGTATTATAGATTCAATGGTTGGGAAAAGGGAGTTTGAGTCTAGGTGATCATGGGCATTATGATAATAAAAATAAACATATAAATTACTCTTAAATCCTTGTCATCAACCCCTCTTCCTCCTCCTCCTTTTTTTCTCTAACTCCAATTTTGTTGTTCTCCATGGCGATGCCCCACGTGCTTGGTTGCGCTAAGAGCAAATGTTCTTCCTAGGTTGATGAAGAGTGCGCTTTCTACTTGGTGGGTTTATATAACGGTAGTGGCCGTGAGGGCTTCGAGAGCTAGAGAAACAGGGAGTTTGTTGAGAGCCATTAATTTCCAAGAGACACTTGGGAGTAAGTAGGTAGACAGAATTGATGAGATTTTGGCATTTCGTGTTCAAGAAGCCATTGCTGCATAATATTTTATTTGCAATATCCCCATCCTATTCATGCTTCAATCTTTTGTCAGGGCATAGTGTGTAGCATCTTGTTACAAAGCAGTGAAGGGCAATGGGTTGGTGGTGGTGAGATTAATGGGGTTGAAGAGAGTCACAGTGTGGAGGGGGTTAAGGGAGGGGTAAAATAGATACAATACTAATAGGTAACTTTTATAATATTAAAAAAAATCTAACATGTCATTATTACAGTCATTAGATCTATATTTTAATGGACCAAATTTTGGGACCACCTAGATCCAAACTCTCTTTTATCCGCCATCTATGAGGTAGATTTGATTTGATTAGCTCTGTTATTTATCCACTTCCAAGATCGTACTTGGATCACTCCGCTGTTGGTCTATTTGGATAGAGCATATTCTCAGAATAAGCAACTTAGACCCTTCATTCTTTAGAATTATCCTGGATGACACATCTGGACTTTAACCAACTTTTGTTTTATTTTGTTATTTTGGGTAGATTGAGATTTTAACTTTGTGTGTGGTTTTTTATTCTGTTTCGGATTATGATGTTAGGAGTTTTTTAGAGATTTGGAAGAAATGAGGTTTGGGAGTTCTTTTATTCTGCTACTTTATTGGTCAATTCTTGTTCTTCTGATCTTGCTTCGGTTAGAAAGGATTTGTTTCTGCAACATGCATGGATCTTCTCTTGCCTTTGATTGGTGTTACACTGCATTTGGATGGCTAGCTAGTTTTCTTGCGGTTTCTATTTCTATATGTGCCTTCCTTTGCTTTGGTTTGTTACTCTCTTCTAGTGATCGTGTTGATTTAGGGTGCACCAATGTTTATTTTTGACATGGGGCCTACTCTGGTATAGTCGTTGATCAATAAAATTGGTATAATCGAGTTTAACAACATTTTATAAATGTGGTTAAATGTACTAAAAAATTGTGGCTAAACAACACCTTTACTATCACCGAACTTGGCCTAGTGTCACCCTATTTTGCGATCTTCCCAACTTCTACAAGTAGATGTAGAACTCTAAAAATCAAAAGAAACCATATTGACGGATAATGAATAATAGTGCATACTTCACCAGCAGCAACTATAATGATATGCAGAGTAAAGTCTCGTCCTTCATTGCCTGCATCAAATTGAAATCCTATGATCCTACCATTCACATAGTAATTGCCAGTTACTTGGTAAAGAATGTGTCATAATTGAATTAAATAGCATAAAAGGAAAAAGAAGATTGATAGAAAGTAGAAAGGCATCTAGAGAAAATGGGGAGTGGGATGATGATTTCTTGGTAGAGGGAGAAGAAGCAAGATGGCATCATAGAGGCCTTCTTGCTGGCCAAAGCTTGCTTGGGGGATCCATACTTCCTGGGCCTCCCTTGCTTCTTGGGAGATGAAGATGTTGCAGGACATGCCTTGAAACGACATCAGGACAGGGTGGTGTCATCGGCCCGGAGGAGGTTGATAGAATGACCGTTGTTGTCAGTGAAGGTGGCTGTTTGGGGTTTGAGGGAAGGAAAGTTTATTGGGTTACTTGCAGTTCGACAATTGCACCATTAATAGGACCATGGTGGTTCTGAAGCACAGGTACATCTAAAATGGAAAAGTACCCATACTGGTACGCGTGGGTACATAACCATCAGCCTTTAAAAAAAAATTGGGTAATTCTAGGTCATATGGGGCATACGTACCCAGTAGTGGATACACCATTTTTACCAAAACAGGCTAGATAGAGGCTTGCGGCCTGACATGGCCTATTAAAAAGTAAGCCAGACTCAATCCTATTTAGAAGCTTGTTTATTTTAATAGGCTAGGCTATTCTTCAACTTTTTAAAAAGCTATTATGGGAATCGAACCCATCCCCTTCCCGTGACAGGGCTGAGCTCAAAACCACTGAGCCACATTACTCTTTCATAACATCGGTTGAATTGTTATAATTTATTGTATGCAATTAAAAACCAAAAGAAACCCAACCATCTCAGGCACTCGTGATACTTCTTAAATAGGCTTGAGAGAGGTCTGAACTAGGGTGTAATGGCACTAAAAATGAAATAGAGTGACGAGCAAGGGATATAAATGTTGTTTCATGGGCTTTTGAACCTTTAAAACTTAAAAATCCACATGATAGACTTGTGGTCATTTTTTTTACCGATGTGATAATGTTGAGGGGATATATGTGTAATGCATCAACATTTATTATTAGGGGAGCCGGGCGTAAGTGTAACATGGAAATTTTTAGTTTTTTTTTTCAATATTTTGGAAATATTGTGCTATGAAGTGAAAAGACTTGATTCAAAAAGCTGATGGATGCTGAACTGTCGATTTGGATTTGATTTGGGTGTTTCCATCTTTTCCTTATCACATTTCAATTATGTTTATGTTTTTTATTTTATTTATTTATTTGTTTTTATGTCACTCATAAAAATTGCAATTGATAGGTGACTTTTTTTTTAGTTCAAATATTTTTGGTCAGAAGGGGTTTTTTGTTTTTTAGGAATAGACTTTCAATCGTTTATTAGGAATAGAAGGGTTCAAAATTTGACTGATGACTAGTGAACTGAAAAAGACAGAAAGAGTGACCCACAAATTTCCAATCCCAAACCCAATAAGCCAATTAGGCCTCGTAGTTACCTGGCCTACCTTGTCTTGCACTTTATGGGCTGCCCTAGCCTCTCGTGTCTCACCCAAAAAGCACACCTTTTTTGTTTTTCGATTGTGGCACGTTCCTTTTCTTTTTGCTTAATTCTATTTCTATATTTTTTTTTACCAAAAATAAATTTCTTTATATATTTTTTCGATCTTATCCTGAATAGCTTTATACTTTTGGCACGATATCAGAAAAACTTTTCGTATGTTTCTGTCAGCTTACATCCTAATTCATTAAATATTTAAAATTTTTATTTATACAAATTGTTGAGTTCTGTAAAAAAAAAAAAAAACAATGGTGACAACTTTCTAATTTATTGTTCTTACATGAAAAATCAGTAAGGCTGTAGGTGTCTTCAGTGCCTATGTGAACGGGAGTGATATATCCAAGACGTTCTGAAACTCAAGCTAATAAATAAATGAAACACAGAAGTAGTAAAAGTGCAATATATATTAAGATTATGTTATAAAGTGACATGACTTATGATAATCAAGAGATAATATTCCTTGAATAGGAAATATATTCTTAGAATTTAGTAGATATTGGATATATTCCAATTTAGAGGGAGATATAATCCAATATAAAAGATATAGGAGATATAGACAGGATAATAAAGATTTCCAGGTTATCTCATAGGCTATTTAGAAGATATCATCGACTGAAATCAGGAAGATCTCTAAGGGACCATTATGCCATGTAGGCAATCCCCCTGCCAGTTCTCCGATGTTGGACTGGTCTCGAGCCCGTACTTCTAATCTAGTACATAGCCCCCCGAGCTTAGTTGTAGGCCAAGTAGCTGCCGAGATGTCACCGAGATATGTGTACCAATCGAGGACTTCATGCTAAGCTTGAATAAGTCAACTTGTTATGCGTAGCTTGGTGTGCCTTTTAAGTTGCTGAATGACGATGTAGCTTGGTCAAAGGCGGCGAAGCTCAGGAAGGTGACATCGAGAAGGAGGTGGGGCCATAATTGCTTGCCACTTTCCTTACCGAGTTGTGGTGGTGTTTTTCCCTAACACATTTTTGTAATAGTGAATCAGCGTATGTATGTTGCACAGGGTGAAGGAAATTGCAAACTCCATTGCTAAGTTGTTAGATTTTTATTCATAATGATGAATATCAAGGCATATGCCTCAGCCCCTTTTTTTCATATCTATCACTATTGATTTATTTTATGGATTTAGAGATTGTGGTTGTGATCTTGGTAGAATAATGTGCTTGTATGAAGCAGAAACAATAAAACTTGAATCATGTGAAGACACAATTAAGGTTTTGAATTCAGGCATAATTATATCAAGTTAATATACATAATGTGATTATGTGTCTAGTATCCTTCTAAAGAGGAAAAAACATGGAGAGATATAACCTAAGAATTCGTTTTAACAATGAGAAAGATGATCTAGGGAGGATTTGTTCCCGTTGTTTGTGGCTTGGCTTGTGTTGGCGACCTTGGTGGGATAAGTTTGTTTAGTTACCTGGAAAGTCGGAAGGTTGTAGGTGTCTCCAGCGTTCGTGTGAGCGAGGGTGGGATACCTGTAAAACACTCTAATACTCAAATCAATGAATGAATAAGGTATAGATAGGTAAAAGTTTAGTATGTATTATGATTGTCGTTGAACCCTTTTATAGTGTAAGGTGACCCCATGATAAATCAGGAGATAATCTCCCTTGAATAGGGAATATATTCTTAGGATTTAGTGGATATTGGATATATTTCGTATTTAGAGGGAGATATAATCCAATATAGAAGATAAGACAAGATAATAAGAGACATGGAGAGATAATAGGAGATCTATAGGTTATCTCATAGGTAATTTAGGAGATATTCTACTAAACTAGAGGAGAATCTCTAGGGGATCATTATGCAATGTAAGTGATTGTGGAGCCTCTGTCTGAGTTCTTAAGGCTTGGCCGAGGTTTGGGCCCGTGTTTCTAGTTCAGGTAGATTTATCATTCTATTTTTTCATTTTTAATTGTTCTTTCTTGCTAATATGATCATATCACCGTGATAATCAAGAAAATGTTGTAGCATCACCATGATAATCTTAGAATGCTACCAGAATGTCAACACAAAAAGAAAAAATAATAATAATAATCCAATGCAGGGAAACAAAAAATTCTGTCACTTTCAAGATGGAAAAAGAAAACGTTTTCTTTTACACATTAATTACACAGTATGAAATAAATATAAGTGTTGGATCCACTGCGTTCCTACTAGACTAAAAGTTATAGTTATTAGTTAGGTACAACTTTTTTTAACTTATACCCATTATCAAGTATTATAATCCATTTGACTCCAACCCCATATATGGGCCTTGCCAAGACAATGATAGCCCTACAACCAATAATTGGGAATTAGATCCACCGATGAACTATGGCTCTCTCAATAAATTAGAAAGTCCTGGGTATTTCCTAATTTCACACATGATTGAGGATATGGAAACAAGATCCTTGTTCCATGTAGCCCTACCAATGATCTTCTTGATGAATCTAACAGTCTTGTGTAATAAAGTAACAATTAAGGGTACCTTTGAATTAAATTATGGAGTGAAATAATCTCTTTTTTCATATAAAAAAATCACTTTTTATATGTTTAAATAAATTTTTAAAAATAATTAGAATATAAAAAAAAATCAGTTTTCAACTTTTTTGGTAAAAGTTAAAAATAATAGATTAAAAAAAAAAAACAGTTTTAGCTTTTTCAATTATATATAAAATTTAAGTTTTATAATCATTTTTTTCAAAATTTGAAATAAATGCACCCTAAGTGCCTATTTGTTTTACCAATGTGGAGCTCAATTAGTGAAATGAGGATGAGATTGCATAGTAATTAGATGTGTTTGGCAAGTGTTTTTTTTTTTAAATTTTACTAAGAGTACTTTTCACGTAATTGAAAGTACTTTTAGGAGAAGTATTCTTAAGATAATTTTCATTTTGGAAAAAATACTTTTAAGATAAAATCTTAATATTACTTTTGTATTAATAACTAAATGTAATTTTACTCTTTTCCTAACCAAACAAAAAACATTCTCCTTAAATTTACTTTTGATATACCTAAACTAAATACAAATCAATTCTTTTAGAAATAATTTTTCTAAAATTAATTTTTTTCAACTTAATTATTTAAAAAGTAATTCTCCAAAAGTTAATGTAAACGGAGACAAAGTACTGCAGCCCATAAGGGGTGCGTTTATTTATGATTATTTTGGCTAGTGGTCACTTTTTTCATCTAAAAAAAATTATTTTTTTATATATTTGGATAACTTTTAAAAAGTAATCAAAATTTAAAAAAAATCAGTTTTCAGTTATATATAAAATTTAGTTTTCATAATTATTTTTTTCAAATCTGAATCAAATGCATACCAGATCTCTGTGCCACGCAAGAAGACGCTGAAAGAAATGATGACATTTTGTGCATAAGCTCTAATGCAGCCTTCCACAGTTATAGGCTGCTGGATGTTGGGTGCTCAGCGCTCAGCTGAGAAAAAACGCGCAATCAAGCCGTTATACGGAACACAGATAAGATGCGAGGATGTTGTCTTTTATATATACTTACAGGCTTTGGCTTTTACAAACTCGATTAAATCATTAAAATGCTCTTGAAGCATGTTAATCTTCCTGCAAGGATTAGAAAAAGCAAATTGTATATAATATGACTGCAAATGAGAGCAAAAGGATAAACGAAGTTATTCTCCAACATATCTTTACTCCTTGGTTATACGTTCCCATTCTTCCCTCTGAAATTCAAACAAGTTCACAACTGGGGTAGCTTCTTTCCCAAACCGGGAGATGACAGCTCAGATTTCTCAAGTTTTAGCATAAACCTATATTTGTAAATGTAAAATGCGAAACCAACTGCCTATTTTATTATGTATTTATTTATTTATTTTTTGTCTTTAAAGCATTTTTATATCTGGATATGAGTATACACAAACTCATGATGATACTGCAGGAAACACAGATATGGGTATACTGCAGGAAGCTAGCAACACAGATATGGGTATACACAAACTAGAAGGTTTTTTAAATCAAAGGCTGAAGCCAACGAAATGGCCAGTGATAAGGAGCAAGTGACGTTCAGAGTTGACCTGTAATGGGAGATAGAATCCAAAGTGACCTATGCAACGAGGATGAAGTTAAGCAGCTGTATTGAGTTAGTAGGCTGGTTTTGAGTATGACAAATAATTAATGTAACTGTGTTAGGTTTGTGGCTTTAAGTAAGAATAGATGAGCTTGATATGTATAACTATAATGATGGTTGGTGTACTATTTTGTGCTTCTGCACTCTATCCACACTATGTTTTAGTATGAGACTTAATTTTATATATATATTACATTTAATTTAGCGTTGAAAACCTTAAATTATAAGAGAGAAACTTCTGTTTAAAACTTTTGAAAAGTTTAAACTGACATGCTGTAAGTCTCCTGAAATGAGCAAATTGTGAGGAGTATTATTATTATTTATAACTGAGGGAAGAAAATCTTTTGTCACTAAATCATGTTCCATTTCTTGTCTCCTCAACATGTATGAAAAATCAACATGTATGAAAGATAAATATTATATAATTGATAACTTACATATTTTTAAATTTATTTTGAATTTTATCTTTTTATGTGATAATACCTAATTGCAAAAATAAGAAAGGGGACATGCTATGAGGAAAAAAAAAATCCATCCGCATTGAGGAATATTAATTTAGATTATATAAAAAGGACTTGTTCAAACGTGGTTGTTTACTTGTTTTCAATTTATCTCAGAGGGTAACTAGCATTGAGCAAAGGAGAAAGGGAAAACTTCTGTTAATATAATGCTCGAGAATTCGTGTTTTTCTTGTTGTAGAAGTGTGTGTTTGGTTTTGCAAAGCAAACGAGAAAAACACAAATTCCCGATCACTTTTAACAAGTCTTTCCCTTGCCTCCTTTTTTGCTCAACGCAAGATAATTAGCATTGAGATAAATCTAAAACAAGCATGCTCATATAGTTCTCATTTTTCAATGATTATCAAGAAATAATAAATTCTTTTCCAATAAAGAGTTTACGTTATGGGTAATGCCCACCCCACCATCAATATGGATTATGGAAACTGATTTCTTGTACCTCTTCGCCCCATGGCAAAGTCATTTGAGTGGCCTCCGATGCCACGACCCACTAGTGATGCCAGCATCCAAAAGCAAAGACAAAAGGCATCTAGGTGGGGTGCATGTTAGTCGCCACTGCAGTACTCAATGACAACGCCATTTCAGAACATTAATTTTTTTCTCCTCAGACTCATATTTTGTCTCCATTAAGTCAACCGTTGACCTAAGTCGTTAGTTGTTATGCTCTTCATTCTTTAACTCTTTATCCCCTTTAATTTAATATAAATATGATAAGTTTCTTCCATACTCATATAAAATTCAAGAGTATTGATATATTTATAATCAATAAGAATGAGTCACATGTCTCATTAACTTAAATTTTTAAAGTTTATCAAAATAAGAATAAAATCACAACCATTAATTATATAAGGATACTAATGCCTATGCCCAAAGCAAAAACCTACCAATATTCGTCATATATAGATATAAAATATTGGATGCGAAAGCACGTTTTCAATCTTCAGTAGTTAGAAGTAAAATTGTTTTCCTCCCAAATATCAATGGACCAATTCAACCTATTCCTATATTTATAAGCAGCCTGAGCACAAGATTCTTATCTTTTGTTATATCATAATTTGATGTATAAATATTCCATTCCTCAACCTTTTGACCAAAACCATTTTTTCAAATTATAAATCTGAGCAGCGAGCCAACCACTCCTGTACACCGCTTTAATTCTGGACTCCTGTGTCCTTTCTCTTCTTTCATTTTTTTTTTTTCCTTTGTTCAATTTCATATATAATTCATGGCATCCACATCAACACCAAAGTCATCTTCCCAGTTAATTGTCACAGTTGAACGTAATCCTTCAAAATCACGATTATCAGAGTTGGGTATCAATTCCTGGCCCAAGTAAGTGACAAATATATCTTATAATCTGTTAGATTATTAATATTGTAGTCTTTTTTCCCCTCTTTTCCATTTTAATGCATAAGCCTAGTTTTTACTTTTGTTCTTGACAGAATTTCTTCTTAAGTTTTAACTATGTATTAATTGACAAATACAAAGTCAGTTGGAGTGGCTAGATGTGTATTCTATTTAACTAGTGATTTTGGATTTGAGCTCCCGGTGAGAGGACACCTATACCAAACCAAAAACCAAAAACTATGCATTAATTGATTAATGTGATGATTTTTTTTTTTCTTTCTTCAGATGGGGTTGTCCTCCAGGGAAGTACATGCTCAAATTCGAGGCACAAGAGACGTGTTACTTGCTGAAAGGGAGAGTGAAGGTTTATCCCAAAGGGTCATCATCTGAGCCTGTGGAGTTTGGTGCCGGCGACCTTGTCACCATACCAAAGGGACTCAGTTGCACATGGGATGTATCTGTTGCAGTGGACAAGCATTACAAATTTGAGTCTTCCTCCACTCCTAGACCCTCCTCCTACTGATGATTGAGATCAATAATATCAGAGTTTAATATCTGGATTCTTGATTGTTTATGGTGATTAATATTCATCATGAAGATAAGTTAATAGAACTTAATTGCTTACTACTAGTTTTGGAGGGATAGGTTTTCAAAAGCGTACAAAAGGTTTTATATTTTCTTGTTTTTAATTCAAATCAAAGTTCTCTTGCCTTGGTATTTAATTAGAAATATGTGTAGAAGGAGAAAAGGAATGAGCATATATGCATCTTGATCTTCTGAACTTGAGGATGCCCACCATTCCTTTTTAGTTTATATATCATCATGCAATAAGAAGCTTGACCTGCCTTCTCTCTATCAGAAATTTCATGGATAAGAGAGAATTAAGTTCCGAGGTCGGCTGAAGCATCAAATATGAATTTTAGTTGTATTAAACATAGAATTTTATTATTTGTTTTATATTTAGGATCTGATGTTATTTTCTGTACTTTTGGGATTTGATGTTATCTTTAACTTATTATTGGTATTTTTCTATTTTAATTTTGAGATATGATAAATATCATATCTTCATCGTTGATCGGCCAGGTATATTTAATGTTTCATCCTATGAGTATACATTATTGATTATTGGATATTATGGGTCTAAACTTGGAATGTTAATTTTTATATTTAAACTTACTACAATAATTAGAATATAACGGTCAAGTTTATTTGGCCAGATGCTTTAGGCAAAAGCTAAATCAATCAAATAAAGCCAACCGCAATCAAGATTTGGCAACCCTTTATAGCTGCTGCATCACAGGGTGCATTTGTTATTATCAGAGAATAATTTTTTGTTTTTATTTTTCATTTTCAGATAGTTTTTTGTTATTCAGAATTTGTGAAAAAATTAGTTGAGACTAAAAAAATCTAATTTTCAATTTTTTTTATAAAATCATAAAACTAGAAAATTGAAAACTATTTTTTGAATCTTAACGCCCCATTTTTTAATTGACCTCTATACTGTTCAAAGTGTGTAGTGGTTTGATGAGTTTATTTTTGTCCCGAGTGGTGCTCTTTGTGCTATTGCATCAAGAAATTTGTGTTTGGCCTGCAACTTTTCTCAAGTTTCGAGTTTTTTATTTTTTATATACATGTTTGTGTAGTACATTAGGGACATAAATAACACCAAAAAAAAAGAACTAAATGGAAACCTTGATAAAATATGAGACCTGTTTGATTACCCTTAAATTATATAGATTGTTAGATCGAGCACTTACCGTTAAATAAAAACCATAACTATTAGTCATGACACAACTCAACACCAACAATCCCCGTTCATATAGTCTGTACCTTTTCAAGAATTTAACCTCTAACCTGATCTAACTCTGACCTACCTGGCTTGCCAAGATAATGTTGGCCTACAACCATCTCTTCCCAACACATGTTAGCACAATCTTTACCTTTCCAAGAATTGAAATCATGATCTTAGTTCTGATACCACTTGTAAAAGCACTTACCACCATTTTAAAAGTTACAGCTATTAATTAGTAATTAAGGCCACAACTTATTTTACTTAAATTCATTATCAAGCATCAATAGGTCCATCTAATTCTGACCTCATCCAGCTAGCTCTTATCAAGGCAAGATGCTGACCTATCAAAAACATATAAATTATTTTAAACTAGATAAATACTAACAATAACTTAAAAATAATATTTAAATCTTAAAAATAAAGGAAAATAATGTTGAATCTAAAACATAAAAACTATAATAAAATCTCAAATTAAATGATGTAAAATTGATACGTGGTACTGCCTCGTTGTGTTTCGGATAGAAAAATAAGGTAAGATTCACTCACATGTGAATACTAATTGTAGTCTAGCAGCAATGTTTCTGGACTAAATGCTTTGGAACTCTATTACAATGCTTTTTATTTAGTTTGATCTTTATATATGCGAACCCACAACCATAACCTTAAAATTCTTAAGCTTTATCCCACCCTGAAAAGGGCGGAAAATATCAGGCTTTATCACGTGTGTAAATATATCTGTATGACTGACAGTGACAATGTGGCTTGTCATCTTTATTAACTTGGAATTTATGCTCAAAATTTACGAAACAATGTGCTGAGCAGAGTTGCACCGCTGATGCTAACTTTTGGTACTTTTGGACTGAATAATAGATACCCCAAATACATTATTTTACATATGCATGGTTAGCCCTCGGGGAGAGTGGGAATATCAATATGTGTCTTTGAGCTAATTTGTGTTTTGATAGCATAAAAAAGTGTCTTTAATTTCAACGATGGGATGCCTCTAGAATTTAAAAATGTGTTAATGTCTTATCCTTCTCTTTCTATGGTTTCTCGAATGCATGGCTGCTAGCGAAACAGAAATGACGGCACCAAGTTAGTGCTTCAAAATGAGGATTTGATGACTTCTGAATGGGAAAATTCAAGCAGCAGTGAACTCTTATAGCGAGGCTTTTTTACCCATATAAACCACAAAAAATCACTATCTACCAATATAAACTGAAGAAAGATTTGATACCAATGTGAACTATTTTTTATGGAGCGAATACATTAGAGATTATGCATATTCATGTTTATCTTGAATATGTATTCCCTAGCGCATTCATGTTCAATGTAATATACAAAGGCCGTTGCGTACTCATGTTCATATTGATCACGGGAAAAGCTATCTAGTGTATTCTCTCGTATGTTTTTCCACTTTCCTATATAACTAACTAAAGCTCACCCCAATTAACAAACTCACTATCATTAGTTCTGTTTTTGTGTGAGAAAATAGCTGCGTGTTTCATATTTATTCACTATGATAGAAAAATTGAAAATAAAACAAATGAAGTAGTGACATTCTATAGTCAGAAACCCTTGATGTGATTATTAGTCCATCTATAAGTTTTTTAAAGTTGCAAAGAAAAATACATAAAAGATAAGTCCTCACAAACATATTGGCCAAATGCTTTACCACCATAACCCTAAAGTAATTAATTTTTAATTAAAAATTTAATGGTGGTTTGATATTAAACTTTTAAATTTAAAAAAATAAAAAGCAAAATAAGAACTATTGGCGCCAACAAATCATCCACATAAAACTAACTAATTATTAAAGTTATACGAATCTAATTGATATTACCCTAATTGACATTAAACTAAACTAATTACTAGATAATTTGCTATATATTAAACTAAATGGATAATATTTTTTCAAGTTTTGAGCAGAACTAATTATATTATATATATGCATTTAGATCCTCTAAAGTGAAATCTCAATAAAGTGAGCAATTCATCATTAGATTAATAAAGTTAAAATGTCCTAACTTCTTATCCAAAGGTAACATCCCTCACCTTCCCTTGTATTACATTGTCCTAAACTAAAACTAAACTAATTAAACGAAGTTTGAATTAATAAAAGTAAACAAATAAAGAGAGAAAATATTTGGTGATCAAGTCTGGAGAAATATGAACATCATTTAAGTTGTAAAGGAAGTTTGTCGTGGTCAAACACAAGCGTATTCTCTTTGAAAGTGAAAAGGGGAAGGGAAACTAATATTGAGATGGAAAGTGACCCAATGAAAATGATGGAGGAGGGCTCTGGCGTATTCATGTTTATACTAATTTCCAAGTAAATACTTGCCTATATTCCAAATATATGGGCCCATAGTATTCATGCCCATTTGGAATATTGCCCTTAAGTTATTCGCGTGCATATTAAAATGGTTTAAATGTGAACCAAAAGTTTTTTTAGTTTATATTTGTAAATAATTTCTTTTCCACTTTATATGGGTAAAAATTCCTTAACACCAATGTTGTCCCTTTTGTATCTCACTTGTAGCCTCATTAATTGCATATTAATGCCACATAATTTATGTGTCATAAAAATTAAAAGTATCCTAAGAGTGTCCTTCTCTTTTTTAATTGAGGGACCAACTTTAGTTCTCATTATGACCCCATATGATTTTTTAAATTAAATGATAAATCATATATTTATAAAATAGTTTATTTTAATATCTCATATTATGCAATTTTACTTTCTATTTGGATAAAAATATAAAAATAATATTTTAAACACATTTTGTTCAACATAAATTTTAATAAATTAAACTACAAAGAAATATATCGTACATTTTAAAAAATTTAAAATATATTAAAAAATAAAACAAATATTTTCAAAACAAAAACAAGTCTTTGATATATTTTAAAATATTACATAATTAACAACAACAATGCATAATTAAAATATGACCAACGTCATTGCATAATTAAAATGTTATATAACTAGAAACTATACTTGATGAGCATTATGGAATTGCAGAATATGTATGTCCCACCAAATCTATTTGTAGTTGTTTATGCTTTTGTCTATCACAATGTTAGATATTGTTTTAGATATACCTCACATACAAGCCAAACTTTCTTTACCTAAGCTCTGGATGCGATATACCATTGTCAATATCATTGTAAGAATGGAGTTGAGAAAAATTTAGTATTTGTGTGTCTCTCTCATTCTCAATGATAATATTATGCAATATAATCCATGCCCTTATTATTTTTGCAAGCTTCATTTTCCCCCAGAATCATGCAAGGTCTCATATAATTGTAAACCTAGCTTGCAGCATTTTAATCTTACGCATTTTATATCCTTTCGTTGTCCTTCTTGATATTTTACAAAATAGAGAATAGATACCATTTGTTAAATAGTATCCCATGGTATAAGTATTACCATTCACAATATAATTTACCAGAGCTTACTATTCAAAACTTCAACAAACACCTGAAAAATGTAACATATTAATGTCGTTGTTCAAATTGACAACTCTGAACAATGCATGCCATATCCAAAGGTCTGATGAAGCCACAATTTTAAGTACTATAATTGAAACCCCATGGCAACCACTCATGTACATCGTCCCTTTCCATGCTTTAGGGAGCTTTTCATTGCAGTGATGCAATCAATGCTGCCTATCATGCCTAGTGAGCCATGATCTCCTGCATATGTAGCAAGCATTGTACATCGTTTGAATTCAGTTTTGTAAGTATTCGATCAATCTCGAATACCAATACTACATCTTTGAAGAACTTCTCTAAGCACTCAATCACGTTTCGCCTATCCATACATAATTACCAATGACATTGATCAGCTAATACATACTCTATATGCTAAGATACGCATAGCATCTGTGCATTTTTGTGATAGAGATAAGCCTTTCTTGCATGATGTATTGACCTACTCCTGGAAATATGGATCAACATTTGAGTGGGCTTCCATTATGCAAAGAAAGGCATGTCTTCCCATCCAAAACCTTTACCAAAATGTGTCAAGAGGGGTACACTAGATTAAGTGCAAAATAGTCACTAAAAAAGACCTTCATATTCTGCTTTATCTCTATCTAGGGTCCTACAATGAGATCTTGAGAAAGAGATTTGCTTGTACTTTTTCTAGAATTACTTGTTGTAGTTAGCGATCATCTAAATCAACAAGCATAAAATCATCAATCCATTCATCCAAAAGCGTGTTATTAGGTTGATCAATCAGAACAAAACATCATCAAACAAGTCATCAAACGGCATTTTTTCCCTTATTTGTTTTAATGAAATTTTAGTAGTGGTTGCCAATGAAAAAGTGTTTGAGAGGAGTTAGTGATTACAAATGAGATTTAAGGCTTTGAACAATAGAAGAAAGAAGCTATGAGCAGGTATATATGGATGAGTAGAGTTCCATATTTATAAGTTGTTTCCCACGACGTTAGTTTTGCAATGACTAATTTTGTAATAGCTACTTTTGAATCAGCTACTTTTGCATGGCTAGTTTTATAATATAGCTAGTTTTGCAACAACTATAGTTTTGTAACGGCTACTTTTGCAGCTACTTTTGCATAATAGACATATTAGATAACTAAAAATGCATAATTGAAACATTGCATACTTACGTTAATAATAAAAAAAACTGTTACATGCTTAAATCCATTACACTTAATCGACATTGTCATTTTCCTGATATGCTCCACCAATACAATTGACAGTTAAATTAAAAATACTTTGCCATAATTTTTTCTACAAGCTTAGCATGAAAAGATCACCACTTCTAAGTAGTATTAGAGGTGTCTACATAAAATATTTGCATATTTGTTTCCATTTCCTTCAGCTCTAGCTCCTTTGCCTTTATTATCTTCTCTTTTTCCTTTCTCCTCTAGCTCCTTTTCCTTCACCATCATCAACTTCTCCTTGAATGCCCTATCCTTTTCCTTGCCCACTACTCCATTTCCTTAACTTTTTAGAGATGGCCTCCTACCTATAACGATTTCAGTGTGTCAATGTCTTCATTGAAAGCTATAGGCACTTTTGATTTTCCCTTACTCTTTGATTTGGATGATTTGGTGCCTTAATTAAGGACGTACTGTAGACTCCGCACTAATGGTCACCCATTGGTGTTTCTAGATTTGACGAGGATGAGTACACTTCACAAGTTCTTATCATTGTCCAGAACCTCCACTTTGAGTTGATTGGGTTATTCATCTTGTTCTACTTTGAGTTGATTGAGTTTTTCATTTATTTTCATACCTTGTAAAATATAATTCATGAGTCAACTCTATGATATCATCACTATTTCAACCACTTCTTATTTTTAAGATGCTTGATTGTGGCAACCATCAAATTGTTGAGCCCCTATGTTGATCCTATGTCATTGCTTATTCATTGCACCAACCCCTCTTTTGATTAAGCCACAATCATTTTCCTCACAATATGCATGTATTTGGTTCCAAAACGCATAACCTTTTTGACTAGTACTAACCAAGGGATCCATTGGCACATTTAGCCATGCACTTATTAGGAGCTCATCCTCTTCCCATCGCCATTGACTATTGTCTTGTACACGCGTCAAATTGCTCATCAATAAGGTTGATAGCATCTACTCCATTGTAGTTAGAAAATTGTGAATGTCATGAATTTGGAGTTGTATTTATGGGTGTTTATCAAATAATCCATCAACACTGGTTGATTTTATCTTAAGCCGCCAAATTGGGCTTGAAATGGGAATGAAAATGCATATTGAAATGTTTGTGAATTTAGATTGTTTGAAAAAAAGGAACTTGAAAATTAAAATTTTGAAGGTTTGAGAAATTTTGGAAAGAAGCTTGACATTTGAAAATTAAGATTTGGATTTGGATTTTGAGGAGTTTGAAGATTGTGAATTTTGGATATTTAGATTTTGAGGGAGGTTGGAATTTTGTAAATAATTGAGAAAATTATTCAAATTAAATTGACTTTCATCCACTATTTGTGAGAGAATAAATTAAAAGAGTAGAATTGTGAAAAAAAAATATAAATTGTTGGAAAGGATTAAAAAAGACGTGAAAAAAGAAGTTCAAAAATTGATATTTATAGAGTTGAATGCAAAATAAAATAACATTTTTTAAATTTAACCGTTATGGTTAGAAAGTCCGCATTTTATCTCATTTTTTATGAGATCGCATGGTCACCACTTAGCATCCCTCTTTACTTTTCCTTGTCCCAACTCTTCACTCCATCATTGTCTGTGAATACTCCCTGACAAGGAATAGGAACTGGACGCATCAACGAGCTGCCTTAATGAGCTATACTACAGCTCATTTAGATGTGTTTTTCATAAAATAATTTTTTTAATTGATCTTTTTAGTTAAGATTTTTTAAAAAATAAAAGTTGATTTATGTTTAGATGTAACATCAATTAATATTTGGATGTAATATTAAAAGATTTTTATTTATTGTCAAATATATTTTGAGCTTGTTTGGATTTGTTTTTTTTATAAAAATATTTTTTTAATAAAAAAGATATTTTATGTTTTTCGGTATGTTTGGATAATTTTTTTTAAGTAAAAGCAAAATCATTAGAAAAAGCAAAAAATATCTTTTTTGAGAAGCTAGAATTTTGATCTTTTGAAAAGATATTTTTTATAACATAAAAAAGATGTTTGATAATAAATAAATATATTTTAACATTACATTCAAACATAAATTGATGTTACATCTAAACATAAATTAACTTTTACTTTTTCAAAAGATCTCAATTAAAAAGATTTTTTATAAAAAGCACATCCAAACAAGCCATTTTTTATGTCCATTTACATAATTTTTCAAGTAGTTAATGTGATAATTAATTATATTGATTGATATATTATTACATGATTAGATAATTGTATAAAATTTTTTACATTATTGGTGTATCAAAATTAAAGATATAACTAGAAACAAAATTATTGAAAAACTAAGTGTTCAATAACACGGCTAGAGCCAAAATATAAGTACTTTTTTTTTTTTACAAAGCGATAGTGTATTAAATTAATTTTTACAAAAAAAAAATGAACTAAATTGTTTTTAGTCAGAAAAACAAACTAAATTTGAGATTGAGGACCCAACAGAATTGCCTTTATTTTATTCAAAAACATTAAGGAGGGTCCGGTCCACCAACTCATTTAGAAAAACAGGCTTAGCCCAAAGAGCTGGGCCAGGTCACGAAATGCTTCACTTTATTAATGCAGAGTGAATAAGAACTAGCCAATGCAATGGGTCTTGAAATTTAGAAAAGCTGTGGAGAGAGCGTAAAGCGAGGCCGCTGAGTATTTTAGTGAGCGAGCGTGCGTTGGTTGATGGGAGAAGAGAAAGAAGCAGCAGTGATGGTGACACCGGGAGAAGTGCTGGGAAGAGTTTCGGAAGTGAAAGCAGGAAGAGGAGCATACGCCGCGCTCCACAACGACACCGTTTACGCCTCCCTAACTGGCTTCCGCCGCACTATGTCTCCCGCACCAGATTCTGCCGACCAGGTTGCTCACTCTCACACCGCTAGGGTTTTGAAACAAACCAATCACATAAAAATGCACTGAATTAACTGTTCTTCGCTCGGTTAATTTTCAAGTCTTTTTAACTTTTACTGACTCTTTGCTAATGCACAGAGACCTACTGTTGAAGTAACCGGTCACAAGGCCCATGGGCCTGTTCCGGAGCCTGGGTCTGTTGTCATTGCACGGGTATGTGTGGATGTCATGTTTCCCATTCTTTATGAGTTTAATTTCTATTTACTGATTTACTCATCCAATCAACTTTTTACTTTCATTCATATATTTTCGTTATTAATTAAAATTTGATGAACCGTGTACAAGAGTTTTATACAAATATTCAGCAATAGGTTATTGATACATTGGCAATTCAATATAACTATACAAGTGTCGGACTCTCACATCCATTATTACATCGGAGGTCTTTCATACTATAATATATCATTGGATGACTGAAAGTTCTTTACAATGTATCAAAATTCTCTGTTTTTTTTTTCTTTCTTTTTCTCTCTTTCTTTCTTTCACTTTCCTTAGTTCTAAGCTTTTATAACAGAGGGATGTCCACAAGTCATCTTTCCTAGTTTAATAAAACGGACAGATGCCGTGTTTATAGCTTTTAAATGAGACTTTTGGCATATGGCCATTTAATCCAATTATTTGTTCCTTAACACCATGTAACCATTCAGATCATTCCAATTATTATGAGATATTCAGTCCAAAAACTGTTCTATTTTAAGAGTTAATAGCGTGTCAATTCAAATTTGGATTAAAGTAACACCATCTTTATTTCATTCTTTCTTTTTTGTGATTCTTTGAGATTGTGTAAAAAGAATTAGTAAAAGAAATAAGAAATAGAATGAAAACAAAGTGACACTTCAGTGACAACAGATTAAGAGTGAAAGGAAATAACAAACAAATCAAGCACTCCATTACCTTTTTTCCTAATTCTCATCAAACTGTTTATCTTGAACCACATTGCTTTTGGGGCATGGTAGGTCACCAAAGTGATGGCTAGGACGGCTTCAGCTGATATAATGTGCGTTGGTCCAAAGTCTGTTCGAGAAAAATTTACTGGCATCATTAGGTATGCTTTATGCGGTACTTTTTTAATTTGTTTTGCAAAACATTAGTGCCACTTTTTAACAAGTTGCTGACATGTTTTGTGAAATTTGTTTTATTTTATGAAATGTTTGGTATGAAAGCAACATTTCAGATTAAACTTATGTCCCGGGTCTATCTGGAAGTCAAAAGTCACAATTTCAACTTTTTATCTTGTTTGGCTAAATAATTTATTACTGTTCAAAATATTATTTTTAGTATATTTTAAAAAATTAAAATATCTAACTTCTTAAAATGTACTTTTTAAAACAATAAAAACAGGTACTTCTCTTGCTACACATCCAAATACAGAATAATTAATTCTTAAGTTATTTTTCAAAAGTTCTTTTCACATAAGTGCTTAAATAAGCTATTCATCCAATCCAAACAGGTGCTTTAATTTTACAATTATATACTGTACATACACATCATTATTGTAGTTGAATGCAGATAGGCCGCCTTATCACTCAAACCCCCATTTGGTTACCTCTTGTACCATTGGCTTTTGGTTGGCTAGATGCAGAGGACAAAGTGGTGGAACCTGGGTTTAGGTGGCCGTCTCTGCTTGTCATCAAGTAAAGGTGCATATAATGCCTAACTGATTGCTCAATGCTCAACATGCTAATGCCTTTTGTTTTGATGGTGAAAAAAAGAAGAAACAATTGATGCCCTTTTGTCTCGGTTTGGGGTTGGGGAGTTCACCTGATCTTCGAACCACCAAATTTATGTAGCTCTCATTTGACATGAACTGGTTCAGAAAATACAAGCAAACTCGAGAAAATGCGTATTATTTTTGAAAGAGAATAGAATGGTTAGGGATATTCAAGGACCCCTCGCTCTCTTAGACTCTCAACTTCTAATTTCTCAAGCCTAAACCCCTGACTTCTACCCCTATAATGCTCTTCTATACTCGTTTTGCTGACTACCTAAAAGTTATTCTTAAATCTTAACTACTAAGGCCCACTAAGTATGGGCCCAGTTCCTAACAAATGCTTGCATGGATATGTTTTGGAGTTGGAGCTTTTGATGAACTTGCTAACATCTTTTATTCTTTTTCGTGCAAAATTTTGTTTCATCACATGACTATTATAAACTGGAATATTGGATTGCTATTCTTCCGGAGATGTCCTCTGTCTTCTAAGTGATCATTTGTAGCTTTGGAGGTACTTGCAATTACGTGGAATAAAGGGAAGAAATGAGTTGGTGGAATGGTAGTTGGAATATATCTTGTTTGCTTAGAGTTCTTTTACCTTCCAGCTGAACTTGTTTTTTATGTGAATGACAATATTTGTTTGATCTTCAGAGTTCTGATAATCATGCTTCATGAATAAAAGAATCGAGTATTCACAGTTCTTATTTTGACAGGCAGCAAGATGTTAGAGCAACTGAAATTGATAAAGTAGATATGCACCTATCTTTTCGTCCTGGAGACATTGTCCGAGCTGTTGTGGTATTATTACTGCTTGAAGAGTTTTAATTTGATCATCTCAAATTCCAAGTTCCTCTTAAATCAATTGTTTTTATCTGATTAGCTCCTTAACTCAGTCTGTTTTTGTCAGCTTTCACTTGGAGATTCACGGGCATACTTTCTTTCAACTGCAAAGAATGAACTTGGTGTTGTTTCTGCAGAAAGCATTGCTGGTGAGATTATGATCATCTTCTGGATTTACACTCGCATAAATTGTTCTATTTTGTTGCTAGCTCTGTCTAGTTTATGTTAGTGATTTATGTGACTGCTTGTTTGTATAGATTGATGTATGATGTATTAGTCGAGTCTAGCTGATAATTTGGCAACTTTCTTCTTTTGTTTCCATTTATTATCTGTATATTGCCTTTGGTTGTTTCTTCTGCTTGTTTCTCCTTGGGAAGGGGAACAATAATAACAGTGGAAGTGCATTCAAGGTCGAAGAAAGCTCCCTTAGGTCTGATACTTCAACTTCTACTTTTGCTGGGTGGATGGAATCTTTTATCTAGAAGGATAGGTCCAATGAAATTTGGATATTTCCCACGATATGTCCCAGACTTGAGTAACCTGCATCAATTTATTAATTAGTTGTAGCACAGTAACATTTTTCATTGAGGATGTGGGAATTGGTTAATGATGCATATAGGTTGACCTTATCAGGGCATTGGACTAATATGGTGATTTGAATTGGAAATCTTAATTAGTTAGAATGGAAGGATGCAACTAGAGATCATCTTGGAAATGTTTTAGATTCTATTTGAACTATAATATGGTGACCACCTTGATGGTTAGGCTTTCAGGCATTCTCACATCAATTGTTCCTTTAAGTCACATGTGCTTAAGGCTCTTTCGTCTTATTTATAGAGAGCACTGGAGTAAAATCTAATAATGATTATGATGCGGCACCCTGTGGATATAAAGATCTAGAAATCTGAACACACAAATTGATATGAACAAGCAATAGGATAAACATCCTCCCACTAATTCCCTAAGAAACCAGTTCTTAGAAACTTAGATAATCGAGATAAGAGATTGAAATTGAATAAAATACCACAAGAGCATTATCTTGTAATCGCCTGTTCAGCTTCTATGCAACAAGTAAAGGGAACCACTCAACTTCTCTTACACACAAATGTTTCTTGAAAAGAAACCAAGAAGTTTTAATTTATCTAGAAAGTCTGAAAAATGGCTGTCAAGTTTTAGAGGTATTTATAGCTCTTAATTAGGTTAGCCTTCCTAAACCTACTAAAAAAGGTCCAAGTTGTTACACTAACAATTGGACTTAATAAACATAAAAAAATAAAATAAGTCTTGGAACATTTTAGTACTGGAGGACAAGATGGGAATTGCAGCATGCCACGGGACCTATTACAAGGGTGACAACTAAAAAGATTAAAGACGGCTTTTGAAACTTGGCAAAATCATTTGTTGAAGAAACGATTCAAGAATTGCCAAAGACACCAATTAGCAATTATGGCTAGCCCAAAGTCTTATTATTGGCGAGTTTGTGTTGAGAATATATAAAAGTCATATCGGGCCAAATTTATGTTATTTAGTTTTTGTTAAATTTTAAAATGTTCCAATATTTATTTTATTTTTATGTTTATTAAGCCCAATTATTAGTGTAATAACTTGGGTGTTTTCTAGTAGGTTTAAGAAATAGTTTAACCTAATTAAGAGGTATAAATACCTCTAAACTTGACAACCAATTTTCAAACTTGAATTAAAATTTTCTTGGATTATTTTCAAGAAACTTTTGTGTTCAAGTGAGGTTAAGTTATTTCCTTTACTTGTTGTATCAAGAAGCTGAATACGCGATTACAAGGTAATTCTTGTGGTATTTTATTCAATTTCCATCTCTTCTTGACTGTCTACATTTCTAAGAACAAGTTTTTTAAGGGTTTAGTGGGGAGAGTGTTTATCTTATTGCTTGTTCATATCAATGTGTGTGTTGGGGTTTCTGTATCTTTATATCCATGGCATTCCGCATCAAATTGTAATGGAGTAAAACTTCAAATTGGTCCTCAAAAGAGTCATGGGATATCAATTTGGTCCTCAAAAGATTTGTGACAACACTTTAGTCCATCAAAGATTTATTTTCATTTCAATCTAGTGCAAATGATAGCCTTTGTGAAGAAATCACTATTTGGTGTTTGATGTGTGATGATGTACAATGTTACGTGATAACCATGATATGACACGTTATTTACTGAAATTGACCTCAAATTGGTCTCCAAAGAGATGCAGAATAACAATTTAGTTCTCAAAAATCTTTCAAGCCTAAATTGATATCCTGCAGTTCTTTTGAGAACTAATATATATGAGATTGATCTCAATAGATGACGTGACATGTCATCACATACCGTGACATATCAAACATCAATTGATGGTTTTTTATGGAGGATAACATTTGAATCAAATTGAAATGAAAATTAATCTTTTGAGGACCAAATTGATGTTTTGTAACTCTTTCGAGAACCAATTTAGGGTTTTACTCAATTGTATTGCTGATTACCAATGACTATGAGGGAGGGTTTTTTGTTGGGGCTATTGAAATGGATTGATTCGTTTAATTTAAGCATATGTGAGATGACACACCATTGAATGATGTTTTAGGCATCCCTTTGCCTTTTTCCCAGAATACACTTTATGAAATCCATGTGTGCCTTAACTTGTTATACTTTCTTCCTGTCTAGGTGCAACTATGGTTCCAGTAAGTTGGACAGAGATGCAGTGCCCATTAACAGGCCAAATTGAGCAAAGAAAGGTTGCGAAGGTTGCAAGCTGACAAGAATTACTAAGGTCCTGTAGAAATCTACTAACAAGGCTTTGTTGTCATAGTGATAAATTATGTGTAAGCAATTTTTATTAGCCATACAAGAACCCTAGCATGTATTCTACATAAATTGTTTTACATACGAAGGCAGGATTTGACTTCACTCGTGATGTGGGAAGCAGCCAGCTGGGTTTAGTTTTGTCTCAATTTAAGGCTAAACAGCTACCAGTGCTGTTTACTTGCATTGTAAGACACGGTTTGTTTTTCAATTTCAAATGGAACTAATTTTTGTATTCATTCAAGTATCAGAATTCAGAAGTAGTTCTCTAGTTCAATGTTTCTACGTTTCTTCTGGAGACTATTCTCTTACCTTCAGTTCCTGCTGCTGCCGCCTACTATTCTTCCTCCTCCTGAAATCTGTGGTTTCAGTACTCTAACGAAGGGCTTATGACAACATAGGATCGTCGTAAAGGACTGAGTGGGCTTAGCCCTAGCTAAATTCTTATTAAATTACTAGAAAGTTGCGCGCAAGTGAAAACGAAACATTAGCTCCTCTACTTTTTTTTTTAAAGCAAAATCATTGTTAACTGACATCGTATTTGATAATGGTGTGAGAGTAAAATATGACTGGACCAACTTAACAAATTCAGAGTTTGTAGGTATGAGAAAAGTGCATTAAATCATTCTTACAAAGTTAAAATCAATGAGCCAAATATCACCAAAACCAATTCCGAGCCATTCATTTTGGGTGAAGCGCATGCCATCCAATAAAGTCTGAAACACCACTTAATAGATATTTAGTCACATTTATAAAAAGTGGCTAAATATATTTAAAGTGAATAAATGATATTTTAACACTTAAAAATAGGATTTAATTGGAACACTTATTTTATTATCATTGTACATGATGCTCTCATTTTTTCTATCAATTCATCACATTCAATGATGATAGAGAATGTAATTAGACATTTATTTTTTGGTGTTGAAACAATAATGCTCTTAAAAGTGTGATGAATAACTTTAACCACACTTCATAAATGTGGCTAAATACTTTATGGGCCATATTTCAATTGGTGTACCATAGACGAAGTCTTCATTTTATTGACAAAAATATTATTTTAACATAAAAGTAGTACTGCCTATTGAAATAATCATTTTATCACTATTAAATAAATGATGATTCTCATTCATTCCATTAACTCATCACATCCATGGAAAAAGGAGTGCTTCAATATGACCCCCAATGAATTTGACATTGAATACTGTTAAGTGTTAAGCTAATGCTACTGCACATAAGTCCTGCATCCTCTTAATTGATTAATTTTTCTACTAATCTTAATTTAAAATTTTATTTACTTCGTATTAAATAATTCTTAAATACGATATAAATTATATTTCACTCTATTATAAATAAAAAATTAAATTAAGAATATCTTCGTTATAAAAATAAAATTTAAATAAATAAAATTTATAAATAAAATTTGTGTCATAAAACTTAATAATAAAATTTTGGGTATTGAAAAGTGTGCAATTTTGGTACAGACAGATACATTCCCGTAACAGATAAGGGAACATGCAGATTTAGATTTTTGTGTCGTAGCATCAGTGGCTGTGGCTGACACCGAGTGTTGCATTCTTCATTCAACCCAGCTGGCGAAGGAAAAAAACAATGGCTTCAGCTTCGCTTCATCTACTTCTGCCTCTCTCCAAATTCTCCCACCATGATCACACCCATCAAATCAGTTCCCTATCCCATTCCTCACTCAGATTCACCACTTCCACTTCTTCTACCAATGCCAGCTTCCTTCCAAATCCGAAACCTCTCTCCCTGCGTCTCTCTCTAGCAGAGTCCGATTCCCCCAAATCCATCGAACCTGACCCGAGAGCTCTTCTCCAAGACATTGCTGTAAGCCATTCGTTTTTCCGAATGCTTCAAATTTATCAATTGCTTTTTTTTTTCTATGAAAAAAAATGAAAAATTCCCTTTGATATTTTAATTTCTTAATTAATTGACGTGCGTTTGCGTTGCAGGACAGTTTTGATCTTCCTCCTGATTACTTCGCCCAGCTTCCCCGCGATCTTCGACTGGATGTAAGTGCCGTGCAGCTGTTAAGTCATTTGCTGGTTCTATATTCTACACTCTGCATTTTCGATTATTAATTAAGTAAAAGCGAATTAAAAAAAAAAATTGTTCCTTTGGATTCGTGTTTGTGATTTGCCAAGTTAAACGACGCCGCGTTCGACCTTTCAAACGGAGCTATCTTGGACGAGGTGGGTACTTATTAACTGTACTACTCTGTACTTGTTCTGCTAATGTTTGGTTTTTAGTTTTCATTTTCTTCTTTGTTCTACGTTTTCAAAATTTTGTAAAGAAAACAGTAAAAATAAAAAATGAAAACTGAAGATAGGATTTTATCATTTTTACTGTTTCTGGTATTTCTTTCATATAATTCTAAAAAAACTGAGAGGGGACTTAGTGTCATACTATCATGTTTTAGAGGGGTACCCAATGTCACATCTCACAAAATATAATTATACACGGTGTCATATCACCCAATCTTCAAAGGAGGTTAGTGTATACTTTTACAAATTATAGGGGTTGTGTCATATCAACTAATCTCATGAGAAGTAGGTGTAATTTATCCTATAAGTAATGATGACAAATAATTTGTGGATAGACACAAGTCTGCCAACTCAAATCTCAGCACACTCACATCAAAGTTGGTAGGACTCATGCACGAGTGATTGTAGGTTGAATAAAGCAATTGGGTCCCACTTTTTATTTTGTGTGTAAATATAAGTTGTTAAACTTGTATCTATCCAAGAATGTCTTAGTAATGACTCTATTGTAATACGACACTCGTGTTTGTTAGTTAGTACTATGAAACAATCCTTACAGACTCTGGTTTCGTGTAAAAACTTTTCTTCTTCTACAAATTACAAATTTACTATCAATATATTGATGGAGAGCTATGTTGAAGCACTTGAGGTTCACACATGTAAGATATTGTCAATCCGTTGTCCATTGATTGGTTTCCTCCTAAAATGTCTCCACAGTGTATGTGTGTCTGGCGTATTTCCCTATTCAAAGTAGAACGGATATTCTTTGATCCCACTTCTGCAAATTATGTATTTATTTAATGGGAATGAACATACTTTCTTAGTGTGGCCAAGAGTTGGGAGAGATACTGCTAAATGTCTCGCGGGCATGGGAGCTTGCTGATGCATCAACTTCCCACTCTTTAGTGGCCAAGCTTCCTTCTTTGGAGGCCAATTTGTCAGGCACTGCAAGATCAGGTAAGCCCAAAATGAGCAAGAGATCCGTGTGTTTTTTATGTAAGACACTCCTTCAAGTAATCCCTTCATCATGAAGTAATAGGGATGTGGCTTGAGGGTCTCTTTATTCTCTTTGTTGCTTAGCACTTGGCAAACGGTTGATATCTGCTGGAAGAAGGTTTCAATCAATGGGACAGTACGGCCAAGGTGAACCACAAAAGGTATTTACACTTCTCAATATGTGCTGGTGGTGGTTCGCTGGCTTCAATGATGTTAATGCAATTTTTTTTTGAAAAATGTTAGACAATTTTGGGGAATAACTGACTGATATCCAATCAGAATGATGCTATCTGCTCTTTTGCTGTGTTCAATTTTAATGGTTGCTGATCTTCTCTCTTGAAACATATTTTGTTGTAACAAATTTTGGATATTAAGCTAATATTAGGACCGAGAGAGAAAGCCTGGGAAGTGGGAACCACAAAGTTTTTCTCTGCAATTACTTCCTTGTCTGTATCTTCCAAGCTTAAAGTTTGATTACTAATGCCGTGTTTGGTTTTGATTATGGGAGGATAAAAGCCTTTCTTTTTTTTTTTTCGTTTTCAGAATGTTTCTCAGAAATATTTTGATTATAACCCTATTCCAAACACAAAATAAGCTGATCCAAATGGAGTCTCTGAATGTCAACGAAAATTCTTACATGGATTATGGAAGTGTATCAACTTTAGATGAGGATTAGCAGTTACTACCCAACCAGTTTGGCCAATTCTATGGTAACTGAGAGTGATGTCAACCTGAAGTTTCTGTTATCTATTTCACGCATTAACTTTGTATAGAAACATTTTCAGGTAACATACTTCTATTGTGAATAATTGCTGACACAGTGCAAGTCAATTTTCAGAGTATTCATGACCATGCTCAAATCATTTTTCTCGTTGTTTTACTATTGCAGTTCTGGATAAAACAGACCTGAGTAGCAATCCAGTTAGGTCACTTTTCCGAATAAAATAAGTTAACTGAGAAGTTATGTAAATGTAAATACAGAGTCCACGTTACCATATTTGAAATAGTAGTTTTTCTGTAAGTAAACACTGATATATGACAATGATTAACTATCATAGATTGCAAAAGCAATGATTGCAGCTGGGATAGCCCTATCTGCTAGTTCAACATCTGCAGGAATAGATGAACGGCCGAAAGAGGAAACTAGGGTGCTGAAGGTCAGTTATTAATCTGTCTCTGTATATGGGAAGTTTCCTGTCTTAAGAAACTGTTACTATGAAACTGCAAAATTAGTAATACAGTTGCCAGCTGCAGTTTGGAGAATTGCAGGTTGAAATAACTCCAGAAAAAGCTAATATTGGGGCTGTAATTGGATTGGTTTTTGGGTAAGTTTTGAGTATTAAACTTGGTTTTCGTTATAAATAAGCTTGATACCGGGTGAACTTACTTCTTGTTTAATTGGCATCTAAACTTTGAACATAGGATCCTTTCATGGCAAATAGTTCAGGGAATTCAAAGCATTCCGGAGAGTTCTTTGGAGTATGCAAATGACAATGCTTTGCTGCTCGCTAAGGTTCTTTGAAATAACTTCACATTAGTTCCACTTGTTTTTGTTGACTTCTAATTTCGGATGCACAAATGTGCAATTGTTTGGCTGCAGTCTTTAAGGGGAGCCTTGCTTGCTCTCTTCTACTCCTCCACGTTCTTGTCTGCATTTACTGCGGTTGGACTTGTTCTACTTGGGATACAGCTCAGATCAAAGAATAATTGAGCTTGTCGTGCCTTCCTTCCCTCAATTTTGCGAGTAAGTGGTGTAATAGATGCCCAGTTTAAGTTGGAGTTATAGTGTATTCAATCATTGTAAAGATAGTAAAGTACCAAACCCAACAGTCATCTTATAGTTGGAAAACAATGCACATACTTGCTGTGTTTCTGTTTAATGTAAAATATATTATATGATCTAAGCAACCAGATTAAGTTGACAGCTCCTTTGGTTGAATTTCCTTCATCTTTCCTTCTAATTTTCTATTGTAGAAACTTTATGATATGTAGATATGTATACTTCATGAGTTCACTTGAAACTAGAAAAATAGTATGAAGGAAGCCGAATACTATTTCTGATGATTAACACTGTGCAAATGACTTATAATATATAAACATTTTCTAATCATCTCCTAATAACTTGTAATAATTTCCTGATATTAGTTTTCTAAATTATGCCTTATATTAATTTCCTAAATTATAGCACTAATTATATACAAAAATAAATAAAAAAATCTATACAATATTTCAGCACTTCCTCTCAAGCTGGTGAATGAATATCTATCATTCCTAGCTTGCATGTAAGTTTTTGAAAATGTTTCGTGGTAGTCCTTTAGTTAATGCGTCTGCGGCTGGAGTCTTGAGAGAACATGTTTTGTAAGTAATAATTCGCTGTCCAACTTTTCCTTGATGAAGTATCGGTCAATCTTAGTGTGCTTTGTCCTATGATGTATTATGGGGAATATTGATAGCTAATTTGTTGTCACAAAACATCTTCATAGGAGCTTCATACTTTGTCCTCAAGTGATCTAGAATTATTTTCATCCATAAAAGTTTACACACTCCATGTGCCATAGCTTGAAATTCTGCCTCCATATTTGATCTAGCAACTATATTTTGCTTCTTTCGTCTCCAAGTTACTAAATTTCCTTCCAAAACCGTGTAATTACCTGATGTTGGTCTTCTATCAACTAGAGAACTTGGATAGTTAGCATCAGTGTATATTTCCATAAATAAACTCTCACCTTTTTGAATAACAATCCCCTTCCAGCCCTTCCACGTGTGGCCTTCTGATATTGCAAGATGCTGCCTGCTGCTTGCATATTTCTTGCACTTGGTTCATGTATGAATTGACTAACCACACTAACAGGAGATGCCAAATTTGGCCTGGTATGTTCTAAATATATCAATTTTTCTACTAGCCTTTGAATACTGATTAGTGCTTTATCAACCTTAGGACTCTCTTCTTCACTTTCTATCTGATGGCTCTGCTCAATAAGAACATATATGTAGGTCCAAATTCAACTACTAACTTTTGTCTATCATGACCTTAGGTGTTGTTTTGGATATACCTCTCATATGAAATAAAACTTTTGTTACCCAGCTATGGATGCGATTTACCATTGTCAATATCATTGTAAGAAGGGAGTTGAGAAAAATTTAGTATTTGTGTCTCTCATTCTCAACAATAATGTTATGCAATATAATCCATGCTCTTATTATTTTCGCAAGCTTCCCCTAGAATCATGCAACGTCGCGTATAATTGCGAACCTAGCTTGTAGCACTCTGAATGTGCACTCCATGTCCTTTTGTTGTCCTTCGTGATATTCACTACAAGATTTTCATAGAATACAGATGAATTTTTAATATGTTACAGGCGAATTTTACACTTACAAACGGATTTATAGATGAAAATGAGTCGTTATTTTTCGCGTCTATAAGCAGGTACAAACAGATTTATATTTCCGTTGTAATTTATAGTCGGGTTTATAGATGGATTAATCTGTGCATCAATTATAGATGGAATTTTTTGTCTGTAGATGGATGAAAATGGTTCAAAGTTTGCCCGTTATAGATGGATTTTCCAGGTTGTAATGGATGAAAAATTTAAAAAAAAAAATTGGGAAAAGAGGATGGTGCAATACGCTGTGTGTACAAGCTCTGCAGGGATGGTATACCTCAATGCAATGAGCTTTGGTTTATCAACAAGTAAATAAGAAGACTTGTCTAGGTAGGCAACAAAGAAGGTGAGAACAATGTTAATGACAAAGAAAGCATTGATATGGAAAGAGGAACTACTGGCTTGTTAAGGAACTCAATTCAAATGGACAAGTCCATGCAATGTAGAAAACTAAAAACACTAGAAATGTCTCCCATAGTCTGCAACATTATTAATACACACACCATCAAAACATATATACATGTAAAGAAACATCATAATTAAAAACTGATTAAATAAAGAAAATAAAAAAATAAACCGATTAAAAGATAGAGCACAATACTAGGAATACAATGGCACAAATCATTTGCAAAATGAATATTCTAATCACTGGTGGCGGCCAAAATATCGCGATGTTAGAGAGAGAGGGGGAGATGAGAGAGAGTGGGAATGGAAAATGGGGAAGAAGAAAATGCATGCACGAGTTTTAATCTATGTTTCATGCATTACAGACGAGAAAATCCGTTTGTAATGTGATTAATGAAACTATTTCACTAATCAAGTTACAGATGGATTTTACCGACTATAAATCGCGCGTACAATATGCGCTTGAAATTTTAAATTATAGATAGATTTTCTTGTCTATAATTAATTTTTAAAAAAATCATTAAAAACCTATCTGTATATTCATCTATATCAAACATGCCATTTGGTTGGAGTTTGTGCTAATATGTATAGACCGAAAAATCCATTTGTAAATTATGCGTATAGTACATGCTTAAAATTTTAAATTACAGAATGATTTTTCTATCTATAATTATTTTTTAGAAAAAAATCATTAAAAATTCATTTGTATATTTGTCTGTATCGTACACTCTATTTGGCTAGAGTTTGTGCTAACATTTACAGACAAAAAAAAAATCTATCCGTTTCACTAATCAAGTTACAGGTGGATTTTTTCGTTTGAAAATCTCGTGTATGGTATGTGCTTAAAATTTCAAATTTTCCGTCTGTAACTATTGTCTATCATGAGCTGCTTCTCAAGCAAATCATCACGCGCCCATACACGTTGACAAGGTCAAACTGCCTTACTTTATTTTTTCCATGAGCGGATCACATACTTAAATGTAGTTGTCAGTACTACAAATTGCTCAGGCTCGACGCGGCTGCTCTTAAGATTCTTGTATAAAAAATTAGGTTCTTGCAGATTCGTCATGGCTTAGTTATTTGGATTCCTGTACTGTATTATAAGTCCACTCTTCTGTGACATTGAAAGGGGTTAAAAATAAAAGGGAAAAATGTACAACTCACAACATCAAAACGCATCAATATATACACACAATAAAAATATTATTTTAACACCTAAAAATAGATGTATAATTGGCATCCTTTCTATCATCATTAAATGTGATAGTAATTCCCATTATCTCCACATATTCATCACATTCAATGATAATAGAATTGATGTCTTAGCTAAACACTCACTTTTACATATTAGATTAACATTGTTCCATATACAACTGACCAATCATCGACATGGTCATGTTTCTAAGGCTAATAAGGACATTCTACCAACTACTTTATTAATCTCAATTACAGATTAAATTCACAATTTCCTACATAATTAATTGGTGAACAAGGGGACCATGAGCCAGATGACGAGGGATTGAGGAGAAACATTAGAAAAAAACTTATATGAAAAAAGGTGGTTTGCCTTTGAATACTTTCCAAATTGATATATGTCAGCCTCTTATATGACATTCGATTGCGCAGCTCTTAGATTTAGCTTAGATTAGCTGGATGAGCAGATCTTCTCTCTTGTGCTGGATATTTTAATTGTCCAATGTGACCGCAGCTTAACTGAGAGGACAATTTCTCAGTGGGTACTAACCGTGCAATAAATTTAATAATCACCAAAGGTTGCACTCCCTTTCGAATTAAGTCCTACACCAATTTTTGTCAACATCATGTGACGCACTCGAATGTGTATATATATATATACTAAGGAAAATTTAGTCATCAATTAAGAAACTAAATAGCGAACTCTCAAAATTTTATGAACTTATTTACCGTTTTAAGTAACAAATTAAAATAGTTAGTTTCATTATCATGATTTAAAGTCAACTCATAAGAGTATGACTAGACAAAAATGTCATTATGCAAATGATAATAGAGTTGTGTAATTGTCACATTCATGGCCTGCATCTATTCGCAGCGTCATAGCTGGTTATTTGAATACCTAAAACTGAATTATTGATGATACTTACAATGAATATGACAAAACAAAAATGTTATTATGCAGATGATAACGGAGTTGTGTGATCGTCATTTAATTGCCGGCGTCTAATCACCGCGTCATGACTAATTACTATTTAATTTGTGTGGTTAAATAATGTAAATATCTAGTCAGTTACTTGATGCATGACATCGGTATTTTTGGTTAATGCTACATTTGTATTTTGGAGTAACAGAAAGCAATTCCACTGAACTCATCAAAATAATAATTTTGAGGTTTTCTGTGTATAGTACTTTAAACTTAAACAATTGTTTATTAATTTGGGTGAGTTCAACTGGGATGATACTTAATTTTCTTTATAATTCAATTAGTTTCACATTTAATTTCATCAAATAAGGGTTTAGAGTTCGAGAATTCTCAATGAAAAAAGTTGACATGAAAAGAGTTATATCTTATAACGAGTGAATTCAGCTTAAACTAAATATATAAGTGCTAGTTTAATAAATTCTAAATATTGACTATTATTAAAAGAAATAAAAAGTAACCATCATATATGCTAGATCGGTCTGATGACGGTGTTTCAGTTTTTTAAGGTTTATCTACTTCCTCCCTCCCAACTCCCACCTACTCTACATTACACAGCAATTGGAATATAGAAATTTTAAGGATGGTTCGTTGTGTGTTTCTCAAATGAAAGAAGCATTTATTTTGATTAAAAAAAATACTTCTCAGATCTGTTTGGGTGTTTTGGTAAGCTTCTAAAGAAAAAGCATGATTAAAACCCCAGTTTATTGACCAGAGATTTTACAGACAGATTCGCAGACAGATTTGAGCTTTAAACGTGCTTGTAATAAAGTATAAAGTACCATATTACAACTTTAATAACTTGTTTAAGAAAAAATTTCTCGAGACAATCATCTCTTGTGTATGAAACTACTCAAGAAGCTATCCATATAGGCTTTAGGCGGAAACAATATAATGGGAGCAGCTGCTCCCCTAGCCACTGTGAAATTCTGCCATTATATTGTTTATACCAGTAGTCAGCAACTCATAGCATATAAATAAATATGCAGTGATTGTTGATGATAACTGGCTATTAATATTTTTGGTGTGTAAAAATCTTTAAATGCAGACTGATCATTAGTTACTTATAACCTAAACCACCAAAAATTAAAGTGACGTGAAAATCTTGGTGTGTAAAAATCAAGGCTATTATCTAATATAAGAATCAACGTTAACATATAAATACTGCAATGTGACAATGCAATGTTATATAATAAGTGGAGTAAATTACAAGAAAGTGACGAGGGCATGCAGACAGAAACATGTGTGACAGAGCAGCGAACGAATTCGAACCCCAAAATCAAGATTCATATATTCATTTAATATCAAGATTCCTTCTACTGCTCTAATAACCACGAATCAAATGATTGAAGCTCAAGAGATAATAAACTAAAGTGACACTGGTCCACACACTCCTCACTCCCTAAAATCTCTTATTATAAAAAGCCCTCCCTTGCCTTCAAATTTCTCCACCGCAATCTAATTTCCATTACTCACTCAAAATTAACATCACCACGCAAAAAATTAATGGCGACTTGCTCAGCCACCAACCTCGCCCCACTCCTCGGCGGTGCAGCTGCCGCAAACTCAACCGCCGCAGCCAACTACCTCTGCGCCCAGCTCGACGCCATCAACAACAAGCTCACCGATGCAACCTACGCCGTGAACAACACCTACCTTCTCTTCTCCGCGTACCTTGTCTTCGCCATGCAGCTAGGATTCGCCATGCTCTGCGCCGGCTCCGTGCGCGCCAAGAACACCATGAACATCATGCTCACCAACGTCCTCGACGCCGCCGCCGGTGGGCTCTCCTACTACCTCTTCGGATACGCCTTCGCCTTCGGCGCCCCCTCCAACGGCTTCATCGGACGCCACTTCTTCGGCCTCCGCGACTTCCCCTCATCCTCCGGGGACTACAGCTTCTTCCTCTACCAGTGGGCCTTCGCCATCGCAGCCGCCGGCATCACCAGCGGCTCCATCGCCGAGCGGACCCAGTTCGTCGCCTACCTCATCTACTCCTCCTTCCTCACCGGCTTCGTCTACCCTGTTGTCTCCCACTGGTTATGGTCGGCCACGGCTGGGCCAGCCCAACCAAAACCAGTGGAAACCTCCTCTTCAAGTCAGGTGCCATCGACTTTGCCGGCTCCGGCGTAGTCCACATGGTCGGTGGTATTGCCGGCCTGTGGGGAGCCTACATCGAAGGCCGCGGATTGGCCGTTTGAAGAAGGCGATCAGTGGCCCTACGAGGCCACAGCGCGTCACTAGTAGTACTCGGTTCGTTTCTGTTATGGTTCGGTTGGTACGGTTTCAACCCTGGTTCGTTTCTCACCATAGCGAAAAGCTACGGTGGAGGTAACACCTATTACGGACAATGGAGCGCCATAGGGAGGACAGCTGTCACCACGACATTGGCAGGCAGCACAGCGGCTCTAACTACCTTGTTCAGTAAACGGTTATTAGTTGGGCACTGGAACGTGATTGACGTGTGCAACGGTCTTCTTGGCGGTTTCGCTGCCATAACGTCCGGTTGTTCCGTTGTGGAGCCCTGGGCTGCGATCGTGTGCGGGTTCGTGGCGGCGTGGGTGCTGATCGGCCTCAACATGCTGGCGGCGAAGGTGGAGTACGACGACCCGTTGGAGGCGGCGCAGCTCCATGGAGGGTGCGGCGCGTGGGGGGTTCTGTTCACTGGGCTGTTCGCGAGGAAGAGGTACGTGGCGGAGGTGTACGGCGCAGGGAGGCCGTACGGGCTGTTCATGGGCGGGGGAGGGAGGTTGTTGGCGGCACAGGTGATCGAGATTGTGGTGGTGAGTGGGTGGGTGACGGCGACGATGGCGCCGTTGTTCTATGGGCTTCATAAGATGAAGCTGTTAAGGATCTCGAACGATGATGAGACTGCGGGGATGGACTTGACGAGGCATGGTGGGTTCGCTTATGCGTACCATGATGAGGACGATGGGTCTGTTAAGCCAACCAAGTTTATGATGGGGAAGATAGAGCCCGCTAGTTTGAGGCCCTCGACGGTGAACACACCAGAGCAGGGTTCACGAGTGTGAGTGCTTATCACTCAAGTATGTTTGTGAATTTGGAGAACGTGTAGGGTAAAAGACTCACGAACACGCCTTTAAGTTCTGCAGGATGCACTTGCACTTGGCCATGCTCAACAGTTAGATCCCCATTTACTATGTTATTTTAACATTTAAAAATTGGATATTAATCCAATCAAATCTTGTACAATTAAGATTTATATTTTTAAGTAGGAACCATAGAAAATTTAAGAATAATAGATTAGATATTGACACAATATCCACACGATATCCAATGATTGAAATAACATTTTCCATATTCCTACTACGAATACTTGATGAATGGTGAGAGGAAGGCATGCACGTAGAAGAAAAAAGTTGGTCAATATTTAGGAAATGTTTTTGCTACTCCTTTTTTGTTTTCCCTTGTTTTCTTTCACAATTCACACGATATTGTTGTACATTAATGTTTGGAAAAAGTGGAGGGCGCGCGTGTTAATTTGAAGGTGTGATTAATTCTGATGTTTTGTTAATTATAAAGAAATAGTGTAAAAATAAAGTAATGAAAACGGTGTGCATTAGTATGCTGACAAAGAGAAGATGTGTTAAACTGGATGTTTTCCCTATTATCTAGAAAGGAGTTAAATTAGTGTAAAAATCTTATAATGATAAAAGGGAAATAGAAACAAGGTGAGCATACGGCCACAATGTCAACTTGTTGACGCCCAGTTATTTAAACTTTCAAATTGTTAGAGAAAAAAAAAAAAAGAACACTAAGCTGTTAATTAATCGCGCGTGATAGGGGACACTCCAGTTGCCAACTTGTTCTTATTATAACATTCTTAAACATTTTGCTGAAGTAGAAATATCAGACTCACTTTCATTCTTCTAGTTTGAAAAATGTATACAAGAGCGCAAGCTCATATCTACGTCTTATGCTTCCTATAAGAGCATAAAATATCCTATAACTGGTTGCAATAAAATGCAAAGACCCAAACAAATCCAACAGATAACCAAGAAAAAAAATCAAAAGGTGATCCAATGAAAATCCTTTTTTTTTTTCATAAACACACACCATCATCCGGTGTTCATATACCACAAATCAGGCTTTACTTCGTATTGAATCCAGAAGCAGTGGCTGATTCTGTGGTAGTCCTAGATGAGTTAGGACTAAGTTAGTCATTGAAAATATTTTAATATAAAAACTAATAAATTTACCTTTTTGCCCATTTCCTCTTTGTCACTAGCGGCCTCCTCCGCCACGCTACAAAGAGATTCCCCTCGCACTGCGTCATCTCTGTTACCGGAAAGTTCGACCTCATCCACTCCAACCTCCACCGCCTCATCGACCTTGCTACCGAAATCAAGCCAGGCAATGTCATTGCCCTCACATTCCCCAACACCGACTCTCTCAACTCCCTGTTTGCCTCCTCAAAAAATCAGACGAAAAACAAAAGAAAACCCTCACCTTATTTTTTCTTATTTTTCTTCCTCTCCTTTTATATATATATATATATATATTTATTTATTTATTTATTTATTTTGGTTTCAGTTGTTGTAGTGTTTTTACACGCTATTCGAGTTCAAGCCACAACGACACCACTAAACCCATCGTATACATTTGAAGAGTTCGAGCTTTTTCCATCAGACTCAGAATCAAATCTTCTAGTTGGCGGTGTTGTGGCTTCTATATTGACTCATATTTTTTTTGGTACAAAAAAAAAGGATTGCATCCGATGATCTAAGAAAAGATTGCATATGATGATAAAAGCTTTTGCTTATTGGCTTCCAATTTGAGTGGTTGTGGCTTCCAAGCTCAACATGTCTTGTGCCGGTCACAATGATGGAGCTGTAGACTTGGCGGTGGTGATTTTTGGAGGAGAAGAAAGAAGAGGGTAAAATGGGTAACATGATTTTTAATAAACATAAAAATATAAATGTGAGTCAATGTAGAATTGTCTTCTTATAATAAAAAAAACTTAATCTCAGCCATTAGATAAGATTTGAATAGTTGAGATTTAGCGATCAAATTAGTCACTAACACAAAAGTGACCATCACAAAATTTGCCCCGAAGCAGTTAGTGAGAGACTATAAATCAACCGTTAAGCCAACACCTACTTACTATTCTAGAAATCATCTCCTCTGTGATCGGAGTTCTACATTCTAGTAGTGGGCTCTCCCGAAGTGGGGATGAAGTGTACTAGAGCTGATCCTAGTTTGTCTCTAACAAAATAGCCAAAAAGCCATGAACTTGCTTGTAATTTCCAATTATATGTATATAATGAGAAACTTTGGGTACATGTGGTTTCAGCTTTTATTTTCTATTTTAATTTTATATATTTTGGTTTCTAGGATTTTGAAAAGAAAATAACAAAAATATAAAATAAAAATTGAAACAAAATTTTATAATTTTTAATATTTCTTTCAAAATAAAAATAGTAACTAAACGGGTCCTTTATTTGTACATATCACAAACCATTTACCTAACATCCTTGCTTGTTCTTATCAAAGAGATGTATCATAATAAGCAAATTTGTAAAAGAAATTACAAGTCTAGTTCCACTTTTGAAATTGACAGTGTTTAAATTACGTTGGATGAATCATAAGATATAATATGGTGGTAGTTCACCTATCTCTTAATCATGTGATAGGGGTTTTGATCATTACTCATGGGAATGAAGCACATTTCATAGCCAACCGTTTACCTCTTAGAGAGACAACGAGGAGATTAGTCACTATTATCGGTATTGATACATTGATTTCAATTAAAAAAAATTACGGTGGATGCAAGGATAGATGCAACTTATAAAAGGCGGGGCACACGTCTTACAAAAATTTAATTTTTTTTTAATTATTATATGAATATATACTTTTATCTTTATTATTTTACTAAGTTTAACCCTAATTAACTCTAAATAAAACAAAATAATAAGATATACAATACATCTCACTTTTATTATTGTGCATTATCTTTGTCTCTATTATAAAAAATTTATGGATCCACCATTTGATTAGATAGTTATATATAATGGCTAACATTTTAGATGTAATCTCACCCATCCATTTGATCTAATGGCTAAAATTTTCTTTCTTATTTTTCATATAAAAATTCATTCTTATATGATATGTCTCTATATATAATGAGTTTTGCTATATATACTATAAATCTTCCCACATATCCTAGTAAAAAAAATAAATGCAATCAATATTTTGAAAACTTAGAAAGTGAGTAATATTACTTTATTTAGTAGAAAGATTTAAAATTATTCTATTCATAATCATGTGATGGGAAAGTGAAAAATAAGTCTTTTTTATTTTGTCACCTTGGTTTGCTGGGGGAACTTGTTATGGAGATAGACACTCATATGTCATTCAGGAATGGATCATCTTATGTCAGAATTCAACATAACAAGGTCATGTGATCTCTCACCATTGATTCCAAATATGGTACCCAAACAAGATATGTGACAAAAAATTTAAAGGTGAGATATTACATACCATCTTGGCATATGGAATTTTGATATGATAGGATTCATTTCATTACTAATCCAACCACGCCTTGCAATCGTCTCTTTTTTTACTTCTCTTTTGTTTTTGGCTTTTTTTGGGTTCAATTTTTCCATTTTTTGCTTTTGGAAATTCCTCCATTGATATTTTGGGTCAGCTTCCTCCAACCCAACCTAATTACGTAGCGACTGCGCCGCCTCACCTCACCTACTTTTTGGGTCTACATTGGACCGTCTCACTTTCACTGAAGCTTTTGCGATCAATATAGACTTGGCCCATTCAACCACAAGGTGAGGCCCTCCGCAATCTGTCTTCCAATTATAAACTACAAACCACCTAGTTTTTATAAACTCTCACTTTGACAAAAAAAAAAAAGTATAAACTCTCATTTCTACTTGCAAGTATATAAGAACAATGTGAAAATAAAAAGAAAATCAGGCATAAGATTTCTTACATCAAATTTATTCATTTTAATCTTGTCATTTTCAATTGTGTATATACTTGAGTTTATTATTGACCAATGAATACAGCACAAATTTTCACTTGCCTTCTATAGGTAACAAACAAAAAGGTGGAAGTGGCATAAACAAGAATGGAAATAGTACAATAATAATTGTATTATTACATACAAGTAAAGAATGCAATTAACGGGAAGTGATTGCTTCGCCGTGGACGAATTTGAAACTAAGCTATGTAAGTATCCATGGCAATTGATATGTACGTAACGTTAACTAAAAATCATGGGCACTGAGGATTGTACCCAGGCCCGCCATAGTAGAAGTAAGTGCCCCATTGGTTGCTGTAGAAGCTCTTGATGTCGTAACAATTTGTGTTTTCCGCTAAGGTTGAGATGCTCTGCACAGAAGTAAGGCTGTTATCCATGTCCACAATCTCAAGGTTACGGAAGTAACTTGCTTTTCCGAAGCCATCCTCGGCGAAGTTGCCGGAGCCCATCTGGGTGGTAGTGTGTTGGCCATTGGATCGTGAGTTCACCACCTCGCCGCCCCACTCCACCATGGTGGCGTGGTTGGCTAGGTGTGTGAATAGCTCTGCAGGCCAATATCCTACCAATGTATTGTCACCAAAACTCATCCACCAATTTCCAACTCTTGGATCCTAATTAATATTCATAGCAACAAATTAAAAAATATATATATGTGAAGAAAATTGGTATTTTATATCAAAACATTTTGAAATAGAATAAAATTTGAGTTGGGCCCTTTGTCTTGCGTGAATGGAATGCACATTAATAAATTTGTGTGGAAGAAATATTGACCTTCCAAATGAGGATGGAGATGTCATATTGGTTGCCAGCATAAGAAGAGACAGGAGAAATGGCTGCTCCAATGGCTATCCTACTATTCGTTTGAATGAAACCCGCACAAAGAAGGTTGTAGCATCCGGTTTGTTGATACGAGTCACTCTGCATCACCAAAAATTTCAATAGATTTTTATAGGGCACTAAACCTTTGATTGCAGCTGAATATTTTAACTAATTATAACTGAAATTTATATGCTTTCATCTTTCAAAGAGAAAAAGAAAAATGAAGAGTAAGGAGCATTTTGATTTGGGCCCAACACTAAGTAGTTACAAAATTCCCCTTTAAGCATAGTCCAATTGCGGCTTAAGCATAGTCCAATTGCGGAGCCGAAATCACGCCTAATCCTGTTAAGGCTATTTGTCAATCAATTAAACTCTTTTTTTAGGTGGTTTAATGTTTGATAGGATAAAAGTTGATAATATAAAATTTAATAAGAATAAATTTTAATAGTATGAAAACTGATAATATAAAATTTGATAAACTTTTAATATTATATAGTATTTAGTATAATATTGTATAAGATATTCTATTTTATATTATGTAATAGTATGATTTATTTACAAATAATTCTAATACTTTAAGTAAATATTGAATAAAATAATAATAAAATAGGAATTTTTATTAATTATTTAAATATAAATTTCATATATTATATTTATTTAAATATTTATTAATTAAAATATAATCTATATATTTATTATTTTAATAATTTATATAAATAACAAAAATGCTATTTTATATATTTAATCATAATTATTTTTATTTTTATTATATATAAATAAACTAATATCATATATTATTTGTATTGATTTATTATAAAAATAATTTTATTATTTTGTAATTTTATTTTATTATTATTTATTTAAGAATTATTTTATTTTACTAAATTATTTAAAAAAATGACCTTATACGTTCAAAGCTAATCAGACCTAATATAACTTTCTATACTGTATTAAGTTATACAATATTTTAACATATAAGGGGGTTATAACTTATAAATTTATACAATATGTTGATTGTACCAAACAATGAATAAGGACATAATATATAATATTAATTTATACTATCATGTCTAATATATTATACTAAACACATCCTTAGTTGCCAAAAGGTCCAATGTAGAAAATAGCCTAATTAAACCTGCGTGAAAATTCTTTTTTTTTTTCACAAAAAAGAACCTACATAAAGAGTAATTTATAAATAAATTATTTTATATTTGGAGCACAATAATAAAAATATTTATTTTAGTTCAGAATGCTTGTTCCTAAAAAACTATACAAGAGATTTTTAAAGAAACTAAATATTTTAACTTTTAAAAAACACTAAAATATGTCTTTGAAAAGTCATGACATGTATAACAATTTAACTCAAACAAGTACGAATGAATGATAATATTATATCCAAACGCAAGTTATTTTGTTTGTCAGGATTGAAGAGCAAAATTTGTGTCAAGAGAAGTAGAGGAATAAAACATATATAGGAAGAACGAAGAAGAAAGAAATGTTTACCGTCCAATAAGTGAATAATCTGGGTCTGCTGTCACCATAGAGCTCCGGACTGACCTGACTAGTAGAATAATCAAAGCTTTAGAACAACTTTGTAAAGTTAGTACTCCATATTTCTGTTTCTACACATTGAATGCAATGTAATTAATGTATAGTAAGTCACATCTAATCTATTTATTTCAAGAGTGTCAGGTTACTTCAAGGAACCAACCGACAAATGAAATGATGAGAATGGCACTTTCATTCCATATTAATAATTATTCTTAAAATTACATAATATTTATCTAATAATTATTTCCTAATATATTTATTTTTAATAAATTAAAATTACATAATTTTTTAAGAATAATTATTAATATAAAATAGAAGAAATGGTAAAAAGAGCTGCAATGTGAGTGAGGACTGAATCCACCATTAAGACATAAATTTTTGGACTTCTTTCGTAGTCCATAAAACAACGAAGAAAACAGTTTTACGGAAATGGTTTTATTAAAATAATTATTAAAGTTTTATTAATATTTTAAAAACATATATTAAGAAATATAAATATTTAATGTTTTAAAAATACAAAAGATACTTAATATTTTCAGAAAAATAATAATAAATATTATAATAATTAATTAACGTGTGCCGTTAAAGGCACATATTAAAAAAAAATAATTACTATTATTATTTGATGAAAAAGAGAAAAGGTTTTTGAATTGGAATTATGGAAGGAGTACCTGCCATCCAGCTTCGATGCTGTTGAGATCAGTGCCGTCGAACGATCCTGATAAGATCCAAACTTGAGACAGGCTGAATTCGTTAATCACTTGAATAGATGGATCCCACACGTTTATAACTGCCTTTGCTCCATATATCTCTTGTGAGGATCCCGTGTAAGCGATTGCATGCTAAATAAATACAACGATTTCAATAAATTAACATTGCAAAATTTCCTTTCATTTGAAAACTAACAACACTATCTTTTTCAGTCTTAGTTTTATTAGAAAGGGTTTAATTTGTATTCAGGCAGAGCGTAAAATTTTTTATATAGAAATTTAATCATGTATTGAAATTAACTAGTCATGATTATTGACTCTCTCATCAATAATTTAAAAACTTATTTAAATAAAATATTTTAATTGAATGATAATATAAATTAAAAGTGTTTTTATATTATCAGTGTATCAAAATCAAATTCTATGATAAAATAGATAAAACTTAGGGAAAATATTTATATAAATTCGAGTTTAGCAATGAACATTGCATGTGTATAATATCAATCAGTGATTATAGTACGTGAAGTATATAAATGAGTTATTGTTTTCTTATTAAATAAAGTAAAGACTAGTAAAATAATACATTAATAATTTCTCGAAAATTTACTACAAGATTAATAAAAAAATGTTACAGATTTTATATGTGACATTGATCTATATCAAAGAAATGTTACCTAAGTTTTCCCTCCATAGTATTGTACTACTTTCATCCACCTTTTAAGTGTCTTCTTTTTAAGTATTTTATAAGAAATCAGTAAAAATTTATTACATTACGAAATAAACGTTTCTATACACATTGGAGGGAGTATATGGAAGGGGGATGATGCACGCACCTCATGGCCATTGGCGCTGACTACATCTGGGGGTTGTTCGCTGCGGCGGGAGAGTGGAACCCGTCGCTGTTTCTTGCCAAAATCATACAATGACTTTGCTCTCAGCACATCATGCGCCCTGCTCCGCCTTACGGGAACCGTTCCCTTTGGGCACCGCGTCCCATTCAGGTGCCACATTTGCCATGCTTCCCCTCTTATTCTCGCTCCTCCTCTTCCTCCTCCCACTACCACCACCTCATCATCATCATCATCATTTCTCTTCACATTAATCCCTCTTGGCATCTCTGTTGGCGCTTTCTGTTTACATTAAATTGATCAAACAAATTAAAACCAACACTAATGATTGTCAAATCAAATTGATCCACCGCGAGTGAAAATTAAGTAATCAAACAAAATGAATTGACACAAAATTGTAGAAGATACCAACTTGATTCAAAAGGAAAAGAGACATCATGATTATAGGATAGTGAAGTTCATTAATTAAGTAGGTATAGTTGTACCTGGATCTTATGATTCTTTAAAGGGGGTGGCCTAAAGCTAGTTGTTTTCTTTTGTGAACACAATCTATGAGATCACCATCTGGACTCTGCAATACATGATCCAACAACCAAAAAATACTTATTATTGTATAATAAATAAAGAAATAAAACTCATCAAAAAATAAATAAAGAAAGAAAGAAAATTAAAATTCGACCAATCATTAAAATCTCAACCACTGATGATCTTATACACAACACATTCATAGTATATATATAGCAATAAAATTACCTCTATGGTGAGAACAGGAGGCTTGTTAATCTTGTCCAAGTGCTTGTTAATCCTTTCAAGCCTCAGGCTACTGACTTGCCTATATCTTGTGTAATTTAAGGTGCTGGATTCAGTCACAGCCCTTTGTAAAAGTACCGCGATGAAGAAAGCCAGAAGGAGATGAAGATTATGGTCAAAGGTAGTGGAATAGGAGCACCTTCCTTTTCTCCCAACAATGCCCATATCTCTCTTTCAGCAGTGCCAAGAACGAAAATTAATGGACAAAACAAAATAAAAAATTAAAAAATAAGCTAGAAATTAAACTATCACTAGCAAAGCAAATCGCACAATGGAAATTAATCCGAATACTTTTCATGGGCGTTTCTATTTACCAAGCCCAAATACTAACATGAACAAGAAGAGAAAGTTGGAGAACGACACATTGTAGGGAAAAGAAGGAAGCAAGCCTCTCTCTCTCTTGGTAATTAACATTAATGGTAAGAAAGGAGAGGTCGGTGAGGGCAGTAAAGCTGGTGCTCAGGGACCCTTTTGAACCTTCAGCATCAAGGCCATGATTGTCTGCATTTGATTCGTGTATTGATGGTGCATGATGAAGCTAGCTATAGACACATTGGTTTCTGGTGTGTTTGTTTGGGATTTTGCACAAACCTTGAAGCAAGGGAGAGAAAATTTATGAGGATATGAGAAGATCAGGTGACTTGGATGGCTTCTATTCCTACTAATGAGTTGAAATTTAATGAAAGCGGTATGAAATCCCAGACCTACCCAACTGAAGCAATATCTCCCTCCTTTTATTGCACTTCTTCAATGTGCATCTGCCACCATACGCTTTGTCATTAATATTTTCCCATTGAAACCGCACACCTTCTCTTTCTCTCTCTTTATATAGCTTGCTTTCCTTCACAGTCTCTCCATTCCTTTGCTTAAACCTTTCTTTAAGCTCTGACAAACTGAAATGGCACTCAATTGGTGGAGAGGTGTGCTTTTAATCGTTTTGGTATTTCCCCGTGTGCAGCTTCTACTTCTAAATTTCATCAGCAAATTGTAGGCATATAATCCTAATTATGTGTACAGATGATATATAATATATTACTCTCTTTTATGTATTCCTTCTATTTTAAAATAACTGTTGTGTTTTAATATTTTTATGTTTCATAATATTTATTTATTTACCATATTTATATAATATTAATTTTTCTTTTATTTATATCTTTAATGTAAATATATTAGTTAAATAATAAATATATTCATCAATATGAATAATAATGACCATATCAAAATAATACTCATAACTTTTTATATTTACCAAGATATTTTTTTATTATTTTCCTTAATATATGTGTTGTTTAGTTTTATACAGTTATTTTGAAATGAAAGGAGTATGAACACTTTTATACATTTGCCTTTATGTTAAGAATTTTGCTAATTAAAATCCTAATTAAAGAAAATAAAAGTTAAAAAGATAAATTTAACCAATTTTTAAAAATTTTTTATATATGAATGCATTAAAAATAATGAAAACTTTTCTTTCCTTCATTTCATAACTTATCTTTCCTTGTTTTCACTATCACATTGACTCTTGTATATAGATCAATAATTTTTATTTTTATTTATCATTGTCATTATCATTACTTTTAGAGTTTAATTTTGATGGATTGATATGATCAATTTCATTTTGCATAACTTTTTAATTAGTAGGGATGATATATAACTATGTTTGTTGATGTGACATTAATGATTAATGACTTGTATAATTTCTTTTTACATTAGTATTGTATTCAAATTAAATCCTTATTTTTATACTAACAAAAAAAACCCAATTAAAAAAGTAAAAATTTGGGCAATAATGGGTTCATTTGGTTAAATTTCTAAGAGAAGCCCTTCTTCAAAAGCAAAAGAGAAGTAAAAAATTTATATAAATTTGGATATAATTGTAGAAGTATTTTTTATTATTATAAGAAATTATTAAACTATTTGGATGAATACAATAAAAATACTTTCTTGGGTAAAATTACAATTAAGGATATGATTTGTAATTTAAATAGGATAAGCGGTGGGAGTTATTTAATGGAAGGTTATTTTTTATCTTTTCATAAAATTTATGAGAATAGAATTGTAATTCAATTAATTCCAATAAATAATCAGCAATATTCTCTCTCTTCTACTAATTTTGCTTACCAAAAGCATATGTCTCTACCTGCTTCTAAAAAGGAAAACTAGAGGCCTGTTTGATTTGAGTTTTCAATTTTTAGTTTTGATTTTCAAGATTTTGTGAAGAAAATATTGAAAACTAAAATAAAAACTGAAAACTGAAATTTGTAGTTTTCAGAATTTTTAGTATTTTTGGTATTTTCTTCACAAAATTTAAAAAACTAGAAAACTGAAAATAAAAACTGAAAACTGAAAATTAAACTAAACAGACCCTTATTACTTCTACTTAAAAAAGAATAAAAAAATAAAACTACCTATGGGTGTTTGTTTCAAGGTTTAATTTAAAATTATGTTCCAAGAATCTCATCCATGGAAATATAATATCCAAGAGTATTGGAAGTTTCAAAAAAATTATTTGTTTAGTATTAAATAATCCTGAGATTATTTGTTGATATTTCTAGGAATAAATATAGAACTTGTTTATTTTATAATACATATTCTTGTGAATATATATAATAATTTTTAAAGTACCCCTAACAAATTTGATATTATTATAATTAATAATTATCATTATTATTGAGGGATGTTTTAGTGGGAATCTTTTATTCCTACCTTTCAACATGGAAATGAAATCTCACTAAGATATGGGAAAATCTCTTTCATGGGAATAATTAATACCCATTAATAATTTTTCAAAACTTATATCGAACATATATAGAAACAAATCATTCCAAGTAATTATTCCCAGGAATAGATTAGTATACCTTGAAACAACAAACATCTCACTAGATATTATAAATGGAAAGAACGTGACAAGTTTAGCAATCACTAATGCAGAATCTTTTTATTTTCTTGTGTTTATATATATAGTAGTCAAAAATAGGAAGTAATTATTGCTACTCTCTTTTATGTATTGTCACTCACATTAAACTAATATATTACTTAGTTTCACTAAAATACTCTTCTTCATAAGTCATATTTAAATTAATATAAATATTCACACTTTAAAATAAACATATATAGTCACTCCCTTTTGTTGATACTTAGGATTTAAATATAATTCATGATCTTTCAAAATTAATTAAACAAAATTTCATTTCATAATTTTTTTAAGCAACAATAAATAAATAAATTGTTTATGATAATAGTGTAGAGGCTGAATTAAATATTTATTTCACATATTTTAGATTATAAGTTATATTTTTTTCATTTTTAATATTATTTAGAAAAATATGAGCTAAGGTTAAGTTCAATTCATCTTGACCCCTATTCCCTAATATCTTAGTTAAAAAAAATTATTTAGGAAAATATGAGAAAAATTGATAAATTTTCATTACTTTGTCATATTTTGAAAAATAGTTTTTAATAACCTTAACACATGAACTTATCATATTTTTAAGGATTTATTAAAAATGTTTGAAATCACTAGTTTATTTATATTTAAGCTTTATTTTTTATTAAATAAGTACATTTATAAATTCAAAATCAATAGCAATAATAAAAAAAATTAAAAACTTTTAAGAATTTAAATAAAATTAAGAGTTACAATGAGAGAAAATATACAAATAATTTGACTATGAAATTATAAAACTAACAAAATATAGAGGGATTACACTGAGAATAACAAAAATTATATATGTTTATAATCCCTATTTTCTTAATTTTATAATTAAAAGTATATAAAATAAATGTAATTTCATAATTTTTCAATTAAAAAATTATTATCCTGATCCTAAAAGATTAGTTTATTTTATTAAAAGTCCAATAACTTAAGTAGTATAATAAAGTTTCTTATCTACTCAATATGTATATAACTCATGACCTGAACTCTCACTTTTCCCTATTCTTTTCATTAAAAATTATAAAAACAATTATAAGTGTTGTCACTTTTCACTTCTCTCCCTTGCTTTTTCCTCCTCGTAATACTAACCATCCAGTAAAACGAATTAAGATCCACAATTCTATGTTGATTAACAGTTAACACTCTCCACCTTCACATTTCAAAATCCCATATTATTTTCCAGTGCTTTGTAATTTTGTATATCAACCTAAAGTAGTAAAATTTGTGTTCAATCATTAAATTAAAGTTTCTAATACATGCAGTCATAACTTTCCTTTATGAAGGGAACCGGAAATAATGAATTAAACTAATTAAGCATATATGATGGTTGAATGATATATATCAAATGAGTTTTTTTTTTTTCATATGATATATCAAATGAGTTTAGCTACAATAAAATGTCAACGATCACATGCACATCTTATCTTCACATTCGTCATTGGAATTCGATGTTTGCTGATGTTCAACATTGGGTGAGGCAATCTAGTCATTATGAGTATGAGGTAAGGTCGCTTTGAAGGCAAGGCGATCTCAAGAATAATGTTGTTGGGTGATGCAAGTTCATGATCGGAGATACTTTCTTTTAGGTTAAATGTATTTTACCCCATAAATTTTAAGTTATGTGTAATTTAAACCTTACCTTTTAAAACATGTATACGAGCTACAACAAACTTTCTAAACTGTGTAAAAAACCTACTTTTTAAACAATACATTACGACATAAACTTTTCAAATTATGCAAAACCCCAAAAAACTTTAAGTCATAGTGGGGTATTGGTTGCAAACAATAAAAAAATTAGGATGATTAATTGCATATAGTATTCACGAATAATGTGTCGAGTTGCACAAATTAGAAAACAGGGGTTAAGTGCACATAAATTACCTTAATTAGTTACCAAAATTATACTGAGGGTGTTTTCAGTTTCAAAGTTAAGGTATCGCGATACACATTTGAAAAGTGGGGGTGTAAATTGCACATGATCTAAAGTTTAGGGGATAAAATGTATTTATCCCTTTCTTTTATGTCAAAATTTTACATGATTTATTATGTGTGATCTCTTACCATTAGTTTTAAATGTGGGGCCCAAACACAACATATGAGTCATAAAAGAATTAAGGGTAAAAAACCACACATGATCTTATTAATTACTACCTCCATTTCATATTAATAGTCATTTTGGAAAACTTGTAATTTTGATATATTAAAAAGTTAATATATCTACTAAATTGTAATCAGATATATTAACTTTTCAATGCACTAAAATTACATAATTTTCTGAGGAGACTGTTAATATAAAATGAAAAAACTATTATGTGAAATTTTTAGATGAGAGATCCATTTATCATTTCCGTTGTGGTATGTTTACCAATGTGGTGAGAACTAAAACAGCTAGCAGCACCCAACTATACGTATTTAGGCCAAATTTTGGATGATATTACGTACTCAGATAACATTGCAGAAGTTCTTTCTTTATTCCTTTAGTTGAGCTGTGGTCTCTCAACAACACACCAACCACCACTCACCCACTCATAAACTTTGACGGCGAAGGAAAGTTAACCATGAAAACTTCAGCAGCTAGCCACCAACTTGTTCTCATGGCTTGCACGGGAAGCTCGTTATATATATATATATACAGTCGCATATTTTTTATTTGAAAATGAAAGTAGGGAAAACAATTGATTATTTGAACAAGATGATATGTTGTCAGATGGAGATATTCTGTCTCAACTAGTATGCTCTTTTTTATTCCTCAATTATTTATTAATATATGAGAGATAAGTATTGTATATTTGATAATTTATAAATTTTTAAATATATTTTTATTCTTATTTTTCATATGTCAATAAATAATTGAAAGATAAAATGGACATCATTTGAAGGCAGAAAATTTCTATCCAAATCCTTGCAAATAACTTGTGGAGAACAACATAGCAAAAGCATGTTGTTATGTATATGTTATGTATATTTTTGTTGTATAGTTATGATAGGCTATATAAGTTTTGATGAACTCACCCCTCTCTTTTCCTTCCATAGGATAGCTAGGGTTAGTTGCACCACATGATTCTCCCAGGACGTAGTGTTGTAGCTTCTTTTGGTGAGCTTCGCTTTGAAGTGAAGTTTACTAGTGGTTATGTCAGTTAGTAGTGCTCCAATAATTGTATAGGCAGGATCCTAGACATGCATTCTAATTATTTGTAGAATTTCAGTCATTTATTTAAATATGTTTGGCTTCGGCCTGGATTATGGTTATGACATAGTTCTTATTTTGGATTTACATTTGGGAAATATTTTTAGAATTATAGAATTTAGTTAAACTTGAGATATTTTGAATATATTTGATTTATTTATACATATTAGTCAGTTATGTTCCAGAGGTTTAGATGACAAATCCCTTATGGTCACGTTCTTTAGGTGGATTGTGATAGTATAACACGTTATTTTTATACACACTTAGAATAAAAATGATGGATTCTATAATTGAGTGAGTGTAGGTTAAATAAGGTTAATGAGATTCACTTTTTATTAAAGGTATGAGTGCTTTAAATTTTTACTCCCCAAAAATTTCTCTATTTCGTGATAAGATTTGTATGTTGTACAATAAAAATATGACAACAATACTATACCATAGTATTAGGGTGTAAGTGGATCAACTCAATTCAATGAATCCAACCCAAACTGAACTAATTAAATCAATTCGGGTTACTTCTTCATCGGGTCACATTTGGTAAAAGCCAACTAAACCTGATAAAAATCGGTTCAAGAATCAGATTTCATACATTTTTATTGGATGATCCAACCCTGTCATATATTATATGTAATTTTTTTGTTTTATCTATATATAATGTATTTAGTAAATAAATCATACTTTAGTTATGTCTATTGATATTATTAAACTATATATGTATATAAAAAATTAATAAAACTTTAGAGATTTAAAGTTTGTGAATTTTTTAAAAAATGTGATTTTTTCCATTTCAATTGAATCAAACATAAAATAATAATAATTGAGTAACTTGATTATCCAAACCAAACTAATTCAATTTTAATTAATTGGTTTTGTTCAATTTGATTTGAGTTTGGTTAAAAAAAAACTATAGATCCAAACCAAATCAAACCTATCAAAATTGATTGATTTGGATTTATTTTCCCTCCAAATCCAAACTGAGCTACAACCCTATATAGTATAAATTGCACAAAATGACAAAGAAGATGTGGGATACAAGAGAGAGAGAGAGAAATTAAAGACAAGAAAGCATGTATATATAATGGTGTAATATTGTTGTCAAATTTCATGATAAAGCATGTTTGGTGTATAGCAAAAATATGACAACAATACACCATAATATAGATTGCATAAAATAACAAAAAAAAATTATGCAGTGTCTAAAAAGAGAAATAAAAGGGAAAAAAAGCATGTATACACAATGACATCATATTATTAAAAGATTTTGTTATACACCAGTCATTTTTCCTTCGTGATATATAGATGTTCTTTTTATAAAATGAATTCCAGCCGCCAACGCAATTCCAGTTCCAAGACAAACAGGCACTCAGCTCTCCATGTAATTCAAGGTTTGAAAGTTCGAAGTTGAAAGTTCAAACGAAAACCAGCACCACGTGTCCGTCACTCCGCACACAATGCATGACACTAATCCTCACAGAGCGCCCAACATTGCACACGTGGTCTATCTCTAATGCACCTATATGATGAACTTCAGAACCCGCATCAGCATTACATATTCGCGCACCAAATCCTTAATCCCGAAGTAGTCCACAGCATCAAGGACAGGTGTGTTCCTCTTTCCACTGCCACGTCAACCTCATACCGACAAATTAATCAGTGTCCAATCTCCACAACATTTCCAAGTGTCTCTCCCTCACTACACACACACACACACACACACACACACTCACTCTTGTTCATCAATCATCAATATTAATCATGCATATTATAATAGCCAAAGTGCATTCATCAATTCTGGTGATTACAAACCATTAAGCACAATGAACAAGGAAGCAGAAGGGAAAGGAGAGGAAGCAGTGGGTGTGTTGGCCAAAAGGCACGCTCGAGAAAAGGGTGCATGAAAGGGAAAGGTGGACCCGAGAATGCTTTATGCACATACAGGGGTGTGAGGCAGAGGACTTGGGGAAAATGGGTTGCTGAAATTTGAGAGCCCAAACGTGGCGCTAGGCTTTGGCTTGGCACGTTCAAAACTTCAACTGAAGCGGCAATTGCATATGATGATGCAGCGAGAAGGCTGTACGGTGCATCAGCAAAACTCAATTTGCCACCACCTGCACCCATAGCAGCAACTTCCCCTCCGACCACTAACGTTGGGATTCATGATCAGGATTCGATTATTCCTAGAGACCCTGCTTCTTCCAACGAGGCTTCAAGTAGTAATAGTAATAATGCTGTGCGTGTTGGAAAAGTGAGCAATAGAGGGGTGTTCTGGGAGAGTAACAGTGGTGACTTCATTAGGAATGATTTTCTGGAACTGAGTGATGCATTGGGGCAGGAGCTTAAGGATTGGGATCCATTATTAGAGATTTAATCGATTGGTGGTTTTTTTTTTATTGGCTGTCACTTACTCTTGCCAACTGCGAATTGAAGATTGATTTGGATTTTGTATTGCAAGAATGGTATTTAGATGATCAAGAGTACTCTATCATCATTAGATTGGACGTGATAATTGAGGCAGGTCACCAATATATTCAACGAATTTCGCAACAGCAATAACATGGTTGTGTGTAGAGTGGCGACATCCATATCCTTGCTGTACCATATGTGTATGTGCCATACGAGTAGTTTTTTTTTAAGTTTTTTCTTTTTCAAAAGTCCATGTAGTAGTCCACAGCATGATTTTGTCTTTCTGGGTTTTGCCCCTTTTGTGAATATAGTGTAATGATGAGTGTGGGCTTCGGCCCAGACTCTGTAGCCCAATAAAAGGGGTAGATGTTTGGTTGTCAAACCAAAATGATTGGGTTGTTTAAGCCGTAAGGTCGATCTGCATCTGTATTGGGCATTTATGCTGGAGTTCTGTGCTAGACAAAGTGTAAACAATATTTGTAGCATGGTATCCAAATCAAGACCAAAAAATGATACCCAAGTCATGTAAAAAACTATATTTAAAAAGTTGTTGAGTAAAATCTCAGATTCGTAGTTAAAATATCTGAAACATCAATATTTCTTTCAAAAGTTTTGTGAATATCAGTTTAGTTGTTAAAAAATTAATTCTTATTTCATATTAGTTCAAATGGCAACCACAAACAAATAAATAAACTAGAATTTAAATAAATTCGTGAAGTCTTTATTCGTAAATTTAAACCTAAATCTTATTTGTAGATTCATAAGAGTTTATATATCTAAAAAATATTACTAAGAGGTGCATGCTCAAGTTCACTATCATATGGGACCCACACGGATACAAGTGTTAACTATTTATTTAGACACATTAGATCTGCATGTTGCAGATTATTTGTTTATGTGCATCTGAGCACCTGCCTTACTTAAAACATATATTTTAGTAATTAAATATAATTGTTTTAATTTTATAATAACATAAATGAAAAAAAATCATAAAATATAAGCCATAAGTGACTTTATTTTTATATTATACTTTGTTTCATATATGTATTATCTTCTAGTCAATAAAACATAATCAAATAATATTAAATAGATAAAATTAGTTAAATAAAATAAATAAATAAATATTGTATATGATAAATAAGTAAATCAAATTACCTAACAAAAGCGACTATTATTTTACATTTGAATAACAAAATCAAGTATAAATTTACGCTCATAAACTTGTTAGTAAAATAAAGAGTTTATAGATTTTGTTAAACTTTATTAAATTCGCACAAGTTTAACGAAAAGCGAGATTTTGATAGAATTTAACACCGTTATGGTAAAAAGATTATAAACTCACAAGAAAGTGATAGAGTTTAACAAGTTTTGTGGCCAAAAAAAATTGTAAACTTGTAAGATTTTAAAAGTTAATTTGAGAATTTAATAATCATATATATATATATATATATATATATATATATATATATATATATATATATTTTGATAAAAGTTTCTCGTATAATGTCTAAGCATTTGATAAATACATTGTTCTTTTAAACTGCGGCGCCCCGATCCTTAGCATATCGAGGGGTGAGTCCCAAACACCTAAAGCAGCCTATTATCTTCCTTTGGTGACAATCCACCGTTCCACACACAGCCATTTGACGCTAAGTGGTTAAATGAAGGGCCATTGGCTTTGGAAACCAAAGCAAAATAACATTTCCCATCCTATAAACTCACTCGCATGACTGAGAAAAAAAAAGAAAAAAAAAACTCCTATAAACTCATTCGTCGTCATTTCGAACGGCTCTATATCCACCTTTAATTCGTTAGTTGCGTTTACATTTTACGTACCAGTTTTACCTTTTGAACATTTTTCAAATAAATTATTGTTAAAGATAATTATATTATGTTTGTGGCAAGTTTTGACCGACACTTTATGTTGTTTGAAAATAAGATTAATGGGTGCAGCGTGAAGTTTTGATGCCAGATTGACAACAGAAATGTTATTTTGATATTTAAGTGTGAATGTCTTATTTAGATACACATTTTATTATCATTAAATGAGATAGTAGTGCTCATTCATTCCCACTAATTTATTAGATGTCCAACAGTAATCAATTAGACATCCAAATAGGATACCTACACTTAAATGTCAAAATAACATTGCTGGATTCACGATGTTCTGATTTGGAACCATTTACTACCTTTTGCTCTACATGCTGGATTTGTTATATTAGAAGTAGCATGTTGTGGTCAAGGAGCTCACTGTGAAGAAGACTGCCCTTGCACTCCTACATCTAATTGTGCCCAAACAGAGATTTATTTGCATTTTGGGATCCCTTCAACCCAACCTAGAAAGCAAACAGATTTATAATCGTACAAAACAATTAATGATCATTGACCAGAACCATTAAGCATCTTTGTCTCCTCTCAGCAATTGTCAATAATTAATTAAGTGGGCAGGAATTTTGAATTTAATTCCGGGTTAAGGATACAGTGCTTCATCAGCGGCATCCCTTAAGTCTTAATCAAGAGAAATAATAGCATGCTCCTCAAACATATCTAGATGTGCTCCATATTTAATAACAAAATGACATTTTAGTTAGGACTCATTTTTAATTTTCACTACTAGATGAAATGTAACTTTATAATTAGAGATGAAACGCATTCATATAGTATTTTAGGACCATGCAAGTATTTGTACTTAATCAACGTGGAGACTGAAATCTAATAACTAAAATTTGAGGAATATAAAGATAACCGAAAAGGAGAGGGAAAAAAAGGAAGCATGATTTAGACTGACATTTATACCTTTTCTCTATGAAAGAGAACTGGGGAGAGCAGGGAAGAAGGCAAAGGAAAAAGAAAAGAGCAATCACGGATGGGCTTCTTCAACAGAGACCCAACTTCAAAGCCTGATATGCCCTTTTCTTCTGAGTCGTTAATACTTTAATGAGTTGACAGAGTTGTCAATTTTCATGGAAGTACAGTTACCCAAAAAAAATGGTACACTAGTGTAATAACTAACAACTCCCTTAATCAATATTGCCACAAATGGCCATTGGAGGGGAAAAATCTTTGCTGGGCCAAGACATATAGTAGAATAATATCGTGAGCTACCAACCTATCTCTCTAGTTTTTGTCTATCAATGACTCAGATTTAGACAATGGAAATTTCAACATTATAATTATATGTCGGCAAAATGATCCTGCTATCAATCCTAAATATACAGATGCTAAGTGTAATGCACTCAATACTAATTAGAACAAGTCATGTAATATAGTGAACAATGAAATGTAAATTTTTGAACTTAAAACGGGGTGTCCAGAGTTCTGCTTTACAAGTGAGCAATGAGCTTAACAGAAAGAAAAGCAAAAGCCAGGATCTCAAGGTCAGGGTAGAAGTATATGAGGTAGCTGTGACCAGTCCCCACCCTATTTATGTTGATCACATGTAACAATATATTTCCTCTTGGTCCCCCAACCCCTAACCAAATCCTTGTTATAGAGGAAAAGCACCTAGGTACTTCGTTAGATGTATAGTGTTTAGTTCAAAAGACGACATTTGACCATTTGATATTGTTTGGCCCAAATGAACCAAGATATGAGAGTGATTGTTCATTAGCCATAATTCATTGATGAACTAGAATATCAGGAAATATATAATACTGTCCGAGACTCGAGGGGCTTGTCCTTTTTCTTGGATAATTACCTGTTTTTCTTTGTTAACACTGGATAAGTTTGTTAACACTGACTGCTACACTACATATCTGCAATTCTCGATCAGCATAGAAGAATTCCTCGATCAGACTTTTATTAGCAACATTTTTGCTGATTGGTAATAAATATGCATGGAAAGTAATAGGCAGTACGTCACATATCTAAGCTATTGTGATATTTCTGATTAAACCATATGTACATGAACAAATGTTACTTGAATCCCGAATATAAGACCAGTTATGATTACTTTAATTAGGGCGGAGAATCAAAGATCATCTATCCCTAAATCATATCTTATTTTGTGTCTCACCAATCACTTTTTATCATATAGAATAACATTTACAATTTTAAAATAACTACTAAATATATATTATTTATTTTTTAATAGCAAGAAACTGGAATAATGAGAAATTCTTAGGTACTTTATTTATTGATCGACACATAAGTTATTGCATTAAAAATGTAGAAGAAGTGAGAGAGGCCATAAAACAAGGGGACACGGTTTAGGACCAAATGCAAAAATGTCATTGTGAGATGGAGTCAATTAATCAGAAGTATCACGAGATTCAAGTCTAATAGCTTGAGGCGCACGCTCCATGCATTTCAGTAGTGGGGTCAATTTCAAATGAAATAGCAACAAAAATATTCCAGAACTAGCTTGACCCCAAAGCTGGCAGTGGATAACTCCGGCATAATAGCAATCCATCACCCAAAAATATATCAGCACACTTTGGCATCAGCAGCTGCGTATTTACCACTCTCTCAATATTGCCTCATATTAATAGTAATTTAGAGATGCTTAAAATTTTGTCAACACTACTAACTGTGAGAGGTTGCACGCTTCCACGTTATATAGTATGGAAAATACTGAACAACTAGAATGATGTGGCATCATGGTCTTGATTCCCTTTACCTGTTCGATCACATTCTAAATATTGACAAATTTGAATTTAATTTTGATATACTGAGAGATCATTCAATCATGTATTGACACGGTATATCACTATGTCAGCAAAATGGTTGAATAATCATATCTACTATTGGAAAGGTCATCGAATGAATTTTACCATTGAATGACTGTGCAAAGACTTTCATACTATCTGTGTATCAAAATTGAGCTTGACAAATTTTGGATCATTATTGGTATATCGATCACCTGAACTCCAACTTCAACATGGTTGTAGTTTTTGGCTGACGAATAAATCTGTCATTCTTTTTTCACTGCGGTATATAGGCGGCTAGTAATTCCTGGTGGGGTTGGCGGACCCCCAATGTTCTGTTCATCTGATACGAAGAATGGTATGTTTTGGAATCAAGGTAAAAAGTCACAAATCTGCTAAAACAATCTATGCATCCAGAGCAATTATTTCTGGTACTTGCTTCTTTGATTCGGCGGTTGCATTTTAAATCCGTAGAGGAGGTAGAAGAAGACATTTATGAATTCTACAGTCTCCTTTTTACAGTGATCAAAACCTCTCAGACCTTTATATATAGCACCTCCCAAACCACCAGTCGCTTCACATAAAATAACAAAGTAAGTCCTCAAAAGTTTTGCTGCTAAGATAACTATATTTTTCATCAGAGTAGCCATGGCTAGTACTTGTGTGGTGTTTGGCTATTGTCTAATTGTAACAAGTTTGTTAATGGGTTTGGGTTTTGGTTCTGCTCAACCAAGGGCTTTCTTCGTTTTTGGTGATTCGCTTGTTGACAGTGGCAACAATGACTTCTTGGCAACCTCTGCACGTGCAGACGCTCCCCCTTATGGCATTGACTACCCAACACACAAACCCACTGGGCGTTTCTCTAATGGCCTTAACATCCCTGACTTAATCAGTATGAACTTCTTTCATAGCATATATTTGCTTATTTACTAATCCAAATGTTCAATTAATAATACTTGTTTGGTTATAACTTGTATAATTTGCATGTGCATGGCTTAAATCTGCGCTTAGTTCGAATTCATGTGTTATGTGTATGATCATGTTGTGTAACTGTGGTTGATTGTAGGTGAGCAACTTGGGTTAGAGCCCACCCTGCCGTATTTGAGCCCTCTACTAGTCGGAGAGAAGCTCCTAGTTGGTGCCAATTTTGCATCTGCGGGATTGGGATTCTTAATGATACAGGATTTCAATTTGTGAGTCCAATTGCAATTAGTTGTTAATTTCGCTATATTATGTATCCAATCCAAGTGCATCTGACCAACAAAAAAAATTGTATCCAAATGCATGGGTTTTACATGTTGCAAAGATAGAGTGCATTTTGGTTTGATCATTTCTTTATGAAACAATTAATATGAAAGGTGAGTATTAACATAAGCGCAAAGTTGATGACGCGTGACACGATAATCACAGATCTAAAGAGATATGGTTGCATAAATTTATTCTCCCAAGACTCCGCCTGATGGAATCCCCGTGCATTGGGCTTTCATTCATTATGAAACTATGTATATATAAAGTTATTATAACGTGTGCAAAAAGCTGGTTGAAACTTGTAGAATTGTTCTGGCAGCTGCACATAATCCACATCTACAAGCAACTGAAGCTGTTCGAGCATTACCAGCTAAGGTTGAGTGAACAGATCGGTGAGGAGGAGCTAAGATACTTGTAAACAGGGCACTGGTTCTCATTACTCTTGGAGGCAATGATTTTGTGAACAATTACTACTTGGTCCCCTACTCAGCAAGATCTCGCCAGTTTTCTCTCCCAGACTACGTGAGCTATCTCATATCTGAGTACCGTCCAATTCTCAAGGTATTAATTAATTTCCCAATGAATACTATCCTTGAAGCATGCATGCCCATATTTTCGTAATTATCTTGTGTATAGTTCAATTGCCAGGAATTTGAATTGTACTAGTTTAATTTGTTAACAACATTAAACAGCATAAAGATCTAAAAAGGGTAATGGATGGACCTATCAAATTAATGGTCATGCTCATGTGCCGTACTATCTTTGAGCATGTCCAAGTTAATGAAGGAGTGTGTATCCATGCACGAGACGTACAAAATTGGTTGGTGACGCATACCAAAATTGTTTTTTGTCACTTTAACATCTTATTCAATGTAATTTCTCAGACAACTATGCTATAATATACACAATAATTCAAAACGTCAACGTATTATAGATACATATTGTATCTCGATATCATACTTATATTGTACATTTTTTTTATCTATATTGTATCTCCGCATCATACATGTGTCATATGGATACTTGCAATGGTACTTGTGCAACATTGCACCTATGTTAATCACCTGCACGAGCTTAGCTAAATGCTATATCTAAAGTGAATCATTTGGCTGTTATGTATTGCGTATATACTCTAATGGATGCAGAGGCTTTATGATTTGGGAGCTCGTAGAGTTCTTGTGACGGGTACGGGGCCAATAGGGTGCGTGCCGGCGGAATTAGCCCTTAGAAGCAGAAATGGTGATTGCGACGTGGAACTTGAGAGAGCTGCAACTTTATACAATCCTCAACTTGGTGATATGATTAAAGATCTCAACAAAGAGATTGGCGCTGATGTCTTCGTTGCTGCTAATGCATATCAAATGCACATGGATTTCGTTACCAACCCTGAAGCTTATGGTATGTGTGAACTAGAATGTAGTATTAAATCTTCCAAAACAATGGATTTGTCGCGCTAGATCAATAATTAAGTACATGTGTGGTGGGAATGGATACTCTCAATAATTAAGTATAATGTAGCCACCAACACATGTTACCGTTTGTTTACTGTTTCCACGATAGAAATCAGAAACATTGAAGACACAAATCTGTTTAGTGGTGGAAAGAAATAGGAAAAATTTCTGGGATAGAAAAATACAAAATTTCTATCTCTCAAAATGTATGGATAGTGGGAACGGGATTAAAAGAAATTTAATATTTTTATCTTTCAATAATACTCTTATATATATTTATTATTTATATCTTCATCTAATTTTCATTATTCCTATATTTCTATCATTTTTCCTGATTTTTATATCAGGACAGTAAACAAACACCACCATAGTGTACAATGTATTTTTGTAACATTCTTATAACATAGTGAAAAAAAAAAGGTGGTTGGTCATTTCAATTTTTTATTTCTATGAGCCCACCACTTTTCTTTTCTTTTTCTTTTTTTACCTATATTATAAGAATGTTATGTAAAAATATTGTATACATATCATTACTCTTTCACTATTGATTAATAAAGTGGATTCTACTTTAGATCCCACAAAAGAGTGATTAATAGTAAAAATTCGTACATAATTTGATCATGTGTAAAATCTCCGCTTGAAATTATCCATTGATGGTTCCTATTTTTATTTTATATTTTATTTTTGGTCTATTTTTTTTCAAGATTCTGCCAAAGAAATAATAAATATAGGAAACAAGTATTTCTTACTACTTTTACTATTTTCATATTTTTTTTCATGCTATTTTCATTTTGAAAACAGAAACTAGATAAGCTCTTATAGTGTGGATCATACCAAGTAATTTTTCTTGTCTCGCAGGATTTGTTACATCAAAGATAGCTTGCTGTGGACAAGGTCCATACAATGGGATTGGACTATGCACACCTCTTTCAAACTTGTGCCCAAATCGTGACCTATATGCGTTTTGGGATCCATACCACCCTTCCGAGAAAGCTAGCCGCATCATAGTCCAGCAGATCCTAACGGGCTCCACCGAGTACATGCACCCCATGAATCTTAGCACTATCATGGCCCTCGATTACAGGGCTTGATTTATATTATTCATAGGCATAGCTGTTCTTGCTTTCATGGCCCTGCACACCACAAGTGTTTAGTATGTGGTTGCCATTTTCAGTGTATGGCCCCCTAAGTTTTGCCCATCTTCTGAATTCTGACGATGATCCCTTTGTTAGTGTAATTTGTCGTGCTAAGTTTGTGTGCTGAATATGACCCAAGAAAAAAAAAGTTATGTGCTGAATTATCCTCTAATTTTTATTGCTTTATTGCCAGTAATAAAATGTTGCATTTCTTTAATTGCGTCTCAGAAACTATTTTTTTGTGACAAAATTGGAAAAGATTAATTGGGATTGGGCTTACATCTCTACAAACTTCTTTAAAATATTGTGAATCATCTATTAAATCAACAGGTAAATAATGACTCGGAGACGGAGGGAAAAAAATGGCTATTGCTATGGGTGTAATATTTGGTGTGCAATAAAATTACACAACAAATATATACCACATACCTTATCATGACTGTGATAATGGAGGCACATCACATATAATGATGATAAGGTGTATGATGTATATTTATTGTGTAATTTTATTATACACCAAATATTATTCTTGCTCTAATATTGTTGTGGTAGCTCGAAGATTACTGACATCATAAGAAACTTTGTTTTTGGTACCGTGGAAGTCAATTCAAAAGGACCATAATTGCAGTGTGACTCATTTTCACATAAATTGGGGAGTGACTATTACCACTCCATTTAACTATTGTCACTCCCTATTTGTTAAACATTTGTTCAATTGTTCTAAAATACCCATTTAATATAATCTAATTTTATTTCTAATTTTATTCATACGTAATACAATTAATATTTTTGTTTCAAATTTTCACATTTTTAATATTTTTATTTTATGAAAATTAAATGTTTTTGTTTTTGGTCAATTTCCTGATGAAATATATTACATTTATATTTTCACATAGTTAACAAAGAAATTTAACAAATTGATTTTGTTAATTTTAAATATAGTTTTTAAATTGATTTTTTTTAAAAAAAATAGATAACACACTCACCATAGAACCCCAAATAAGGGAGGTGAGAAAAGAGCCAGAGGCTATATATAATCAAGTAAAATAAATAAGCAAAGAAAAAGAGTCTCGTAAAGTTATTTAAGAGTAATAGCTAAATTCTCCTCCTATTTATCACCTATACTCATATCATATCATATTTATCACGACCTTCTAATTGATCTAACAATGTAATGAATTAAAATTTGTACAGTTAATCCAAATACCACGTCATAGCCTCAAAATTAGGAACCACCCCTGTTCGAACTTTAGCCAAGTAAATCCATTGCGAGTCAAAATGAGAAACCATGAAGTACTCATGTCATGTGTGTTTGCAAGCATGCTAAGAAAATGTTCAACTAAATTGTTTTTACTTCCCACAATTCAAATTGAAAAGATCCATTAATAATCTATCTGCGACGTTAATTCATTACGCTTCCTAGTTAACCTATGTGTACTTTAAAATCAAGCATAGACCAACTGACATATATGATCCTTCTTTTTAATTAATTTATTTATACCCGTATGTGTGTGTGTCTATATATATATATATATATATTAATATTTTTCACTTCACAAATTCAATTTATGTGAAGTAAAAAAATTAATTCATTTTGGAAATTATATTTAAAATTGACAAAATCAATTTGTTGAATTTTTTATATTATGTGAAAATATAATTTAATATATTTAATTGAGAAATTAATCAAACAAACATGAAATACCATATTATAAAAGCAAAATTTTGATTAAATATATTAATTGTATTAAGTACCAATAAAACTAGGAACAAGATAGATTATATTAGAAGGGAATTTTGGAACAATTGAATAAAAGTTCAATAAAGGGAGTGGCAATAGCCACTCCTCATGAATTAACTGCAATTAACATACCGCAACAGTGGCAACGACTATATCAGCCGCAACGGGACGGCATCAAAGTCACAACAACTCCAATAGGTTCATTTTCAATTTGCAAACATGCAAAAAGTTTGCACCTTAGTCACAATGTCCGTCATGACGACATTATTTACAACCGCAACAATTGTAATTGCAATCACAACAATTTAAAACACTAGTCAAGATGTTTGGAGAAGCTGCTCTTGATGTATTTTCTTTGGTTGGGGAGAGTGATATAATTTGAGATTGGGGGTAGCTGATACATCCGAGTATAGTGCAAAATTTCATTTATATGAGTCATTACTTATGATCTCTATGTTGAACTGCTGATGTATTTTCTTTGGTTGCTTTTCTCCTCTTTCTGTACTTGGATGCTTGGCTGCTGCTATGGCCTTTTGTTTGGCTTGTAGCTAGCTTTCACTTATCAAAAAAAAAATTGCACTATAATACAGTAAATAATTTTAAAATAGTTATCCCCCATTTTTTTCTCTTGAATTTATATTAATGTATGAACCTTATAACGGGAGTGACAATTCAGTCCAGCCATACACAAATATAAATTCAATTCATTCATTATTGTATTGGTTTATAATAGAGTGAATTTATAATTTATGTACTAATTAATGAATAGTGGATCAATCATGCAAGGGGTCTTTTGCCCCTCATATATGTACGAAAGTATTTTTGAAACAAATTATTAAATTATGGGATGCTTGGGGTCATTTTCCCCAACAGTATGTACGTAAGAAACGCAGGCTAGTGCATAGTAAAAAGGAAGGGCGTTTAACGCCATATGTGTGTTTCGAAACTCCAAATGTATTTAAGAACTACCAAACCTTGGTTGGTGTGGCAACCTAAGAGCATTGCTTTCAATTGATGGGGACCAAGGCAGCGAGGCACGACTCACCAATTTATTAATGTGACATTAACTCGGCCTCCAAGTTTGTTGCAACTCCATACGGCCTCTTCACTCATCCTATGGAAGCATTTTCTTTTTGTCCTTTTTTTTTTGGGGTGCCTATATAAGCATTTTCTCGTGTACTTATATACTGCTTGGTTCTCTCTTATTTCTTCCCCTCTATGGCACGAAATGCAAATGCATATGTGCAGTAAATTAATTACATGCTGATTTGCAGAATTTGACCACAATCCGTATTCTGCTTTACAATCAAATCAAAGCAAATAAGCAAACCCAAATCGATGGGGGAATGACCTCAATTATTGTAAGAGTACATATAAGGGGCACTAGCTAAGGTTCTAGTGAAGATAAAACAGACGTGTGCGGTAAAAAGGAAACTATACGTACGAAAGGAAAGTTAATTTACTTCTTTTCTTCTTTGAGATATTAACCCCACTCGCTAAAGGAAACTCTTCGATCATTTACGTATAATCATTATGTATAACTCTATATGGTTTGTAGTTATAGATCAATTAAGTCGGTCCTACTGGAACGGGCCATTGCCCTCTTGCATTGCACCAACTATGTGCATTTTAACTAGCCATAGTAGCTAGCTAGCTTGCTATGTAATTAGTAACACAGTAGGTTCCAAGAAGGGGATGACTTGTGGAAATAATTTTATATTTAATGTCTCATAATACAAGTGACTTCTTTTGTTCTTATATTTATTGGTGCGCTCTCTAGTGCCTATCAATAATGGTGCCTAATAATAACCATAAGAGGTGGCCTCACCAAAAGGTGGCATCTAGTGCTCAAAACTTCAACTCAAAGACTAGAATTATTAAATGTACTATTTGTTTAATCCGTATAATGTATGAGAAGATAATAAAAGATAGTTTATTGAGCATTATTGAAAATAAATAATAATTTATTTAAATATATTTTATAGAAAATTGAGTATATAAATTTATTTTTAAAATAAGTTAATAATTAAATAAATGAACAAAATATTAATGTATTATTCTATTTTATATATTATTTTAAATATCATGTTTATAAGTTGAAAAAAAATCTCGATAAATAACCTTTAACTAACAATAAAGAGTCTATTTTATAAAAATTTTACACATTTTGAAAGTTAAAGTTATTGAATAATGAAAAAAAAATAAGTGGATAATTTTACTATATGATGAACCATTTATAGAGATAACAATGAGTATTCATGAGAGGGGACATGTTCCCCATCTTCGTTTGAATTTGGTCTCTCATTTCGATCATCATCCTATTAGGGTCCCATTCTTTATTTCCTTAGATTTGAATCCCTTCAGGTATTCACAAGTTTATAAAAATATTTCAAAAAGAGAACAATTTTAAAATATTGTAAAGTTCAAAATATAATTATACATAATAATAAACATTATACTAATGCAACATAATTCAAATTAAAAATGAAAATACATATATAGCGCAAATTCAATAAAGATAATTAAAAAAATGAAAGTGTGCTAAGATTTTCTATATATACATATATAAAATAAATGGAAAATTGGCGAGTTTCATAGGATGGGACCTTATTCATCTCTACCCTATTTAACAAACAGGGACTTTGCCCTATTCCCATGAATACTTAACATGCCTTCATTGCAAGTAATTTCCACAAGTACTCGCTTCAGAGTTTTCTGTCATCTTAATCATTTGCATCTTTTTAATAAATTAAAATATTTAATCTATAAAATTATAAAAACATAATTTCATATTAATAAAAGATATTGAATAAATTTAACTTATATGATTTCAATTACACCTCATTTCCTTTTACATCATTTTAGTAAATCAAAATATTAATTTTAAAATATATGTTATAATTAATGTGTTATAATTAGTAAAAAAATCATGAACAATCCTAATTTACTTCATCTCACTTATTGGAGTAGCATCAATTACACAATTATTTTTAAAAAAAGTAATATAATTATTTAATTTTTTAAAATACTTAATAAATAATTAGTATCATTATTAAAAAGTGTAAATTATTGAATTGAATTTTAATAAAATATTTTAATGTTGAAAAACCAAAGTCCTTTTTTTAAAAAATAATATGGAAAAAATTGTGAAATTGATAAGTTGGAATGTCTAAGTTATGAAAAAAAATCAAATATGGTGCAGTGAGATAGGTAGGTAAAGAGTTTTTTTTATGATTTTTAAAAGTTCTAGATTTGAAATTAGAAACTTTTCAAAAAAGAGGAAGAATTGAAAAATAGATTGTTGATATTTTTTGTGTGGAAAAATACAGATTTAAGAGAAAATATGCATTGATTTGGGAAGTAATATATATGTAAAAATTAATTATGTTAAATGAATCCAAATATATAATAGAAGAAATATATTTTCCAACATTTGATTTGTGGAATGAATTTGAAATTTTTGGTTTGATTTAGTCATTTTTATGGTGATTTTCAAAAATTGTATTTCTGCAAAGGTGACTATTTTTCCTTAAATATATTATTGAATTTTTTTTATACTTTTCAATTTATTTTTTTTATTAATAATATTATAACATTTTAATGTTATAATACCTTTCATTGTAATGTCAAATATATGTTATAAAAAAATTCAATTTTGATATTTGTTACAACTCGATCTAAGAACATGACCAACATGTGAGAATTCTCATTCTCACATAAGTCTAATAACCTGTTAATTGTTCCTACATGCATGCTCTGTTCATAAAAATCAATTTAAAATAGAAATTCTATTTTCTACATTCAAATCACTTGTTCTTTAAAAACCCATAAGTAATCATAGTTGGTTTTTCATAAATTACATTCAAAGTCTATGTATCATAATACAGCACATATGCTAAAAGTTTGCTATGTTACAAAGATGACTATAAAACTAATCCAGATAATACATTGGAAACCAAATGATACTCTATGGCCTGATCCTACCTACATCTATCCTGGAGCACTCTAGAGAAAACTATAAACACTTCACCCAAGTGAAGCTCACCATTGAAACTTTAGTGCTAGGACTAGGAGGATGATGGTTGAGAAGAATCTATAGCAGATGTTCTATTTGTAAAATAAGAGAAAGGAGAGGGGTGAGTTTTGTGCAAACTAGTGAGTAAATTGCCACATGTAACCCCCCTTCATGGGACATCAAATAAGTAATGTATGAAATCATACTAACATCAATAATACTCAAATTCATACATAATCAAGTATACGTATATATTATATATATATATTTTTCATAAACTCAAAAACAATTTTCTGAATTTACTTTCACACCTGAAATCATATAAGCTCATAGTGTAATAGCTTCTAGAGAAACAGTAATCTCTATGAAATATCATAACAATAAGTCCGTCTAATTGAAGTTTGTTTGATCTGTGGTTTCTTAAGAACCCGAATTGGGCACCTAACTAGGTCCCAGTCTCTTTCTGTGAGATTGCCCTTAGGGCAATTTGATACCAAGGTTAATGATCATGCGGTCATTAACTTGCCTCCTGTTTCTCTATAGCTACTATCTAAACTAATCTATTCATAACTCAAGCAAATTTGAAACTTTGTTTTTTCAAGTCTCTAAGTACTCTGAGAGCTCTAAATCCCTATAACTCTAACAGTTTGACTTTATCATAACTGTGACTATGAAATCATACATGGTGATTTCAAGTTCACAAAATATGTATCCGCCAATTGTTTTGAGTCACACGAAGATTCATGCTCTAAAATCCTTTTGTGTTTGAATTTCTAGATTATTTTTCATCAATAGTAGCTCACGATACTCTAGAACTTTGAATCCACCCAATTCTAAGTCTAATATTAGCATAATTGTGGCTATGGAATCATGTTCAAGGGATCACCTTTTGTAGACATTTATAATTCCATACCTCCACAGTATGTAGCCATCAACTTTCTAAAATCGTAAAGATTCAAGCTTTAAAACCCTCGTTACGTCTAAGTTTCTAAATCATTTCTCAATAATGTTCTTTCTTAAGCTTGAAAATTCTAAGATTGTAATAACATTCCTTAAAATTTCAAAGTTCTCCAATAATTACTTGTATAATCCATATTTAACATAAAACAAACATTTTGACAATCATAAATCTCTAATAATCACAATTAAAACCAACTCTAATTAGAATTATTTTATCAATAATGGTCCAATGAGTTTTCTAAAACATAGTTCATGCTATTTTAAAACCATAATTTTATAAATCAACATAATTCTCAAATCTTGTATAATAGTCTCCAAAATCATACTTTTAAGTCATAAATTCATGAAAATAACTCTAATGGACAACATAACGATCACAAGTGTGAACCCACTCACCTAGAGTGGTGGAATAACAGGATTGACACCAACAGGACTTTGGGAGGTAGAAATGGCACCAATATCTACTATTAAAGCGCAGAACTCTAAATTAACCTCTAATATCTCTAAATAACTAGATATAGCTCTAACACAATGGAAAAGCACCATGACTAGAAGAACATCAATACTAGCCCTAAGAATCATGAAAGATTTGAAGGAAACGAAAGTATTACTAGCAAAATCTCTTACCTTAAAGCCTTATGAATGAAAGATTGGAGTTAAAATTGAGAAAAATGGAAGAAAATTGAGTTTGGAGGGTGAAGAGAGGTTGGGGACGAAGTTTCTAGCATTTGGGGGGTGGAGGGTTGTGTTTTGTGGTCTGGAACCCAAAAATGTGGGTTTTTATAAAATTGTTGACCGCCTGGGCAGTAAATGATCGTTGAGGTGGTCCTCTACTTAGCTGCCGCATCGTCTTACTCTCCTAAGGCTGGGTGGTCATATAACCGTGTGGCGGTCTCCAGGAGGTCAAGTCCTGGTATGTATTAAACTGGGTTGTCTCAATATTCACTTATTTACATTTCTTACATTTCTTAATTTTAAGTTAATGTTCTCATTTATTTAATTTTAAGTTAATGTAAATAAGGAAATACCTCCATTTGAATTCAAATAAAATATTAAAAAAATTAAAATCTCAACAAATCAGAATTCAAATTTTGGATTTTAGTTCAAATTCAAAAATTCTTACGATTTTACAAACTAGTGGACTACAAATGGAATGCTTAAAAGTTTCATAAAATTTATTAAAAACAACTCTTTAACTTATTTTCCTCTTGAGAGCAATTCCGAAACTTTTGATCCTAAGAGAAGTGGTTCTATTATATAGCCCAAAGGCGTATAAGATCCATACTAAGAAAAAAATTCAAGATGCGAAACGCAGATAAAAGTACGTAACTGACACCTTCTTGGTTAAAAAATTTTCTAACCTTTTACTTTAAAACTAGGATATTGCAATATTTTAAGACTTGTAATATTTTGAATGTTGAAAATTGGGAAAGTGATAATTGACATAATATTCAATATAGAGTATGTGTTAATAGAAGAGAAATATAAAAGTATAAATAGAAAAATAATTAATAATTACAATACAAATAAAACTTTAAAAATTTACTTTAAATAGAAATGTTGAGAACATAGTGGAGTATAAATTTCTCAATACACACATATTAAAACTTTTCTTGAAATGAGTCTAAATTATCAATAGTATAAATGTTAACTTTGAGGGAAAATTATAAAAATATCCCCTTATTCTTCCCAGGAAATCCCAATCCCTACCTACATGGAAACAGTCCACCTGGTTCCAGTTAATTACACTCTGTTGAATGGCTCTGACAACAACATCGTACTCTCGGGCTCACAAATGGCACGCAGGTGATGAACCCGTCCCTCTCGCCCACTGTTGGCGGTATATGATATTGTTCGATTTTAGTTAAAAGGCTCAACTCAAACTCTTCCCACAACCATTTCATTGGCCTTGTTTAGTTCTCATTTTGGTGTAAGAGGCATTGAGAGGAAAGAGGAAGCGGGTTAGGTAGGGGAGTGAAGAAGGAGGGATATATTATTGTAATTTCCCATCAAATTTAACACATTTAATAATTTTAATTTTTGAATTGAAGTTTTTGACCCCCACATGTCATCTTTTGGCGAGGCCACCTCATATAGGCATTATTAGACACCATTATTGATAGGCGCCGGAGAACACACCTATCAAACCTTTGATCACTTGTTCATAGTGATTTTAATATTATGCCATAAAAGCATCCATCACAAAATTTTAAGTTGATAGATGGATATCTATGAATGATTTTGTATCTAAATGGCACTTCAATCTCAATTTCAGTTTAGGGCTTTTATTTTTTCGGTAAATTGAATAGCATGGAAAGTTGGTTGAAGAAAACATTCAGGGTATCATTAAATTATAGATCAAATTAACACTGATTTGTTGATGAAGAGATGTTGGTTGAACCGCTTTCCAGCAATTTGTTATATATGTCAAGGATAATAGGTGTAGATTAGCTGATATTGTAATTTTACGTACAGCTCATAGTGTTACTTACCTTACTGTGATCATATATTACCATGCATACACAGTGGTCCATACATTGATTCCTAGTTGATCATCATTCATCTTCTAAGGATCCAATGCAAATCCAGTTTTCCCTTTTAAGTCTTTAATAAATTTTCTTTATAAATATTATTTCGAGAATAATTCTTTATGCTATGTAACTATATATATATAGCGGCCATTTATTTTAATATTTGAAATTACGCTCCTAGAAATCATATTTTAGAAATAATATTCCTAGGAATGTTAATTATTTCTAGACATTTTAAGCAAATTATTTGTTTAGTATTATAAACTCTTGGGATTATTTGTTGAGAGGTTCCTAAAAATGAATTTAAAACTTGTTTGTATTATAATATATATGTCATAATTTTTAAAATACCCATAACATATTTATTATTATTGTTATAATTCAAAATAAAAATTACACTTCCAGAAAAAATATAAAATTAATAATTAATTTTTTAAAATTTATTCATCCAGATCAATATAACAATTAACAAAAATGAAAACTATGGGAATAGAAAAGTCAAATAATTGAAGGGATATTTTTATATTTATATTTAATAATTGTCATTTTCAAGTCTTATGAGTTTTTTATTCTCATATTTCATAGTGAGAATGAGATTTTGTTAAGTCATAAAAAAATATTTTTTCAGTGAATAATTGATGTTTGGAAATAATTTTATAAAACTTAAAATAAATATGGAAATACATTATTTCTAAATAGTTATCCCTACAAATAACTTGAAACAAATGATGAATTAAAAATTATCTTTTCTTAAATTTAAACTTAGCTGTCCTTTATCAATGAAAGTAATACTACGTAATATTTATCGATAGATGAAGTCGTGAATTGATTGACACACACTTGTTTGACTTTTTATTCATATATTATTATTATTATTATTATTATACATAAATTCGAATTGTGAATTCTTTTTTAAGTGAGTCGTATTTAAATACTTATATGAACATTTATTGTGCGCGTAAACATTTCTTAACTCCACATTGAGACCCTTTTTTTTCAATCTAAATTTTTGCTTAAAGAAAAATGAAATCTTTCTTATTGTGGATTTTCTCCCTTATAATTATTGGATGTTTCAAAATCAATTTTTCTTGGACCATTAAGAGGGTCGCTTGTTTCAGCTTTAAAAAAAAATATTATATATGAAACTTAAATTTTATATATAATTAAAAAAGATGAAATTATATTTTTAAAATTTGAATTATTTTTAAAGAAATTATCCAGATATATATAAAAAGATGATTTCTTTATGAAAAAGTTATTTTTACGAACAAAAAAAATCCAAACGCACTCTAAATGGTTGATGATGCATAGATTTTCTTCAAATAAAAACAATAAAGAGGAATGTCAAACTACTAGCTGATGATGCATATATATATATATATATATATACTGCGACTTAAGATGTGTTCGATAATAGTTGCCATTCTTCTAAATATCACACCTCAAGATGCAGTACTTCCGTTCATGATATAAAATAACTTCTACGACATGTACCAAAAAAAAAAGTAACCTACAACGACTTAATTTCTAATAGTAATTTGAAATTATTCAAAAGGTCTGTTTGTTTATTTATGTTTTTCTAAAAAATATCCAATTAAAATATATTTATATAAGTTAAGATAATTAAATTAAGATTTAAAAGTTACAATTCGAAAAAAGTAATATTTTCATATTTTTATAACTTAAAAACAAATTATAACATTTTAAAAAACTGCATTATAAATACTCTTTTAAGTTAAACTACACACACTCAATTTTTAAATTGACAGAAATTGGAGTTCAAATTATATTGAACTGATAATAACCTGATAAATGACTTTGTAAAACTGGATCAACTTATATTTTAAACAACATATAAATATTTAGGCATCATACATGGTAAAATTAACAAATTTTACAATCAAGAAATAAAATTCAAGTGATATATTATACGTAATACATATTTCAAGATAATGCGTATCAACATAAAAATAGTATCAAGTTATTTAAAATATATTAATTGAAGTATAAAATTTTATAATTCATCATTAATTATTATAAAAAAATATGACTCTAAAAAATTATTTGATTTCGGATTAATTAGATAAGATCAATTAAAGTATAACTCAAATCCAGCCTGAAAAATGTACTTACCAGGCTATGTTTTCCCAAATCCTGACTCAATATAAGCTTCAAGCTGGATCAAGTTGACAAGCCAACTTGGGTCATTAACATCTCTAATTAAAACCTTTTGCATTTCCTTTTGACGTATTCTTAAAAATTTGCCAAAGACCATTACAGATTGGACCATGGACACCATCAGTTGATGTAACAAACTTCATGACTTTAGAAAAAGAGAGTACTATTTTATACAATTAGATCAATCTCTAGTTTGGCTAATGCACTCCATACGAAGAAAGCCGAGAGGGTTTTAAATCATACAATTAAATTAATCTCAAGTTTTATGCAATGATACAGAAAAATTGTTAGTTTACCGCCATATTAATTAAGAAAGGTGATAGAGTTCTACGTTAAAAAATGAAAGAAATTAATAAAAAACAAAGAAAGCTATGAGAGAACAGGGTGTAATTCACCTAAAACACATATGACGGTGTGAAGATTAGGTATTTTATGTCAATCTCTCTAATCCCAAAGCATTTCATATACCTTATTAACTGCAGTTTTTTTAGTACAAAACTTTTTAAAAAATCTCGCAATAAATTTATCATAATTCCTTTAATATGTAACTTTCTTAGGAATTATAAAATATTGTGACTAATTTTTTAAAATATTTTTTTTGGTCAAAAGTTGTCAAACTTTAATCCCCAAAAAAAAAGTAAATATTTTCATTTCATAGTCAAATTTAATTAAAAACAACCACGGACCAAAATGAGATAATAAATATTCTCTTTTCTCAATTAAAGTGTTAAGATTTGATTTTTGCATTGAGAATAAAATATCTCTAAAACTCATAGCTATCGTCTATCCCCTTAAATGACTATATAATTCGTAAAGAGATTAGTTACTATATCTAATATATCTAATAGTGAATATTTTTAAAAAAAAAAACACACCTTGACTACATATGAGTGGTGCAGATATGGACAGCAAAACGAAAAGAGGGGATTCCCAAACTTTCCAGTAGAATACTCCGGAAGAAAAAAAAAAAAAACAATAGTCTAAGAGAGAGAGAGAGATTAATTCGATGTCTCATAAATCTGTCGCCTTTTTTAATATAAATTAATGCATTTAATTTTTCATCTTTTACCATAAACAGTAACAAAGACTTATATATTTCAGCAGCGAGAAAAAAAGACTTATATATTTCCAAGTTATAAAAGGCATGTGATACAGAAATAGAGAAACATGAGGCTAGTGTGAGTGTGAGGATTAAGACGCATTTAAATTGAACCTAACATCAAGTACTTCTTAAAGAAATGGTAACCCACTAAGCTATAATTAAAATAGTAGCTAGTAATATATACGTGGCTGGATATGCAGTACTCCTTAGTTTTTATTACATTTTAGAAGTCATCAATATATATTATTTGCTAAAAAGTGTAAAGGAGTGTAGAACGATCGGTAAAAAATTCCAGCAGAAGTGTGTTCAGCGAAACTACCAATGCTTCCTTTTAATTAGAAAAAAAGTTCCAAATTATATTAAGCATATGGTTGCGTGATTCTGTTAGATCATGACCTGAGCTGAATCAGGACAATGGTCTGGTACACGATAGCGGCCTGAGTTTCCAATTCAACGCTGTTTGCTCATACCCTATATATGCAAATGCAACAACCCATGCTAATTTTGTGGTCAAATCATTTCCAAAAGAAAACCATTAAACAATCAGAATTTTATTCTCAAAATTTTTGCTAGAATGATGTGCTACTATTAATAACCTTTGGGTAATTTTTGTTTTGTAACCTTTAGTTTCTTTTTTTTTAATTTATTAAACTCACTCTACTATAGAATAAAAATCTCATAATGCTAATTTTTTCAAGACTCAAATTTGAAACCTTACTATAAAGAAATATTGAAATAATTGAATCAATCGAACATTGATATAACCTTTGAATAAATGAATAGTTTTCATTCCTTTAATTTATTCAATCACCCTCCTTAAGTTTTGATAAATTCTAACAATATTAATTTTAGCAAATAATATAATCTTTTTAAAAATTGTTTTGTAGAATTGGCTCTTCTGATTAGTCGTTTATTCATGTTTTGCAATAACTTGATCGATTCTTAAATTCTCTTTCTAGTGAATAATTTATTATAAATTGTTATGAAATCATATCTTTCAAAAATTTTAGTTGTTGGGTTGAATCACATGACTATTTTATATATAATACGCCTCTCATGTAAATATCTCTTTTGGAAATAAGAATGGGACAATAATAACAAAACTTCAACTGTTTAAAACTTTAATAATATATCATAATATCATCTCTTTTAAAAACTTAAATTGTTATATTGAAACGCAAAAATGGTTTTATATGTAATATAAACATCTCTATAAGAATTTAATTAATGAATCCAAAATATAACCTAAAATGAATGACCTTTCTCTTAACCTGAATTTTAATTTACCAAAAGAAATACTCATTTGAAAATGTCACGAGTCACAACCACCGGGTTCAAGCTAGCTATATAAGACCTATTCCAACGCTTGCACTAAGCACATTGATCAATTTGATACATGCAAAGTTCAGACCAGCAGCTTCCACTCTCTACTCTCTGATCTTTGCCGTCTTGCCACTCATCAGAACCCCTTCCTTTCTTCCTTTAATCCTCAGCCAATTCCAAATCATGGCTAGCTCTCTGGTTTTCACGTCTTGCAATATTATCGTTTTGGGCCTAGTCATCATGGCACTAGCAAGCTGTCTCACAGGTGCAGAAGCAGCCCGTGCCTTCTTTGTGTTTGGGGACTCACTAGTGGACAATGGCAACAACAACTACTTGGCCACCACGGCTAGAGCAGACGCTCCACCTTATGGCATTGATTATCCAACTGGCAGACCCACTGGCCGTTTCTCTAACGGCCTCAACATTCCTGACTTCATCAGTTGGGTCATCTTCTCTCTTATGGTTCCTCGTTTTGCAGAGAGTTATATGTTTCTATAATATATATTGTAGATTAATTAACATAAGGTTAATTGTTTTATGTGATTTTGCAGGTCAAGAACTACAGTCAGAACCCACATTGCCGTATTTAAGTCCAGAGCTCACGGGGCAAAAATTGCTTGTTGGTGCCAACTTTGCTTCAGCTGGCATTGGAATCCTCAATGACACCGGAATCCAATTTGTATGTGAAAATCATGAAGTACATTATGGTGTATATATAGTTTGAAAAAAATGTGGTCTTTGTACTAGTTTTTTTTTTCAAACATTCTTAAGGGATATCATATTATAATAAGGTATTCCTTTTAAATATTGATTGAGACTGAATCTCAACTTTTATTTTAAGCAATATTTAAAGGACACTTAGAGAGTGTCCTTCTAAAAATGTCTTAAAAAGTGGTACCAATAATACTAGTTGTCGTAGTTTTTTTTGCTAGCTATGTCTATAATTTATGGTTTTTTTAAGTTTGTGCACTAATTTATAATTTTATTATATGATATAATAGGCCAAATATAAATACATATAGCTGTAGCACTTGGTGTCATTTGGTTGAAAAAGTGCACATGTTGATGGATTTATTATGCTGATGCATGCAAATTAAATATGCAGGTAAACATCATCAGAATCTCCAGACAGCTTGATTACTTCCAAGAATACCAGGAAAGGGTGAGTGCTCTTATTGGAGCTGAGGAAACTCAGCAATTGGTAAATGGAGCACTAGTCCTCATCACCTGTGGAGGCAACGATTTTGTGAATAACTACTACTTGGTCCCTAATTCAGCAAGATCCCGCCAGTTCGCTTTACCAGATTATGTCAAGTATTTGATCTCTGAGTACAAGAAGATTCTTAGGGTAAGCCTTCACTTATTAATTAGTTCCATCGTCCTTATACATTTATCATTTATTATTTCAACGTCTTTTTCTTCACATTGCTAGCTATAAACAAAATCATTGCTAATGACTTAAATTTCTCGTTTAGAAAAAGTTTTATTATTTGCACGCAATAAATTAGTTTGTCTATCAACAATAGACTTCATGTAGATAGTTGGGATTAATTTTAAGTTGAGAGTTTTGCTATTTTAACACTTAAAATGGGTGTCCATTAAGACGTTCACTTTAAGGATTAGATGTGATAGATAGATGAGATAAGTGGGGACCAACCATATCCTACAATAATAAAGTAGATGTCCTAATAGATCCACTTTTAGGGTGTTGAAATGGCAAAATTCTAAGTTGATGAATAAACAACTCAAGAGTATTGCCATTAACATAATTATAACATCAATCCGTCGTTGGATTCTCCACTCATCAACTTGAAATCCTCATTAGCTATTTACATGCAAAGTCACACGGCCAATATCCGACGATGAAAAATTCTTGTAAGAGCACAAGTGTAAAATTTATTTTTTAGACATACCCACGGAAAAGAACGTGGGGCTTATAGACAGTATATGTTTAATGAAGTTAGTAGGACCTATCTTTATTGTAAGTATATGTAAATATGATGTGTTAGATTTGTGTCTATATAAGAATCCTCGTATATGACACACTAAATTAGTGTTATAGTATAAACTTAAAATTCTGGGGGAAGCTAAGCGATTTCATAACAAACATCATGGTCGGATTCCACCTACTGAAGAAAACATTTGATTTGAATATGACGTGGGATTTCAATTTCAGAGGCTATATGATCTTGGAGCACGTAGGGTGCTGGTGACAGGAACAGGTCCACTGGGTTGTGTTCCAGCAGAATTAGCCTTGCGAAGCACAAATGGCGAATGCTCAGCTGAGCTACAGCGTGCCGCGTCCTTGTTCAACCCACAACTCACTGAGATGATCCAACAACTCAATAGCGAAGTTGGTTCAGATGTCTTCATTGCAGCCAACACACAACTGATGCACAATGATTTCCTCAGTGATCCTCAAGCACATGGTAATTAAATAGACTTACATCGCCCCTAAAACACATTTAATGGGTGTTGTATGAGTATGCGCAATCACTCGTTAAATAAGCTACAAGAATATGCAATAATTTCTTAATTAATTAAATACTCATTAATTAATTCTCTGCTGCTAACCCATGGACATAAATATTATTACGTCTCATATACTATTATTGCACATGTTTTGCATTATTAAGCTTAAGCAGCTTAGTAGGGTAGATCAGTAGACATAAATAGAACAGGCCTCAACTATGGATATTTGAAAGGAGAACAAACTTAATTGAGAAAAAGACACGAGCAAGTTATACGTTCAATTACAAATTAATTTATTAAATAGAGTCAGACATGAAGTAAATTGATGAGCTTTTCCGTTGCTAATTTGCTAGAGACTGTCTGTAGGAAAATGTTCATTTTTTAGAGCATTTATTGAAATAAACCTAACCCGACTCTATGGATTAATTCCCATATATAAAAATTCATGGAGAATTGTGATTTTTAGAATGTTCTTGCAATTGCTTTTTTTAATTTATGAACCTGTTTGGTATGGATGATAGGATAATGGTTAATAGTATAAGATCTGATAAATTTTTAACATTATATAGAATTTAGTGTAACACTTATAAGATATTCAATTTTATGTTTAATAACATCATACTATTTCTACAAATAATTCTAATATCTTAATTAAATATTAAATAAAATCAAATAATCGTAAAATAGAAATTTTTATTATAATAATTTTTAAATATTATATTTATGTAAATATTTACTAATTAAAATTTAACTTATATTAAATGTTATTATTTATTTTAATATTTTATAATTATTTATTATTTCAATAATATATAAATAAAAAATACTATTTTATATATTGTAACATTTTATATTTTTAATCATAATTATTTAAATTTAAGTTATTGATCTTTACTTTTATATATTACATATTATTTATTTAAAATATTTATTTGTTATTAAATATTTATTATTTTATTTTATTTATTGTTTATCAATTATATTTAATTTTATTTTTATTATATATAACTAAATTGATAATATATATTATTTGTGTTTATTTTATTATAAAATATTTTTATTAAAAATTATTTTTTTTTATAATTTTATTTTTTTATAATTTATTTAAAATTTATTTTATTTTAATAAAATATTTTGAAAAATAATCTTATACATTAAAAGCTAATCAAGCATAGTTTTGGCTAAGCATTTTGCAGCTAAGCATTTCTAATATAACTTTCATAGGAAATTAATTTTGCAACCAAATTGAACAAAATGGCTAATTCAACAATGAAACATAAATTTCTCACAATATAATAACTTCAATATAATGCATTACCTAAATTAAATAAAAATTCATAAGTCACCTGTCATCATATATAATTAAGTACTAAGATCAATAAACATAGAACAAAATAATAGTTCTAATAAGTGACAACTGCATTAGAGTCTTAGATGATGTACTATCCTCCTTTTCTTCATCAATTGAATCCTCTTCACTTGAATTATTTTGACTATGGGATATAGGCTTTGTATGAGAAGAACTTGCTTCATAGCCTAATTTCTTCATCAATATATTCAATGTGTAACGCCCAATTTCTATATACTAATTGCTTTGGTTAGCTAATGGATGAATTGAATTATCTTTGTTTAGAATTAGAGGTATATGAAAATAATATTTTAATGAGTGTTTCATGTTTATTTTCATGATCTTGTGTGTGAAATTATTAGACTACTCTCTTAGATATACCTAATTGATAAACTACCCTTGTCATACACACCCACACTCTTAAAAAAAAAAGAAAAAAAAACCCAAACCCCCATTTATTCCCCACTTACGGTACACACACACACACATACACATTTCTCTTTTCTTCTTACAATTCTTCATCTTCTTTCTTTTCTCAACCTTCCTCCATCATTCTAACCTCCTTTCTTCTTCAATTCTTCACCAAATCCAACAAATAAATATACTTTTTCATAGCTCTTCCACCCAACAAACTCAAATCCACCATTAGTTTTTAAGAAAAAGCCTCCTTCTACCTGTTCTGGAGCAGATCAAATTCGGGATCAAGGGAGAAAAAGCTTTTGCTTCCTTAATTGGGAGATCAAACTTCAAAGAGCTTGTGGTCTTATCTCCAGTGAAAACCATCTTTGGTAGGGTTTCTATGCTTTGCTTTCTCTTTATACCATGATTTGGTTGAGTTTTTGGTGGGATTTTGAGGAAATTTGAATATTGGATGTATATATATATATGTATACCTTTGTTTTTTATGCATGAGAGCTTGAAAATGTAACCTTAAGTATGGTGTTTGTATAAGTGAAGCATGATGCACGAAAATGAGTAAGTAGGCATGCTATGTGTTTGAGAAATGTCTAAATGAAAGTAAATGTTATTTGGGGTTGAGTTATTGCATATTTATTGAATGGATAGTTAGTTTAATGCAAAACTAATGTTTACAAAAGTATAAAGCTAAGTTGATGAGAATCTTGGAAGTTATATGCATAAATGTGTAAATTCGGCCATGTGTTGGATAGGTCAATTTTATCATATTTTTGTGATGCTTTGGGTTGGATTTTTATAAAAATTAAGTGTTTGATCTCTCTCTCTCTCTCTCTCTCTCTATATATATATATATATGTAATCTCTTTTTTTAATGCATAAAAACTTATAAACATGACTTTTGGTGATGTTTCGAGTGATAACAACGTATGCACAAAAATTCTCATTATACATATTATTTGTTTGATTAAATGTCTAAGTGAAACTAAGGATAAGGAATTAGAATTAAGACATAAAGATTAAGGGTTGACTATGTCAACAAAAAGGGTTCGAACATGAATCGTTTTGAGGACCATGACGACTGGACATTGACTTTCTTTATAATGCACATAAGGGTTTAGTGTCGGTTCGCATTAAGGAACGGTACGGTTAATCATGAGCTCATAGCTTTTAAAGTATCTAAACAAGATCAATGAGAGAAAAGGATAAGGATATTAATAGGAAGGATAAACACAAAAGTTATGAAGTAGATAAGACCAAAGAAAAGATCTTATTTATGATGCCTTTGATGTTTCGTATTAGGATAACCATTATTCATGTTTATGGCATTTCATGAATAAGCCTAGTCTTTTTTTTCCATGCATGCATATCTCTTTAAGTATAGTAGGAAGGTTCTTTCATGCATGCATGTACATATCATGCCAAGACCATGCTAAAAGACACATCTACCTTGATAAAGAACGGTTGCAAAATTCTAAAATTAAATCTCATGGTTGTATATTAATGATTTCAAAGGAAGCCAAGGTAGACTAGAGATGAATATGATGTCATGTTTATTGCATATGCCTCTTACAGAGATTTCAATTGATTTCTCACCCCTCACCCTTTTTCCATATCATCTCTAGATGAAGGGTAGATCTTAATAGAGACTTAGCTACTCCTAGTATTGTTGCTTTGTTTTACTTGGAGATTGTGCTATACCACTTGATCTGATTGGATATTTCGAAATCTTCAAGTTATTTTACTTTATGCTTACAAAATTATATGTCATTTTTATTCTAGAATTTGATATTAGGATCTCTTTATATTTGGGTTGTGGATCCTTTAGTGTTCCTATATTTTGTATTATGTAGCTTGAGGTACCTCCTAATATTACATTACTATGTTCATGTTGTGAACTAAATGGCACTGAGTGCCTTATGATGATGATATGTAAGATAGTAGAATGTCGTATTTTGAACAACAGGGTTGAGCTATGGATACTGGATACTCTTTATGATTTCTGCTTATAGGAGGCGTGATACCTACCGTTACCATGTCGAATTTTCATTAAAACTGTTAGCAATATTTATGTCTAATATGGAAAGGTTCGTGAAATAAGATGTGATTCCTTGGTATTAATTTTTATGTGACTCGAGTACATAGAAATGAGTACTAGGGAGTTACAAAATGTATTTCTTGTTTCATGCAACTCCTTCTTCATGTCTTCTTTCTCCTTCCTCTCTTGTTCCAATTGAGCTTGTAAGGAAGCATTGAATGAATGAATTTCAATGTAGGTGTCCGCTGCCTTTGTTGTCACTCAAAAAGAAAACCCAATCACGCATTAAAAGAAAAATTGAGTTAGTTTTGTTTGGAAGAATAAAAATACATGAAAAATTTATAGTTTGATGAAAGTGAAGCAGAGTTGATTGAGGATATAGACGTATAGAAAACAAGAAGTACGCATCACAATCACACGTCGGCCAGTATTTCTTTCGAGGCCAATGATCGAAGACCTTGTCATTCGCTTTTGGAAGTATATAGAAGCAACGAAAAAAATGCTGATTGCTGTTTGTGAGAAATGTGAAGCATGCATTTCTCAATATTGCTTGGTAGGCTTTTATGATTCATTTGTGCATATATGTGTGTGTGTGTGAGTTGGAAAACATACATGAACTAATTATGGACAGAAATTGAATGTGCTTCTTTATTGCTAATACTCTTATTGCAAACACAACAAAACGGTACAATAAAGAAATGCCACAATAAATAGAAAAGCAATCACACATGGCCATATTAGACTATGCACAAATAAGTTAATTAAAAAGATCACTAAAAGGGGACTATACTTTTCACTTTCACTTGGCATTTACATTTCAATCTTGGCAGGCAATAGCAGTGGCAGAGCTAACGCACTAATAAAATATTGTTAGGCAATCATGCGAAGATGCAAAAGCAACACCTCTAGCAACCAACAATTTAGTATGCAGAACTTATTCATGGGATTGAGAATTGACTATTGAGAGGGGGCAAAGTCAGTCATAGACCATAGGCTTGCTCTACTGATATTGTTAAACATGTCCACAACAGGAACATTCTTCATCATCATTGTGACAAGGCTAAAAGGCTATAGTGAAACCCAGTTTGGAGGTTCCAACAATGGTTCACATCACATATTAGTAAAACCCATTTCTTAAATATTATTTCAAAGAAAAATTGAAATAAAATCTTGAATAAGATCATGAAAAAAGATCAATAATCCCTGCCCCATCCGAAGAAAAAACAATTTTCTGGGTTGGAGCATTCATTTCAGGACATAACATAATACTAGCAAAGGATTTTCACTATTTCCTAGCTATTTGTTTGATATTATAATTATTGGAGTTAAGGGAATCCTACAGAAGCCCAAATCTATATATATGACTATATGAGGTGGACAGGCCTTGAGAACATATCATTGGCTCTGTTATTTGTTCAAGATATATCTCTAATACATAACATTTCCTTTCAAAAATACCTGGCATAGATAAACTACACAAGTTTTTTATATTGACTAGCTTCTCCATATTTGATCTTTTGACACGGTAACAATTGAAAAAATGGAATTTGGATCCTAATAACAACCCCCATAGCTAACATCGACTATGAGTTTGAAACTATATTGAACAAGTAAAAAATGAATAAACAAAGATATTAAGAAGAAAAGAAAAAGATGATGATGATACTAGGAACAACAGGGTAAGTGGTGAAACCCAATCGTTCTTGAGGGTATGCGATCTGAATGGCAAACCCACAGTATAGAATTTTCGGTGTGACATTTTCCCTGAAATCACAAGCTCCCCATGTTAAAAAAAAAACAGCAACAAGAAGCATGTAGAAATAAACAAAGACAGTAAGATCATCTCATAGAGAAAATACGTGGCATGTCCTTCCAGTTAAAAAACATAAAAGGTGGATTAAAGAGAAGCGACAAAGCATGAATTAGAGGAGGGTGGATAATCGATACGATAAGAACAGATAAAGTAAAAACATAATGTTATTAGCATTGCTAAATGGTGCAAAACGTACCAAAGTTGGAGTCTAACAATGATCAATAAATGTTCGTCATTTGAAACTTGAATACAATACATCACCGAACATGAAATACATCGTTATATAGATATGAAATTTGACAAACCACCAACCAGATGGTGTCAAATCACGAACACTTATGGCTCTTTATGTTTTTCCCAGCAAGGAAAAGAGTATAAATTCTAGCATTATCGCTTACATGCAACAATAGCTTAAGCAAAGTTTAACTGTTCCCACCTGCAAATGCCCAGCGGGTTTAGGCGTATAGCTGGAGTTCTCTTCATTGCCTTCACTCCAAATGGGTTATTATTGCCTTGCAATAGATAGATATGTCATGAGCGGTAAATTCATAATTTTAACAAAACGATGCTTAATCAAGTTACGAGCATTATTCAAATTAAATACAAGATTAGTAGCTTGCCTGACTTACCATTTTACACATCCCTCTGAAATGTCACAGATAGGATAGTCAGGGGCAACAACTCAAGAGATCTTCACAATAGCAACCTCAAGAGCATAGCATCCCCTCAAAGCAACTATTTCCAATTGGCAAACACAACAGGAAGTGTTGCCCTCAGGACAGCTATAGTAGTCATTACAAACAGATGATGGCTTTGCAAGTGAAGGTGGAGATGGACCCACGCAGAACTCATAAGTGATTTTGGTAGAGAGAATGGAATCACCTTGTGCGTCTTGCACTTGTTTCAACCCAGTGAGCGAACTGGCTATGTTGCTCTGTAATTTCATAATAATAATAATAATAATAAAAACCTAGAAAGTTGGGAAGGCTTTATAGATTATGAAAAAGGGAAAATGCATTGAGAGGAAGAGAAGGAGAACTAAGGAAGAGTGGAATGGAGAATGGTTGCAATGGAAGACGAGGATATTGGCGTTTTAGACTGAGGGCGTGAAGGCAGAGAGCGAGTGAGGCTCTGCTAGGTTTTGGTGAGTGAGGCCTTTAATTTGCCCTCTCCCCACCAATCCTTCTCAAGTTTTTTTATTTTGTTTTTATTTTTAAAAAAATGGATAAAAATAAAGAATTGTACTTTAAATTTAACTATTATGTTAAAAATTGAAAAAGAAATCCAACTTATCAACAAATTAATGGATAGAAAAATTAATTATTTAATCATCTAAGTATTTTAGTAGTTTATTAAATATTAATCATTAATAGTATAAGTAGATTGTTTTTTATATGTATGATAATTTAATTAATATTTTTAAATAAGAAAGATGACATTAATGTTTTACTTATTTTAAATATAAAGGTGAAATTAGTCTAAAATATGTTGAATATATTTATCATAATATTGTGTAGAACGGATTAAGAAAAGGGGCAAGGATATATCATGATGTTATGAAGGGGACTATTCAGACTGGTCATGAGGTCGCGAAGAGGGTTGTGGCTTTGTGGAGGTGCTTCACTAGAATTTTCTTCATCAATTAAATAATAAAGAGTATGCAGTAAGAGAGTAGGACACTAGGGTTTCACTCAGATTAGTTAAAGAATGTTTTTCTCATATTTAAAAAAAAAGATTAAAAAAATTATAATTTAAATCTAACTCCTATATGGAAAATAAAAATTCCAATTTGTCATCAAAACTAGATTAAGTTTCTTGTTACATATAGAATTATTTATAAAACATTTTTTTGCATAAATCATTTTTTTTATGATGTATATAGTAAAATTCATTATTTTAGTTAAGTAATTTAGTATCTTAAGTAAATATTAATCACTGCTAAATTAGATGAAATATCAAGATTTGACATTTTAAAATTTAAATTTAGGGACGTAGTATAAAATTATCCTAAACTTTTAATTTACCATTTATTTCACATTTAATTTAGATAATGGACTAATTTATTTGTTGTTCAATATTTTTTTTCAAATAGCTAAATTAATAGATAAATAATTAAAAATTAAAATATAAAATATGTTATAATAAAAAATTGCTAATTATATAAACAATCTATTTAATATGATAGTAAAGTTAATTAATGATAGCTAGTTCTCACATACTCATTTAAAAAAATTACATGACTTTTAATTTAATCTTAATCACACTAATATAAATCTAATGGTCAACATTTACTTCTCTCATTCTCACAATTAATCACATCGATCATAGCTCTCTCTCAAATGTATTTATTTAAATATTTCTTAACTTTGTATTATATATACATCTCTAGTTTAGGCATATGTTAGGGCATCGAAGACGTACTTGACTAGTAAGTATATGACAGTTTTGATAGTTATATATTCAACAATTATAGTTATATCTATTAAACACCAATTTTTCATATGTTTGCATTACCTGTGCAAGATATATTCATGATTACTTGTGTTTCAAATTGTTTGAGTTAGGAAAAAAAATCTTTATATATCTCTTATTAAAAAAAAGACAAAATTAGTGAAATTGTATATATATTTAATTCTAATTGATGCTAAGATTATTATTATAATTTTTGTATATATTATAGATAATAGATATGATTTGCATACTAAGGAAATGAATGATTTTTGTGTTTATAATGAAAATGGTTTACTCTACTGCCATTTACCATTTGTAATTGATTAAATGGAGTTCACATTTGTAATTAAATCTCTAAGATATGATATTAGAATCAATATCAGATAAAAATTATACCAATTAAGAATAATATCAAAAACTTAGTATCAAATAATATGATAATAACAAATTGACATTTGGGTGAAAATATCGATATTTTTTGTTTAAAAATTAAATTACATATTAAATTTGAAAATTGAAATTGATATATCGAGATTGAGATTTATGATATGAAATACATATAAAATATTTTTAGTTTATATAGTAATTATTAGAAATCATTTATTGAAAGAGAAATATTTAAGAATTAAATTAAAATGAAAAAATATAATTAATGGAGGGCTGGAATTTTTGGGAGGAAATATGGAAGTTTGTGAAATTAACACGTAGGATTTTCCACACACATACGTATATTGATTGATCAATTTGAAATGGAGATATGATTTCCTAATGTTGTAAAAGACGGATATGACTTAATGATTAAGAATTATTTGACTAAGATGAAATAAATAATTTAATATATATGTGCATATTTATCAATTTATAAATTAATGATCAATATGACAATTAATAGAGATAAGTTAAGATTTAATTAAAATAGCTAAAATCTTTCGTTTCAATTTGATCAAATTTGGTTAAAAGAAGATTTGACTGAAATAGTATTACTTTGATTAAAACAAAATGAATCATTTAAATCAAAATCAATTTGATTTCACTTAATCAATTTTAAATTTGTTTTAATTGATTTTGTTTAAAATCATTATCAATTCTTTAATTTACTAGTATATTATTGCATTTCTTTTATTTGTTAATCTTCAAGAGTAATTATGTTATGATACCACAATCTTAAAGAGAAATGCAATAACATATTAACAAAACATAGAGATGGGGTTCGAACCTGAAACCTCAACTTAAAAAAGAAGCACACAAACCAATTTGGTCAACCAAATTACATGTGCATTGTATTATTACACATAAATCCATTATAACTTATGAAGATTTTCTTGAATTCTATGCAATTAATATTCTTTCAAAAAATCCGTAGCTACATTTGCAGGAAAAAAGTAGTAGCAAAATCTATAAAAAGAATCCGCAACTAAAATTATGGGAAAAAAATTCGCAAGAAACCTGCAATAGTTCAACTCTATAGCAAACTCCGAGGATAAATTCAAGGTACATGATTTGTAAGAAAATGTGAGTAAAAATTTGTAACTAAATTCGCATGTAATATTTACAAGAAAATTCACAAAAACCCAAATCCAAGCAAAATCCGCAACGTAATTTTGTAGATAAATTGTAGGAAAAATATTCATTAGAAAATTCCAGGCACTAATCCCAACTAAGTTCGCATGAAGAATTTGCAAGAAAAGTGCCAGCAACCAAAATCCACAACAAAATTCGCAACAAGGTTTTGTAAATAATTTCGCAATAAACAAATTCACAAGAAAATTCACAGCAATGGACCACAACAAAATTTGCAACAATTTGACACAAGAAAATTCATAGCAATCAAAATTCCAGTAACATTCGCAACAAAATGTCACAACTAAATTCGCATGAACAAAAATCCTAGATAGTCGCAACAAACAAAATTCAGAGCAAAAATTCACATCTAATTTCAGGAAACAATGCATAGGAAAATCCCTATGAAAGTTATTTTTCACAACAAAATTTGTAGCAAAAAGCCACAAAAAAATTCATAGATATAGTTCCTTCAAATATAGCTCGAAAATGACTTTGAATGAGTATATTAACTTTTTACCCTAAAATTACCTACGAAAATATTTCCTGTGAAAAATCGTAGCAAACATTTGCACGTAAAAATTTTCCCGTCTTATGGAGGGAAAGTTACTTGTAGATTTTGCTACGACTTTAAATCTACAACAAAGTATAACCCGATTTGCTGCAAAGGAAATTTGCATCAAAATTCGCAAGTATTACCTACAAAAAAGATTCGTAGGAAAATTCTACAGCTATTTTGCATATTTTTAATGGTCGACCATCACAAACTCATGTAGAGAATATTTCTAGAAGCACAGAGCTTTTTATTATTAGATCTTCTCAATTAAGGGTCAACTAGTGGTTCAGGTGTGTGGAATTGAACTTGCTACACTTTGCTTCTCAGGGTGAGGTGTCGGCTTATCATCTGTATTCTCATCATCCACTTGTGCATCTTCTCCATCTCTAAGAGGTCTACAAGGAGACTTTAGCTCAACATCAATGTATTTTCCAGCAACTAGTAGTGACTTATCTATCTTCTTAAAGTTTTCAAAGGTTTGGTCATCAAAAAAATATAAGATCTCATCTTTTGATAATTTTCTTATTATTTAGATCTTCCAATTTGTAGCCAAAGTCTTTGTGATTATTACCCATGAAGATACACCATTTAGATTTTCCATCAAGCTTGAACCTCTCATCTCTTGGAATATGAACAAAAGCCCTACGACCATACACATTCTCAAGTGACGGTAAGAAACATCTTTCTCTATCTGTATTTTCTCCGAAACATCACCATCTAAACAAACCGAAGGAGAAAGGTGATTAAATCTATGATGGTTTTCATTGCTTCATCGTCAAAGGATTTGAACAATTATTCATGAGATAGGAAACATCTAATTTTGTCATGGATAGTATAGTTCATTTTCTTAGCCACTTCATTATATTGAGAAGTCTTTGGAACTATTTTCTTAAGTCTAATCTCAAGTTCTATGCAAATGACCCCTGTATTTACTGCCATCATCTACCCAAACATATTTTAGTTTCATTCATTTTTCTCTTTCAACACTTGTATGGAAGTGTTTGAAGACATTGAGCATTTGGTTTTTAGATTCCAAAATAAAAACCTACACTCTTCAAGAGCGATCATCAATAGAAGTCATAAAATATGAAGTATAGTCAAGTAATTTAGTGTCTATAATACAAACATTAGTGTAAACTAAGAACATTAGTGTAAACTAAATTTACGAATATATGATCTCTAATGAGAGCTTAAGCTATAAAATGATATTCTAGCATATTTTCCAATAAAACAATGAGCACAACTTTTTAAATATGTACCTTTCCCCATAAGAGGTTGGTTCTTGGCAAGAATGTCAAGTTCTTTCTAACTCAAGTGGTCAGGGGGAAATAATCAAGTGAATTCGCTTTTTTTTTTTTGTACAATTTTCCTTGAAACTGGCATAAAGTAGTGAAGTTGTTACGTCGTCTTATTTTGCAATATCAAATGAAAATGTGATAATTGACAAATGGTGCCAGGTGTGTCCGGCAACCAAAAAAAAAAAAAGGCAAATTTTCAGGCAAATAATGATATTTCATATAATATTTTTGGGTGTCATTCAACATGGAAAAAACATGTCTTAATAATGGGAATTATATGTTGATTAATAGAAAATCAATGATGGTAAAGACAATAAATGAGAATGCTAGGGTGTTTGGTTTCAAAAACTAATTTTTAATTTTCACTTTTTCTGAATCATGTGAAAGAAGTTCCAAAATAAAAAAATAAAAATAAAAACAGAAAATTATTATCCGAAACCAAACCCACCCCTGCCATCTGATGTATCGAAAAAAAGGGACCCACCCCCGCCATTCCAACATCTCAATCTAGTTCATGAAATTCTCGGCTGATTTGTGCGTATTCTTTTTGGGTCGGGAAGCATTTTGGTCTATGTTTTTTGGTCATGCATTTTGCAGCGGCATATAAAATGGGCCCACGGCCAAAATTAGCACTGGTCGGGATTCGGTAGCAAAATTTCGGTAACATTCAGCATTTTCTCCTGTTGGCGCTCTTCCTTATCATCAGTGCATCACCCACCAGTACCCCAATTCACCGAACACTGCACCCTCTTACTAACTACTACACTTCTCAAATTCAAATCTCGATACATGCATTCATGTCCACTGCTCTCTCCCTTTCAGTTACGCCTTCGGTTACAGCCACAATTACGGTTACAACCGCCTCCCCTTCAATCTCAACCGCTTATCTCACCGAACCGTAGAGGTCCGCGCGGCGGTTTCAGCTTTGGAGAAGCGCGGCAGAAAGAAGAAGCCGGCGAAGGAAAACGATGCCGTCGGCGGCGGCAACGATTCCGCGCTCGAGAATGGCCTCCGCTTCGCGTTCATGGAGGAGCTCATGGACCGAGCAAGGAACCGCGACTCCGCCGGCGTCTCCGGAATCATCTACGACATGGTTGCAGCAGGACTCAACCCTGGCCCGAGGTCCTTCCACGCCTTGGTGGTCTCTCACGCTCTCAACGGCGACGAACAAGCTGCGGTACCGCTTTTCTCGTTTTCTCTCTCTCTTTTTTCGTGAAAAATGTTGGTTTCTGCTTCGATTCGGAATCTGAGGAATCGCGTTTGCCGAAATTTGCAGATGGAATCGCTGAGGAGAGAGCTGAGTGCGGGGCTTCGACCTGTTCACGAGACGTTCTTGGCGTTGATAAGGTTGTTTGGGTCTAAAGGGAATGCAGCTAGAGGTTATGAAATACTTTCAGCCATGGAGAAGCTCGATTATGATATTCGGCATGCTTGGATTATTCTTATTGGTATATCATTATCATTATCATATACCTGCCAATTACTCTTTATTATTATCATTATTATGGATTTAATTTAAATGCACCGATATAATTTTTTTTAAATTACCATCCAATTAAATCCTCACATATCCATGATTTTTGAAGTAGTGGAGTGAGAGTCAAACTTGTTTGGTTGATTTGACAATATGTGATTGGATGATTGGGTTACATAGTCAATGCATTAAACATTATTATTATTATTATTATTTGTTTTAGAATTTAATGGATAGATATCATGTTTGGATTTTGTTTGGAACTACAAAACCATGGGTTGGACAAAAGCATCCATGGTTTGGGCAAAAGCTACGAGAGAAGCTTTTGTTCAAACCATGGTTGGAGTTTGTTAAACAGAAAACCAAGCATGCTATTAGATTTTAATTACCTGTCTATAAGCAGGTTTCTAATAGGACACGATGGCATTATTTGATCTATGTAGCTGGTCTCACTAGTGAGACAAGACCTAGTCGTTGTTATTGTATTTGTTCTAGTCACTGTTGCTAGTTTTATGATATGTTGTGTTCCTTGGCTTGGCATTAGAGGAACTTGTGAGGAACAAGCATTTGGAAGATGCCAACAAAGTGTTCTTGAAGGGTGCCAAGGGTGGGCTCAGAGCTACTGATGAGGTTTATGATCTTCTAATTGAGGAAGACTGTAAGGTCGGGGATCATTCTAATGCCTTAGATATTGCCTATGAGATGGAGGCGGCTGGTCGGATGGCAACCACTTTTCATTTCAATTGTCTGCTCAGTGTGCAGGTCACCTTCCTCAATCACTAGTTTTTGTAAATTCACTAGCTAATAGATGTGTAGGAACTATGAAGAGTGGAAGACTTGTATAAAGTTTCTGCTTGCTCATAGAGAATGCTTTCCACACACAAGTACAGGGGTCAGATTGCTTTCACCTTAAAGATGGGGTTGAAAAAATTTGGGATAAGTTTTTGAAAAAGAAAAGAAATACAAACTTTCATGTATCTCATTGTCCTTAAGTTTTTGCAGTACACTAAATTGATCCTCAGTGTTCTTTAGGCAGTGACTCTGGTCCTGTGGCCATGATTCATGCAGCATTATATTAGATAAGTTTCATCCTGAAAACACATATGAAATCCTTGCTTCATGGTTTGTTCATTTTGTTGTTCTCTTTGTGAATATAAAATCTGTCTAAGAACTGGTATATGCTACTTCAATTCTTCTACGTGTTTCGGGCAAACAATGCTGTGTTTTTAACTATTCAAATTTCAATTACCTGTGGAAAAGCAGATTATGAACTTGTTTGATGTTTGACCTTGACTAGTCTGTTTTGCATTTTATATATATTCTTCAATATTGATTTATTCAATTAATTAGGCTACCTGTGGAATACCGAAATAGCTTTTGCAACATTCGAGAACATGGAATATGGAGAAGGTTTGCACTCCACATCTCCCCTTTCTTCTTTTGCTGACTCTTGTATTTTGCTTAGTCATTTATCATTTTGTCGTCTGCTTGGTTTCTATTTCTGACAGACTTATTTGTGTCAAACTCATCTTTTCAACTTGTATGGTGTTTTTGTTTTTCCTTTCCTGTTTGTGTGTTGTTTGGGGGGTGGTTGGTGGGGTTGTCCTTTTCTGTAATGTTTGTCCTCTTTCTCCATTATTAATTCGTAAAGTGAAATTGTCTTTGATTCTTTGCGTAACAGATTATATGAAGCCTGATACGGAGACATACAATTGGGTTATTCAGGCATATACTAGAGCTGAATCTTATGACAGGTTAGACTATTGTATGTTGATGGCATGTGCATAATTGTCATAAAGACTCTGTTATTGCATTACAATCTTTGTTGATTGTTTAAAATTGTTCCTCTTTCCTCAATCTGCGGTTTACAAAATATAAGGAATCATACTAAGCTAAAATTTTCCATTTCCAGATCTTTTTTATATATATCTTGTATTGCATAAAACATTATTTGGATGATGGGTTTTTCTGTTCTCCCTTTTATCTGTTCTGATTTATCCTTAGTTCACATTTTGAGTTTATCTATGACTTCTCTCACTCATAATAGTTCTTTTGGTCTGATTTAAATAACTGGAAGGTCTTCTTCCATTGGCTCTCTTAAATTGAATATTCCCCGGATTGCGTTATGATTGCTAATTTGCTATTATGTGATTCCGTCAACTTGTTTTTGTGTGGCTGATAGAGTACAAGATGTTGCTGAGTTACTTGGCATGATGGTTGAAGATCACAAGCGCATACAGCCAAATGTGAAGACCCATGCGTAAGACACATAATATTTATTTTCCTTGTATAAACTTGATCACTGTAACATATTGTGTGTCAAATAATTTGACTTTATGAGTCTATCATTTAGAACCTTTTTCCCAGAATATTGTTTAGGATTATTATAATAAGCTGTAAGTTAGCAGCAAGATATCACAATAGATTTCAGCAAAGAAGCTGTAGTATGTGGGTCTGTCTACAATGCATGGGTGCTCTAAAATGGTTGCCATACCCAAACTGGCTATGTACCCGACATTCTTAGTTTTTGAGTACATGTGAGTACTTAGCTCATATTTTCTTTTTCAAACGTTGCTATCAAATACTTTTAGTACATCTTGACCAATGGCTGCAATGAGCCGATATTACTCGAATACAACCAGTCCTTACAAAGCACAAAGATTTGCAACGATATTCTTTGGTTTTCTGCTAAATGAAACAAACTGCTATTTCAAACCATTAAAATTTACCTTGAAACAACAATGAGTGGTGCACCCAAGAGAAGCCATAAACTAGATTCAAGCATAACAATTGTTTGGACTATGAGACCCCTTGAAAATATTGGCATTCTTCTCCAACCAAGTACACTTGAGAACTACAAAAACCTCACGCTGCCACTAAATCACTGCATCCCTTATCTTTGACATACAAAAATTAGTCAGAATGTAAATACTGACGGCCAGAGGTCATTGGAATTCTGGTTTAATATATATATTACTGATACTCCCTATGCAAGAACTTTTGTTTGGGCTAGCTACTATGGAATCTATACTCACCCATATGTTAACTGTTTTAGGGATTGTATGCTATTCCTTGGTCAAATTTTTTTTCCTCTATTTTCTAAATGATCTGTGGATTATCAGGAAAACTGAGTAATGGCTTTTGTCTTCTTTTGGGCCTGATAGGCATTCATTACTCTGGTTTCTTTAAATCATAAGTTATTTGTATTGGTGATGGTAACAGATTTTGTAATATGTCCCCATGACACTTCCTCTTGACCCGATTAACCACATAGCACATACTTTCTCTGCAGGCTGTTAGTGGAGTGTTTTACCAAGTACTGTGTAGTACGAGAAGCTATTAGGCATTTCCGTGCGCTTAAAAACTTTGAAGGGGGTACAAAAGTCCTTCATAATGAAGGGAACCATGGAGATCCACTTTCCTTGTATCTTCGGGCTTTATGTCGAGAAGGTATGCATATACAGTTGTAATGAAATTTCAGCACAAAGAATTTTCAAGGTAGTTGTTGGCGGGTAATCTGCCATGCCGCTATATGTAGAAGATATGACTCCACAAAATATCATAATTTCCTTAGAAGTTATTTGTTTATACTTTTTAACTATAGATAATCATGGCAAAAATATTGTCTATGGAGTTCAATATATTGTGTCCAAAATTAGTAATAGAAATTTATGACCGCAATTGTTCCCAAGTGCTTTGCCTGAGCCATGTAGTCGTTTCTAAATTCAGGAAGGATAGTTGAAATGCTTGAAGCTTTAGAATTTATGGCCAAAGATAACCAGCCAATCCCACCACGTGCAATGATCTTGAGCAGAAAATACCGGACATTAGTTAGCTCATGGATTGAACCTTTACAAGAAGAGGCTGAACTGGGCTACGAAATTGATTACATTGCTAGGTATTGTTTGTATTTCAGCAGCAGTTGCGATTTTTTATTTCTTTATTTATATTATGTTTGTATATATGTTTATTTGTTGTTCATTCTTGGCTAGGGCACTGAATACCATCTTGAAATTCTAATGAATTGTCGTTTTAATGCTGTCCAAGAGTATTGCCCATACCAATGCATGTCAATTCACCTCTTAATAGTAATAGTAAATTGTTTTTCTATGGCTTTCATGCTTGTGTGCTGCCCATCTGCCCACTAGAGATAACCTAATATTCTGGAATCCTTGTAGGACCAAGTATTGGCAAAATAAGAAACCAATATCTAAATTATGGTCTCAAGAAACTCCTGTACCTTGTTCTTTTAACTGAGAAATTTGTAGCCTCTTTCTATTTAATGCAGGCATGTGCTAGCAATAATCTGGTAAATGATAGCTATTGGCTTTTTGTTAAGTTGTTGATTCCTTTCTAAATGAATCAAGCTTGTGCTAAGAATGACCTTATGCATTTCAATATATTGATTTATGTTTTTTTTTAATATGTTGGTTCCTATTAATTGAAACAGATATATTGCAGAGGGAGGCCTAACTGGAGAGCGTAAGAGATGGGTGCCTCGAAGAGGTAAAGCGCCTCTAGATCCTGATGCTGAAGGATTTATATATTCAAATCCAATGGAGACCTCCTTCAAACAAAGATGTCTCGAGGAGGTGAAGTTGTACCATAAAAAGCTTCTGAAGACCTTGCAGAATGAAGGTCTAGCAGCTTTAGGGGATGGTGTATCTGAATCTGATTATATTAGAGTGGAGGAAAGGCTGAAGAAAATCATTAAGGGGCCTGTGCAGAATGTATTAAAGCCTAAGGCTGCTAGTAAAATGATAGTGTCTGAGCTGAAGGAAGAATTAGAAGCACAAGGTTTACCTATCGATGGAACTAGAAATGTTCTTTACCAGCGTGTACAGAAAGCAAGGAGAATAAATCGATCTCTGGTCGGCCTCTTTGGGTTCCTCCCGTGGAAAAGGAGGAAGAAGAGGTTGGTTCTTCATTTGTTATATTTAAATTCCTTTCGCTCTCTCTCTCTCTCTCTCTCTCTCTCTCTCTCACACACACACACACACACACACACACACACACACATCTTGATCTTTAATATATATAATGCCTAAACTTAAATGTAATTCACGTTCTAGGTGGATGAAGAGCTGGATGCATTAATTTCACGAATAAAACTGGAGGAAGGAAATACAGAGTTCTGGAAACGTCGATTCCTAGGAGAAGGCTTAAATAACAATCATGTAAAGCCAATGGATGCAGATAAATCAGAGTCCCCTGAAGTTCCAGATGATGTTGATGCTGTAGAAGATGCTGCAAAAGAGGTTGAAGATGATGAAGCAGATGATGAAGATGAGGAAGCAGAACAGGCAGAAGAGGAAGTAGAAGCAGAAGTAGAGCCATCAGACAAACTAGATGTAGACAGGGTAAAGGAAAAGGTTGCTGAAGCTAAAAAGCCCCTTCAAATGATTGGAGTCCAGTTGTTGAAAGATTCTGACCAGCCTACCACCAGATCTAAGAAGTTCAAAAAATCATCTGCTCGATTGCAGGTTGAGGTATGAAAATCTCTTGATGTCCTTCTTTTCTTTTTCTTTTTTTTTTTAAATTTTGTTTTCCTTTTTTTCGGCTTTTATTTTTTAGGGGGGGGGGGTCTGCAACCTGGGACAATTTAGGCAAACATTTTTTTTTTGTAAAATATTTCATTGTTCATGGTTGCATTTTGATAATTTCAATTTTGTTTGAGGATCTCAAGCTGCTTCCTTGCAGGATGATGATGACGATGATTGGTTCCCTGAGGACTTATTTGAGGCATTTAAGGAACTGAGGACGCGAAAAGTGTTTGATGTATCGGACATGTATACCATAGCAGATGTTTGGGGATGGACATGGGAGAGAGAACTGAAGAACAAACCTCCTCGTAGATGGTCACAGGAATGGGAAGTAGAGTTGGCAATAAAAGTTATGCAGAAGGCAAGTAATTGAACCCCTTTTCTTTATTGCAAAATTGCTTCTCATTGGATTGGTTTGAAATGGTCAGATGACTTGGTTTCACATACACAGATCAGAATTAATGCCTCTTCATGTGTTCAAAATGGAAACTACCCTTTATAACTCTCTAGGTGAGAGTGAAACGTGATCCAAAATGGTGCCGAATGGCATTAGAATTTATATTTAGTATCAATTTTCTTGTATTCATTAGTAAAGGTCTCCAGAAGCTCTAGAGTTTGAGTTAAGTTTCTTCATCTGTAAATTATCTATAGATTCAATGCCTGCCTCCAACTTCCTGGGTTTATTCATTCACTTAATGATTAAAGATCATACAACTACAGGATTTCTATGCAAATAGATCGGAAAGATTCATGAAAGCTACCCTACCATATATTTATTGGATAGGATATCCCTTGAAATTTGTTGCTTCTTAAATGTATCCTTTGTACAATCAATTATCAAGGCATGCTCTTAAGATTATGTTTTCACTAGTGAATATTGCAGGAACTGGATGAGTATTTTCAAATTTAGCCAAAGTTTAAGAAAACGATAAAATAAAAGTTAAAAACAGAATAGAAAACATTTAGGAGGAAAAATGTTTAAAATGATGAGGGTGATATACATAATTAATGCAACTATAGTCTAAAAACTATAAATTAAAAGAGAAATATGTTTAAAATAAAAATAATTTTAAATTATATATATATATATATATAATTTAAAATTGAAAAGAAGAGGAAATATGGATGAAAGAGAGAAATTTAGCTGTTATCAAGAGACTGTACTTTAATTAATAAATAGTGTCAATTGTTAGGATAGTGTACTGGAACATGCTGGTTGGTGGTCTTTTTGCTGACAAGTCTTTTATTTTTAGAGAAAAAAACCAAAAAACTTTATCAACTTTTACAATTACACATGGGATCAGCTGTTCAATTGTGGTTTAATTGGATCATCCTCCCTTTTAGGGGATATTAATTGTTCTTGGCCTGTCACTTATGAATTTATAAGTACTCTGAGTAATGATATTTACTTATGTGCTATAAAAGAAGGAAGAAAATTAGGTTGATGTCTACAAATCTGCTTGTAGATTCCTGTTCAAGCATAGTGTAATATTCATTCAATTTTCAAATTTGGCTTATACTCTGCATGTAGTTGAGATATATTCATCATCTTTGTAAATATTGCTGGGACGCCAGTTAGTATTTTTCAGAAGTTCAAAACCTGCTTATTTTTGTAGCTTATACTTTCAATAAGTTGTTGGTTAGCAGTGCTGCCTTGTTCTTCTTGGATATAGTTATCCCAAAATCATTCTTGTTCAGTGATATGCTCTTTGCTGAATGAGATTTTGGGCTGTATGATACAGGTCATAGAATTGGGAGGAACACCTACTATAGGAGATTGTGCCATGATCTTGCGTGCAGCTATAAGGGCACCTTTACCTTCAGCTTTCTTGAAGATTTTGCAGACAACTCATAGTCTTGGTTATAAGTTTGGGAGGTATCTCTGTTTTCTTTATGTGACAGATTCTTTGTAATTCCAGACTGGGTTATGCAACCCAGCCAACAAAAATTTCAACATGTCATTTGCTTTTCTGTAGTGTTATTGACCAGAAAAGAAAAGTTAAACCATCTAGGATTTCCCTGTGAAGATTTATCTTCCTAAATTTTGGCACTTGGAAGTTGAAACCATTGATAAATGATAATATCCAACTGTTGGTGATAAAGGAACCTGCCAAACCCTTTGTAGATCAAAAGTCATTTTTGTCCCCTCCCATTTTCCTCCCGTATATGATAATCGACCATAGTACATGTAATGGCATACTTCAATTTCATTTGAATTTACTGTTCTACTTTAATATATGTAAGTTACCTATTTTACATTTCAAGAAACTCCCTCTCTCCCAATTTTTGGTTTTAGATAATGGTGGGAAGGGATAATTAGTATTCATGGTTTCTATTGAGCTTAAATACATATTGCATGGTTGAAGTGCATAATGGACCTTTCGTGCACTCTAATCTGTTTTGAGTAAGTTAGGGCCTATATAATTCCACATTGGATCAAATAAGGAACTAATAATATAATTTATATGCAGTTAGGCTTTTTGAATTCCTATCATTCAAGGCATGCCTGGTTGACTCAGTTGGATTAGATTATGCAGTTTTTTAATCACTATGATTGAGAACCTCAAAATGAAGGCAACCTTCAGTTCTGTGCTGTCTCTTATCTGTTGCTTTTCAGCTCATCGTTTCCCTTTTTGATGCTCATTTTGCAGTCCCCTCTATGAGGAGATCATCTCTCTTGCCTTGATCTTGGGGAACTAGATGCAGCTGTTGCAGTAGTTGCAGACTTGGAGACAACAGGGATCTTGGTTTCAGACCATACATTGGACAGGGTGATTTCTGCTAAACAGCCGATTGACAATACTTCCGATGGGGACATTACAGATGCAGGGTTGTAAATTATACCATCATTATGTACTGTAGCATTGGAAGAGCTAGTGCTGTGGTTGTGATTCAATACCATCATTGCACTTTTCTACAAATTTTGTGCTGAGCTTAATGTACAGTATCAGGCCTTGGGTTTACTAAGTCTGTAGCATAGTCCTACTTGTGCTCTTCTCACCTGTTTTTTCCTTTTTTGACGTACTCTACTATAATCTGCTACAATCTACGATAAAAGCTTGCTTGTGAAATGCTTAGATCTAATGCAAGTATGCAACTGAGGAAGGTAAGTTTAATTGTTGTTTCAAGAGGGTATGGTGAAAATGAAGTGACTTTGAAGGCTCTGACAGTTCCAATGGCAATGCTTTTACTTTTTATCTGTTTGCACGAAATGGTGCTATTGAAACATCATTGCTGTATGCCTGCCAATAACCTGTGTGTCATGGAGGATAATTATGAAATGTTGATACCTGGTCTACTTCTTTGGCTGATTAACTCTCTGTTAGTAGCTTTCATGTAACATTTAAAAAATTCTTGATGACATTGATCAAAGAAATAATGACATGTATTGGAATAATTTCGATGCAATTATTTATGGTTAGTTACATAAAAAGCGTTGAAGGAGAGCATTCAAGTGGACACACGGAAGTAATCATCCTGCTGTGCCTTGCAAAATACAAACCTGCTGAATGCAGTGAAGCAATAATGGTTGATCATTACTGTTTTATTCTAAGCGTTCCGATTTTGTTTTCCCTCAGGTTCAGGACCTAGAAGACTCTGTCATGGCTGTGCCCCATTGAGGTAGCCTTTGCAGTCATTGGAGGTATTTGCTCAACAAACAACTTGCCCCTTAACTTGTTCTTTAAATCTACTTTCTGCTACATTTGCTTGGCACATGAAGATTTCATCCTGAACCTCATTCATGTTCTGTAAATGAATTCTATTGTGTTGAAATTGAAATGTGCTTATATGAGGTTATTTTAGACGTCAAACATGCTTCAATATTTTCTTTCTTTGAAATTTTTTAGCAGTGAATGATTAAAACAAACTACTCATCTGACTTTTAGATTTGCATTATTGCATCCATCTAAAATGGTGTTGAAGATACCAAAATTGCTCATTGCATGAACTTTAGGGTCTGTTTGGTTTCAGATTTCATTCGTTTTTTTTTTTATAGAAAAAGAAAATTATATTAGAAAGAAGAGAATGTACAAAAGAGGAGAAGACATCCTCAAAAAGGTACAAAAGAATATATCTGACCTAAAGGGATGAACCATGTAGCAAAGCATGCCAATCACTTTGAACCATAACTATCAAACTCTGCCCATCATTGACTTTAACCAAGTCAGGGTCACCTGTTAACTGAATTTTAATAAATCAATATGTTTAATGCAACAATTATAAGATATATATATGTGTGTGTGTGTTTAATCGGACACAATAGCAAGACAAAAGGGTTGGCCAGGTGGTTGCAGTGCACTCTCCTTCGCAAGTGTACCAAGGTTCGACTCCAGCATAATGCTTTTGACAATTAGTCAACATTTCTCATGGCTTGATGCAGTGCACACGGTCCAAGGGTGGTGCATGGTGGGCGTGTGTGGTTTAGACTTGGCTCAATTGGGAGCGGTTCACAGGACGACCAGCCGGTTTTCCCCAAGTTTGCCCGGTTTAATTGCATGGCTGACCCAATTAGAGAATCGAGCTAGACTAGTGACCGGTTCATTGGTTTCCTTTCGAACCGGTTGGTTTGATCCGATTTTAATAACTTTGCTTTGAACATTAGTTAGAGGAACACTATTGAACAAACCATGTGTTGAGCACCAAAGAGAAGCCAAAAAGGTGATCCTATACCAAATATAATCAAAAGTGGAAAAGGAATAATTAAAAAATCTAGAATTCCTTTCCAACCAAATACACAAAATTACAGCAAAAACAACGGATTGCCATAGTATCTTGGCTTCTTTATGTGAGCCAAAACCTCTGAACTTAGTAGAAATTGATGCTAGACCTCAAGGCAAATCCATGATTTTCCAAAGATACCAAAAGGTCTTATCCAAAGAGATCTCGCTGTAGGGCAATGCAAAATACGATGAGCCCCCGATTCAAAATCTAAACCACACATTATGCGCATGTTAGGCGATAGAGCAGTGAAGGGCCTAGGCTTCTGGAGTATGTCATTAGTGTTAATCCAATTAAGAACAGCTGTCCAAACAAAAGCTTTGATCTTAGAGGGAGATTTAGATTTCCAAATAAGTTTATGCAAGAGAAAACTTTCTATGTTAGGGAAAGAAGTTAGGAATTGAAAGTAAAGTTTACATTAGAAGAGTCAAGGGTCCAAATCCTAGTGTCTAGGGCATTGGATAGGTGAAAAGAGTTAAGTAAGGGAAGAAGAGACTCTAATTCATTAACCTCTCTATCATTCTGGTTTCAAAAAAGGATGAAAATTTCAATAAAGATCATCCTTAGAGAGAAATTGACAAATTGGGGCATTATCAATGGTTTCCCAAAATTTGATGCGAGAACCATGACCCAAACAAAAGGACAAGAGAGAACAAAATGAAGGTGACCCTCGAGAGATGAATTTCCAAGGACAATTGTGAGGTACTCTTCTAGCGGATTTGGTGTCCCACCCATTCATATGCAAGCCATACTTACTTCGAGTCACTTGGTGCCAAAAAGAATTTGGATGTAGAGGAAAACACCAAAGCCACTTAGCTGCCAACGATTTGTTCTTGGATACTATGTTACCTAGGCCCAAACCCCCTTCCTTTTTTGGTTTGCAACAGACCTCCCAACTAACTAGGTGATCTTTGCTAGAGTCCCCAACACCCGATTAAAGGAAATCTCTCGTTATTTTTTTCAATATTTTGTGCTGCAGCCACGAGAATACGAAACAAGGAGAGAAAGTAAATGGGAATGCTAGATAAACATTACTGAATGAGGGTGATTCTACCTCCTAAAGAGAAAAAGGTGCCTTTCCAATAGTCTAACCTCATAGAAATCTTGCGCACCACAAGATCCCAAAAAGATAACGCATGAGGATTACCACCCAAAGGTATATCTAGATTGGTGAGGGGCCATTGTAACACGTGAAACCTTGCCAAAGAAGCAAAAACATTCAAAACTTGATTGTCAATATTGATGCCCACTAGGCCACTTTTTGCCAAGTTGATATTAAGACCAGAGATAGCCTCAAAGAAACCTAGAATAGATAGTGTTAATGAAAAATTCTCCTTCTAGCTCCAAAAGACAATACTCAAAATAGTGTTATCAGCAGACTGAAGATGAGAGACTAACACTTGTTCCCCACCAATTGACAGACCCCTAACTAAACCATTATCGATGGCTCTCGATACTAAGTGACTAAGCACATCAACCACCAAAGAGAAAAGGAAAGGGAGATAAAGGGTCTCCTTGTCTCAAACTTCTTTGACCTTTGAATCACAATCTGGGTTTACCATTAACAATAACTGAAAAGAGGTCGAGGACAGGCATCCTGAAATCCATTTTCTCCATTTGTTCCCAAAAGCTTTTCTATCCACGACTTTATCTAGGAAATCCTAAGAAACTCGATCATAAGCTTTCTCAAAGTCTAATTTAAACACTAGAAAACGCTTCCCTTAGGATATAACATCATCCACCACCTCATTAAAAATTGAAGCTACATCAAGAATTTGCCTACCGGTATAAAAGCACTTTAGCTTTCAGAAATGGTATCAAAGAGAACTTCACTTAGCCTGGAAGCGAGCACTTTGGTTATGATTTTGTAAACACTGGTCACCAACCTTATAGGGAAAAAATCCGTAATCTTAATGGATCTATCCTTATTAGGGATAAGGGAGATGAAGGTAGAATTCATGCAAACTCCAATTTTACCATTGAGGAAAAATTCAGCAAACACCTTAAGAAGATCAAGCTTAATGATATCCTAACAATTTTGAAAAAAAGCAAAGGTAAACCCATCAGGGCTAGGCGCTTTATCTTTACCCGAACTAAAAATTGCCTTACAGATCTCCTTATCAAAAGGTTTCAATTTTTAGGATTTTGCGAAGAAACAGTGACAGTGATAGTCTAAGCTAAATTTTCTCTTTTTACAGGGTGTTGAAGTCAGCAAATGGGTATGAAGTACACTTTCTTTTTGCTAGATGAAGAAACCTTGTTAAAAGGATAAGGAGTACATTAACATTTAAACTTATTGGTAGTAATCAGAATTTTTGTGTGCCTAAGTATCAAATGCAATTATACATTTCTTTTTCACAAAGCAGGTTTCTTTTTGAAGAATATGAACAAGATAATCTCAGCAGTTTCTTTTCCTCAAAAAAATGGTTGGATGTCTAACCGTCCTGTATGGAACAGGGAATGGAGTCAAGTATATGAGTTTTAACTTGCATCGTTTATCTAGATTACTTATGTTTAGCTGATAACTGATAAAATTAAATTGATGGTATGGGATAAAAGATCATTCATTCTAATGTTTCCATGTGTCTATGTTGTCTTGTGTAATTTATGCATTTTGCCATTATGGGGCACATGGACAGCTTCCTGAGTCCATGCAGCAAGGCCTAGCTTACATGTGGAAAGATATTGAAGTTCTCGACTTGGATGTGTCATTTGTGTGAAATTTGTCGATGGCAGGCTTTAGCTTCCTCAAAAGTACCGGTGCTCTTTACTTATTATCTTATATTTTTTTTCCCCAGAAATTTCGCCTGATTCAGACTTACCAATGTTAAATGGTTGCTTTAGACTACCAATGAACTAAATGATGAGAAAAAAGAACAAGGTTCTGATCTGGTGTGATTACTCAATTCATCATGATTGCCAGATGGCGTTGGATTCTGCCTTGTACTTTCCGAATGGGGAGCTTTCTGCCTCTTCGATCTTTCTACCTTTTAACTGCCAGTTTTATCTTTTTTTTTTTTTTGTGGTCTGGACTGCCGGTTTTATCTTTAGAATGTGATCAACTATCCAAGATTATAATAATAATTATAATTACATATCAGTTGTATTATATCATACATATAAACTAGATAATATTGTTTACAGGTCCTCAAGTCTCATCACTTCACGCATTTCTTTTCTTCTTTTTCTGATGTCTTTCTTTTCATCAACACCACATTTCTACACGAGTTGTGTGTCCACATTCGTTTTTTCATCAGCACAATTAGCTATACTGAAAATCATTTTGCAGAAGCTTCACAAACTCGAAACTAATGGATGAGAATTTTTCATTCAATCCTTTCTGCAAAGCTCAAAAAATTTTAGACCACCAGTTTCCTGTTTTGTGAAGAATCTGTGCACAGTGAGACTGGGTCTATCTTTTCTGTTTTTCTTTGGTCGTACAACAAACTTTTCTCATATTGAACACTGGGTGGAGGACTCATTTTCCTTGAAATTTATACACGGGTTTTCCAAAAACTAATTTGTTATCTTGACTCTTCTGAATAATTGACTAGTGGCAGATCGAAGTCAACCTCGTCAATCATGTAGGAATATCATTCCATGATTTGGCAAGGAAAAAGAAGTTATATTCCCATCTTGATCATGAGAAATATTTTGAAGTATATTGGTCCTCAGAATTTGAAAATCTCTCGTTGATTCATGACCATTAAAAAATGGGGACAATATGATACCTCCATTTGCATCGATTTGTCTCCTTTGAATGTAGAGGGATTAATAGGGAATTTTTAAATTCCAATCAATTTATCTCTCGAAATATTTCTCGGGCATCATTTTGAGAATAAATCGGAAAAAAAAAGGTGGCCGACTTAATGATGCTTTCTTGATGGCTACTCGCAAATATCACGGTGTTTCAAGCAAGCCACTCAGCCATCCTGGATCACGTATTGCAAAGGCAATCTACTATTGCTTATACTGTTTAACACCTTCTATTTTCTGTAGAACCTGAAGGCATTATCAACATGATTGCACGGCAGCCACAAACAGGTGGCGTTATAATTATTCTAGCTGATAGTGTACTCGTTTTGTTTGTTGACTTTCTTTGTATAAATAATTTGACAAGTCAACCTTCGACATAAACAACATAAACGGCCAAAATAAAATCGAATTAACAATTTTTATTACTTAGTCACAATTACTCTGGTTAAAAATTTTGCACAGTTCTACTCTTATCCTGTGATGTTAACAAATATGGTGCATATCAAAGCAATTTCATTTAGCATGAAACTAATACCTCAACTCTATATCATGTATGAACTATTAACTTGATTTCAATAGCTACTGATTTTCAATCTTATATACTTTGGAATTATTAAAGGTACCGAAAGTGTATCACTTGGAGAAAGTGCAGTCAATAATATAAGCTCATAATAAGAGTAATATTATGAGAATATTAAAATTGAGCAACAAACTCACATCATATGTATTGGTGTGCTAAAAGACAAATCACTTTGTGAAAGTAGTCATTCTGCTATACAACTATAGAGAAAAGGAGTATGGCGGGGTAAAATAATTTAAAAAACAAAAATTGCGTCCCATAACCTTTGAAACTCACTTTCTCTTTTCATATCACCCTCACTTCCTTCTCTAATACAAAAATGCCTCCCCCACACCTCTTAGGCGCTCATGCAAATTCTTTCCCCATTGTCCTTCAAATCCTTAATCCTTTTTCAGCCGCGATACTCATTTTCTCAAGCACTAGAATCCATACCCACACGAACCAAAACGTGAAGACTATGAGAAGGTGAAGTAGCAAATGTTCCAAGACTTCCAATCCTGTTGTAATTGCAAAACCAGAGCTTCTTAACCATGGAATTGAACTTTTCAAATTATGGACTTGACACTAAAGGTTGAAAACGGGACCAGCCAGTGTTCTTTGAAGCTGCATATTAGCTCTTACGACAGAGAAAGTTGATAAGGGCATTTATGCCACGTATCCCACTTCTAAACCTTAACTTTTTGCATAAGTTTTGATGAGTTATTAATGAAAATAATAGTGATTGTTAACTTGTTCGTGCAATTTTATGTAATCATTGACTATTGCACTATTGTTTTGGAATAATTATGAAATTAAAGTTTGTTGCATTTAACCCGTCTATTTGAATAAGGTTTTTGTATACAGGGGCATTGGATTAAGTGCAAATATAAAAAGAAAGACTGGAAACTCTCTAGAAGGAGCTTGGAGCTAAAAGAAGAAAAATGAAAGCTCACCATTTTGGTGAGCATTGGAGTACTCATTTAGCGCTGAGCGCTCGAGAGAATAACCGTAAAAATTTTGGCCACCCCCTGGAGAGCGCTACAGCGCTCACGATGACGTAGAACAACTCATTAAATCCTTTTAGGCCCCACTTTGTCCCAATTTTAGAGAGCATATATAGGAATGACTCAGAATTTTACCTTTTTGCCTATACTTTAGGTTGCTATTATTCTCTATCTATATCTCTCTCTATCTTCTTCTCCTCTACTATTCTATCTCTAGAGATTTCATAGGTGAATTGCCTTGCCCTTGTGGAATTTAACAATGATTGTTGCTATTATTGTCAGTACTTTTTTAGATTCATTGATTGTAATTCTCCAGAGATCAAGGAGTAGATTTCTCTTACTAGTGTAAGGATTTTGGATGGATTGGGATGACATTTGAGACTCTTTGTTTATATTGAATGTATTAGTTTTCTCAATGTTCTTCAATTTCCGTTCTTATGATTGTTGTGGTGATTGTTATAATATTTATTAGAATAACTAAATTGACAATTGTTATTTAGGAAAACCCTTTGGACATAAATTGATAGATCTATTGGTTTGTATTTGAGGGAGAACATTAGAATTAACCTTACGATTGGTAATTAGGCTATAGCAATTGGTACCTTAAATCACCGTAATTTCTAAATAAATTGAGATATCGTTTATTGGTTATTTGTATTGGTTAAATTTAGGGACCGATTTATCACCAATAGAATTGCCAGGAATTAATTACTAATAGCCACTAATGGAATCAATATTTGGTCAATAATAATTAATTCCAATCCTAGGAATATCTTGCACTTGTGCCTTCTTCTTGTTATTATTATCTTGTTGCTATTATCTTTTAATTTAAATTGTTTGATTCTCATTCTTCAAAACCCCCAATTTCCCAACTAAGTGTTAAAGTCTCCTTGAAAGACGACATAAGTTGTGCTCTTTTACTATATTTTCTTGGTACAACTTTACATAAAATAATTTCTAATTTGAGGAGGTAGGCGAAGTCTCCATTCAAAAGCTTGAACTTCCGTTCTAAGTAGTTGTCTTTCATCGCTTTTGGTAAATAAAATTAATCCTTTCTTTATTTTCTTTTTATTTTCCTTGAGAAAGTGTTTTCTTTGTTATTTTCTTTGATCTTTTTACAGGCTTTAAAACTCAGCTTGGGTGTTTTAAGTCTAATTTTGTCGGTATATATGTAAAGTCTTAAACTTTAAAGCCCTTTGTTGGTTTATTCATCTGTTGAAAAGTTTTGAGAAAATGGATCTCTCGCTTGCATCTTCGCTTTTTAAGCCTTTGTGTATTTTATGGGAAAATCGGGAAAATGAACTTGTTTGTTTGTAAAGGCATGTGATTTGATTGGATTTGGTTCAATTTTTCTTAAATTTATCAAACGTCCAAAAGAATTATATGGTAAAAAATAAGACTCCAAATGTATTTAGCTGTGCCATATTACACAAAGAAGAAAAAATATTAAGCTTCTTCAAATGTATTGAGATCTTTTGGATCAATTCTTTCATGTTAAAGTCATAGTGAACCTTAAAGAGCGTAAAAATAATTACAAGAAAATTTTGCTATTGTGCTTATTGGACATTTCACTATATATATACGCTATTTTGTTGTACTATTATGATTGAATGTGATGCTAGTAATTTTGTGTGTTAATGCTACACTATTTTTTTCAAGTTATTTATAGTTTACATTTAGATTTCATTTGTACATTGGATTTGGGTGCTGATTTCTTATTTATATTAGCTAAACATATGAGGATTAAGTTCACTGTCAAAAAAATGTCTTACACATTTATATTTGTAATCCTTTTTTTTGTTGGTAATATATGTGTGTGTGTTTGAGCTATCTTTGATTATTGGTTTGTAACTTTATTTGCAGGTACAAAATGAAGAAGTGGAGACACTATTATTCTACAAGCCATTATCCTAGACCCACTTAGTTATATACTTGATGTTTGAGATATATTCCTAGCTGCCCATAGTTTTTTTCTAGTTTAGGATTAGGTACTGGAAGCAAATTGTGAAAACTATGTAATTTATAATCTACAACTCTTTAAAAAATTATGGTTTTTAATGTGATGAAATATTCTTTAAAAGCTCTGTAAGCAATCAACATGGAGCTTTGCTTTGCAGTTTGAGATTATTGAAATTAGGTCACTGGCACTCCAAGTCACAAGGGAGAGTTTTTGGAGATGTCGGAGTGAGTCCTTATCTAGCAGTGGTAGGACTGAGACACATCCTACCAGCAATATGCCAAAAGAAAGGACAATTGTAAAAGAATAGTTAAACAAGTTTATAAAATACCAATTAGAATTTATAATATGTGCCAATTGGGATCTATGAACTCTTTAAGATATCAAAATAAATATTTCCTTATATGAATCAATAAGTTGAAAGATTTACCACAATTTCATGAAGCAAAAGTATCATTGCAACTAAAGGGTGTTCATCTGGTAGAGCCCTCTCAAGGTAAATGAACAGCATGTACATTGTGTTTAAGCCACCCCATCCAGCTTTAAGTCCCCATAAGAAATTTAAAATCTTGGTTCGTTCTAGTATGATTTCAAAAGACTATCAGCACTTTCTGATAGAAAATAGTAAGCAATGGAAGGAAAAAACATTAAATAAACAAGATACACAGGGGAAGATTAGTAATGAAGTACATGCCTATCAAGGTAGAGTAACTTAGCCAGCATAGAAAAGGCACATCCACTGCCTATCAAATCCATTAACTGTCACATGGAAATTGATATTTCAGAAAAAATTTGAAAAAGCAGAGTAAACTATTTTCCACAATGAAAAACGATTTTTAAGCACTAAAAGAATGTAATTCTTTTCAAAAGTGCACAAACCAAGCTTACCTATGTTCATTAAGCTCATGAATGATTATGAGATACCCTGAAAGAACAATGGAGAAAACAATTTTGAGTCAAATGTGAAAGCAAGCATCATAATAGTAGGGTACAAAAAGTTAAACATGCCCCCCAATTTGTATTTTTAAGGTTTAATTTCAGTTAAATTTTCTTTCACATATCTTTGCCCAATTTAATTGAGTCCATCCGTCTTCCTAGGTTCGGCATAGAAACCACCTAGGGCTAAGAATGGCGGAGAAGGGTGAGAAGAGAGAGGTTGAAGAGAGAGGGAGTTTGGGAGGGAGAGTGAAATGAAAGTGAATTTGAGGAAGTGAAACCACATTTAGAGATGATGAGAAATAATAGAGGGTACTAACATACTTCAGCTATTTTTTTCCCATTGGGTTCCCTCTTTTTACTTTCTATACGTTTCTTTGTCTCTTTTTTAACTAAATACCATACGATGTAAGGTTGTTGTTGCTTTTTGATGTGCAAGGATCATTTCTCATGGATGATTTGTCTTTTAGCACAACAACACATACTCTGTGAGTTTGTTGTCCCATAACATTACTAAAGACAGATCACAAGAAGGTACTACTTATAACTAGAAATTTTTTTTTTTTTTTTTTGGTTAACGAAAAGTTATCTGGTTATTAGGTTTAATCACATGATCCATACGTGATTCCCTTTAATGTTAGTTTCCCCCTTGATTCTTATGGTGGTAATTGTCCCAAACTTTTTCCTTATGTAGAAAGTTCTGAATTCATCCTCTTGTTTCACTGTTTTCGATCAAGTTATTGAATAGTGAAAAGCAAGTAAACCAAACTTAGATGACGTTTAATATGATCAAATGAGTACAAAAATATTATTTAAATACCCAAAAGTATGTGTTTTAATGAACACTCACTTTATTATTTTTAGATGTCATAGTGACTCACTCATCCCACCATCCATTACATCCAATTATAATAAATTGGATCTCAATACACTTATTTTTTACTGTTCAAATAACACTATTTGAAATGAAGATAAGGAGTAATTTATTAGGAAACAAGATTGGGGTGATGGCCGGGAGCGTCAAGAGGGGGCAGCTATAGTCAAAGTGGTGTGCTTGATACGGGAATAAATTAGTGAAAATTTGATGAATAAGAAAAAATGAGTTTTCTATTGTAGAAAAGAAAATTTTATTAGAAGTGTAAAATGAGTATAAAAGAGGATAACGCATCTCCACAAAATAATAATAATAGTAAGCTAAGTATGAGACTAAATCATGCAACAACGTATAACAACATTGTAACTTATGAACATCATCCATCAGATTTTTACTTCATACTAGATACTCTCTACAAGTGTGTTTGATTGAGAATTAAAAATGAGGGTAAAAATTCTCTTAGACTTGAATAGAGCAAGTGAACTACAAAAAAAAATGTAAAACTATATACCATGAAGTATAAAAGATTTTTCTGTAAGCCATTTGCACCCAAAGAAATCTTCCTAGTTTTGCTGCTGAAATGATAGCAATAAGAAACAAAAATTGGCCGAAAAGTGAAATATGAGTACTGACAAAATATTCAAGCAAACCCTTTTCCTGAACCTCCACTTCTGCAATAATTTATTTAATTTGTTGGTCGAAGGTGGTCTAATATTCTACGCAGAAAGAATCTCCAAAACGAAACTATTTGTAGATAAAAAGCACACAAAGTCCATTTACTCCATCCTTCACCACTGATGTTGTATAGATTCCGGAACATGTGTTTTATAATCCCAATTCCAGAACATCATAATACTACACGATGAAAAGCTACAAGCACTAGGAAATTTATTATGAGTTCCTGGCATGCATTATCACTTATCATTCTTGCCCATTTACAATAAAAGACTCCTAAAACTAAAATGAATCTAGTCCGATGTATATCAGTATTTCATTAATAGAAAGTATCCAAAGGTTCATTGTATCTAGACTCAATCTGTGCTCGCTACGAGTAAGCTGGAATGGATGTTAACACATCCTTATGTGAAACGGATAATGGGTGGTTTTATTGCAAGCACTTATAGATAATTTAAAGTGAAACGGATACAACTGCCAATAAATAAGACCAAAAGTGATCAAACATATTGAGGTTTTGAATTTAATTTATATACATTGTCAGTGTATAAAAATTTTATAGACATTCAATCATGTATTGTTGTATAAATAAAAGTGTTTGATTTAATCAAACAGCTTCCAAATCATACAAACAAAAACACATAATTGAAATGTTGTGTAAAACTCTTGTACACAGCAGCAAAATTAATATATAGTTAATGTATAATTTGAGCTTATAACTACCACAGTTGTAATATAGCTATTTTATTTGTGAAACGTATAGTTTTAGAGACATGATAATAGAAAACATAAATAAAACGAATACTTTTCACTCGAAGGCAATTTTCCTCTCAAGTCATAACATAAGATTCTAGGAGGCAAATTTGGCCAAAAGAAAATTGTAAAACGAAAGTTTGGAAATTGTAGACAATATATAACAAGGAATAGAAAATTAGAAACAGCTTGACAATCGGAGAAAAAATTGCTGTTCAAGTCTTTTTAGACCTAATAAACATGCACCTACCTGCCAACCATAGGAAGAACTTCAAGTTGAAGCTTTGGAATATTATTGTAGTAATCTTATTGCTCTTTATGCTAACACTAATCAGTTCAACCATGTGGCTGGGCTACTGGTTAAAATTCCACTTATCTTCAGGTCAATTGGTGTACAGATGCCATTTCAACTTTATGGAGAAGTGAGTTTATGTCATCCCATCATGTACATGTTGAAAAGCTTAAGTGTGTCATTGCACCGTTTTGTTAACAGCCACTGGCAGAAGAGTCAACCAAGTTTTTGTCCTTTTTTTTTCTCTGTTTTATTCCATATTTTCTTCCTTTTATATTTGATTGGAACTGGCAGGTGCCTAGCCTAGGGAGGCAGCATTTGAGATTCTGAAATTGTACCAAGTCCAATTTCAGATGTAGGGAAGCAGTACCAAATCCATTCACTCTTTGTCGGCCATCACAAACCTTAACGAATTAAGAGGCTCTAAGATGAACTTGTCATTCAGAGAAAGTGGAATCTTTGAAACCTTAATTTGGCCACCAATTATCAGTATGCTATCCATTCTTTACCATTATCATCTCTGAATAGTTGCTACTATTAAGCTAGAGCATCCCACTTCCCCTTATTGTGGCAAGTGTCACTCATATTGTATTGTTCCTTGAAAAATTGCTGCCCTTTTCTGAACCTTCTAATGCTTCATTGCTCTCCTCAACTTAGAAGAAAAGAAGTAAGCACCTCTAATAGAAACTTGTGCACAATTTGCATGTGCAAGTGTTCCTTAGAGTCTTGCATGTGTTGTGCCATCATATGATGATGCTGATGGAAAGGAACACATCTGCATTGCCGGTGATACTGATATTGATATTTACTCTCTCAAGTATTGTGTTCTTTTGTCCATGTGAAGGGCTCAATGCAGAGGGTGAATACCTTCTGGACATAAAAAGGAGATTGTTTGACAATTACAAGCACCTGGACAATTGGAATTCGAGTGATTCCACACCTTGTGGGTGGAAGGGTGTCAACTGCAGCAGTGGCAGCAATCCAGTGGTGGTGTCTCTTGACTTGCATTCAATGAATCTCTCTGGATCTTTGGCTCCCAGCATTGGTGGTTTGGTTCACTTGTACCAGCTTAACCTGTCTCAAAATGCTTTGTATGGGATTATACCCAAAGAGATTGGCAACTGTTCAAGTTTGCAGGTTCTTGGTATTGACAATAATCTGTTTGAAGGCCGAATTCCTGTTGAAATAGGCAGGCTTTCAAATTTAGCAGAATTATATCTGTACAACAACCGACTTTCTGGGCCTTTTCCTGTGGAAATTGGTAACCTTTCTTCACTCTCAATACTTTTGTCATACACCAATAATCTCAGTGGACCTTTGCCACGTTCTATTGGGAAACTTAAGAGTTTGAGACGTTTCCGAGCTGGTCAGAACATGATATCAGGAAATCTACCCCTAGAGATAGTTGGATGTCAGAGCTTGGAGTATCTTGGTTTAACTAGGAATCAATTAACTGGTGAAATTCCAAAAGAACTTGGAATGCTCAAGAACATACACTTTTTGGTCCTTAGGGAAAATAACTTCTATGGGGCCATACCCAAAGAGCTTGGAAACTGCACAAATTTGGAGGTTCTTGCTCTATATACGAACAAACTTGAGGGTGAAATTCCCAAGGAGCTGGGAAACCTTGTGCTGCTGAAGAAGTTGTACCTTTACCAGAACGAATTGACAGGAGAAATTCCAAGAGAGATTGGGAACCTTTCTCTTGCAACTGAGATTGACTTTTCAGAGAACCAGCTGACAGGAGGGATACCGATTGAGTTGGGTAAGATACCAGGATTGCAATTGCTTCATCTCTTCCAGAACATGCTCACTGGTGTCATTCCACATGAGCTCACCAGCTTGAAAAACCTGACTAAGGTTGATCTCTCCATTAATTATCTCACAGGTAACATACCTATTGGATTTCAGAACTTGCCCAACTTGACCACCCTGCAACTCTTCAACAACTCACTTAGTGGTACCATTCCTCAAGCACTGGGAGCAAATAGTCGACTCTGGGTGCTTGATTTGTCATTCAACCGCTTGGTGGGAGGAATTCCAGTCCTTCTATGCCAAAATTCTAACTTGATGCTGTTGAACTTAGGATCAAACAAGCTCACTGGAAGTATCCCTTATGGAATCACAAGCTGCAAGTCTTTGTTGCGGCTACGTCTCTTCAGTAACAACTTTAGAGGCAGGTTTCCTTCTATTTTGTGCAAACTTGTCAATATTTCTGCATTGGAATTGGATCAGAATGACTTCACCGGCCCTATTCCTCCACAAGTTGGTAACTGCAGAAACTTGCAGAGACTCCACCTTTCCAACAATCGCTTTTTGTCTGAATTACCAAAAGAAATTGGTAACCTCTCACAGTTAGTCATCTTCAATGTCTCATCAAATTATCTTTATGGTAGAGTGCCTTTGGAACTGTTCAATTGCAAGAAGCTCCAACGGCTTGACCTCAGCCATAACAATTTTGTAGGTCCTTTACCAGGCGAGATAGGAACTCCCACCCAATTGGAGCTTCTCAGGCTCTCAGAAAACAATTTTTCTGGCCAAATTCCTGTTGCAATAGGGAAACTTCGGCGTTTGACTGAGTTACAAATGAGTGGCAACTCCTTTTGTGGTTGCATACCAGCTGAGTTGGGTGCCCTCTCAACCTTACAGATTGCATTGAATCTCAGTTACAATAAACTCTCATGCCATATACCCCATGAGCTTGGGAACCTTATTATGCTAGAGTCCCTCCAACTCAACAACAACCATTTGAGTGGTCAAATACCATCCACCTTTGAGAAACTGTCAAGTTTACTGGCCTGCAACTTCTCAAACAATGATCTCTCTGGGCCTTTGCCTTCCTTAGCTCTCTTTCAGAACTCCACACTGAGCTGCTTTTCTGGAAACAAAGGACTATGCGGCGGAAGGCTTGGCCCCTGTCGAAAACCGCCTTCACCCTCCTCTCCAAATAAACTAGGGAAGGTTCTTGCTATAGCTGCAGCAGTTGTTAGTGGGGTTTCTTTGGTTTTGATAGCAGCCATTATGTACCTCATGATACGTCCAGTGGAATCCATTTTACCACAGCAAGATACTGATACACCACACTCTCCACCTGTTTCAGACATGTACTTCTTCCCAAAGGAGGAGTTCACTTTCCAAGACATGGTTGAAGCCACTGAGAATTTCCATTCCAAGTATGTCATTGGAAAAGGAGGCTGTGGAACTGTGTATAGAGCAGATATATCAACTGGTCACACAATTGCTATCAAGAAGCTGACAACAAGCAGCGAGGGCATCAATGTAAATGGCAGCTTCCGTGCTGAAATCTTAACCTTGGGGAAAATAAGGCACAAAAATATTGTGAAACTGCACGGCTTCTGCACCTACCGTGGCTCCAATATTCTGCTTTATGAGTATATGGCAAAGGGAAGCTTGGGGGAGTTACTTCATGGAGCATCTTGTAGTCTTGATTGGGTTGCTCGGTTTAGGATTGCCCTTGGAACTGCACAAGGGCTATCCTATTTGCACCATGATTGCAAGCCTAGGATTATCCACCGTGACATAAAGCCCAATAACATACTTATTGACCATGATTTTGAAGCACATGTTGGAGACTTTGGCCTGGCAAAGCTGATTGACATTTCACGGTCTAAATCAGTGTCTGCAGTAGTTGGTTCTTATGGCTACATCGCCCCCGGTGAGTACATTTTCCCTCTTAACAATCCTTGATCTTGCATTTCTATGCTTGTTTTTCTTAACTATCGTTTCATTGATTTTTCACTTTACTGACTACTGTGCATCAAGGGCTGCAATTCTAATGACATGGATGATTCTACCACATTTGGAAACGGTTCTTAACTAATGCTAGAGCGTCTATTTGGTCTTCATAGAACCGTTTTTGTTTCGGTTTATTTTATTTCCAGGATTTGCTTCATAAAATCTAAAACTGAAAATCTGAAAATGAAATTTGAAACTCAAATCAAACAAACCTAATAATCTAGTTTCTATCTCTTATTTTTATTATTTTATTTACAAAATCTTGAAAAACACGATGCTATAAACAAGAATAAGGAGGCACTAAAATTTCATCACATAACCAAGACTTTATTGTATAAATAATAATGGTGACTGATGACCCTAATAATCTTAACAGAGTATGCATATACCATGAAAGTCACGGAAAAATGTGACGTATACAGCTATGGGGTCGTCCTTTTGGAGCTTTTGACTGGCAAGAAGCCAGTCCAACCGATTGATCAAGGTGGTGATCTTGTGACATGGGTGAGAAACCATGTACAACACAAACATTCTTTGTCACCGGAAATCTTTGATGCTCGATTGGATCTGCATCTGCTAGATAAAATTGATGTTGCTCAAATATGTGATGTCTTGAAAATTGCCGTGCTCTGCACCGACACGCATCCTTCTAGACGCCCAACTATGCGAAAAGTTGTGTCAATGCTCGCTAGTTCTAGCAAACGGACAGAGCAACCATCCCTCTCTCCATGTCAAGAATCAAGATGCTAACAGCAAAGAATAGCACAATGCGTATATGCAAGGTGAGCTTAGGTATTAATTTTAGTGCCTGAAATTAGCCTTTGTAACAAAAAATAAATGTGGCAATATATAGTTTTAAATGCATATTGCTTACAATACTTGTTGGATTCTGCCTTGGGCAGTTATTTTAGCTTTGTTATATCTAATTGGTGAAATGATATCTATGTTCCACTTCATAACTAATGAAAAGTTGTATCTCTTGCCTACATTTTCGTCCGTGTGGATCTTTTCCCCTCAGTTAGATTTGAAACGTAATAGCCTCTGTCAAAGAGAAGTGAAAAATTAAAAGCATTTATTAGTAGAGATCAGCTTGAATGGATTTGATCTGGTACGGGTTAAGGTAAAACGTATTGGTTGGAATCAATTTTTTGTTTTTGCTTTAAGAATGTGTTTGAATGACAGGCAAAAAAATAGAATAGAAATTTTCATTGAATGAGTTTTATATTCATATATAAATCTTATTTATGAAAATTTATTTCATTTCTTACTTTTCAACCAGATGTATTTTTCTAAGAAAATGATTTGAAAAACAAAGAAAGAAAACATCTCTTTGATTTCTGAGCTTTAACAAACAGACAATCAATTTTCAATTTTCACAACTACTTCGTTGAATATTCAAAATTGTTCTTAATAAACCATTAACCACTTTTGAATAACTTTGGCCAAAAGTGGTTTAAGTGTGATTAAAAATGAGTGATTTACACTTTAGCCCCCCAAAAGATAGAGATTTAAATATGATTAGAAATTTGAAAAAAGTGATTTAAATGCCCATCTTCCACCATACTACGTACCCATCACCTCTCCCTCACCCTTAACCTCCCTCACCCTTGCGGAGCTAGATTATTTTGTTGAGTGGATCAATAATTAATAGTTAACTTTATATAAAAATTATATATTTTAGAAATGTTATTCTTATCTAAAATTTAAATAAAGTCACAATATATAAATAAAAGAAAATACATATTTTATAATCAAAATTCAAGAGAGACACATATATGCATGATATATTGTTTATTATAATATCTAAGAGTTTGTTTGATTTTAAGAAACTGTTTTTAGTTTTTATTTCTATTTTTAATCATTTCATGTTTTCAAAATCTTGTATAAGAAATAGTACAAATTGAAAAGTAAGAACCTAGTTGAAAATAGAAAATGAAAACTAAAAATTATTTTCTGAAATCAAATAAACTTTAGTTTCCACAACTAAAATTCGTCTTCATCAAGGAACATTGGGACAAATTATAAAAGACTGATTGGAATTTCTAATGAGATAGATTGAGGATAATTTTAGTGTCTTACATGTTTTATCACTATGGTTGATAAAATAAAATAATAAAATAATCCATAGATATAAATTAATTCATAAAGAAGGGTGTGAGTTTTTTTTTTTTGGGTCTAAAACAAGATATGAAACTTATTGATATCTATCTAAAGAGGTGTGTTCTTATTATGTGGTACCAAGCATATTTGGTACCATGGTGATTGAGTTATAAAATGACTCTTCTACCTTTAATTTATTTTTTCTTCCTTGTTATGTCATCTTTTCCCTTCAATCTTCAATATCCTTTTCCTACTAACACCATGGAACCACCACCAGAGAAGTTAAATTTTTGGCTTATCTTTAGCAACAGATTAGGACAGTTGAAGATCTAAGTCAATCTAATTTTTCTTATCATTGTTGCTCTTGTTGTCATCCTTTGAAATCTTGTGTCCATGAGAATGTTGCTCATCATCATCATTATTATCACCATCATTCTCCTTCACACTCCCTTTCCCCTTTCTACTATATTTTTTTCCTTCATCAAGTCTCCCTACTATCAACATCAACCTGCTCCTCCTAAGCTAGGTTGGTTCTTCTTTTCACACTTGAGCTCAAAACTTGGGCACCCAGATCAATAGCTTTGGTTGGTTTCACTCAACCCAAAAAGGAAGCGAATAAAACTGTGGTTCCTAACTTCTCTTCTTTTCTCACTCTAGTCCAAAACCCCAACTTTTTCAAAAAAATTTCATCATGAAAAAGAAAAAAGAAAACATCCAAAAGGATTAAGTTACCAAATTTGAGGTTCTACTATACACAATGACAAACCTAATATCTAAACAACAAGATGACCCATTTTGGAAATCAAAGGGGAAAAAAGGACAAATCTTGGGTGGTTGTTGGGTTTGGAGCATCAAACAAAGATGTTAAAGTTTTTCCTTTCTTAATTTTTATTCTTTCCTTTTCAATGTTGTTATTAGTTTCCTCATAAATTGATTTGTTTTTGGAAGAGAAAAAATGGAGCTCTCTTTGTTAGAGTGGTACATCATACTCACAGTCCACACTTGGTAGTTTTTGGTTGAAGCAAGGTGGTGACTTATTGAAGAGGGCGAATCATGGTGGACAACGGTGGTGATGGGGCTGGGCGAGATGGTGATAGGCGGGCAATGATCGAAGGCAAGGTTGGCAATGGAGGAGTGACAAAGTAATAAAAGTGACAAGGCATTTGGAAACTTCTGGAATTCAATTATAAAGAATTAAATTGAATTCCATACTTTGGAAGCAACTTAAGTAAATAAATTAAAATTTCATGGAAATTGAAATTCAACAAAACTAAAAAATTGATATTAGAAATGGGTGTGATTTGGTGTGAGAATTAAATTCTAACAAATGAAAATACCAAAATAATTTTACTTGAATATAATGTTGTATTCCTAACCTATTAATAAAGGATAAAATAGTAAAAATAATTAAATTAATTCATTTTTAGACTTATTCCAAATCAAGAAATTGAATTGAATTCTTTAATTACTGATTCATTCCAAACATAATAATTCAATTCAATTTCATCTTAAAGGTTTTCAAATGCCCTGAAAAGGAATATGTTGGGAAGAAGATATGAGGGTAAAATGGATAAATCATTTTAGGAATTGCTTTTATATAATTGAAATCAAAATATTAAATTTAATTTGGAGAAATGTTAACTACTAGATTTAAAATTGAATGGTTCAGATTCAGTCATCATGTGATACCAAACAAACTTGGTACCACATATGAACCTCATTTAAAGAGCGGAAGTAAAAGTTAGCAATCTCCACATATCTAAATATTTTAAGACTTAAGTGTGGAAAGTTGTAGAACATACTAGTTACACTGGGCTGTTAAAATGGGCCAAACTTGTCCGGGCTAACCCGTTTACCCATAAAAAATAGATGGTTTGGCCTAAAAATTTTGATCCGTTTAGGAAAAACTTGTTTACAACCTTTCCGTTAACCTAGGTTAAATGGGCTAGCCCGGTGGTAACGGATGACCCGTTTATATATATATTGGAGAAACAATGGTAGTAGCATAGATGGAAGCATGATAAAATTTTTACAATAATATATTGAAACATTAAACATGGCTAAGACAATCACGTATTTCTTCGAGCCTATCTAGTGTGCCTTGTACTACTAAAAATAGATCATATAATTGGTCTAGTAAAACTTGATCTCCTGAAAATGGCTTTTCAAATTCATCTATTAATTCTAATATCTTTTGTTGTTGTTTTTTTACTTTCTTGAAACCGGTTTTAATGGTATAAAGAGGGATCATAAATATATCGCAAAATCAAAAGTTTGCGAAGAGTCAAAACACTTGTAAATATTGAAAAAGTTCTTCAATATATATTAAAACGAGGTAGATGACAGTAGTATGAAAAAATTTTGAAAGCGTAATTTGAGAGATTATTACAATGATGAGTGAGCACTAAAAACTTTCATATGAACTCTCGATGTCTTGTTTCTTCATTCTGACATTTATTTATAGAGGAGTCTTGCATTATTAAGGGATGAGCTGTCTTTTATGAGCATCTTGAATAGTATCACTATTCATCTTGCATTATGAGCTATCTTCTACGAATCTTGAATAATATCACTACTTGTCTTGCATTATTGGAGCCTCTTTCTAAAGGTGGTGGGTAAAACATTTTCTATCGACACAAACCTTGTCTTGACACGTCGAAAGTATTTCTATTGATCTTTGTTGTCATCTTGTGTTAGCTGGTAGAGCATCTATCCAAAGTGAACCAGAGATTTGTTGGAATCTTGAACAAGAAGAGCAATTTTCCTTTTGAAAAAAGGTTACCCATTTTTTGGAAAATTAATACCAAAGCAGTCATCCTCGTTTGAAGGAGTAAAACTTCCTAAGGAGTCTACTTCGTCTTCTTCTTGTTTGATAGTATGGCTGCTTTTGTTCATAACTTCATTGAGTCTTTTGAGAAATTCTTGATGAGATCCGGTTGCTAATTCAGCCATTATTTGAGATTTTTCCAGGAATTAAAGTCTTTTTCTTCCTTTTGAACAGTTGTCAAGTACTTTGGATTTCTTCTATACCATTCTTGAATTCTTTCTTTAGAGACATACTTCATATCGTATTTTTTCACCATTTTGATCTTATGGACAGATAACCTCCTTAGTTTAAACTTATCACCTTCTTTGAGGGCATAAGTATAATCCCAATAGATTATCCAACTTACTATGAAAGTTGCCAAGAAAGATAGATTTTTGGATCCTCCTGGGAAAGTAGTAAGATCTTTAAATTCTTTGATAACAGGTACTAAGGCTTATAGTAATATTTCAGGATGAGGACCAAAAAGTTGGAACCAATTAATAAACCATTTTGGAAATTTTAATGGTATCTATCTGTCAAACCAAATGAACCAGGAGTGCGTAAAAAGGTCTTAAATACAACATGTTGTACCAGGCTTTGATGTAATCAAAGTAGGTAAAACTTCCAAGTTTGAAGGTTTTATTGGAAAATTCTTTTGGTTAGTGAAGAGGGGCTTTCCAATCTAAGGGAGAAAAAGTCCTTTGAATTAAGAACTTTTGAGTAAGAGATTTCTTCTTTATCATAGTAATGAACAAGTTCTATAGATTTAGTATCTACTAAGATGAGCTTGTAAAAGGTTCTGTGTTTTAGTGGATGAGTAAGGAGATATTCAAAGTTATGAGGAAAGATATTTTGAGCAATTTGGCAAGGAGATGCTGCTAACCATTCATCTTCTATTAAACAAATAGTTCTGCAATTAGGATTTTCTACATATTTTTGTGGATTGTATGGCTGAGTTCGAGTGGCTATAGTAGTTAATGCATTGGGCATTATTAAGATTGATTTTGCTTTTGAATTATTGGCAGTGTTTATTTCTTGTTGATAGGTCAAAAGTTGATACCTATTGGTATTGGGAAGAAGAGGAAATGGTCTTATTGTATTTAGAGGGTATGAGGACTAATACTAGGCCATATTGATCATATTAGAGGATATTTAACCATTAATTCTTGATCAGGAGATCTGTATTGAATAAGGTTTTTGGATCCACTTGATGATCTAGTGCCAATGGAAGTTATCTCATATTGATCTTTTATCATCTTTTTACTCATGGCGTTTGCCCTATAAAAGCTCTCTTGTAAGAAAGTGTGGAAGTGCATTGTACTTTCCATCAATGTGTTGAATCTCAAAATCAAAACATGAAAGTAAAGATTGCCATATGGCAAAAATATGTTTTGAAACTAAATTTCTTACATCTTTTTCTAAAATAGGTTTTGTTGCCTTACAATCATTTTTTAACAAAAACCTTTTTGGAAATAAATCATCTTGAAATTTCATAATACATAAAAGACTAAATACCTAAACAGGTTTATTGGGGAACAAGTTATTTAGTTTTAAAATTCCAATTGATCCCTCAGTTTCAAAAAGGGGACACATTAGTCCTTCTGGACATATCTGAAACTGGTAGGGATCAATTGTCCTTTTTTGAAATGTGAGGACCAATTTAGGATTTTCAAAACCTGATGACTAACCTCCCAATACAAACTGAGGGACCTATTTGGTATTTAGTCTATATAAAACTATTAAAAGTACTTCTTTTTTAATAGTACTATATTTTCTTGAGGTCTATCCAAATTCCTGAGTGAAACCTAATTACATTATCTACAGCTTTGATTTGTTTTAGAACACCACCATATTATAGCTCAGAAAATCAGTTTCTACTATTATAAAAGCATAAGGGTTTGGAGTCCTAAACATGAGAGTTTTTTACTATTCTTTTTAATTGTTTAATGTAACATCCCAAATTTTTTTTAATATAGTGTTACTTTGTTATAATATTTTATTTTGAAAGTATGAGGATTTTATTTAGGCAAAAATATTTAAGGATAATTATTGAAAAAAAATGTATAATTAAAATATTACAAAACTTAATAGTTGTAAAAGAACTTAGCACCAAAATGTAAAATTTTAATTATTCCATTGGATTTTATTAAAATTACAAAAATGCCACTAGAGGATAGAAAATAAACTTATAACATAATTAGCTTATAAAAAGCTAACAGAAACATTAGAAAAGCTTAGAGAGTGTCATTAAGTTATTAAAAAAATGATAAAAAATTACAAATATACCTTAAACATAACTTTGATCATAAATATAAATATTAAGTAATTTTGTATAATATTAGCATAATTGCACAAAAATAACCTATTGTGGAGTATAAAATAAACTATGAAAAATCATAGAAAATAACTCTAAGTCTTGTAAAATGTTTTTAACTAAGTTATGATATTAGATAAGGAGGACCATGAAATAGGTCTCTCCATTAGGCTATGGATAGTGTTAAAAATTATATTGATCTTTAATTAATTAATTTTGACTTAATTAAAGCTTAAATTACCTAAATAATCACTTAAAATTTAAGATAAATTTTCCTAAACCTTGATTTATCTTGCTGATAATATTAAACCAATTAATTAACACCTAGATCAGCCACATGGAAAGAAAATATATATTTGAAAAATAAAATTAAATGGTCAAACTTTCATATTATAATTATTCAACAACCAACCAAATTTTGACTAAAAATTTCAACAAAGATGAGCTTGTTTCCTTATCATGTTAGACAGCTCAAAATTCACATGGGCTGCTATATAAAATTTATATATTTTATTTATAGATAATTAATTATTTTAATTAGCTCAAATTAGACCTAATTAAGGTAAAGATATATTAAAAATACTAAAAATTATAGAAAAAATTCATGAAAATTATAGATAACTTATAAATAAGGTAAAAACATGTTCTTAACAATAGATTAAGGAAAATTAATTTTTATGATGATTTTATGAATTATTTAGTATATAAAACTTTAAGATAAATATGCAAAATTTGTCATTTTCATATATTAATCATTCAAGACAACTTTTCACCCTCTATAACTCTATTAGACATGTTTTTCAAACCTATAGGCTACCAAAGAAGAAAAAAAATAATAGTTAAATAAATTATTAGTTAATTAATAATTAATTCTTAATAAAACTAGCAATAGAGTAAAATACCAAATAAAATATAAATAATTATAGAAAATTATATAAATTTCGTGAATACTTATATTATATCTCTAATAATCTTATTATGATGTTTGAATAAAAAAATAAGTCATTTACTAATAAATTAACTTAATTAAGATGAACTAGTATAAGCAAATTTACCTTATTTTGAATAATTAATTATTAAATTATATTTAAATATATTAAAATTTAATAAATAAATTTAAATCATTTCATTAACATTTTAGTATGTCTTTAAATGATAATTGATAATTTATTATATTATTTAGTGTTAGTTTTAATATTTAACTAATCAAATATGATAAATAAATTATGAAATTAATAATATTTTAATCCTAAGCTTTTTCTATAAATAACACCCCTCTAAACATCACTCCACACTTCATTTTTCTTGCCCAAAATCTATCAACAATCATAGCCATCATTTCTCTTCATTTTCTTTATTTTCACACAAAAATATTTACAAATTTTTAGCAAATCACCTCCAAATTATCACCTCTTCTTATCACCATCTAATTTCAACACTTTCCAGCCTTTATACATGAATTATAGCCCTTGGAGAAGGTTTAGAAAAGTTGAAGAAGTTGCTGTCTTGCGTGGGTGTTGCTAAGTTTCTAAAGCTCCAAAACAAGTAGGTTTTTCTTTCACTAATAAGCTTCATGCATGATTTTCATATATGATGTTGTTATGATACTCAAAGTTTGTGTTTATGGTTTTAATATGTTTGAATGATTTAAAGATTGTGACATAAAATACTTAATCTATGTGTATATGATGTATATTTATTTGTTTACTTATATGGTTGAAAAGTATGATTTAAGATCATTTAAATTTTGATTATGTTTTCTTCAAATATTTCAATGTTGTCTAAATTTGTTGAACCATGTATTTTCATTTAATAAATTTTTGTGCACAAATTGTGAAATTTTAAGGTAATATAGCTTGATTTTGACCTCATTATGTATTTGATCATAAAATATTTTTGGTTTATAAAAAGTGTTGTATTTAATTCATTACAATGATTGGATTTCAAACCTTTGAGCATGTAATATTTAGCTTGGTTTATGTGTTATGTTTATCTTAGACTATGGACCTTGGATTATAAATATTTGACTTGAATATAAATTTATTAACATTAAGAAATATTATTTACAAATATTTAGGTTAAGGTCCCATTAGGAATATGACATATAAACTAACTAGATTCATACTTGAAGTGATTTCTTAAAGTTTGGGTATAATTTCAATTATTTATTTTTAAATATTTCTTAGATTTTATTGCTCTTTTATTTACCCTATGATTATATCTTTATACTGATAAAAATATTTTTTACTTATATTGAACATGTAAAGGTAATTTACCTACATATTTTCTAAAGATAGATTGGAAATAATTTTAGGTGTATTTAGGCTTATGGAATTAGTAACATATTATTACTTGAAAATAAATTATTATATGATGAAAAACTAAGTTAAGTATATTTTATTATAAAGGAAATGAATTTATAAAAATAGTGTGATTTGGTGCTTCAATAATAATTGTAAGAAATATGGGTTTTATGAGTATTTTAGGAATCCTATGTTGTTTGAACTTTATGTGTAAATATGAAAAATCTTATGGTCTATATGTAAATATGAAAGAAATCATGTAAACTTTATGTAATTTTCATTCTTTATGTATATGTATGCACTATGTAAAATGAATACATAAATAAGTGACACTTTGTCGCTTTGTCTAAACTTGTGTACACTTAGTCTTAAGTTGTAAACGACACTTCTGGGCTTGTAGCGACCAGGACTTGGTGTACGTTATAGTGATACCTGGCCCCACCATGCTAAACAAAGACTTGGTATTCATTATCTTAACTAGGAGACGCCCAGGGCTTCATAGATCCAATATGAAGTAAACCCTCAGACTATAATCATTTGAAGAGAACATGATACTATAAAAGGGAGCTTAGGACACTCATGATTATTTATTACACTTCTTTTTGAACTTTTATTATGATTGATATTGTGCACTTCTATCTTACTTGACATTAGTAAAATATAATTTGAGTTAATATAAAAGATTGCATTTTACTACTCGTGTTATTCTTAGTATTTTTGGGATGAAATGGACTCCCCTGAAACATCACCCTACTGGAGACTTCTCTCACCCCTTTCTTTGATGTTTCCAGAGAGCATGGATCGTCATCAACAGTGAATGGATGTAGCCTTGGACTTAGTTCTAAATAATCAGATTTTATTATGTGTGCTAGATAACTTTACTATCCTTTACCAGACTTTGGTTATGTTATATTGTTACATTAAAGTTTTCTTAATGTATCTTGAATGTGTAATATGTATTATATCCTATGGATGATGTTAGTAGTGAAATATGTTTTTATAGATGATGGTTGTCTAAACTGGGAATATCTATTAACAAAGTAGTAATATGTTAGAAAGAAATATTCTTTGTCATTTAAAAATTACCTTTGGGTTGGAAGAAAGTGTATTACTAAAAGTGTGATTTGGAAAGGTTCTGAGGAAAGACTTGGTATTTAAGTGTGTCCATTGTGACCACCTCTTTCTTAAAATCTACCAGATGCATGATTTTGGTATATATTATTCCAATAGAACTATAAATTAGAAATAATCATAGCAGTTTTAAAAGTCCGTAAATTTCAGATTACAGGATATTAATATTATGTTAGCTAATTATTGTTTAAAATAATAATAATATTAAAACTTAAGGTGGAAGAATTAAGCTAGTGAGGTGTTACATTTAACACTTTTTGTCATTTCTTCAAATCATAGCGGGAATTCTTTTTAAGTCTCTTTCATAAAGATTTACAAATTATTTTAATTGAAAAATCAAAGACATAGTGTATACATCATAAAAATCTTTGTAATTGGTTCTTATCCTAATTTCTTTTGGAAAATTGTCACAAATTTATGGACCTACTTATTGGGGTTATCGTTCCTTGATAAACTTCAAACCCTAAAAATCTGGTCTTGGTCTAAAATAGTTTCATATATATATGTGTATATATACACACCAATTAAAACATGTAAAATGAGTAACTTATTAACTCACTAGCCCATTACAACTAACCCACACCCACCAAGTATCTTTTTCTTTTTAGCCCAAATCTAAACTAACAGTTATCCACAAACACATCTAACAAAAAAACACACTCCCTTAACCCAAAATAAAAATATTAACCCAACAAATAATCTCATTCATTTTAGTGTTTGTAAGTAGAGGTGTCAAAATGGTGACTTGCCCCACCAAAAGCCCGCAAAAATGGATGGGTGCACCAAAATAAAATGTGTTGAAGATTAACTTAGCCCATTTTAGGACGGTTAGAAGCTCTCTACCCGCTAAAAATAAAAAAAAATTTAAAAGTACTTTTTAATATTTTGATGATTTTTTTTAAAAAATTTAAAAAATATTTTTTATTCATGTTTACCTAATTTTTAATGTCCATAATAACTATACACCAATTTTGACTAAAAAATGTTATTTTTAATATTGTTATTTATGAGTTGTAACACGTTTTATTTTTAAGTTTTAACTTTGAATAAATAGTAGTGTTACTATATTGTGAGTGTACACATTTCTTTCTTTTTCCTTTTTTGGGTCACACATCCTTACTTTTTTTTATCAATAAATTGTAAATTTTTCTTTTAAAAAAATTGAACCCTTGCTAAGCCCACTTGACCCTAAACTTAGTTAAATGGGACGGTTAGAAGCTTAAAAGAGGGAAGAGATTAAGTCAGGGTGTTTCACTCCAGGCCATCAGTCACCGCCTCCTTGCTCCGCTCTCCATTGAGCCACGCCGCCTTATCACACGTCATATCGAGATCGCTTTAACTTCAGTGAATCCTCTTTTGCTTTCTACCTTTGTGACCACATATAAGCTTATGCTTGTTTTGTGAACGTGCTTATGCTTTTGCCTCTATGGATCTGCTTCTGCTTTGAAGCTTCTTCTTGGAATCCCGCTTCGCTCTTCAGTCTTCTTTGTATCTGGTGCTTCTTGTGCCTTTGCTTCCTTTATGGATCATTGGATCTCCTTTAATCTTTTTATTTTTAGTTTGAGATCGCTTTTTTTAGCTCATGAGATATGCTTATGTTTTTCCTTTGTTTTGCTTATAGTAAAAAAAAAATAAAATTAAACTGGTGGACATTTGGCCAATGCCTGACCTTAACTAGAATATTTTGATTTGATGGGCCTTGCCCAATGATAGCCAGAAGTTACACCTTATCTAAATAGACTATAAATAGGTGAGGCTTGTGATCTAAATAGATTTTATTTTCTTTTTATTTTTATTTTGAGAATTATCTGTTATAATTTGTTGGCCCTTTGGATCTGTTTCTTCTTATTAAAAAAAGACTAATTCTATATAAGAAAATGTAGTAATAATAAATACTAGATACTAAAATATATTGAATTTTTTTTTGGTGTACCTAAAATACATTGAATTGAAGATAAAGGAAAATGTCAAATTTCGATTCTCTACCCAAAAATAAAAAATGGAAAGTTAAAAGAACAATGAATTGTGATTGAGAACGAGAAAAACAAAACAGGGAAATCATTCAAAACGCGGGAACCCGGAAGATGCATACTCATATCACATGGTAAGTCCCCGAAAAGAAACAGAAAATTAAAAAAAAAAAAAACAAAAAAAAAACATGAAAAAAAAGAATAATAACAAAGCACTACTACTTACGTGTCACCACAATGAAATCTCCCGTCACCTAACGGCGGTATCACCCTCCCGTCTCGAATCAACGGCCCAGATCTTTTGGTAACAGAAGATACTCATCACCTATAATAACACTTGTCCTTCTCCCTTTTCCCCATTCATTCCCCCAGTTCTTACAGAAACACCAAACAACAACAAAAAAGAAGAAACTCCAACGAAGCAGAAGCAAGAAGAAGCGACGCTCGAGATTTCTCTCTTAGGGTTACGCATCCATCGAGCTACCTTCTCTTCTTCTCTCGCGCGCGATTCGCGAGCGATCCGCACTTCGGATCCAACTCGCTCTCATGATCGTCGTGTTTCTCTTCTTCTGCTGCCTCTGAAAATCGATATCTCTTCGTTTCTCCGTCGATCGCCACCATGATCTCCGCCACCGGCGACCACCACCGCCATCACTACCACCAGCAGCAGCCGCAGCTCCCAGGCGCTGCCGTCGACACTTCACGGCCCCCGATCGCCAGAGATCGCGTCGAGCCTTTCTCTGTCAAGCAGGAGCCGTTCTCCGTCAAGCAGGAGCCTGCGTCGCTGCCTCTGTTGCCGTTGCGCGGCCATGACTCTACCGATGGTTTGTTCTAGTCTCTATTCGCTGTTAACAATGTGTCTGAGGAAGATATGGCGAAAATCGGTTTGAGATTTTGCATTTTTTTTAAATATCTGGCAATTTCTTGCTGTTTATGTTTTTGATTCGATGCGTAGGGTGTTATTGATTGTTAATTCAGCTGGAGGTGAATGCTTCGGGAGGTTTTATATTTTTTGTGCGCTGGAGATGTTAGAATTTGGTTTTAGTTCTGTCAGGGCGTCAATCTGATAGTTGGGGTTTAACAGAGTATTTTCGATTGGTTTGTTCATTTTGTTATTTGTCATCAAAGGCTTGTTTTGTTGAGTTGGAATAGCTTAATTTCGTGAATTTTTAGTTTTTCCTTAATTTAATTGGCGTACCATCAACAGATTAAGTAGAATCGGTGTTAATTTCATTAGTCATCACCTTTGCTAGTGAATAGTTGGACTCATATTAAGTGCCATACCTATATTATGTGTTTTCTTAGCAGTGAATAACAATATTTGTTCCGATTGTTTGTACATTTTTATTAACCTTTTCGTTGATGCAGTTGATGAAGATTTGCATTTGTCTCTTGCACATCAAATGTACAAGGCTGGGAATTATAAGAAAGCCCTAGAACATAGCAACACTGTCTATGAGAGGAGTCCCCTTCGCACAGACAACTTACTACTCCTGGGTGCAATTTATTACCAGGTTTCGTTGTCTTTTCTGCTATGTCTGTCATTTGTTAGACTATTTGTTTACTATCGCTTTTGTACTGCATTCTGAACGACTGGTACTACTTGTTTGCAGTTGCATGATTTTGATATGTGCATTGCAAGAAATGAAGAAGCGCTCAGGATTGAGCCACACTTTGCTGAGTGTTATGGGAACATGGCTAATGCATGGAAGGTAAGTAACCACTGCTGATCTTGTGTGACTATGATGGAGATTGTTATACTGTTTTGTTTGTAGAAGGAATTGCTTGCATTTTCCAGAGCTAATAGAGCTTTCCTTTCTGCAGGAAAAAGGAAACATTGACCTTGCAATTCGCTATTACTTGATTGCCATAGAGGTTTGTGTCCAATTCTGGACCTATAACTGTAATTTTTCTGGTGATTGTTTTTGAATATGTGTTGCTTTGATTAGTATTTTTATTTTTGTATGTATTGCTCCTTTAAATTATGGTATCCAGTCTCTGGCTTTCCAAAATAAAATTGCTGTTAGTGGTTTCCAGGACAGTTGTCAAATTGTTGAATCATAATTGTTATTAAATTTTTGAATTGTGAACCATAAAGTGTCATATGATTCAGAACCACATCAATAAATTAAAAAGTAAATATACTTGATTCCACAACTAATGAACTAAAACATGAAGACTGTGTGGAGCTATTCTAGCCAATACAGGATGAGAGTAAGTATGTGAGCTTTTTTCTGAATAAGAACAATAACAGAACCTGTGGCATGAGACGACAATCGACTCAATAATGTACTTGATGAACTGCAGCAGAACAGAGAATCAGGGATTAGGGATGAAGACAACCAACTAAACGGAGGATGTACGACGAAGAATCCAACCCACTGATAATTGATTCAACAAATAGGAAAACAGAGTACCTGAAGAACAATAGAACAGAGTCCAGTTAGCAAAGATTACCTTAAAGAGTTGACCCATTAATTATTATGTTAACAATTTATTACTCTGCCTTTTCAAATTCTGATGAGAGTTACTGAGAAAATAGCCAAAAAAATCATTCAATAGCGCTATTTGTATTGGTGGTTCATAATTGGTGCAATTTGTGAGATTCAAGCACCATTCAGAGCAGTTTACAATTTGAACAGATCAAATTGTGAATCAACGATTCTATTCGGCCCTGGCACTGCTTTTATCGAGACATGAATGTAGATTATTGACAATTATATAAGCTTTGATACAAGTTACGTTGGTGCAAATTCTTTTAATGAGAATGGTGCTTTAATTTTATTTATGCTATAACTGTCTTTCAGTTGTCGGTGGGCCTTTCCTCATGTTGCTTTTTGTTCCTATTGTTCTCTTCTATGTTGTTCTGCCTTCCTTTGGTTACTTTATTTATCATTTTTGTTCTGTGCTGTAGCTTCGTCCCAATTTTGCGGATGCATGGTCAAACCTAGCTAGTGCATACATGCGTAAAGGAAGACTCACTGAAGCAGCTCAATGTTGTCGCAAGCACTTGCTATAAACCCTCTGATGGTATCCCTTGCCTTTCCTTTGATAATCAATTGCTGCTCAAGTAGTTATTCAGAGAGCATAAGTCTGAATCTTTTACTTCCCTTCTCTATTATGTTTAGCTAAGTTGTTTTGTTAGCTTCAGTGATGCGTTGTTGTTTATGTCATTGTTGACTACAGGTTGATGCCCATAGCAACTTAGGGAATCTAATGAAAGCTCAAGGCTTGGTGCAAGAAGTAAGTCCTATTTTTTTAATATGCATTTTTTTGTTTTTAATATTGTAATTCATTTGAGTTTTGATGTTTTTCAAGAACCTACAATTTGGCCTTAACTATCAAATATTGTAGCTTAAGAGATTACGCCTTCCATGACCTCATGTGCAACATCCTGCTGCGCTAGCCAGTACATTTTCTCTTGAGACTTAAGAGGAATTGGCTTCCCAGTTTGAGATGATGCTTTGCTGGATTTCCCAGTATGAGTGATTCTCCCTACTTCCCTTCTGTTGGATTGGTCTATTTATGTGGGAGATCAGTCTCTTTCATGAACTTTCCTGCCACTATGCTACATACCCAGATTTTGGTATTCCTTGTCTTGCTGTTAGAGCCAATACAGTTCCTTTAATCCTACTTTATTTTCCCAGTTGAGGTGATTCCCTACTGGATTCCCCAGAATGAGTGACACCCGTATCTGTTCTGTTGGTCATAGTCATATCTTATTACCTTTACATGGTAAAAATGGGTATGAGCTGGCCCTGGAAGCCTGGAGGGCTCCTTCAATGCGTAGTATTTTATACCCTACATCTCTTGTTTACATTTAGTTACTGATTTAAATATTCGGGTGTGGAACTGTGTTCGAATGCACAGTTCGATACAGATATCACGTTGTCTACAAGCCAGGGCTCAGATGATGGTTGGTCTTGTTGTATCTTCCATCTCCAAGACTGCAAATAGTCAGAATCTAACATTTTTTGCAGGCATACAGTTGTTACCTTGAGGCATTGCGCATTCAACCTACTTTTGCTATTGCATGGTCGAATCTTGCTGGTCTGTTCATGGAGTCTGGTGATCTCAACAGAGCCCTTCAGTATTACAAGGTACATCTCTTTGCATCACATGCTTGAGTGAAAATTTTTTGATGGAGGCAGGTAGTTATGTTACCATTGCCATTTTCATACTATACTGGTGTCCATTCTGTTGTGTCCCTAAAATTTTGTGCCTTTTGCTACCACGCTGCTGAAGTCCTGATATAATCAGTTAATTTTGTCTGTGATGCCACTCTGACAAATCTGCCAGTGACATTCTGATTCTTACTCCTTTTTTTATTCAAACAATATTTCAGGAAGCAGTGAAACTAAAACCGTCGTTCCCTGATGCATATCTGAACCTTGGAAACGTGTACAAGGTAAGGTGTCAAGCATGATTGGTTCGATGCAACTGGTACTTCGATTGTTATCGGTGGAACTTTGAAAGATTTTTTTCTCCCTCTGTTATCAGGCTCTAGGGATGGCTCAAGAAGCTATTGCCTGTTATCAACAAGCTCTTCAGACACGGCCAAACTATGGCATGGCGTATGGTGAGTATTGATAGCCATGGTTTCAAGGGTCTCTTTGGTGTTGCAGAGAATAATCCTATTAGCAATTTGTTCTTCAGGGGAAAAAGTTAAATCAAATTTTACATCTGTTGTCCAGTATTGCGTAACTGATGGACTATCTATTTCTAAAATCACTAGTTAGTGATAACATGCCATGAACAATGATTAAATATTATAGTATATTTGCTTTATATATTCTGTTATTTTACTGTCATGGCTTGTTTTAGCCTAATTTTCTTTAAAGTAGCTTGTTGGGAAACAAGCTACTGCTTTTTACAAACTTACAGTCATTAGTACCTTGAAAGAGTTTGAATCTATATGTTGGCTAATTTTTATCCTTCTTTGAATGATTATAACTGAATCTGACTAGAGTTTCTGGTAGTGAATATTGATTGATTAGCCTGACTAGTGTTGCTGGGAATGGACAATAACGGAGTCCAAAATGAAAGAACTAAATCAGTGTTAGCAGTTTTCATATTCAAATTTTTCTGCCCGATGGTGGATCCAAATATGCTTTATGTTTTCATTATGTGAAATTATACTGGTTTACAGCTTACAACTTTGTAAGCTCAATCAGTGCTAGTCACATTGACTGTGCTGTGTATCAAATGGTGCACAGGTAATTTGGCCAGTATATTTTATGAGCAAGGTCAACTGGACATGGCAATTCTACACTACAAGCAAGCTGTTGCGTGTGACCCCAGATTTCTGGAAGCTTACAATAATTTGGTTGGTTTCTTTTTATTGTCAGTTTTGTTAGAGAAACCTGAATGTGCAATTATGTAATGTTTTGTTACATTTTCTTATCCTATTTGTAGGGTAATGCACTGAAGGATGTTGGCAGAGTGGAGGAGGCAATCCAATGCTATAATGTATGGTTTTTTTCTTATGTATTGTACATTACATTTAATTTTTTAATCACTGTTGGTTAAAATTCCTACTCAACTGACTTTTTTGGTGGTGTGAAGCAATGCCTTTCATTACAGCCTAATCACCCACAAGCCTTGACCAATCTTGGAAACATATACATGGAATGGTGTGTGATCCTTGTATCTCTGTGTATGTTGGTCACTTGTTTTGAAACATGGTGGAACATGGGTTTCTCAGTTGAAATTGCTGTGATGTAGGAACATGGTGTCTGCTGCTGCTCAATATTACAAAGCTACATTGAGTGTAACCACTGGGTTGTCTGCTCCTTATAATAACCTTGCCATAATCTATAAGCAGCAGGTATTAAAACCTACAGTACAGTTCCATCTCAGCTGATGTGAAATATAATGCTTGCATATCTGTTTGTATGAGTTGGTGTTAATTCTAGTTGGGGTTTGGTTCATGTAGGGCTGTAGGCTTGACAAAACATGGATCAGAAGCTTATATGAAATGTCGATTAGAATATATCACTACTGATCTATTTTTTGTTCTTGTACAAACTATTGTAGGGGAGTTATGCAGATGCCATATCATGCTACAATGAGGTTCTCCGCATTGATCCCTTGGCAGCTGATGGGCTTGTAAATAGGGGCAATACGTACAAGGAGATTGGTAGGGTCAGTGAAGCTATCCAGGATTATATACGTGCGATTGCTGTCAGGCCCACCATGGCTGAAGCCCATGCTAATTTGGCTTCAGCCTACAAAGACAGGTATGCTAATTTTCAGTTTTGCTTCATGTTGGTGAAGCCCATGGCACATTATCCCTAAGGGTATGTTTGGTCTGAGGGTGAAAATGGGGGTAAATATTTCATGATTGAGTTCCATGTTTAAAATTACGCACAAAACTCAATCACGGAAAATTACCCCTAGTTTTACCCTCCAACCAAACATTAGCCTAAATATAGAATTAAAAAACCAGCTGAAACCATTCTCAGCAATGTGGGGTTGAAATAAAAGTATCTTTCAGCCTCATTGAAATTGAGCCTGGATTACATCTTCAAAGTTTACTTTCTTTCATCGTTCTTATTGTTCTCATTATCTGGATTATAATTTTTAAATTTCTTTTTGTTTGGCTTAGATTTTATATACCCCTTGCACTCGCCACCTGAAATGACTGCTGTAAACAATATGATCTCTAGATAGTGTGGTCATAGTTGGAAACTCATCTGAATTATGTTACTTATTTCAGTGGACATGTAGAGGCTGCTATAAAGAGCTATAGACAGGCATTGATTCTTCGTCCAGACTTCCCTGAAGCAACTTGCAATCTACTTCATACACTTCAGGTTATTTTCAGTCCATTATTATTATTATTATTATTATTATTTTAATTATCCTGTGTGTATTTTTTGGAGCGTCTTTTTATAGAGATTTTCCTCTGATGCTTTAACATGAGTTTGTCCTTGGTGATTTTATTCTGTCTCTCTGCACCGTCCATACATTTGGCTATTATATTGGTAGATATCAGACAGATGGTGTTGGTCAGGTCATGCAATGCAGTTGGAATAAATAACAAGTGTATTTTGCTCTCTGTTAGACCTAATCAGACTGGTAGCCTTGGTTTTGGATAAACTTCTTCAGTGTAATGATTGAAGATTTAAAGTCATGATTTAAATGATTTCATTTTATAAGCATGCATTGTGCTACTTTCTCGTTGTTACCTACTTTTTAAGTTCTTATCACTGCCTTCAATCCAACGCACCAAAAAGGAAACAATATGTTTAAGTGTCTCTTTTCTGCCACTGTGTAATTTATCTAAATTGTAGTTTCACTTGTTTGGTTTTCACGATGTCTTGCTGTGCTAATTTCGTGATCCAGTGCGATTAATATCATTTTTTAACTGTAGTTATAATTTTATTTGGTATCAATTTTTGTAATCTTCTTTCATGTGCAGTGTGTCTGCAGTTGGGAGGATCGTGATCAAATGTTTGGGGAAGTTGAAGGGATAATCAGGAGGCAGATTAATGTTAGGAATACATATCCATTTTACTTTACTTATATTGATACAAACATGTTTGTGTTGAATATCTTAAGCTATTTTCATCTACTGTTTTTCAGATGTCTATTCTTCCTAGTGTCCAGCCTTTCCATGCAATTGCATATCCACTTGACCTGATGCTTGCTCTGGAAATCAGGTATAATTAGTTTGTTTGCAGAAGACATAATTAACAAATGAGAAATTTACTATACTATGTTTCTGTTTATAATACCCTTTCATATCACTCTTTTCAGCCGTAAATATGCAGCACACTGCTCCTTAATTGCATCTCGATTTGCTCTTCCTCCGTTCAGCCATGCTGCTCCTATCCCAATCAAGCGGGAGGGAGGATATGAGAGACTACGGGTTGGGTATGGTCTAATTACTTCACTGAATCTCTTCATAATTTTACCCTTCTCATTTTGTTTTTGCATTTTTCTTTTTCGTGCCAAATTTTGTATTTTTGCTATATGTTTTAAGTATGAGATACTTTTGGTTACAGGTATGTGAGTAGTGACTTCGGTAATCATCCCTTGTCACATCTCATGGGATCTGTTTTTGGTATGCACGATAGGAGGAATGTTGAGGTACTAATTGTTTTGTTCAACCCATGTGTCTCTTCCACTCCTATAGATTTTCTTACCGCTGTTCCGTGTAATTAACCATCTTTATACGTAGGTGTTCTGCTATGCCTTGAGTCCAAATGATGGTACTGAATGGAGACAGCGAATTCAGACCGAAGCAGAGCACTTTGTGGATGTATCTGCCATGTCATCAGATATGATAGCAAAATTTATCAACGAGGATAAAATACAAGTTCTTGTCAACCTTAATGGTTATACAAAGGTAGCTCTTTATCTGGAATAATTATTTTATGATCTTTTATGCAAGTTAGTAAAATAAAATTATAATAAATTTGTTTGTATCAAACCAGAGTTGATGTTTTTGTTTTGCTCTTTTACAATATTTAACTGAAAACAGTTTCATCTTGTATAAATCTATACCTTGCTTTGCTTGTTTTGTTGCAGGGTGCCAGAAATGAGATATTTGCTATGCAACCTGCACCAATTCAAGTTTCATACATGGGTTTCCCTGGAACAACAGGGGCTACTTACATAGATTACTTGGTCACCGATGAGGTGAGACACTGAATGTTGTTCTGGCCAGACAAATAAGTGAATTTGCCAACTCATCCAGCATGCTTTATGATTTTTGTTTTTCTTGATTTTCTTGCAGTTTGTTTCCCCGCTACAGTATGCACATATTTATTCTGAGAAGATTGTCCATCTCCCTCATTGCTACTTTGTGAATGATTATAAGCAGGTTATTTTTTTGAACTTGTAATGGATAATCTTGGATTCAATTCAATTTTGCAAGTGTATTTGTGTAACATTGTGTTTCTTTCTCATATGTTGTCCAGAAAAATCAGGATGTATTAGATCCAAACTGCCCGCACAAGCGATCAGATTATGGTCTACCTGAGGATAAATTTATATTTGCATGCTTCAATCAACTTTACAAGATGGATCCTGAAATATTGAGTACATGGTAATGTCAGGATGCTCTTTTAGTTGATTGTTTAGATGAGATATATAAGTGCACTTATATCTTTCCTTAAATTGGCATCTTAACCTTCCACTGCCTATTCTGGTGTTGTTTTAGGTGCAATATTCTTAAGCGTGTACCCAACAGTGCACTTTGGCTCCTGAGATTTCCTGCAGCAGGCGAAATGAGACTGAGGGCATGTATGTGTAGTTGTTCAATGACACTCCCCCCCCCCCCAAAAAAAAATGATGTGATTATCAATGTTCAATTCATTTGAATTAAGGGAATTGACCATGTTAATACATTTGGAAATTTTAAATTTGTTATCCAATTCACATTTCCTTTCTCTCTCTTGGTCCTCATTTCTGATTAATGGACTATTTTCAGATGCTGCAGCACAAGGGGTACAACCAGATCAAATTATTTTCACAGATGTTGCAATGAAAAATGAACACATAAGGCGAAGCTCTTTAGCAGATTTATTCCTTGACACGTAATGTTCCCATGTGTACTTTCTATATAGCATTTTTATGTTTGCTGTTTGCATCCAGTCTGCCTCCCCCGTTTCCCGATTGTATTTGCAACTGTGTGCTTACTATGCTGATTGTGTTTTCTTTTAGGCCTCTATGCAATGCACATACAACTGGAACAGATATATTATGGGCAGGCTTACCGATGGTTACACTGCCTCTTGAGAAAATGGCCACCCGGGTTGCTGGGTCACTCTGTCTTGCAACTGGATTGGGGGATGAGATGATTGTTAGCAGGTTAGCATTCTCAGTTTGATTATTATAGACAGCTTAATCCTTTTTTGAAATTAGACTGCCAATTTGCTTCTGCCCATTTAACATGTGGTGATAGTGGTGTTAGCGTTTTTGTCTTTAGAATCTCCTATTCTACATCTTATATCTTGTAATTTGTGCTGGAATATATCCCCTCAATTTTGAATTTTAACTGTTTTGTGAAACCATTTAGCTTGAAAGAGTATGAAGATAGGGCAGTATCTCTGGCTCTGAATCGCCCTAAGCTTCAAGCTCTTACTGATAAACTCAAAGCTGTACGCATGAGTTGCCCTTTATTTGATACGAGACGCTGGGTGAGTTCAGAATGATAGTTGATTCAATCTAGTGGTTTCTATTACCTGTAGCGTATAGTAAGCTTAGCTATTCTGAATGTTGCAGGTGAGGAATCTCGATAGAGCATATTTCAAAATGTGGAATCTGCATTGCTCTGGTCACTGCCCACAGCATTTTAAGGTCACTGAAAATGATCTAGAGTGTCCCTATGATAAATAGAAGTAGGAATTAGACGGGAATGTAGATAGGAAAATCAAGAGAAAGCAGTAGTTTACCCAGAATATTGAGGGATTACCTAGTAATATCAGGAAAATGAGAAATTGTGTTGGTGGCTTATGTAGTTACTATGTCGATGGCTTACCTAGTACCTCAGATTGAAAAAAATGTGATGTGCTTTCATTTATCAAACAAAATGCTTGCCGCAATGAGTCTTGATGTGAGATGAATCGCCATCTTCGACGAGTTCGCTGCTTTATGCAGATTTTACTGGTGTAATGTCCCTAGCCCCGCTGACTTGACGTAGTGGGGATTGTTGTTGTAATAAGGTTTGATGATTGTTATAACATTTACTAGGCTTTAGTTTGCTTTTCCTCTTTTTCCAGCCCAAAAATCTAAAGCTAGCCTTTCTGCCGGTTTTCATTTTTCAAATCGAGGTCAATATTTTGGAGAACACACTGATATTTACGTTTTTATAAACACGTTTCTGTGAAGGAACTATTGACACGGTTCACTTTTCATATTAATATGATTGTAAATCTCGAGTCAAATAAATACTCTTTTCTATATGTAAACCCAAATTAATATAACAAATCTATTAACGCTAATAAACAAGATGCATAGGATGGAATATTTTTATGTGCAACTCTTACAGCAGTCTGTCCCATAACTTTCGTAAATATATCTTTTTAAGCAAGCTTCAAATTTTTTCAATTATAATATTTAAATTATTAATTATTAGTTAATTTTTTCTAATTATATCATCATATATTTATATTCCTCTTTCATTAATAAAATTTTAAAACTCTAGGTTTTAGAGAAATATTTAGGTGTTTTAAGAGTAAGAATATATTTATAAGAATGTATTTACTATTTTATTTAATAAGAATAGCTATTATATTGAAGACATAAGGAAAATGAGATGTAACACTCAAAGTTGAGAGTTATTTATTAAATAGAATAAAGTAAATGTATTTTGCTTTTAGCGTCGTCTAAGTATTTTTCCTGCATTCTATGTCCTTATTTCAATTTCATCAATGCTTTCTCTACTACTACTTCCTCTTCAAATTTCCTTCCCACTAAGTTAAATTATTGTGGCGAGTTATATATATATATATATAGTGATGTGTATCTTTTTCTTGAATTCTAACTTTTTATCCTTTCCTATATTTCATCTGTTTCTTTAGTTTTTCATTTATGATTTTTGTGTTGATCCTTGAAATTTTGGTACGATAAAGGTAAAAGGAAAGGGACACACATCAACTATATGAAATAAGAAAAATAAACAAAGAGAAAAAATTGGTTTAGGATTTTCATAAGCAGCAGCACCTCCTTGGAGAATTTTACCATACCAAGCTTAAGAGTGATTAATTAATTTGATTTAAGTGGCGAAGGTATGAAAATGATGTTAGAAAAGTGTGTATAAACATCAAAACTGTTTCTTGTATATGGTAGGGTTATCTTATGTCCATGAGAAACCCTTTTGTTGTTTTGGGGGTAGGGGTGGGGGCGGGGTTGGTCAGAACAAGTTTGACAACCTTAATGGCCTTTTATGTTTGATCCGAAAAAAGAGGGCAGTGTGTGTATTCTCTCTTTCTTTTGTTGGTTCAGTACAAGAATAGCATTGAGGTTTGAATTTTTTTGAAAAAAAAAAAGGTTTGAATTTTTTATTTCCCGATAAAAAAACATTGGTCTTATACAAATTATTACGCTCCTCACCATCAACATAATAGTGGATACTAGGTTTTATTATTTTTTAATGTAAGATAATAAATTTTATTATTATGCATTTATTCTTTGTTAAAAGAATGTTTATATAATTAATGTAATGTCTCTTTCAATTAAATACTGAAAATTGAAGGGGCCAAAAACCCAACGCCTCTTAATTGGTAGGAGCTTAATGTATTTGCTTTGATTTAATTGGAGGGTGGACAAAGGGACATCATATTTGAGTCCCTTCTTCCTCACACCTTCTTAGCAAATAGTCTAATCTAATATAATATATAAAAGAAAATCTTGATTAAGTTTTGCCATGTGAAGCTTTGTTGTTTTGATATTTGAAAATATATTTTTTTATTACTTACACCAATAATAATAACTTGCATGACCCTAATACAAGACATACCTTCTCTTAATAATTACTATTATTGGATTAGTCAAATTGTTATCAATTACCATTTCGTGTTCCAATACATATTTTTATTAATTATTATTTTATATAATTTTTTGTAAGTTTTCATTAAAAATTAAGAAAAGATACATTTATTTTATGAATTTAATTGAAATGCATTGACAATGTAGAAAAATTTATACATTCATCCAATCATATAATGATACAAATCAAATATGGTTACTTTCAACTCCCACTACTTGAAAAGTTATATAAAATAAGAGATTTGATTAGATGACAATGTAAAACTACTTTACACTATTAATACATCAAAATTAAACTCTTTTTTTATTTGTTAAATCTCCACTTAAAAATTAGAAGCATTATATATATATAATTGAATTTTTACTATAAATTTACATTTTCTTTCTTAGTATAAAATTTCTATTTGTTTAAGAAATTCTTAATATTATTCGCACATAATAATTTTAATATATTTTAGTTTATTCTCTACTTCATTCTCTGAAAAAAAAATAAAACATAAGAAATATTTAATTTTTTTCCTTGATATATAGTTAAGCATGCCCTCATTGCAAACAAAAAAGTAGTCATAGTCATAATAGTTTGATTGGGTTCACTACTATTTTATATATGCATAATGAATTCTATTAAAATATTTATTAAGATCAGTTTAAAAGTGGTTATTTAAACAATATTACTTGTAATTAAAATAAATTTTTAATTTTATTTTTAATATTTATTTATGAATACTTTTATGAAGATAATGTTTTAATTTAATCAAGTTATATATTTATTAATTAATTTTAAAGTGCTTACTCTATATTTAAGTCACTAGGAGTGGGCTAGTGATGAGAGATTTTGGTAGTTTACATAAAGTCATAGGTTCAAACCTCATTATCATCAATGTATAAAAAAAAGTTCTTACTCTATTCTCATTTTGGTAGATTTAGGGTTTAGTGATTTAAAAAACTAACATGTGTCTCGATAAAAGAAATAACATGTGAAAGAAATTACTAATGATGATGCATTATTATAAAAATTAATTATTTTATTATTTTATGATTGGTATTTGATTTTTTTTTACGTTAAAAAACTTACATGAAAAGTGTTTGTGTCTAGATATTTATTAAAAAATTATATTGTTATATTAAATATAAATATATATGTTTTGTTTCATAAATTTTGATTTTTTTTATGTTTCATTTTATAAGATTATAAAAGTTGCATATAATATAGTTAAATTCAAATGTATACAAGTAAAAAAGTTAAGTTTTTTTTTTTCGTTGTTAAATCTCAACTGAAAAAAAAGTATATATTCAAATAAAATGAATTTCAATGATCGATTTTTTTACTTTAAAATTTATTTATGTTTTAATGGGAATTTCTCTTTTTCTTTTTTCTTATGAACCTTGAAAGAGATGATATATAGTTTATTACAATTTTTATTGTACGAAAGTCAAATTATAATTTACAAATATATATTTTTTAAAATTTAAATTTTGAATTTGATCTTTCTACATATAATAGATTTATGTTAGTATTTTATTTTAGATTAAAAAGCACTTTATTTTGGTGTTTATAAATTAAAAATTGTTACATTCTAATATTTTATTTTCAATCAACTTTATGATTATTATTTATATTAATATATAATTTTATATTATGATGATAAATGGTACAATGTATGGGCCACTGTTCTACTATTGATAAAAGAAAGACCACAATCTATTGTTCCTTATTGGATAAATAACACTAAACACTACTGAGATTTAGAGTTAGAGTTATTGTACTCCACCCTATTTTTCTATAAATATAACATTTCATCCCATTTTTATTATTAAACTCATTTTTTATATTCATTAAGCTCATCTTTTCCTTAATATATATAATAAAAATTATAAAATAAATATAAAAATTTATTATTTGATGAAATATTACAACTTTAAATTTTAAAAACAATAATTTCAGAATTTAAAAAATAAAATCATGTTTTTAAATGTATCTTTCAAAGTATATAAGACTACCTTAATAATAATATTGAATAAGATTTACAAATAAATGAATATTATATTTCATACAATAAGTTAACATTTAATATCAGAATTTTAGTTTACATCTATTTAATGGTTGTGGTTATCAATATTTTGATTAGCATATATGTTTTAGAAAAATAATAAATTTACTCTTTTAACATTGACTTTTAAATTATTTCACATTTTTGGTACAATTAGAATTTATTTGTGAGATTTAGTTTTGAAAAAGCTATTAATTGTATAAGTTCTTCATTTCTTATTTTGGGTTGAAAAATTGCTAATGCAATTTTAGGTTATGAATATTGGAACTCTTAATATTGCAAATAAAATTTGCTAAAAGTAACATTTTATTTAATATTAAAATATTAACCTATGTTATAAAATAATATTCATTTAATTATATATCATACTCAATATTATTAAAATAATTTTATATACTTCAAAGAAAAAGTTAAAAACGTGATTTTATTTTTTGAACTCTAATGTAATCACTAAACATTGATATAAAATTATTAATTTTTTCTTTTAAAGTATATAAAATTATTAAATATTAACTTATTGTATGAAATAATATTCATTTAATTATAAATCTTACTCAATATTATTGTTAAAGTAGTCTTATATACTTTAAAAGAAAAATTTAAAAACATGATTTTATTTTTTAAACTCTAAAATTATTATGTTTTTAAAATTTAAAGTTATAGTATTTCATCAAATAATAAATTTTTAGATTTATTTTATAATTTTTATTAATTATATATATTAAGGAAAATATGAGTTTAATGAATTAAAAAAATTAGTTTAATAATATAAATGGGGTGGAATATCATATTTGTAAAAGAATAGGATGAAGTGCAATAACTCAAACTTCAAGGGTATTTAGTGTTATTTACCCTTCTTTATTAAACTTGCAATATTGATATATCAAACCATATTAAAATACACGCACAACACGGTTACATATAAGACGTACATGCACTTATTCAGTACAACACAAATTCTTTGGAGAAATTCAATTGCATGCAGCGAACTTGAGAAATCACTACTTGTCAAACACAATGATATCAGGGTTCAGATTCTTTGATCAACTATTGTTGTACCAGAATTGCTTTTGAAGATAGTCAATCACTTTTTGGTCCACTTGAAAAGCTTTAGTGAGAACTTCTGGAGAGATAGGTGGCTTAGACCCAAACACAGCATTTGCAATTGTAATAACTCCTGGATTTTGGCTGCTAAGACCAGCAATGGCTACAGCATTGCCATAACCCACATTTAACTGGAAGTGAATTTGACCAATTGGGAATACAAACACATCACCCTTGTTGAGCACTTTGGCAAAGAGACGGTTGTTATCTTGATTGGATGTGACAAACCCAACATATAGTGTACCTTCCAGCACCACAAGAATCTCCGTCCCTCGAGGGTGGGTGTGGGGAGGGTTTAGACCTTTAGGTGCAAAATCTAGGCGAGCTAATGATATACCAAGAGTATTAAGTCCTAGTATTTCATTAACAGTAACCGGAGTCACTTTTGAGCCAAGTGGGTTTGCAGTGTTTCCAGGTCCCAATTTAGGAAAAAAGAAATCTTTGGCCTTAGGAGTTTTGGATCTTTCCAGAATTTTCCATTCACAAATACTGCAATGTCCAAAAAAAAAAAAAAAGTCACAAAGGAGCTTATGATTGTTGGCATAATATATATGATAAAGAAACTTATAAGTGAGACATAAAAACCATTTATGCATGTGTACCTCCATTTTTTGTGTCATTGATTGCTACACAAAAGTCTTGCAGTGGGCTCGGGTCATAGGCGGAGGCAATAGAAGATACCAAAGCCAAAAAGGCAACGAGGATGTACGCAACTTTCATTTTTGTCTCTCGGTGTCTCTACTACCCTCTGGTGATATTCGGTTTGTGTGTATGAGTGCTTTTGGAGAACTGAATTTTGTTGCCTGGGGAGCTCGCTATTTATAGGAAGGAGCCATTGATGAATTGGTTTGCATTGTTTTCTACGCGGAAATTAATTATCTATTTGATGGTTGAAGCATTTTCAATAGATTAGGTGAAGGTGCTTCTCATTAATGTCAGGACAAATGTTTCGGTATTACCTTGCACAATCGGACTTGTAACCACTACTTCTGCTTGAGAAATTCCTTTTATAATTGGAAGTTTAGTATTAAAGTTTAGAGTTGTTAGTGTTGGGATCTGGCTGCTAAAATTTTCCAGCAGTGTTAGAACTAATACACTTATTAATTGCTTCCCTTTTTTTTTCCCATATTTCATCTTTTTCACACCTCTATGACTATCTTAAGAGTAAGACATTGTCATGGTTGGAGCTAGAGGGAAAATATTGTTCAGGACTGGCTCAATTAAAGATGGGTGTAGCTTTTAATTAATTTAGAATCAACCCCACAACCATCTCTTATAAATATTTATATTCGCAACGAAAGAGGGTTCATTTGATATTTACTTTATCAAGAAAGTCTCCGATCTTGATACCTTATAATTCTCACAGTACCAAAGGATTTCAAACACATGAAAGTGTCTGAAGAGTGGTTAGTCTCGATGGATCTCATAGGAGAAGTGATTCGTTGCAGGGATATATATATATATATATTTGTAGAAAAACTATTGGGATAAGGTAGGACAGGTACTAAAAAGAGGAGAGTTGTTATGAGATAGCAATTAAAAATGTTTCATGACACTGACTTCAAATTTATGAATCCGAGTTAGTTTTAGAAACTTGGAATATCTGATTTTTCAAATGGAGGGTGGAAGAAAGAATCATGATTGTTTTGGACCATCAACTTTTACAAATACAAAATCTTAAAAGCACAAAATATAAAGTATTTTATCTTGGGCAAGGATCCTCTAAAGTAAGGATCTTACTTTAAAGAGTAAAATAGAATTTATCTTTAGATCAATAAAGTTAAAAGTTGAGTCCTTTTCATTCTATTGATCTAAGGGTGAAATCGCTCATTTTATCCTCTAAAGTGATATTGGATGCAAATCCTTTTATCTTTACTTACGACGAACACTATGAGACAGCACGTATCTTAACCCGTAGCCATTTAAGTCTGCTTTCACGTATATCAATTATTCGGAGCAAACCATCTCTCCTAAAGATCGTTGAATAATATACATGAATGATTTTATTTTATAAGACACTCTGTCATCCAAGTACTTCCCCCAAAAACTTCTTTAGAATTGAAGCGTGGACATGCATATGCCCAATCCATCAAATGGAAATCTTGTGTCCAAACGCTTGTCACATTTTTTGTTCCACAAATAAAAATATGCCATGTGGAATAAAAATATACAATTTAATTGAAATCAATTTTGTTGAAATTTAACATGATTAACTCTCTTTTTGTTTTGTCAAGAGCCCATCCTTCCACATTGATGGCCATCCACCCTTCAGTTCATAGCTCCCTATTCACAACATTCTCGTTACTATTTGCCGCTTCTATTGACAATTTTCTGTAAAGATGGGTAAAATACTACTATCGCTAGTACTCACCTTAGCCTCCTTCCCTGTCTGCATATTCTCTATCAGATGCACTTCATTGGTGTTCTTATTTTGCTTGTCTTGACATTACTTTCTTCAATTTTGCAACAAAAGCTTGTAGCCAATATCATAATTAATTAATGGTTATCATCCCTCTTAGTTTTACCTAGCTTGGTAAACAATTATGGATGGACAAGCGGTGGCCATGTCCCTCAATGGAGCAACCTATCTCAGATTGGCTTGATCATAAACTATGTTGATAATCTCATTCATTCTTTAATGTCTGGGTTGTTTGATAACGTTGTCGTCCTGTAATGTGAATGTAATGTGCATATTAACGAGAATGTTTTGGAATAGAGAGCTGTGAACCGGTGAAGGGTGGAGGGAACAAGGGAAGTTTGACATACAAAGGGAAAAACGAGAAATTACAATTGATTTGTATAAAATTTTATTCCACGTGCTAGAGACTTTTATTTACAAGACACAGAATGTGATAGAGATCTAGAATGTAGGATTTTCGTCCTAGTCCACCCTGTAGAGGAAGTTAACATTTATTTAGAAAAATGCATGGATGGGAGTGTAAGAAGAATCAAATTCTAAATCACCTAATCATAGATAATCTGGTATCATGTCATCAACTATAACTTCCAAAAGCTTGAGCTCAAGGAGAGCAGGGACATAAAAATAATTTTATATTCTAATATTATAATATCTCATATGTTTGTATATTTTTTTTGTTGGAATTTAACCAAAAGTCCCACATCGTAAGAGGAAGAGGAAGTTTTACAAGAGTATTGGCAAATAAATATGGCCTTTCATTATTTGAGTTAATCATCCTCCAAAAGTGAGGGTGATCCATATGGGTAGTCTTTAGGAACTGTCCATGTAATGAAATATTGTAAGGATAATTTACAACTTTAGCGTTCAAAAGTTGTAGATAATAAAAGATTTTGGGACTTCTTATGAGGTCGTGGATGTAACAGTTAAGAACAAACCATGCTAAATTTTGTCTCCTTTAAATTGTTTTTCTTCTTGTCTTATTTTTTTTTTACTAAGAAAGAGAGTTTATTTTTGTATTTCTTTTGTTTTCGCTACCTAACAAGTGATATTAGAGCCAATGGTTGGGGTTAGTTGGACTTGGTAGTTTGTGGATCCATGTGTGGGTTCCCTTATGTTGAGAGCCTTCTTGGTAATGTGGAGGTCAGCCAAAGTGTTTCTGGGGTAGCAATGATGCGAGTATAACTTATGTCGAAAGTCTTCTTGCAATGTGGAGGCGAAGCAACATGTTTCATGTGCAATGACAGTGCAAGTCAAGTGGAGCAAAACTTTGGATTAAGAGAAGGATTTGTTGGTATTAACCCAAAGTTCCACATCGAGAAGAAGTGGAGAGTGTTGGCTTATAAATATGGCCTTTGGTTATTTAGGATAGTCATCCTCTAAAAGTGGAGTGATCCATATGGGTAGTCTTTAGAAGTTGTTTACGCGATGAAATATTTATAAGGATGGTTTGTAATTTTACTAGTTTAAAAATTGGAAACTCCTTATTGAGGTCATGGACGGTATAAAGGCCGAATTAACTAACTTTTATACGTTTTTCTTTTTGTATTGTTTCTTCTATTGAGAGAGAGTTTGTTTTTGTATTTCTTTTGCTTTCGCTGCCCAACCTCCATGACCCTATATGGGAGGCGTGACAGCACGTGAAGGACCGGTCCCACATAAGCGCCCTGAGTGACGTAACTTAATAAATGCATGAATTATCATGATTTTCATTCTTAATACATAATTTCATCTATACCATTATCAATTTCTTAATTTAAAACACATTATTTGAATTTATAAAACTGGAATATTTCCACATACATAAACATGAAGCTATCTTGCTCAAATTCAACATGAGCTATAACAATTCGTAAAACATAAACGTTTCATTCATGGATCTTAGTCTTAATCTGAAAATTAGTTTAATACTTGAAAACTAAATCATAAATACATAACTAGCTTGTTACATAAATTTTAATCACAATCTACATTTTCAATTCATACTTAAATTCTGAATGCATATAGGGAGATATATAAATTCTGAAAATAAATACAAAATCTCAAAATGGAATACATGGTTCGGATCGTACCTACACAACTATTAGAGCACTCTACTCTAACATAATCTTAGACTAAACCTTACTGCAAAGTAAAGCTCACCATTAGGACAGCGTCGGCTAAACAATAACCTGTCTGACTTGAGGAGGAAGAGAGAGGGGTGAGTCATCAGACTTAGTGAGTGGGTTCTCACTCACCACCCACATGGGACAACCAACAAGATATATATAATATATATGCGACAAGCAAAAATATTTTCATATACATATACATACATAATCTACTGATATAGGGTTCATATATCTTTTGCTAAATCGTTCTGTCATTACCTGGTAGTTACTAAAGAAACAGAATATATCATGTTATCTGCCGGATGATATTAGTCCCTCACGAACTAGATATCTCTCGGCATAGTATCGGTCCCTCGCGAACCGAGTTCCTTGTGGACAACGAATTGTGTACCTCGCAAACATGAAATGGGTCCTTCGCGAACACATCTAAAGTCTAAATAATCAAGAGACCGCCCTCGTGGACAATATGATATACCAAGGTCAACGATCTCTCTACTACAATTAGCTCGCAGCTCTGTTTCACTCACTAATTCATTATTCTAAAAGTTGTCATAAAATTTCAATTGGGAATTCTGAAGTTTCTAAAGCCCATAAAAATTATAGTATTCTATCTATTAACATAACTGGCATTGAACCAATATATGCCAAGTGTATGAGTTCACAAACATAATGACTGTAATTTCATAAACATGAATGTTTCCTAAGAAAGATTGTATCAAGTATGGCCCCATGGTTTGCTGACAAATTTCATAACTTGAAATTCATAAAATCAAAATATCACGTCTTTCAAAGGAGATAGGTCATACTCAACTCAAAATTTTTAATAAAACATAACTATGTGTTCTAGAAGCAAAATCATAGTTTCCAAAATCTTAACAATTTTGGTAACTTGCTAAATCATATTTCCAATAAATCTTTTCATGAGTACACAAAACACTTTCATGGCATACAACAAATCAATCAGTCCCATGGTTTTCTAAATTATATTTTTCATGCTAAAGTCATGAATCAAAATTTTTGTTAGCTTAACATGACATGTAAAATCATGTTCCATATATATTTTCACCTCTACTTTCATGTATAGCAATTAATGCATAAAACATACTCATAATGATAAAAATAAGGTTATGAGTTCAACCATACTCATCTTTTGAAATCGAGAGGCTGTGGGTACTACCAACTTGATTTTGAAAGCTTGGAATGACACCAACAACTACCATAGAACCACATAGACACGTGAATAAACTATAGGCTCACTAGGACAACTTTATGAATATTGAGAGAGTACCTAAACTTGATAACAATTAATAACATAAACACCCCAAACTCAAGAACATAGAGGAATAGAGAGAAAGAGAGTATAAACTAACAACAATTTCTTACCTTACAGCGGAGGAGGTAAGATTGAGAGAAGATGAGAGTGGGGAGGTAGGAGAATGAGGAGAGAGCTAGGCCTGTTTTTGGGAAGAAAAAACGTATAGAAGGGTATTTATAGGATTGGGGTTTCACTTAAATGAAATTGTGGTGTTTTGCACGTGTTGATGTCACAGGACACCGCTATAGCGGTTTATGACCCCTATAGCGTCGGGCACAACACAAGACCGTTATAATAGTCTTGGATTGCTATAGAGACCACCATTTCCTGGACTGCTATACTAGTCTCGAGAGACCACCATCCCACACGACACACAGCCTGACCTCTATAGCAATGACAAGAAGACCTTTTTTGTACTTCATATTGACTTTCATCTCCGGGCCATTTCGGCACAGGAGTGCGTCCTGGGGACCCTAAGGCCGTACAAGACTTGTCTAAGTACATGTGGACCTGAGGCACCACACCAACATTTTAATTATATTAACTATATACACTTCATTTTCTGCATTGACTGATTTTGTCACCTCACTTGGGTATCCAATTTTTTGGTATACAAAAGTATAGGTTCAAGGAGAGCTCACCCCAGTAGGTCAGGACATGCCTTCAAGTTCATGGAGTGCTTACATATACTTATAGATCATCCACCAATAGGAGAAATTTGATAATCGAATCCAAGTTGTCACAACGTCCTCGGAGGGCGTTACGACAAAAATGACAATAAATTTAAAAAATAAATGGAGTCGCCACCAATTTTAATCGTGCTAAAGTTGGAAAACCATTTGATTTGATAAAATTGGTCCTTTGAAAAAGATCGAGTTTGGAGTCTAATTATGATTAGGGAAAGGTGAAAACTTAATCTCACTACACTCATAACACATCCTTATAAATACGATTACCCTAGAGCTCATTATGCAAATTTATTTTATAACTTTAAAGCATTTATTTTTCTCCATGAAAGAAAGTCACAGCTATGTACACAAAAAAAAAAGAATAAAAGAGAACAAAATTTAAGAAAATATTAATTTTGGCTTGATAGATGTTGCTTGTGTCAACGTTTCCTCTAGTACAATGAGGAATTCAAAACTATGTTGTTCTTGTAAAAAATGTTTTGTGCATTGGATTTATTTTATTAAAGAAAAAGAGATTTTGTTAGAGAACGAATCCACTCTTGCATAAGATTAAGGGTAACATGAACTATAGGTAAATCTTTACAATTTGTACAACCCTTGAGCATGAATAAGCCATACATCAATGTAGTAGATTGTTGCATGGATCATAACATTTTTTTTTTTTTGTGGATAAATTACAACAACCTCCCTTAAGGTATATTGATATTACACTTACCTCCTCCTTGTTTTAAAGTTACACATACCTTCCCTAACTATCTAAAAGTTCACACAACAACACCCCTTATAGATAAAAAATAGCGTGACCAATAGTTTTTTGTAGTTAAAAACGTGTAAAATAACTTCTATGCCCTTAACTATTGATTCAATTTCTACTCACTGCCATCCTTTGCCATAATGACACAACCAAGCTTTCTTCCACCATTATCTTCAACCAAATAATAAACGAAATCATCCAAACCAAAACAATCCATAACAACTTAACTTTGCCCAAATCCAAACTCAACCTCCTTCCATAATCTATGATAGTCATTGAGTGCACATCCCCAAATCTATTTTCAACAAGCTTCTTCGTGTCACCATTGCAATACACACTCCAATGCCATTTACCAAATCACATGAAAACCACATCAATTTAAAATGCAAAAACTAACTAAAACATGCCAAAGATAGACCACCACAAAATAGATATAACACAAATAAGAAACAATATCTAACCAAAAAAAAAATGATAATACAAAACAAGTGTTGAGCCATCCCCACCATCCATCCTTTCTACCTCGTTGCCCCTCCTTCACGACTATCGACCAACCAACCGACCAATGGGTTATTAAGTTAAGAAAACATTAAGAACAATAATTAACACCCATTTAATTTAATAAGAAACTTTAATTAAAAAATAAAAAATGCATAATCTATCCCATCAAGCTTTATCATCCTAAGGCCCATTTGGCATGCCTGTTAGAATAAAGATTAATAATATAAAATTTGATAAAATAAGGTTCAATAGTATAAAATTTGATAAATTTTTAATACTATATAATGTTTGGTATAGCACTATATAAGATATTATATTTTATATTTTATAATAATATTATTATTAATTTACAAATAATTTGAATATTATAAGTAAATATTAAATATAATTAAATAATAGTTTTTTTATTAATTATTTAAATATAATTTTCAAATATTATATTTATTAATTAAAATTTAATTTATATTAAATGTTATTATTTATTTTAGTGTTATAACTATTTGGTAATTTTAGCCATTTAAAATAGAAAAAATACATTATTTACCAATCTAAACCAACGGACATTTGCTACAAATTTGACAGTTTTTATATAAGGGCAAATACACTAGGGCTCTTAGTGTATTCATGTTTATTGTGTATACACTAAAGGTCCTAACATATTCATATTGGTTTTTGATATGTTAGGTTGCCAAACATATTCAATATGAAAATGATATGTGCACGATAATTATTTTAATTATCTAATTAATAGATAATCAATCATCCATGGTTAATTTTAACCTCTTAGTAACACTACACCAAAGGGGGTTTCAGCGGTTGATGAAAACCGCGTAGACTAATTACTTTACGCGGTTTTGCACCTGCCAATTACTTGCATATAGCGCGGTTTCATGCCCACCGCCGCAGAATTATTTTAAGAGCGCGGTTTACATGGTGGTCACAAACTAGCTCAACAAATAGCATCGATTTTAGAGAACCTTCACAAAAATAATTGTTTATTGTGGTAGTTAAAGCAAAGGTTTCAGTTTAAATCACCCTATAGACCTAAACCACCCTATAGACCTAAATCACCGCAAAATGTAAAGTTTTTTTTTTGTGTCAATTACATTGAGCACAATGATGTTTAAATCCAGGATTCCATGCATACTACCTAAACCTCTTAACACTAGACCAATTCTAGTAACTTCAATTTTTAAATTTTTTTATATAAATATGTAAAAAATAAAATATTATATTTCTATTATTATTACGAGTTTAATTTTGATGCGACAATGTAAAAAAGTTTTACACGTCATTCAATCACAACTCTTCTTTTGTATACCTTTTTAAGTAGTGAGAGTTGAAAATAATTATATTTACTGATTTGTTATTACATGATTGGATAAATATGTAAAAATTCTTTACACTATTAGTGTATTCTAATTAAATCCTTGTTATTACTAGTATCGCGCGTATATTGAGTGGCATTTTTTACTTTTATTTTTTGTTGTTTAAGTGATTAAATTTTTTATAAACATGTTGCCACAATGTCTTAGAGCATGCCACAACGAGAAACAATTTTGTTTTAAAAGATCTTATTGACACTAAAAAAAAAAATCTAAAGAAGATCTGATTAAAAAAAAAGAATTAAGAAATATTTTATCTAAAAATTAATTAGAAAGTGATTTGATTGATAGATTAATCAATTTTAATTTTATTTTATTTTTATTTTTATTTTTTAAACTAATGGACTAAGATTTATGAATCACAACTATAAAAAAATTATTTTTTTAAAATTTAAACAAGGAAATGAACTTTTTCTTCTTTGTAATCTAAAATAAGACAAATTGGGATATTTATTTTTTATATTAAGAGTTAAATTGAAATTACAACTTTTTATTTTACCTTTTTTAAAATATTGCAAAAACATTCTTTAACTAATTTGAGTGAGCTCTAGTGTTGTACCCACTTGCGCATACTCTTTCTTGATCTATTCTCTACACAATATTATGAGAATATAATTAATATATTTTAAACTAATTTCACTTTAAATATTTAAAATAAATAAATAAGTTAATTTCATCTTTTTCTATTTAAAAATATTAATTAAATTATCATACATAAAAAAAATTTACTAATATTATTAATGATTAACACTTAATAAACTATTAAAATACGTAAATGATTAAATAATTAATTTTTATAACTATTAAGTTGATAGATGTCATTGAGCTTGTGTACAATGGCTTTAGGATTCCCTTGTTTAAATATCAATGGGCTAATACGACTAATCCTAGAGGCATACAAAAAGACAAGTTGGGTTTTACCTCTGTTAACTTTGCAAGGCTAATACATACTGGGGAACATCAAGATGATGAGCCATATATCAATGTTTCTGAAGCTCAAATGGTTTATTATGTGGATGATGAGAAATAAAAAGATTGGTGTTTACCAGTTCACTTGATGCCAAAAGATTTTTATGACATGGGTGAAGATTCTGAAGGAATTATGCCATCCAATGAAGCATATCCACAACAAAACTTGGAAAGATATTTCTCAGATGATATTATACAATTGGCAAGAATGGCTACAGATGATGAACCTCAAAGTTCTACCATTAATGGAAATGTTGATGATGAGAATGAGGATATGGTTATGTGAAAGACATGTGAGGAACTAGATTATCTTACTTTGTTTTTCTCTTCGTTGTACAAACTTTACATGAACATTTTTGTTATAAAATTGTATTCATGCTTCGTTTGTTTTGATGTGTATGTTTATGTTATCATCTTACTTATCTTGTTTGTATATATATATGAAAGATTTTATTATTTTGTGATTAACTTTGTATTTTGCACTTCCTAAGTTCAATTTTTTGGAGTAAAAATCATTTCAGATATGCCTGGGACAAAGAGACATCCTCCTAGATGTTATTCAACACCAACTCAAGATGAGGCTAATTCTAGTGGCATACTTGAAAAGGCGTCTCAAATTTCCACACAGAGTGAGCCTGTAGCTCATATTAGTTCATCCACTAAGAATAGAGCTCCTTCTCACCTATCGGAGAGTCAATGCCCAAAGTCTCTCAAACACTGCATCAAGAGATCTTGAGGAAGAAGCTTTAAGAGATATTGAAGAGGAAGAAGCATTAAGAGATCTTGAAGAGGAAGAAACCGAAGGTCCAATACCCATGACTGCCAACAGGAGGACCAAACCTGTGTGGACAGTTGATGTGATTGGTATGAGATTTTTTACTCACTAAATTTTTCTTTTTGTACTTTTCATTGGTATATTTTGTGCCAACTTTGTATTTGATTTTATGTTTAGATGAGCAAGGCAAAAAAGAGGAGCAACAACTCAAAGTGTAAGATGTAGTTGCACTTGCAATAGGCAAATGGATAGTTACTGAATGGAATGATAAACATCAGCCAGTTGGAGATTTTGTGGCCTATTGGGAGGATATTTGGGGCATATTGGTAGTAATTTTAACAACTTCCCCATAATATACCAAAACTGGCATAAAGTTCCTTCGGATTATAAGAAAACGTATATAAACATATGCAGGTATGAATGATAATTAATTGCATGAATTCGATCTTATTGGTATTGTTTACTAATTATATTTTTATTTGTTTGATTTGAAGGAAAAAATTATTGTTGATGATGGTCACCAAAAGAAGTATATCCTTGGAAATCTTTCAAAAAAATGGAGAGATACCAAATGCAGAGTGTTCCAAAGTCATTACAAACCAGAGCATAGATGGGAAGAAAATGTCAACTTGCACCCAAATAGGATTCCTAAAGAACATTGGGCCTCCTTTTTGGAATATAAATTAAGTGCCACAGGAAAGGTAGTAAAATCATACACTAGCATTATTCCCAAATTCTAATTGCAATTTATCAATGCTTAGTTATGTCCATTAGTTTGTTAAAATTTATATATATTGATGTATAGGCATTGAGTGAAAAAAATTCTATTAATAGAAAGCAGCAAACAATTCCTCGCACACTTGGGTCAAAGACACTCGCTAGAAAGCAACATGAATTGGTACATATATTTTATCCTTTTAATATTTATGTTGTTAATTGTTGAACATGAATTAGTGGGTTTTAAATCTAATTAATTTTGTGGGATAATGTAAGGAAACTCAAACAAAAAGAAAATATAGTAAAGGCGAAATGTATCTTGTTGCTTACACGAGGAAAGATGGATCTTTTGTCAATGAGGAAGCCCAAAAAAAATGTAAGCCTTAAATATGTTTTGGATGCTTTGTGTTTATATTGCTTCCAAATATGTAATTTATGCTTAAATTCTTGATTTTCATTGTTTATGTCTATTGGAAGATTTAGAAAAGGAGATTGGTCAAGGATCCTTTGAAAATGAAGCATATGTGAAAGTCTTTGGAAATAGCACCCAGGATATGTTCGAGGCATGGGGTTTGGTGTCTGTCCATCCTAACTTGGGTCATCTTCTCGCTTAGGAGATTCAGTTCAATTTGATGGTCTCTCAAGAGCTGAACATGAGAGCTTGAAGCTATAGTTAAAATTGCTATAGGATCAAATGGCCTTTTTTATGAGTCAACAAGGAGGTCAATTTCCTACGGTTTTCCTACCAATTAGGTATAGTTTTGAAAATATTGATTGATATGTCTTGTAAGCGATTTCTGTTGTTATGGTTTGCTTAGAAATAAGATTGACACTATTCCTTATGGTTTGCTGTTATAACTGTTGTTATATGATAGATATCAAACTCTCATATATTGGTTATGACTTCTGAAGGATTGTATTTTTTTTTCTTTGGGTATTACTATACTTTGTTGGATGATGGTTTTGCTATTGGTTATGACTTTCTGAAATTTAAGTATCATTAGCTCCATGAGGTTCATGTCTAAATTTACTTTGTTAGGAATATTTACAATTCATTCCCTACTCTCTATAGTTAGTCAAGAGCTTTAACGATCTGGTCAATAGATTTGCTGTGAACTTTAAGTTAGTGAGCCATAATCATGTTTTTAGATAGAACATTGCTTTCTTTGTTCATTTTTCCAATTTGTTAGTCTTTGCTCTTCACTTATGGTTTGTTAGATTCGGTAGTCTTTCTTGTTCAAATGGTGGTAAAGGATATAGTATGTGGTCATGTGCTGAATGACAAGCAACATAACCAACATTGTTGTATCAAATTTTATTTGCATTTTCATTTAATTAGTGAAGACGTTTGACATGCTTATTTATATTTGTTTTCTAATTAATATGATATTTGCATGTCTCGTTTGTGGGTATTCTGTTATTTTTTGGGCATATATAAAGTTAAGGCTTGTGGATCAGGTTTAATATTGAGCTTTTTCTAATTTTAGGCAACAGACTTAGGGTCACCATTGGAAGCAAGGCGCTCTTCGGAGGCTAGTCATGAACCTCAAAATGAAAGACCATTGTCATCTTCTAATCCTTAGTTTTTTTTCTTCAGATTATAAATCTATTGACGCCTAAGAGTTTTTGTTATATTAAGGATTTATGTTTATTTAGCACATTAAGCAAAATGGACTTACATTTTATGCATTTGTTTGTACTTAATTTGTTTTGAACTATATACTTGGAACATTGTGTTTGAATATTTTTAGATACATTAATGAATTTGATTTTTAGTTATAAATAAAGAGATTCAAAGAAACATTATATAAGTAGAGGTAGTTTGAAAATGTTCCTAAGATCAAAATTAAAAAAAAAAATCAAATATGCATTGGTACAAAAATAAATAAATAAATACATCGCGGCGGTTCCAAACCATCACAATATTGATTCAACAACACATGGCGGCGGTTGGAAACACCGCAAAGACTTCCATAAGTTTTTATGAATAACAATCGTGGCGGTTAAAACCGCCACAACATAAAGTAAAAAAAACAAGACACTAATCCGCAGCGATTCTATAACTGCCACTAAATTTTTCACCAGTTTTAAAAAAACAATTCCCGGTGTTTAACCGCCACTGAAACCGCCGCAAATACATTGCGCGGTTGTTCCCGCGGTTGCTTAAAGTCGCAAGATGGTGCGATGCTCAAACCGCCACAAAGCATTAATAGTGGCGGTTTAATCGCCATAGAACCTTAAATCAATCGCGAAACCCCCTTTTTGGTATAGTGTAATCTAAAGTTATGGTTATGTCATTAGATTTTTTTTAATTATTTTTAAGATTTAAATGTGACGTGTTTTAAAAATTTTAAATTTCCTCCAAAGTGAAAATTTAAAGTTTGAACTTGAAATTGAAGTTCCCTCTCAAAATTTAAAAATTTAACACACTAGAAATTTGACTCTAGTGCACTCATGTTGGTTTGGAATACGCGAAGGGTCTTAGCGTATTCGTCCCTATATAAAGACTGTCCAAATCTATAGCAAATGTACATTTAATTTAGATTAGTTGATAATATTTTTATTTTAAATGGATAAAAATTCCTAACTATTTACTATTTCAATAAATTATATATTTATTATTTTATTTTACTTATTATTTATCAATTATAATTTTTTTATTTTTATTATATATAACTAAATCAATATCATATATTATTTTTTAATGGTATTTATTTATTATAAAATAATATTATTAAGGATCATTTTTATTTATATAGTTTTTAATTATTATTTATTTAAGAATTATTTTATTTTAATAAAATATTAAAATATGAAAATGAAGTTATATGTTAAAAGCTAATCAAATCTAATTCGGCCTCCCCATGCTCCTCATAATTAATTTGTGCAATATTTTAACATATAAGAATATTGGATGAATAAACTTATACAATATGTTACTTGTACCAAATAATAAATAAGAATATAATGTATAATATTAACTTATTCTATCATACTTATTAAAACATATCAAACACACCCCAATTAATATGTAGAGAAACTCAGAAAACTATAAGATAAAAAAATTATTAAAAAAAAAGAAAGACGCGATTGAAAAGGCCTATACTTACTAATAACAAAACCACGTGATGAACTCTTAAAAAAATTTCAGCTCACCTAATCCGCCTACTTAACCCACAAGTTTAGGTAGATTGGGAGGCCGCCGTTGGCCAAGTCTCTATTTTTTTAAGAAAAATTCACAATTTATTGGTAAAATAAAGTAAGAAATGTATGATCCAAAAAGAATAAAGTAAGAAATGTGTAGTAACACTTAAGTGATCTATTCACTCAAAGTTAAAACTTAAAAATAAAACAGGATCATAACTCACAAAAACACTATTAATGATAACAATTTTTAGTCAAAGTTTGTGTGTAGTTGTTATGGACCTTGAAAAATTGGATATATATAACTAAAAATATTTTTTAAAAACTTTTTTTAAAAGAATTTTATCAAAATATTAAAAAGTATATTTTTAGAATTTTTTATTTTTTGATGGGTTGAATTTGAACCTTTTTTTTTTCAGGCGGCCTACCCCGTTCCTTTTTTGGTAGGCTTTTGGAGGGAGACCTAAACAAGTCAAATCAGCCCATTTTGACACTTCTAAGGAAAGATGTTGATTCCTCAAATATCCAATTCCCTAGCCTAAGTCAAATAATGATATTTGGAAACTAGCATTGACTATTGACCTTCAGTAATGTCGGAATGGTCATGAGGAATTTTTACCTATTTAAAATAAAAATATATTATCTACCAATCTAATTGAAAAATTATTATTATAGAGCTAGACAATTTTTATATAGGGCAAATACGCTAGGGCCTTTAGCGTATTTCAAACCAACATTAATACATTAGAGGCCCTAGCATATTATGTTTATTGTTAATATGCTACGGGTGTAGTATATTCATATTGATTTGGGATATATAGGATTCTCTAAAGTATTCATTGGGAAAATGATTTGTCAGAATAATTACCTTAATTATCTAATTAATGAATAATCAATTACTCATGGTTAATTTTAGGCTCTTAGTAATTAAAGGTGTCATTATGTCATTAGATGTTTTTAATTATTTTTAAAATTTAAATGTGATGTGTCTCGAAAATTTAAATTCTCCAAAGTGAAAATTTAAAGTTTAAGCTTGAAAATTAAAATTCCCTTTCAAAATTTAAAAATTCAACACACTAGAATTCCTTCTTATTAATCGATATTGATTGATTGCATGTTGTTCCTATTTCCATTACTGCACACAATCTTATGTTCCTAATTGTGTTGTTCTGTACACAATCTTATATTCCTAATTCTAGTGTATTGAATTTTTGAATTTTGAAAAGGAATTTGAATTTTCAAGTTTAAACTTTAAATTTTCACTTTGAAGGAAATTTAAATTTTAAAAACACATTAAATTTAGATCTTAAAAATAATTAAAAATAGCTCATGACATAACCATGCCCTTAAATTACTAAGAGGCTAAAATTAACTAAGAATGATTGATTATTCATGTCAATAAAAAATCTTTGATTATTTATTAATTAGATAATTAATATAATTATCCTATAAGAATCATTTTCCTATTAAATACATTAGGATCCTTTGCCCATTTTAAATCAACATGAATATACTAGGGCCCCTAGTGTATTCACCCTATATAAAAATTGTCTAGATTTGTAACAAGTTACTAACCCTTAAACAAATAAAAATTATATTTCTCATTAATAATGTCCAATAATCTAATTTATTACAATTAATTAAATAATTTTTAGGATAAAATTTAAACAATTAAAACACAAATACAAAAGAAAATTTTCAATTTTGACAAATTATCAGTGAGCTTACAATTCACCAGGCAAATTGATATTTTATAGTCTGATTTCTACATTGAGTCATGTTCTTGACTTTCATCTTCAATATCTCACACTAAGCTTATTGAAATTTTACCATGTCTATACCCTCCAGAAAAAAGAACTAAACTACAAAGAATTAGTTTATTCAATAAATACACTATACGACCCATTAATTAATAGGGTAAATTACATAGTATTTTCTAATATTTCTTAAAATTTTTATGATTTCTTTTATTTATAAAATTTGCTCATCTAATCTCTAAGTTTATAAAATCATTACACTATTTCTTTTGAGTTTGTAAAGTCATTAGTGCCTTTGTAACACCCTAGTAGAACTCAATTATGCTTAAATTCACATTTGGATTCTATTAGTTGTCACTTATGCTTTGTGTTCATTTTATTTTGAAATGAACTTAGAAAAATAGCGGATAATTTTTTTTTCCTTCTTATAAATTACTTTTTGAAAGCTTAAGCCTAAGTGAAGTGAAATACATAGCACTTATGTAGATGGTAATCAAAGTTACTTTGTTCACTTAATTTAAATAAGCAAAATAAGAGACAAAATATAGAAATATCATCATATAAACTGAAATATACTACTTAATATATGAGTCATAACAAGGCATATACCAAAGCGATAAGTTATTACAAATAACAATATAAATTCTACTACTATTGGTCTCTCTTACAACTATAACATAACTAAAAATTGGAGGGGTAATTCTTGAAATGTCTAATTATTCACGTGTTGTCTCCTTCCTTAGCTACACTCCGTTGCTTTAAGTGGACCCCTCTCTTGGTAACGATAACGGAAAAGAAATATAGGAGTGAGAAATACAAGATTTCTCAAGAGTTTCTACTTGTGCTAAAGGTGTCATCGTTATCGTCTCAGTCACTTTGGGTTTGTTATAAAAAAATAAACAGGTAAGGATTCAATTATCAAACTTTTTGTAAACGTGATTAGCCAAAGTAAAGTTGCTTTTAAACTATTCTTGAACATTAGCAGAGGCATATATAACATAACTCATCAATTACTATTTAACACTTCACTTAATTATCTTTTTGCAAACTTCACAATCACATAAACATTTTCATTCATGATATTCATGACACTTTACTTTTCTTTCATTAACATATTTCTCAATCACTCATGGGATGAATGCATCAATGTCTTAAACCACCCTAAAGGGTAATGAGCTCATACCGTAACCGTTGTCATAACATTTTGGTTTTCTTTCCATTACCGTAATCTTAACGGTTTAGGGGTTAAGCCGTGAGTTTAAGTCCACTTTTCCAGACTTTACTTTTATTTTCTTTCCGTTGCAATAATCTCAATGGTTAAGCCGTGAGCTTAACTCAAGTCCACTTTTCCAGACTTTCATTGCTACTTTATTAGGCTTTACTTTTATTTTCGTTCCGTTGTCATAATCTCAACGGTTAAGCCGTAGCTTAGCTCAAGTCCACTTTTCTAGACTTTCATTGCTACTTTCCCAGGCTTTACTTTTATTATTTTATTTGAAAGTGAATGTATGCATATCATCACCATACATTCACATAGACAATATCTCATATACATCCTTATATCAAATAGTAGGCTTTTCATGCTAAATCACATGTTATATTTCATCATTTGAAGCCAATAAATCAAGTACACTAAGGTTTTTAAAAGGTATGGAAGTCTTAGTGTTTACATATTATGGAGTCTTTCTTTCCATTCTAACTAAATCTCTTTTTCTCATAGTCATCTTTGTACTCTTAGCATTCTATTAATACATTAATGCACTTTAAAATATTATCCTTGAGTATTTAGAGGTTCTGTATGTATTTTCAAGCTCCCTTATGAGTGTTATATATATATTTTTCCTCTTGAAGTTTTATTGCAACTTAAATCCTTAAAACTCTCTCTTTATAATACTTGAATCTTCTATTTACAGTTCTACATATTTTACAAGAAAATTTGTAACTTTCTGTATACTTGTTATCTCAGCCTTCTAAAGGTAGTTTCAGATTCCTAACTCATCAAATTTTCCATTAAGGTTAATTTCATTACAAACACGTTAATGGTTAGTACCCTTGCAAATTTACCCCTTTCCAGACCTTCTAGCACACTATCCCATAAATTTATTTCTTATTTTGTATTTTTGTGGTGCAAAAGCTTTATGCATGACATATATGGATGTGTTCCTCTATGTATTGGCTTTCCAACAAAGTTGAAATCAGGTTGTTTTCATTTTTCTAGAGTGAATTACACCTATTTTACTACTGAAAGGTCAATTCAAAGTTTCAATCTTAGGTTCAACTTTGAAAATTCATATCTTGGGCTAGAAAACTTCTTTTTAGGTGATTTCTTTTGGAGAGTATTTTAGAATGTGTCTAGTTTATGGGAAAAATATTTTTATCATGAGATACTTCATATATTATGAATAATTCTTTATGCAATATCTATTGCCAGAAAAAGCCAGAAAATCTAGCATCTACTATTTTCATGCATTGAGTTATCTTATCCAAGCAAGTTTTAGATACCATATTCTGAAGCCGTATTTGACTATGAAGACATTATAAAAGCACTCAAAAACATAAAAGAGCATGTTATATTCTTAAAAATATATTTCACAAACAATCAGTCAAATCTTTTGTCAATAACTAAACTTGAAACATTTTAACCATGGACAAAGTTAGGAACTAAGAATGCTTAAACAAATAAAGAAGAAGCTCCTACCTTGTGTAGAGGATTAAAAATGAGTCCTTTTATTCCAAAAAATCCAATGAACTCAAGGAGGACAAGACAAGAAAGCTTCCTTGATAAAGGCTTGGAAGGCTTAGTGTTTGTACTAGTATTTAACAAGAGTTAAAGGATGTAACTCTTGCAAAGCATGGTGAGGTCTCTTTGTGGTTTGAAAAATGGAATGAATGGAAGAGAGTTTGAAGACTAATTATAGTGGAAAGATGAAGAAAAGAATAAAAAGGAAAACACTTAATACTTGGAGCATGATTTATGCAAGCATGTTTTCCTAATTTTGGGGATGGGAAAAGATTTCATGATTAGAATGTTTTATGCCTAAATTTGGGGAAAAGAAAAAGGTCCATATTTTATGCAAAAATATTAGCCTACCTTAAGGAAAAGAAAAGGTTCCATGTTTTATGCAAGAATAATAGTCTAAATTTATAATTATTAAATTAGCGGTATTGTAGAAATTTCTTAATTCAAGACAAGGGCATTATAGTAATTGGATAATGTTAGTGACATTCTTGTAATTCTTTTTATAAAACAAGGACATCTTTGTCATTTATTATAAGACAAGGGTAGTTTTGTAATTTTCTTCATATAATAAGGGTATTTTCATAATTTCTACTAAGTAATGACATTTTTGTAATTATTTGTATCTTTCTCTAAACACACTTAATTATTCTAATATTTTTATTTCATGACACTTGTCCAAATTTATATTTAATTATTAATTATGATTAATTGATCTTTCTAGTTATGAATTTGGAGATGTTACACCTTCTCTTGGGTTTGCAAAATCATTATACCATCTTCCCTTTCATTACACATTAACAGTGAGGTTAGTAACACCCAGATGAATAGAGTGTTAGGGATTTCACAACAAAATGAGCCAGTCAAAAACACTTGTACAAATCTAATAAACAAATAAAAACATCAAACAAGGGAAGAAAATTAAAGAGATGACTATGGGTTTAGAGAAATAAGAATTCATGTAGTTTGACAAATCATATGCCTACGTTCACATGAAGATAAACACATGTTCTCTCACACTGTTACATACCTAGGCCATTGATTTTAGCAGGTTTAATTACTCTGGGTTTATATTTATAACCAAATTAAGGGTTTTAGGCTTAGTTTGGTAATACTCTCCAAAGGAATGGTCATACTTATAAAAAACACAAACCAACTTCTTTTTGTTTTCTTTGGAGAGCTAAGGCATTTTTACTCTCGGTTTTCAAAAGTTAAGGGTGTGAGAGCACATCATGGGTTGCTTGAAAGCACCTTGTTGGTTTCTTTTCAGATGGCTTGTACTCTTCAAATCTTAAAAGACGATATAATCTTACTCTATTTAATAATGATAAAAAGTATAAATTATCCTCTTTAATGACTATATCTATTATGGTCATTTTGGATTCTAAGAGCCACTTTATCATATCCTATATATAATCTAAAAGGAATACTACAAAAAAAAATTTACATGAAGCCTAAAATCACTTAACTTCCTAAATCACTCTACTTTCACTTTTTTCTTTATCTACAATCAAATTTAAATTTTAAAATTTATAATTACCCATTCATATATAAAAAAATGTGGATTTTCCCCCTAAAATCACTCCACTTTGTTTTTTTTTTTTGTTTCTCTATCTATAATAAAATTAAACTATGCTCTACTTTTAAATTATCTTACTCAACTTATTAATTTAATAATTTATTAATTGAATACACTATTATAAGTCAAAATACAATCAAATTTAAATTTAAAATATTTATAACTACCCATTTGTATACAAAAAGTCTGAAATCATGCAATTAGATACATTTTTTTGTACAAGGATCCATTGTTAGTTTGATATTAATATTCATATATTAATTTATATTTTCAGTCAATTACGTTATATTTTTATATGATACTTATGATAATTATAATAAGAATCAAACAATTTCAATAATATTTTAATAAAAAATAATTTAATGATATATGAGTATAAAATGACTAGATGCTAATGAATGTATGGAAGTATGTTTTGTTATTTTTTAAGAGATTATAACATTGATGTCTTGACGATGTAAATGTGTAGGTTGAAAAGTACACAAGAATGGGGAGTTGAATCGTGCTTTAACTTTTTTTTCCCTTTTTGATTCTAAAAAACTTAAATAGAAACTATCAAGTATGAACTTGAAATGCAGCAGAAATAGCATCAGTAAGTGTCAGAAAGCAACTTTTTGAATTGAAACAAATGTAATAAACACAAGATTAAATAAGCTTATAAGAGAAATAAATACAATAAGCACAAAACAAAATATAAGGAGATTTAGGAGAGAAAAGATATTGCACAAGAGTTTTTATACCGGTTCGGCCAACCTGCTTATATCTAATTCTCAAACCACTGTTGAATTCCACTAAAAACCCTTTTCTCAACCCTGAGAAAGTTAGATAGTCTTTCTATAGCCTTCCCAATCTATCTCCAGGTGACCAATAGCTCACTCTATTATCACTTACAAATAGTCTTTGCTTAGCCTCTTTAAGCTAACCCAGCGTGATCAGTAGCTCATTCTACTGTCACTTTCAAATAGTATTTGATTAGCATCTTTAAGTTATCTCAGCAATCATCACTGGACCAGATTACAAAGTAAGTGTTTAGGTTGGATCACACAAACTATAGAACACTCAAGTTTTCTCAGAATAAAATAGTAGTAGAACTGAAAACTTGAATGACTTCTTCTATCTATTCTTCCTAGGAAGAACATATAATCTACTAAGAATATAGAAAGAAGATTTTTACAATGTTGAAATTGATTACAAGCTGTAATAGTTTTACAAAATATGAGAGGAAATTTCTTCAACATTTAGACAAGTTTTCGACAAAAGTTGTTTTCGTTGTAAGCATAACATCTTCTTCTATACTTGATCTTCATTTATGACTGTTGCCCTTGATTGTTTTCCTAGTGAAGGTGTTGATCTTCTTTTTATATCTTGGAAATGAACTCTAGAGGAGTAGCTCTACATGTCAGAGTTGCTTTTTGCAGTTGTAGAAGTCATTGTCTAATAGAGGTTTTTAAGTCTACCTTTAGAAATTATTTTTTGCTTTTTGAACGAGGTTCTGAACTTTTCCTTCAGAAGCTAAGGGCAGTTGACAAAGTTGAAGAGATGTCACTATCAGTCCTTGACTGAGTTTAACTTTAAATTTGAATTTCAAATTTTTCCTCCTATTTTTGTAAAGTGTATCGTTTACAGTAAACGTACTTTTTGTAGTGCTATTTCACTTTCTAGACAATCCTAGAATCTTCCGTTCTTCAATCAAAGCTTTTGTAAAGGAAATTATCACCATCATGATGATTCAAGATGGTATCCACACTTTTCCTCAAAAATAGATTTAAATTTTCACTTGAAACTCGCTTTCTGAAGTCGTGGCATACTTTCTGAAAACCTGAAACTTGGTTTCTTGTTGTTGAGAATTTTATTTAATTTCATGTGTTGAGCATAGAAATGTTCATTTCACGATTTATTTTCACTTTCTTTGAATTCCATATCTCTTTAAATGAAATTAAACATGTTTGCACATGTCATTGTGAAAATATTCTCATTTTAAGAACAAGTATGCTAACGTGAAACTTCCTGTTTGATGCTTCAAGAAGCTCAAATAACATATTAGTCCTTTTTCAAAATATTTTCATGAAATTGGTTTTGTTATCACTCAAAACGTTTAGCACTGAGGTTTTTTAAAAGGTTTTGGAGCTAACAAAATGAAGTTTACATTCTCGTTAATCAATTTTTTTTATTTGTAAAAGATGATATAATCATATGTGCTTAGATGTATATGTAGATTTTTTTTAATCAATGGTGCGTATAAAATAAATTACATTTTTAATCTACAAACTTAAATTTAGGTGAATAAAAAAAAGTCCTTGCTATGTTTTTAGGATGTTGAATAAAGTGTTTGCATGCTTCATATTTATAAGATTTTCAAGATTGAATATTTCTATAAGTGGTTAAATCTAATTATTTTGCTGATATGGTAATACATGGTTGAATATTTATGTAAATTTTTAATATCGACATTGTATATAAATTAAATACTAAAAAAATATTAGCATGATTTAGTTGGTGCCTATGTTACAAAAATACCTGGTACAAGTATTTGTAAATACGAAGATACGTTATAAATTAAATTTAAAATATGTAAAATATAACTAAAAGCATATAAAAGTATCGTATCGGCATCAAACACGATACATATCCAATATGGTATGTCAACTATTTTAAAGTATTGTATATCATAAGTTAGTGCAAATCGCAAACGAAACATGCAATTAAGTGATTTTTTCAACTAAATTAGTCATTTTTCATCGAAACTATTTATATAAGCTTTTACTCAAAATTTAAAAGTTATATATATATATATATATATATATATATATATATAATTTATCAAATTCAATTCAATATATTATTATAAATAAAAATATTAAATGATTTAAAAAAAATTAGCTTAAGGGAGAGTTTTTGTTGTTGAAATTAAGAAAAACTTTGAAATTAAGTTTTCGTGCAGTGCATGAGTACCAACCAGTATATTTATAAAACACCATTGTGGTGGCTTCTTTTTATTGGGAGCAATTTTACATTATTTTATCAAATAATAATATTTTTTTAACCTTTTAAGAACAGCTTTACATCTCATAATACACATATCAATAAAAAAAATATATATATATATATATATATGCCCTCAAAATATACATGAATCAACATTCTAACACATAGGAGAGACCCCGTGAATTTCGCCAAATATGGTGATTGTAAATTGCTCCAATTAATATGAACTTTTGTGTACTTGTTTGCTCATTTTATCGCTCTGTCACCGTAGCCACCATGTGTCACGGTCATCATTGCGGATTGATGAACAAAACTCGAAGAATAGAACTTCAGCTCCAAGCACACTGATATCCCTCCTTGGTCCCACTGATTGTCTGCAAAGAGGGCAAGTGGCATTCTTGAAGCCAACCCATCGGTCCAAACACTCTTTGTGGAAGACATGGTCACACCTCAGCACTCTAATCTCCTCTCCTTCATCAATTTTGCATAGACACACAACAATCTGCATGTTCCTCTGAGCCAGGGGTGGATTGAAACCGCCATATACTCATATCTTCTCCAACTGTTGGCATACGAGAGTCATAGAGCTTGTAGAAGGGATAGTATAGAACGAAATCCACTACCCATTTCAGATGAGTGTAAACCGCAGTTAAGTATTTGAGCATGATGAATTGTGTGTGCAGAGGGGAATAGTGTAACTACTAATGATTGGAGATTTAGAAGATGCTTTGAGAAGTTCAAACCTTTGGGGGTTATTTATAAATCAACATCTTGAGAGGTACGGGGTCCTTAAGGACCCTAACATTACTCTTAATACATAAACGTTTTTTTTTTTAATATACATGTAGAGCATTTTTATACAGCATATTTACAATATAGGTAAGTAATAAATAAAGTGATAGGCCCATTTTTATTTTTTATTTTTTGAGTCCATCACCTTATTTAGTTTTTGCCTATATTATAAATATGCTATATAAAGATATTATATACATATCATTTCTCTAAGCCTTGTACTGATGAGAACTATTGCAGCACGAAAAACGCATGGAAAAATTGCACCTAAGAATTGGTCCCATCAAACTAAGGCTCAGTGTAGAAGGTGTGAATTGAAGGAAATCCAGCCAGGCGTTTCGTACGGAACCATGAATGGATAGGGTAGAAAGGGACTACTATGATTGAATGGCATACAACGTTTGATTGGTCTCAGCCAATATTGGCACAATTTATAGTTCGCCAATTTTATGGTATGCCAATTTAATTATGGTATATAATGCACCAAATGAAAAAAGTTAAGATAAATTCTTATATGTTACTGGAACAAGACAAAATACTCTATTCTATTTATTAATTGACACATCACCTATTATGTTAAAGGTATAGAGAAATTGAAGATAATAATAATCATAGTATTAAACTCGACTTTTTACGGTTCAATTGGAAAATTAGTGAACCAATCATAAAAGGATCCGAGTCACTGCTTGGATCAGTCACGTATCGAAACCAATGCGATCCAATTCAACTTTGTCGTTGTTATCAAAACTATGACTTTATCCTTTTAAAACTATCAATCTTTATTTTTGCTTTTTTTTTTTTTTGCTAAACAACGTCACTTTTTAAAATCTTAAAAAATATTCTAGTCTGACTGTGGAAATCAGTAACTTTATTTGTATTGTTATGACGTATGAGTTTGTGATGTAAAACTTTGTAAGTTTATTTGTGTAATTATGTTTTGAGTTTGTCAATTGTGATTCGTTATTGTGAAATCGAACAATATTTAGGAATTACTATTATTTATTTATATTTTTATATTTAGACCCTTAAAGAGTAAAATTGTTAATTAGTTCTATTTTATTATATTTTATTTAAATTTTTATATATTTTCATGTTTCTTTTTGTATAAATCTGATTCAATTCCGAACCAGTCGACCATGATCCAGTGACTCAAATGTCTCAAAGTCAATTACCAATCTAGATCCTGAAACTTTTATAATAATCTACAAAATTTATATCAATTAATAAACAAATCAATAAATATTTCTTACTTCTAGTGTACTTGAAAATTTCTCTAAAGTTATAGTATGTTATGTAGTACTACAGTCTATAATGATTCAAGCCACTGAATTTCTATTAATGGATGAGATATTATGGAATATCGAAAATCATTTTAGAAGTGGTTAAATTTTATATGTATAATACAAAAAAAAAACTGATTATATGACTACGCTAAGTTAAGATATTTATCTGAGTAATTCTAAAATTAATTAGTATTTTTTGGAGAATCACACTGATAAAATCTGGTCACTTATAAAATTCGACAATGCGGTTAAATACGTTTCATAAATAACTTTTTTATTGGTAAAGATAGCTCAGCGCCAAAAATGGAAGAGCAAAGAGGTTCACAAGGTTCCAAACACACCACAAGCCTATGAACATTACAGGACCAACAACAAAGAAAGACCAAAGACAAAAGGAGGAAAAACCCTTACAGCAAACAAAACCATTAACCGCTGAAAGAAAAAAAAAAAACTCATTTGATCATCAATTAAGTATGTGATCAAGTTCATATTGATATATGTTTTTGACAAAATCTAAAACTGTCCATCTTAAATTTTATATTGAACAAATTGAACCCATTAAATAAACAAGAAAGAAGTTTCTACCAATTAAAAATGTTGGACAGTTAGCTTCTGCCAAGAAAATGACAAATTAGCCACTCAAAAATTATAAAGAGTTATGGAGGAACAAACTTGTCTAAAGTTTTTAATATTGATAGGGACTTCTTTGTATTTTCTTTTTCTAGAATGATCAATTTATCTGATGTTTTTAATTGGCAGGACTTCTTTAGATTTTTTTTAAAAGAAACCATTGCCTAGCACAAAATTTAAGAGTGACTAATTTGAGGATTTTGTCAAAAATGTATATCAATAAGAGCTATTTGATTACATTCTTATTGATGATCAATTTTAATAAAATTTGACATAAATAATTTTCATAAATAGTAATTCTTATTCAATAGTTTAATCAATAAAAAAATATTATAGCTTAAATATATTTTTAGTCTCTAAATATAAGTTGTTTTGATTTTAGTCATTCTAAAATTTATTTCAGCTTTTGATCGCTCATTTCCCTAATATTATGATTTTAGTCTCTGTCATTAGTACCTACTATTAATTGAGTGACAATAATTTAGGGACCCAAGAAAGATTTTTGAGATGTTTATAAGCACAAAACATACATTTTTTTTAATTTTTTATAAGGACTTAATGTAGAACACAAGGACCACAAAATAATAATGGAAAAAGAGAGAATAAAAACTAAAAGCTTTTTTAAAGGACTAAAACTAAAATGGTCTATATTTATAATCAACAAAACATATTTAAATCTTTATTTTATATAATATTATTAAAAATAAAAATATACTTAAAGTTATAACTTGTTCTTAACCCTAAAATTATAAAATTCCATATTTTATCACAAATTTATGTTCAATAATTTTTCGTGGTGTACAGTTAAAAATAAAATGAAATTCATGGTGTAAGGCTTGTAAATTCTAACGTTAGGGCCACCACTGTCACTATTGCACTGTGCATTTGGTCCCCCGACAGCTTCCCGAAACCGAATAACATCCACTTAAAATTGATAATTTTTTCTTTTTAAGAAAAAATGTATGTTTGAATGGATTTTATGAGTGCTGCGTTTCAACGCACCGAATACTCTTTTGTCTTTTCTTTATGGCGGCATAAAAAAAATAATTTAAAAAATATCTGACCATACTCACGTCCTATCATTGATTTGGATGCGTTCTTCGGCGCCTTTGCATTTTTCTTAGGCACCGTGCCTAGTTCCTTCTATAAAATAAATAATATTTATACTCAATATTTATGAAATATTATATTAATATATTTCTATTTATTATTAAATAAGATATAAATCTGATTAATATAAAACTTATATCTCAATCAATAATAAATAAAAATATATCAACATAGTATTATATTATATGAGTACCAATAATGATACTCTTTCTTTAAATACTAGTGTAACCACCATCATATGCTCAGGTTAGTTTATTATCTACAATGATAATGAATTTTAACCTTTAAAGCAAGATTTCATTTTAGATAATAAAGTAAAAAGTTTCATCTTTATATTAATAAAGTAAAAAGGATATCACTTCTAATTTTATTAATTCAAACATAAAATCTCTTTATTTTATTTTCTAAAATGAGTTGCTCACTTTATATTATAGTTGTTTTAGTTTTATGAAATACATAAAGTAAGACAAATATAAAAAAAATAAATACACTAAATTAAATTAAATATATTATATAACTCATTTTAGTAATAGTAAAATTCAATACGTGCAAATGTATGTTTAATATCTCCCGTATAAGATATTAAAATTTGTAACATAATTGCTGCATGACAGATTTCTTTTGTGATGCTAGTTGTCTCAAATAATAAAGTTCTTCATCCTCTACTTTTTTGGAGACATTAGATTTATGAAATTTTTAATTGAAAAAGAATTTGAAATTAAGATTTTAAAAATCATTCACTAATGTATGGTGTTAGGACATTAATTTGTTTTCTTGTCCCTTAAGAATTTTGCTGTCATAATGTATAATAATAACATCCCCTAATTTATCAAAAAAATAATAATAACATCCCTTAATCAATAATAATAATAATAACAACAACGACAACAATAACTTCCCAATCTTCAATTTTCATCGAACTTTTTACTGGACCTTGTCGTATCAGTGGGCACGGATTAAAGCACCAATCAAAAATTGGTTTACCTTAATAGATTAAATGGAACAACTTACTAATTTTAAGAGATCTAGTTTTGGTATAATAACATTAGTAGTTAACTACAACACATAAATTGTGCCACATCCGTTATCCAAATTATTGACACCTAATAATTTGAGTCTAATTTTGAACTTGCAAAAACAATTAGAGAGAATTATTGTATTGTCAAACAAAATAGTCTTATACTTACAGAACAAATAAATAAATGAAGATTAATTCCATTTTGATCATACTTTATATTAGGACTTGCTCATGAATGAATTATAGTGTGATTTTCTAATGTTGAGCAGTTTGTTACTTTCAATTAGTAGCATTAAAGCATTAAAGATAAAGATTTGATAGTCAAATTAGAAACCTCTAAAGTAATATCACCAGCAAAGTTCATCAATCATCATGAACTTTGATTCCATTGCTCATTTTAGTTCATCTGCTTAGGAACCATGATATTGAATGCAATCATGAATTTCACTTCACATCAATATTTTTTAAGCTCAAAATAATAATGTCTTTATCGTTCATTGGTTGATTTGGAAAACTACCCTACGCCATCAATATTAGTTTTGTGCAGAACTGAAGTTTGGTTAACATGAGCTGTTGAGCCAATTAGTAAACCAAATATTTCTTAATCTCCATTACTTGTGTTTTGGTATGTGATGCAAGATAGTCAAAGTCACAAACTGTAAAGAAGTCACAGATTGTGTTCACCCATAGATATGAACAGAAATAGTTAGCATTGCCAGCTTATACCATATACCACAAACTATTGCATAGCTTGCTCACTAACCAAAGCAACAAAAAGGCATTACAAAAGATAAATTTCTAAATATAATTTCAGAACTGTTTCCTGGTAACTCTGAACATATATTTTCAATCAAAGTACATGACTCCAAGCAATAATATCTAAATGAATGATATAAGATGCCTAGAATGCACTTACTTTAAACATCTATGAACAACTAAGTTTGCAATCGGAGAGAGCTCCAATATAAAATTCCTCCCGGTAGAAGATGGATTCTCCATCTCCTTAAAGTGATCATCAAAGTAGCTCTTCTTCCCTAGCAACCATTTAAATAATCCTTTTTGTACCAGACCTACTAGCATATTTCTGGTTTTGGTAGCCACAACCATTTCTTTTCTCCCTAATGCTTTATCAAGTTGAAAACTAAGATTCTCATGATCCAGTTTTTGTCAAAGTTCTTGCATTTACTGAAATATAAGTGTTGCCAACAAAATCAATCACACCAAGACAAATCCTAAAACCCAAATAATCGAACTCCTAATCATACAAAGGCTCAGCACATCCAATCTCATCTGCATGATATATTGGTATTACAGTTGAGAGCGAGCACAAACTTTCAAAAAACCCAAGCAATCTCTCAATAAACCCCTTAGGGGAAAGGGGAATCAAACTATTTGTGCTAAAGTTCTTACAATTTTTGAAAAAATTCAATAGTTCTAAAAAACTTTAGGATCTTAGCACAGTGACAGAGAGCCATTAAAATCACAAAGCAAACATGCAAATCGAGGATAAACAAACAAACAAACACCAGGGTGATCACTGATCAATGATCACAAAAAAAATATACTTAACTGTTTCAATCTCAAATACCACACGCAAAATCATGCTCCCACTTGCCAAAATCCTCATCATACCTTCACCATGCTCACAAACTCATGCAAGGAAATTCGATACAAAAGCATAGATATTGAATTACACACTCACCACCCAACAAAAAGCACTGATCAAAAAAGTGAAAATTAAAGCCTGTTGACACCATCCTCCCCAACTACGGTGGCCCCCCGAAAATTAAAGTTTCGACGCCAACGGTTGCAAATGGACCTCCGACGTGGACTGCCACCTCATCTCTGCCATGGGTGTCGACCAGCCACTACGCCACCTCGCGTCTTAGCTCCGTCGCCGGCATTAGATCTCCGGTCATCCATCTCTAGCCAGATCTCTGTTCCTCCCCTCTTTCTCTACCTGATTATGTAGTTGTTAAATCCCCTTATCTAGTTATATTTCTTCTTTGTTTTTTTTTTCCAAAAAAATTGTGATGATACACTACGTATTGTGCCATCTGTGCATATGATGGGTGAAGGAAGTTAACTTCTTGTGTGTTTAGTTTAATTGGGGTTTAGGTTTTTGGAGGTGGGTGAAGGTTGGAGAAAGATTAGTTGTTAATCTTTGTTAAGGGTAATTTTAGAATTTTTAAAATTATTTAAAGACAATGGAGGGAAATGTAATTTTCAAATCTAAGAGGAGATAAGTATATTTTAAATAGACCTTAAGGGAGATTGATGTAATTTGCTCTTTAAAATAAAAATTATATTTATGAAAAAATTATTTAATGACTAAATATTTAATTTTTATATACTATAAGCTAAAAATATACGTGATATAATTTATCATTATAAATTATATATTTTAAAAGTAATTGTGAAGTATGTATATCATAAAATAAAATTAATTATGAAATTACATGTTTAATGCACATACTTTGTATCGCTCGTAATGTATATATTCAGTATAAATTAAATATGACCACATTTATAAGAAAACTACATCAAGATCAAATATATAAATTTTAGTTATAAGATAATAAATTACATAAATTTAATTTATTATTATAAATTTATATTATAAGGTAAGAAAATCGTTACTCAGTTAATGCAATGTGTACATTTGATATTAACTTTTTTTTTTTTTACAAACAAAAGATATAAATTGGGAAAAATTGTTATAGTCCAGAAGAACATACTTCTAAATTTATTGACATTTACAGGAATACTTAAGATAGTAAAGGAAACTTGAGGATTGAATTCAAATCTTGACGATGTAATTATGTGAGCTAACTGCTATTAACTTTGATATTATCCTAAGTGTCAATATTTATAAGAATTATTTTACGATAAATTTCTTTTGTCTTACGAAAATCAATAATAATTATGAGGTAATCAATTTGTTTCTCATGTAAAATACATGTTTTGTAACAATGCAATGTGTATATTTGGTATCATCCCATTTATAATATCAACATGTGAAACAATAAAGGCTTAAATATATTTTTAGTTTCTATAAATATGGTTATTTTGGTTTTGGTCCCTTTAAAATTTTTATTGTGGTTTTAGTAATTCTTTTTTCATTTTCTTTATTTTTGGTCCCTATTGTCCAAAATTTTGGTCTCAATAAATATTTTTGAGCATATATTTAGTTGTTACAAATATTGAAAATTTTATTTTTGACCTTTAAATATTTCAAAAATATTCTTTTGATAATTGTAAATATCATCATTTAACATCAATTTTATGCAAAAAGTATTAAAAAGAAGACAATAGATAAAAAGAGGGCCAAAACTAAAATTAAAATTTTAGGGAACGAAAATCAAAATGACTCATATTTATGAACTGAACATATTTAAGTCAATATTAAATCAATACAAAGTTCTCTAGTGATGCGACCATCACAATCTTAAAAATAATTTTAAAACAAGCTTATAGCATAATTTGTGAAGGCATTCCAGAAGTTTTCATTACTTGAATTTTTAGTGGTTTGAACTTACACGCGCCCTTGCCACCATTATTCCTTTGAAACATCCTTAACAAGATAATGAACCGATGATCCATATAAGCATACAACGCCAACAGCCCCAATAATTATGCATACAACACATAATGACCACATAGATAGTTAAGAGAAATTATCCTTTGGCCAAGATAACAATAAAAAAAAAATTTACGGTTTAGGTGTGTTTTAGTCCTCATAAATATGAGTCATCTTCGTTTTGTATTGACCAATTTAGAAAACTAGCTCCCAACAAAAGTACAGGGGCACAAGTAATAAGAGAATATGTGCGGGATTGTCGTTTCCACGAAGACTAAAAACAAGTGCCAGTTCGTTTGGGTATGTTACAAGCCAGGAAGAATGAAATTGGAATAAATATATTATTTGAATTAAAAATAAAAATAAAACTAATCAAATCAAAATAGAATGTGAAACAATATATATGAAGGCATATGTTAGGAGTTGATCTCATCAAAGTTTCATGGCTTTGCATTACCTAATTATCATATTCCTTTCCTAATAGTATTATTCCCAATCAAATTTCTCATTACTAATGGTTTCGTACTATTTTAATTCTATCTTAAGGATGAAGAACAATAATTTCCAAAGATTGTATAGATAAGCACTTTTATCTCTAGTTGCTTTAACTTATACTAAATTATAGTTTGACTTATTTTAAAAAGTGAAATATCTTTCGACAATATAAAATTATACATCAGTTAATAGGTGATTAAGCGAAAACCAGGATTAAGATTACTAGAAAATAAAAAATATAATAAAAGGGAATTCAAATAACAAAAAAAAAATGCAAAACCAGACCCCATAGAATCTATTTCCCTAACACCTATGAAACAACGATTAATCTTGGAGTCATGTCCATTTGGATGAGCACCTAAGTCTTTACCTAAACCTCGTCTCCCAGCAAATCATGTTAAAATCTTTTCCAATTATCTCTTAATCTCTAATTGCTTATCCATTATTTTATTATGCAATTCAAATCAATTTAGAAGCAATATTTTGTAACATCACATGCTGCTTTATAGATTGATGACTGTCCCTACAAACACTTCTCAGTGCTTTGTCCCTCACTCACAGCTTTTGAAACTTTTCAATAAGGTCACTCATCCTAAAATTTCTCTAGTCAAGGACGCTAACCATAAGTCTTTAATGGGCTATAAAAAAGAAGATGTATTTTGTTAGTAGGTAGGACAACCAATTCATATAGTCATCCTTAGCTGTAGCCCATATACACATTCCAGGATCGTTCTATTTTGGTGTGTAACGAGTCATTCATGTGTCCCTCCGCTAGAAGTCTACCAAGAGGCTCCTTGTCCATCTTCCTGACCATTTACCATCACTCCTCGTCGACCTGGGCATTACATACCCACTAGCTTCCGCTTGGCGTCCCGAACCACACCATACTGGGGGACCCTTGATACCATTTGTAACATCACATGCTACTTTATGGATTAACGACTTTCCCACAAACCACAGAGTCTTCCAGTCTTGCGCTTCACTCATTCACATATCATGAAACTTCCAAGAGGTCACCCACTAAAATTTTTCCAAGTCAAGCACGCTAATCGTAAGTTCTTTCGGTAGCCCATCACTAAAAAACTCCACGATTAAGCGTGTTTGACTTGGAAAAATTTTGAGATGAGTGACCTCTGAAATTCCCAGCGTGCCGTAGTGAGGACAAATCATAGCCTGAGAAACTTGTTGGTTTGTAGGGAAATGTCAATCCATAAAGTAGCAAGATGTTACATATTTTCTCAATAAATCTCCATATAATACAACTCACTAAACAGATCAAATAAAAAGATTTAAATTGATTTCTCAACATAATTATTTAAGAATAGCTCAATTTAAATGTGATTAAGATCAAATAATTTAGATAATAAATTAAGATTTTTTCAAGTTATCATTTTGGCCCCTCTAAAATTTTTATTTTAATTTGGTTTTAGTCCATCTTTCTTCCATTATTATGTTCTTTTTTGGTTTCTTTTGTATAAATTTGATAATAAATAATGATATTTATAAGAATCAAAAGAAAATTCTAAAATATTTAAATGGAAAAAAAATAAAAATTTTCAATATTTGTGATAACTAAATGCATATTAAAAAATATTCATTGAGACCAAATTTTAGAGCAATAGACCCAAAAAAAGAAAAAGAAAATGAAAAAAAGGAGTACTAAACCAAAAAAGATTTTAGATGGATAAAAAACACATTAACTTATATCTATAGAAAATAAAAATATATTCAAGCCAAAACTTATTTAAAAAAATTTAACCATTTTCTATTATGATATCAACAAACGTGGACACAATGGAACAATCATTTAGGAGCTATTTGCTTTGTTGAAAAAATTTTCAGTTTTAAATTTGTGAAGGAAAAATAAAAAAAAAAACTCAAAAACTATTTTCAACAAAACAAACCCTTAATTTTTTTACATCAATTCAGTTATTTAGATACAAGTGGTATCGAGTTAATTCTTGAAAGATATTTTTATATATGTTCGGTGCCTAAAAGATATATCTGATATCATTTTAGTCCTTGAAAATCTATTTGACATCGATTTAATAATCCCTTTTCCATAGATTGATAAATTTATTTAATGTCACGCGCATATTTTAAAAACTAAAATAATATTACATGTACTTTTTGGAGAATAAACTGGCATTTAAAAATAAAAAAAATCTTTTAAGAACTAATGTCTTGTAAATGTACGAGTATGAGTTAATAAACCCAAACCAATCGATTTTTAGATTGAGTCAATTTTTTACACGATATGATAATAATCCAAGTTGTGTTGGGTCATAAGTAAACCCAATCTTCAAACAACATATGAGGATTTTAACATTATAAATAATAAAGTTATGAAATTTTACAAGTAATAAACAAAATTTAATAGATATTTTATCATATATATTTTAAAGCAAACTATATCGATAAAAAATAATATCGTGGCTAAGCCTATAATAGTGATTGTGATTCCTCTTACACCTTTGAGTAAGTGGTCATATGTTCGACCTTCATTCCCTTTTTCCTATACTATCTAGGAATAATTCATAGTCTTTATGTCTTTGTAAAACAAGAAAATAATATCTAATATATAAATAATATAAAGTTATGTAAAATATATTAATTGAATTGTAAAATCTTGTAATTTGTTAATAATTATTTGACTTAGAAACGGTTCAGCTAACTTAATCCGACCTACGGCTTCTTTTTTTCACTTTGACTAAAACCCCAATTTAGTCCATCATATTTATAATGTAAGAAAAATTAGTTCCTTAAATTTGACAAATCTAATCCTAATCCTCAAATTTCATAAATGGCAAGTTAGTCCTCTGCAACTTGTCACCTAGACTTGTTCTGTTAATTTGCTTATGTGTACTATTAACTTGCTAACGTTTCCTGTAGATTTTTGTGGTGGTAACCTCTCATTCCTCTAAATAAGGTCGTTAGACATTTTCTTATATTTCTCTGGCCATAACTTTTTACTAAAAAAAGATTTTGATTCTAAGTTACCATTTGTTTTGCGTAAAATAGAGGTTGAAACAAGTTAAGAACGTAAAAATTAACAATATACGAAAATAAGTTAACAACATATGTGGGCATTTTCATTAATGGTTCAGATGAGATTTGATTGATAAACTAACCTCTATTTATAAAATTTGAGAAATTACAATAAAAATTTTTAAATATAAGGAATTAATTTATCCTTCACCGTGCATCAAAAGAATCAAATTGGGATTTTGGTTATTTATTTTGGATTCTACTCCCAAAAAAAAAAGGGTATCCCAGTTTAACCATCCAGGCCCAACACAGGAGAGTATGTAAAGTGAGAAAGCTCGTGTTTGTGATCATCTGTGATTCACTGATTTGTGATTTACACACATGAGCGATGTAAAATTTCTGTTAAGTGAAGCTGCAGGTAGCATAGTATGGTCACAATGTCCACCACCAACCCCATGAATCCCTGTGCTCCACCACCTCCACCTCCACCCCCAACCTCTCCACAACTCTCTCATCCCTCAACAACCTCCTCTCCCTCTCCACCAACACCCTCACCACGCTCACCCTCCCATCCCCATCAACAAACAACCTCATCCAATGCCCCTTCAACCCCCACCACCTCCTCCCCCCTAACCACCTCTTCCTCCACCACCTCCACTGCCCCTCCTCCCCTCGCCGCCTCACCGACCCAGACCTCACCCACCTCCTCCAAACCCTCACCTACCCCAAAACCCTCCAAACCCTTCACTCCCACCCACACTCTCTCTCCCTCCACCCTTTCCTCCCCTCCAACTTCTTCTACGACAACTGCCCCGGCGTCGTTTCATTCTCCCACTCCAATTCCCTCAACAGAACCCTCACCCTCCCCTCCATTCTCTCCACCGAATGCGCCAACCCCACCGCTTCCCATATCAACGACAGCCTCGTTTCCGATACCGTTGTGCGCTCTCGCATCCTCCCTTCTGAACTCTGCGCCATTCAGCGCGAACTCGAATCCTGGTACGATTTCCCTGCTTCCTATTCCGCCGCCGTTCTCCGCGCGATTTTAGGTTTGGGGATTGCCAAGGAGCGTGCCCAGATGATGACGTGGATAATAGCGAACTCGCCTCGATACGGCGCCGTAATCGACGCTCCGATGCAGGAACACATATTCTTGCTGTGTTGTTTGTGCTTCAAGGCGATCCTGAGAGAAGCTTCGGCTTCGGCTTCTTCCGCCACGGCAGAGAAGCCAAACAACTCGCGGTTGAGTTGCCCTGTTTTGAAGGAGGCGTTGACGTGGTTGCAGTCTCAGGTTTCGATGTTGTACGGTGCGAGCGGAAAGTTCTTCGTTCTTGGTTTCGTGAAGAATTGCGTTTCCGTTGCTGCTTCGGGGGAAATGTTACTGCCGAAGCTTGTGGTTCAGGGAAAGAGTCAGAAGAGATAAATTGTATACTGAAGATGAAGATTTTTGGGTCTCAAGTTGCAGCAGCTGTTGCAGCATTGCACGAGCGGTCTCTGCTTGAACATAGGATTAGGGGAATATGGTTCTCTCAGCAGCCAAATAAACACCAACTGTATGTTACTAATGTTATGTTTACTCTGCAAAGCGTTACTCGCTTAGTTGCTTGCAATTGAATTCTGCATATTTTTCAATGAATTGTTACTATGAGCAGTTTCTTTGGTTGTGTTATTGATCATATTCGATCATATTGTTGTGGGTTATATATAATGAGCTTCTTTTGAATTCGTAAAGTTTTTTTAATAATTTTTTGTCTTTTTCTATAGTGTTGCTGAGCATGGTTATTTGTCTGAGAGAGCTAATGAGGAGCGGAAGAATCGTCTTGATTATAGACCTGTAATTGATCATGATATTCTTCATCGGCAGAAATTAGTGAAACAGGTAATTTTAATCTGGTGTAGCTGAGGAGCATAATTTCCAATGTTGGATTCGCCTTTTCTTTCCTAACTAGATAAGTTTTTTGTTTTAGCCCTGCTTTATGGAGTGACAAGATCATGTCGAAAACAACAAATGACGTGGTTATAATTAAAATGCAAGACACTCACTTCAATTATATAGCAACAATCTGACCATCATGCACAATCAACGGCTCAAATGCTTCATACATGATTGGGTGCGAAAATCACATGATTGGGCGAAAGATTTTCGCACCATTTAACATTTTCCTTTTTGTTTTTACTCTTCTGCCTTTGTTTATAGAGCTTAAATACCGGACAGATGACGAATTAGGGATTTTTTTTTTTCTTGGTGCACCAAATTAGGGAATTTAATCACGTTGTTTATGTGTGATGTTGGAGTATAAAACCAATATGGAATCAAAGGACTGATAAGATCCAAGTCCTATCTGTTTTCCTTACTGAGATTTTATGTGTGTTGATAGCATGGGAGCAATGCATTTTACTTTGTGCTTAAGTTCCTCATCTAAGGTCATTGAATTGAGTATAATATATTAATATTTACATTTGCTTTACTGATAACTAACATATTTCCGATCTTCTATTAATTATAGGAAGCATCTAGAGAAAAGACGCGAGAGGAGTTGATCGCTGAAGCAAGGGATCACAAACGTCATACAAAGTCTTATCGTGGCAAGAAGAAAAAGTCATCAGCTTTACAGGTTAGAAGTACTGAAGTAGTTATTAATGTTTTCTACTGCCATTGTGGGGTCAGTATACCTTTAACGAAGCACTTAATCATGGTTGTCTTTTGTTTTTGTTTTTTCCTGATTACTGTTTCAATATATATTGATACTGAAGAATCATGAGCATCTTTTAATTATCATAAGAGTTGCTCTAGTTGGTGCCATTATTGTGGAGACATCTTTTGGTTCATATGTATTTTAGCTCTATTTTAGCATAAATTCTTTGAGGAGAAATTTGATTCCTTTTTTATTTTATATATATATATATATATATAACTTCTTAATTCTTAACTAATGTTTATATCTAATTCCCAACTCCTTACTGAAGGTGATGAGGGACGTGATAGAGGAATACATGGAGGAAATCAAGCTGGTTGCAGGTGTTGAGGACCCTATGAAGGTCTCTGAAGAGAATGGGATGATTCCTTCGAAACCTCCTTCTGGCTGTGACATTCCTGTCAAAGCTAGTGATTCAAGGAAAACTAATTATGACTCACCTGCAGTGACAATCACTAACTCAAGTTATAATGAGCAACAATCACACGCTAATAAGTATTGTGACAAAACCAAGCTTGCTGATGATATTTCTGGAGATTATGAGCAACACAGACGAGGACATTACAGGAGCCGTGATTATGTAGAAGATCAAGGGAATATTGGTCGAAGAAAACATCATAGAGATCGTGCTTCTAAAAGCCCTGAAAGACACAGAAGTCATAGTCGATCACATGAGCATAGCATTCATCACAAGAAACGAGATTACTCAGATAGAAAGAATTATGATCACTTGTCCAGAACAAGGGATAGGCAGCAAAAGGACACTGACAGGAATCACATTTCAGATTCTTCCCTGAAGAGTGCATTTTCAGATAGATATGATCCTTCAGAATCTTTTGACGTCTGTGAGGATGATATGTCCTCTGATGCTAAATATACCAAGCCCAATATCTTGTGATTAGGAACTTCATTGATAATGACTTGGCCAGAACTGTGAAGTTATTCCATCTTTACTGGGTAAGTAATGCTAGTTATCTTTCCTATCATCCTTTTTTGACTTGTGGTATATATATTTCAATATTTGAATGTTTAACTACTACTTTTAACGCAGTTTATTTGCATAACTTTGCAGTACTAACTTATCAAGCTTCAGCGATTTTATCAATGTATCCTCCTTTGTATCCTTAACTGTGGAATCACATCTTAGCTAGCTTTTCTGATTTAATTTATGATTGTTTTACTTACAATTTTTTTCTTTTTTATTTGTTTAATTGTGTGCTAGAAAAAATGCTACAGGTTGGATAATATTGTTTACTTTGGATAATGAATCTTTTAGCTAGTGGGAGAGCAATTATGTCTATATCTTACCGAATTTAGAGGATTAGGTATTAAGGTGAAGTAGTGTGGGCACCTTAATATTCTTTATGTTCAGTTCACTACAATCACTTGCTCTAAACCTTAGGTTGGTCAAGCTTTATAAATTTTTAGCCTTGTATTTATATTTTATGGCAACAAAATGTATTGAATCAGCATTATCTGAGTCCTAGATGCCTTTTACTTGGCTAATTTCTTTTGCTTCGAGTTTAACTCGCTAGAAATAGCAGAATCTCTCAATTCTGCCTGAATTCCCTCTTCTATCTGCTCATCACTGCAGCTTAGGAGTGATAAATTCTTCAACTGGCTTCACCCAGTTTCTCAATTGTTTAGTAGTGGAGACCCCGTTGTAATGGACTACATTAAATACGATATCTAGATCGGATAGGTTAGGTAAACCCCTGCGGCTGATGTCTGTATGCTCAGAAATTAGGAGATGATACATAGAGAAGGGTGGCCTGGGTAGGTTCAGAGGCTAGATAAGGACTGAAGTTCCAAATCTATGTGCCAGTGTTACTGTTTTGCATCTACCGAAAACAGCTAATGTCTCTGTCTTCTGGCTATTCTTTTTCATGCCTACAGATGGCAAGTATAATGACCGCTGAGGCCTAGATTCAGGGGGAAAGAGAGTACCAGACCAATTTGTTATTGCAAGAGAAGCATCCTCAGCTTTTGATTTGCACAAGGGCTGAGCAGAATTGTCTCAAATGATGGTTTGTGAAGAGTCTTTTCCCAGTTTTAAGGGTTGTTTGGTGATATGGTTATATTTGTTATTTCTTCTATTGCTTTGAAAGATATACAAAGTCTTGGAGCTCTTGCTGGTTAGTAGCAGAACAAATGTTTGGAAATTTTGCTCCTCAATTGACATTACTTCTTGCTCCAGCTTCTCTTTTTCAAAGGAGTAAACTACAATGGCATTTTAATTCTAAATGAAATAATGCTATACTAAAACATTGCTCCATGCTTCTCAGCACTAATTTACGGTATGTTATTGTTCTTTTGTCTGAAAATTTCTCCTTCTCTTAACCGTTTGGATGTTAGAATTAGAATTCTAAAATAATTGGAATTGGTTTAAAATCTTAGATTTTATGCTCGAGTCTACTAAAGAATTGTAACATGGCTATTGAAAAATGAATGAGAAAAAGAAATAATTATATATATTTTAATGAAAGAGATATTATGGAATTAAGAACAATCCATTTTAGTTGTTTTTAAATTCAATAAAATTGGATTTTGGAATTATAATTCCTATTTTATGTGTTACTCCAAGCATGATAATTGGAATTGGGGTGCTCAATTCCAATTTCATGCTCATTTTCAGTCGCTAAACGGAAAGTTGTAAGATAGTGGAAGTTTAGGAAGATAGATTTGAAATTGTAATCTATGTGCGCGTTAAAATTAATTAGAAGGGTGTTCTACTTTTCCATATTGAGCAAATATCTCTGCAAATTTACGCGTCTAGTCTTAACAAAACGGCTAGGTTGGCACTACCGCAGTAGTGGAAGAAAACGTGGACAGTAAGTTGAGCGTCTATTTGAGTTCCACTAACTTTTTATATAAACCTCTACGCTCCACATAATCGAATCATCAAACACCATGAAATCTACATAGAAAACCAAACCAACAAGGCCATTTCAATTGCTACTGTATAAAATCGAAACCCAATACTATCCAATGTTAGAACAAAGCAAAACGAGAGAAAAAGAAAGGATGTAACGGGGTTTGGACACCCTTCAATCAACGAACGCACTGTCCCATTTTGAAATGAAATCTAGATCTCCCCTAAATCAAACCCAGATCTCCCCTTTGCATGAATTAGATAAATTAGAAAAAAAAAGGGGAGAAACCCGGAGTGGTGGTCACATTGGTCACACAATGGTTGCAGGGAAGGTGCGATGGTAGTGTGGCTAGGAGCATGTGGTGACGATGACACAAAAGGCGTAGTTGATGGTGGCATGTGTTATGATGGTGAGGGTGCGATCAAGCAATAGGGTTTTGCTGCTGTGCGTCTCTCGTCTCTTTGTATAGGCAAGGAAGAAGAAAGATATGGACATGCCACCACATTTTCACTCTTCATTTTCAAACTTTCCATAGAAAATAGAGAATACAAGGATTTGGTGTTTTCTTCTTTTCACACATTTTAGAAAATATTTTCTAACAATTTTTCAATAAAAATAAACCAAACTCGTTACTAATGTTTTATGTTTTCGATGAAAATGAAAATGGAAAGCACTCGAACCAAGTGCACTCCAAGTCAAGAAAACGTCATGCAAGCCAATTTTTAACCAAAATTGAGTGCATGCTTTTTATATGAAATTTTGCAAAAGGATTTTGATAACTCAGTTATTCTCACTTCCCGCATTAACATGAAAAATGGATTTGACTTTTTATCATATTTTGCTGTCATTCAATTATGAATTATCACATGAATCATAATGATATATTTTTATTATTACCATTTGAAAAGTTATGCAAATAGAATGATTTTATTAGATGACAATGTAAAATATTTATATTATTAAATTTCTAACATATAACTTACAATTTTTATGTAATATAGAATTTTAATTTTAATTTCAATTCTTTTATAATTATAACTGGCTTGGAATTTTAAAATTTATGTTTGGGTTTACTGAAGAATTGTGGCATGATTGCTAGAAAATAAATGAGAAAGAAAAAGAATTATATAAGCTTTAATGAGGAGATACATATTTAATAAGTTTTAGAATTGGTAATTCATAAGGTATGAGTTATGAATTAAGATCTATTTTAGTTGTTTTTCAATTATATGAAATTGGGTTGTAAAATTAGGATGTTCAATTCCAATTTCAATTTAATGCTTAATTTCATACGTCAAAATGACATAGATCTTTTATCATCCAACCCCAAACATCTATTCTTAATTATAAATTGAAAATAAAAGATAAACACTATTTAGAGTCCGAATTACAATTCATTTCTCATTCTCATTAAGTTTACAAGTGGACACTTTGTTGCTGATATGCACTGTGGATTCAACTGAAAATGACGTTTAAGTAACTTATTTCTACGTTGTTGCTGATGTGTTGAAGACAGACACAAAAAACAATGCTTGCTTTATTTAGGTTGAGGGCATTTGGGCCATGTGCAATCATACGTGTAATTGAGGAATGCAAATGTTAGTGTTTTTTTTTACTCGGGAAATGTGAGTTTGACAGACAAATTTTTACACATTGCACATGAAAGATGAGGTGGTAAATGGACCTAATCCTAATGAGCTTGTAATCATATAATTAGTAAATCCCGGTCTTAAGAAACTAAGTCTAACCAAGACCAATTTAAAAAAGAAAAAGAAACTAAGTCTAACGGTAAAGATCATTTGAAATCAAAATTTATTCTTATAATTTAATGATTTAATTTTTGATATATAATACAAAAGAATTTTACATATTCATTCAATCATATAATATTCCATTAATCAATACAATTAACTTTAACTCTTACTACTTGAAAAGTCATTCAAATGAAAATATTTAATTAGATAAAAGTGTAAAACTCTTTTACACAATTAGTGAATCAAAAGAGGGTTGGGGGTTTCTTTGTTGGAGATGAAATTGAGGCAAAGGGTGATGCGAAAGGTTGGTGGTGATGGTGGTGGTAGTGAGAATGAAGGTGAAGGAATGGAGGTGATGAGGGGGTGGGGATTTTTTTTTCTTTTAATTCACATAGTAAAACGACTTTGTTTAGCTTAAACACACTGATACAATTAATATTTTTCCATCTAGTAATCACTAAGTGTTTAACATTTGATATTGTCATAGACTAACTAAGTAATTTCATTTTATTAAGGGCCAAATTGTCTAATAATAAAATTGATATGAAACAGTTTAGAGGTCGGCTTTGAACTTGCACAAATTTGAACTTGAATTCCCGACAGCCCCTTATGCGGATGATTACTACAAAGTCTTGCATCAAATTCTATTCTATTATAATACTAAAGCAATGATTGATCCCATGACATATATCTGTGCCATGATTCGTAGATAAACTTTTTAAGAATTTAATTATTAAATGAATCCGTATAAATCTTTTTTATTTAACACGTGTCTTTATGTTACAGTCATTTTAAATTTAAAAGATATTAAATGTATATGCTCTTTTATCTCGTGATAAATATTAACTTTTCAAATTATTAATTAATCATCATTGAACTTATTTTATCGATAATCCCATTTATCTCTTTTCGACTTAGAGTAAGATAAATGTCCGAGATGTTATCCTCTCCCTAAATCTTTATGCATCAAATAAATTTTAAAAAGAGATTCAAAATATAATTCTCTAATATAATATAATTTAATATTGTTTATAAAAATTAACATAATTTAATATTTTTTTAATTTTTATTGGTCAACATTGTAAAATTATTCCATAATAAAAATTAAACCCTTTTTCATATATAAATTAAACTCTTATTTTAATCGAAGAAAAAATTCCCTGCACTGTTTTTCCGACGTGGCTGACCGTAGTGTGAAGTGCATGCCCATGCGCTTGAACCGGAATACTGGACACGTTAAACTTAAACTGACACACCCTGGGTCGGTGCCTTTATTAGATTATAACAGTGCATTGCACTCTGCGCACACGGACAAATTCTGTGGCATGCCCAGTGTTTCAAATTCCGTCATCAAGATTCACCAACAGTCACATCATGTGTGCCAAAACTTAAATTGACAGCAACAAAGGGCGAAAAAAAAACAAACAAAAAAAGGGGTGATTAGAATGTGCTCCACCATACTCCATTATCTCTCATAATTTGGTGAATGTTGCTTGTCCCTTGTGTTCATATTGGCAAGTAGTCCAGTCCCATTTTTGAACTCTTGTACGTTTTTTTGTTTCAATAATGGCCACCGACGAGGCATTTGTGTTGAAGGACAAGCTGCGGGAGCTGGTTAAGGCCATCGTGGAGGGCGATGACTATACAGAGAATGCTGCCAACGAGGCTATCACCACTCTTTCTGCTCTCAAGAACTTGAAAGGCAACGGCACCTCTTTATCTCATGAGTTCTATCGTGTTCCTGTTCCTTCCCAGTTTCTATGCCCCATTTCAGGACAATTGATGGCTGACCCTGTAATCTTGACCAATGGAAAGGTTCTCATTCATCTATCTTCCTTTTCCCTTGTTTTTGTCTCTCTTCATTCTTCTCTTTCTGTCAATAAAGATCAGTTCTTGGATGACAATTTCCTAGATATAACAATTGTAGTGCTGTTGTTGTACAACTTACTAGAATAGCTGGTAGAGTTTAATATGTCTTCGTTTGCCATTTATACTATACAACAGTAAATAGGATAGTGTAGGGGGTGGGTGCAAATCACTGCTTTAATACTAATTAGCTGTTCCAAAATTTTGATGGATCTCTTCTCTGGGTTGAAAAAAGGTGAATGTCTTCGTTGTTTGGAGATTGAGAGTTAGCATGGTTTTAAATTGCAATTTCCTGTGAAAATGCTGTCGACATGGCTGCAATTGCGGTTGCAGATGTTTTTCACTTACTAGGATATTGCAAGATCATGGAAAGAATTGAATTAGAGTAACAAAAACTGTTGTTGTAGGACTTAAAATTGATTTCTTAATGCTGCACAGACTTATGATCGGCAATCCATTGAAATGTGGCTGAAAGAAGTCCAAAGAACATGCCCTGAGACCCACCAAGTCCTCTCACATTCTATCTTCACTCCTAATTCCTTGGTCAAAGGCTTGATTTCCCAGTGGTGTAAGGAGCATGAAATTGAGCCACCAAAACCTGCTGAGGAAGACACAGAAGAAGAAGAAGCAATAACTGATGAACACGAAAACCGATTGCATTCATTGCTCGACAATTTGACATTGTCTGCGTCTCACCAAACAGAAGCAGCAAAAGAGCTTCGGCAGCTGACAAAGCAAATGCCTGCATTCCGAACCCTCTTCAAGAAACCAGATGTGATTCAAAAACTGCTAAGTCCACTATCATCCGGAACGGCTCACATTGATCCACAGCTCCATGAGGACTTGATCACAACAATTCTCAACATCTCAATTCATGATGGTAACAAGAGAGTGTTTGCTCAGGATGAAAGACTCATTCCCCTCCTCATTGATTCCATAAGATGTGGAACAATGCAAACAAGAAGCAATGCTGCAGCAGCTATCTTCTCATTATCAGCACTTGATCAAAACAAGCACATCATTGGAAAATCCGGGGCTATCAGATACTTGGTTGATCTTTTAGAAGAGGGAAACCAATCAGCAACGAAAGATGCTGCTTCAGCAATATTCAGCCTATGTATTTCACATGAGAATAAGGTGAGGACTGTAAGGGAAGGTGCAGTTCAGGTTATTCTACACAAGATCATGGACCATGTTCTAGTTGATGAGTTGTTGGCTATACTTGCACTGCTCTCTACACATCACAATGCTGTTGAAGCATTGTGTAACCATGGTGCTGTGCACTTCTTGCTTGGTTTTATAAGGGACACGAGCACCTCAGAACGCAGCAAGGAGAATTGTGCTGCGATCCTGTACACAATATGTTGCAGAGACAGGGAAAAAAGGAAGGAAATTAGTGAAGATGAAATAGTTAATTGTTCACTGACGAAGCTTGCGGAATGTGGCACTTCAAGGGCCAAGAGGAAAGCTAATGGTATTCTTCAGAAGCTCAAAATGACCATGTTAAAGCATAATAGTTAGGAGCTTTTTTTGGTATGTTACTTAAAAAATGAGAGCAAAAAAATAAAAAATAAAAGATTGTGAAAAAACTGCAAACAGAAAATAATCCCGGATTTTTTTTTAAAATTTTTTTCATCTTGAATGTTAAGGGGATACCAAATTAATTCCTTAGTGAAATTAGGCCTAGAGAATTGTAAATCACCTCTTTGTATAAATTTGATGTGTTCTGTACAGAAAATATCTGGCAACTGTAAAGTTCATATATTCTGTACATTATGTGCAATAATATAGTACTTAATAAGGCATATGGCTACTATTATTTTGTGTTTTCTTTCTTTGTTTTTCCTTCTTCTCTACCAAAGACAAGGATGCATTTATAGTCTTATTCTTTGTTCACTCTGGTACCTGACCAATTTTGAATGACACCCAAAACAAGCTGGTAGCGATTTTTTGTCACTTAGCAAACAAATGCAGAGTGCTTATATTTCACGTGCCTGTTTCTTGTTAATGGCCCTATTGCATGTGGGTGTGGTACTCATTATTGTTGGTATCTTAAAGTAGAGATGGGGTACCAAATCAAAGTGTGAGACCAGCAGGAACTGTGTTACAAGTAGGGCCTCCCATTCTTTTCATTTTCCCACCAACATTGCTGCTTATGCAGAACGCTCTTTGTTTAATCCTCTAATTTCCCCTAGAATTATTCCACTTATTATAATTTGTGAACACTATTTTGAGTATTTGGCTCTGATTTTGAGGAAAGTAGAGAAAAGAAGATAGATATAAGCTGAAAGTTTCTGATTAGACAACAACCCCAAAAAAAGTTAGGAAAGGGGTTTACAAGTTCACAATATCACCAATATAGTGGGAATAAATTCTCCCAAGATAAAATTTCTCATGATCCTATTATATATATTCTTTTACAATTTATTTTTTTTGTCACATGTGATATTTAAATCACATTATTTAAATCAATGGTAAGAAATCAAATATAATAACATCACGTTAAATTTTAACATAAAAGGATTTATTTCCCAAAATAATAGGACGAATATAACTAATTTCCTCGCTAATCATAACTCACTAACTAACCTCAAGTAACAGCTAGTGTTACAAACTCCATATACTCTAACATCCACAAAAAGTGGAGGATGCATGCTTTATTATCTCTAGCTTGGGATACAATCTATGTTAAACATGTACAAGTACAAGTATTACATAAGACATGTAAATATGTTAATTTTACACAAAAGTAAGATACGGTACAGGAACATACTAACATTATATAACAAAATAAAATAGTTACATTTATACGTATAATATTGAATATTATTAAGGGATAAATGTATTTTACCTTCCTGAACTTTGGTCATGTGCAATTTATACCTTAACTTTCAAAATGTGCATCGTGACACTTGAACTTTTCAAATTATGTGAAATACCCTTCAGTATAATTTTTGCAATTAATAAAAATAAGATTTATGTGTATTTAAACCCCATGATGTTTCTAATTTATGCAACTTGACACTTTATTTGTGAATATAATGTGCAATTAACCCTTGATTGTTTTATTGTGTGCAACCCGACACCTGATGAATTAAAGTTTTGCACGTTGAAAAGTAAGATTTTTTTTTCAGTTTAGAAAGTTCATGAAGTTCTAATGCACGTTTTGAAAAGTTATTGTGTAAATTACATGTGACCTAAAATTTAAGGAAGTAAAATGCATTTAACCCTATCAATAATAACATCTTAATCAAAATAATAACTTCTTAATCATAAAAATAAAATTCAATAAAAGTAGAGGATGCTTTTAAATAAAAAATTTATTAGATGCTAAAAATACCATAATAATGAGTGGGTGGTTGATGAACATTAGTTTTTTATTCAAAATAACTATTCCATATAAAACAAAGCTGAGGCACCTTATAAATCATGCCAAAAAGCTAGTGCCAAATAACAAAAGCAAGACGTAAGAATTTCTAATGTATTTATGATCATTGATCAGAAAAACTGACGATGACCGAGGTTCATAGCTCTTCTAGCATCTCAACAGCTCTCATTCAATCAAAGAAAAATTTTGATTATGAAATAAGTCCTTCCTAAACGAGGCTCCACCAAATACTTGTGCATTCTCACACTTCAATGATACACCTGGAAAGCATAGGACAAGATAAAATTAAAGTTATAGAAAAGTATGGAATGTAATTTCTTTGGGTGCTATAAGGAGTGTAATTTAAAAGCAACCGTTATTGAAAGAGAAGTGATGAAAATTGAATCATTGAAACTATTGAACTGACTAGAAAAGTGTACAAAGATGGTTTATATACATCAGGGGATTGGATAACTACCTAATTGAATGTAACAGTTACAATAACTAGGATGCTCAACTTGCTCATTAGACACTTGAACGAGGTGCTACAATAGGCTTGATAAGAAGGTCAGTGAGTTAATGCTGGGTAAGAACATGGATCAATTTGATGAGGCCTGAATTAACCTTCTCCCTAATAAAGTGACAATCGATTTCCACATGTTTGGACCTTTCATGGAATGTGGGATTAGTAGAGAGATGAATGGCTGCCATGTTATCAAAGAAAACCATAGAAGAATCCACCTTGATTGAGAAAAACTTCAGCAATTCAGGAAGCCATGTGATTTCACTTGTGGCATTTGCTAATACTTTGTACTCAACTTTAGTTGAGCTGCAAGAAACGATAGGTGGTTTCTTGCTTTCCAAGCAATCAGTGATTCACCGAGGAATATGCAATATCCTGAGGTTGAGCATCGTGTGTCTAAATAATTTTCCTAATCCGCCTTTGCATAGGTAGTGAGAGATTGCTTAGAATTTGAGGGAAACAAGAGACCTTGACCAAGAGTTGACTTGAGGTATCTCAGCAAGTGTGCGGAGTATCAAGATGAGGAGTCCTAGGCTGTGACATGTATTAAGCTAATTTGTTGACAGTGAAGTTGATGTCTGGTCTAGGTATTGTGAGGTAAATTAAACGACCAACGAGTCTTCTATACCTGTGAATGATTGTTGCAGCTCACTATCAAGAGCATTAAGTTTTAGTTTTGGATCCATGGGGAGGGAAGCATGCCTAGAAGAAGTGAAACTTGTATCCTTAAGCAAAGATAGGTAATATTTCTTTTGGCTTAGACAAATTCTAGTGCTTGATCTAGCCAAATCAAGGCCTAAGAAATACTTCAAATCACCAAGAACCTGAGTTTGAAGATAGACTGTAACTTGTGTTGAACTTAGGCTATCATTTGAGGAAAAGGACTTACTACTATGATGTTATTGACATAGACTAGAAGGACCGAACCAATGGAGAATAAGAAGTAGTCACTCTTGGATTGTTCAAAACTATGGCTGAGAAAGAGTGGTGGAAAATTTGTGAAACCATTATCTTGAGGCTTGTTTAAGGCCATATAATGATTTGGTTAGCTTGCATACTAAACCTTCCCTTTTCTCGAATGGCTCCATGTAGACTTCCTTGGATAGATCCCCATTGATGAATGTATTGTTAATGTCTAATTGAATGAGTTTCTAGTTCTTAATAGAGGCAATGGAGGAGAGAACATTTCACAGTGGTTAGCTTGACTATTGGGGACAATGTGTTTGGAAATCTACCCCGCTTGTTAGGTGTATCCCTTTGCAACTAACCTTGCCTTGTATCTATCTAAGGTGCCATTAGGTTTGTATTTGGCTTTGTAAACCCATTTATAGCCTATTGTATGTTTATTCTCAGGTAAAGTGACTAATCCTCTAAGGCTTTAAGCTCTTCACCCATGGCTGTTCTCCACTCAAGAAATTTCACTGTGACTAGGGTGTTTAGGTGAAAAGGCGGGTTCATGTATGCTGTTTATGTGGAAAATGAATTGAGAATAGGTAGGTGACCATTTCTAATGTAACAAATGATTAGAAATGGGGTAGGTAGGGTCAATAGCATTACAAACGTAGTCTTGCAAATTCTATGGAGGTCTGGAAACTCTAGAGGACGTCCTAAGATTTGGAGCTGGTTCAAGGGTGGAAGGAATGTCTATAGATGATGCAGAGGCTAAGTCTAGCAGGAACTGGTGTTGCAGGCAGATTTTGCATATCTAGGGTGGTAAGGGATAAGTTTAGTGAGGGGTTGGAATATGTGTATTAGGGAAGGCCAAAAACATCACAGTTGTGTATAGGAATGGGCAATACAAAGTCAGCAAATAAATCATGATTTGAGGATGAAGAGGGTGAGTTTGCAAATCAAATGATGTTTTCATGAAAAATTATATCCCTAGAAATCTTGAATTTCTTTGTTCTAAGATTGTACAATTTGTATCCTTTAAAACTAATAGGGTAACCAAGGAAAATAGTGGGATCCGCTCTGGGAGAATTTGGTTTTGTTAATAGGGATGGTTGCTGCATAAACTAGGCAGCCAAAAACTCTAAGCCGAGAATAGTTAGGGACTTTATTGAATAATATCTCATATGGAGATCTTAACCTTAAGAAAAGGATAGGGTTTTATTTATGAGGAAATATCTATGAGAATATATTCATCCCAAAAAAAGTAAGGATCTTAGACTGAAAAAATAAAGCCCTTACAACATTTAACAAATGTTGATGTTTCCTTTCCACAACGAGCATTTTGTTGGGTCTCTATGCACGGGAAAATTAATGCATGACTCCTTGTTGGTTCAAAAAATTAGTGATGGCCAACTCCTTAGCATTATTATATCGGATTTGTTTTATTTTTGCTTGAAATTGTGTCTCAACAAGGCTAAAAAATCGCATCATAAAAGAGGTTGCTTCAGATTTGTTGGACACCAAGTAAACCCATGAAAATCTTGAACAATCATCTATTGTGCTCAAAAAATATTTATTTCCATTATATGTAGGAACATGATATGGTCCCCATATATCATAGTGTACAAGATCAAATGGAGTACTAGACATGTTATTACATATGAAAGATAACCTACGAAATTTGGCTAATGGACAAACATCACAATTAGATTAGAAATTTTATTCAAACCCAGTGTATCAATTAGACTATGTAAAATTTTATTTGAAACATGTCCTAATCTTGAGCGTCATAAGGTTGAAGGTGCTAGGATGTGATTTACCATTAATTATTGTGGTAGCAATGCATTTGGAGTGAGGGGAAAACTTGATGAAAGACATAAAGGTTTTCATGCAAATCACCCTTCCCAATCACCTTCAAGGAGTTGTTATCCCGAATCATGAAATGAGAGGGTAGAGAGTCACACTCATAGAGGAATATTTAAGGTAGGTATAGAAAGTAAGTTGACATGAAATTGAGGGATGTAAAAGACATTATGAAGTACAAGATCTTTAGTCAAAATAACATCACCAATTGAATAAACTAAAACTTTTTATGAATTGGGAAAATTAATTGAAAAACCAAAAAGAGATTGAACAAAGGAGAACATGGATAAAGTGCAAGGAACATGCAAAGTAGCTTCACATCTAATATCTAATCATTGGAATTAAATATTGATCTTGAAAGAGAAGCAAAAAGAATGATACCTGCAAAAGTTGAGGTTTTAGCAATGACCTCAGGTGGAGCATGTTGGAATTGAGGAATGACAGCAATTGCACAATTTGGAAGGAACTTAATTATGGAGAAGGATCAGTTGGGAATCTGAGGAAATAAGATTGATTGGCTGTCTTTCTCGACCATGACCATAGGTCGGTAGAAAACTAATTTTGTGATAGCATTTATCAATAGTATGCCCGAACACATTGCAATTTGTACATAAGGGGCGATCGTTCTTCATATTCTTAGGCTTTGAATTTCCAAGAAATTTTGGAATAGATTTGGCCATGTGGAAAGTGACCTGAGTAGTGGAATTGAGGGATGTGGGCTCAGCATATTGTTTTCCTCTTATGAAATTAGAGCAAGCATTTTCAATATTAAAGGAAGTGATTCCATGAGCAATGTATGGCCACGAATATGAGAGTAGGATTCATCAAGGCCATCAAGAAACAGTAAAAGTATCCTACTTAAAGGAAGTCCTGAAAAGGACGGTTGTCTTTACAATTGCAAGCCAAAAAAGGCGAAAAGAACTTAATTCTTCCCACAGTATCTTGATCATGGTGAAGTATTGAGAAACAATCATGGTACCTTATCAGAAGTGAGCAATTCTAGCTTTAATTCAAATATTCAAGGTCCATTGCTATGTTGAAACCGTTCTTGGAGGTTATTCCAAAGCTCGGTTGCAAATTTTGCATAAGTCAGTGAACTAGCAATTTCCTTGGAAACTAAATTCAAAATCCAAGAACTAATGATGCTGATAATGCACAACCAAGATTCGTACATTTCTAGCTTTGTCTCTAGGTTAGGACAAGGAATTGAGCCAGTGATAATTCCTCGCTTGCATTTTCGTTTAGAGCTTGGCGCATCGCACAACTCCATGAATGGTAATTTTCTTATGTTAATGACAATGAAATGAGGATCAAAATTGGTTGATCAGAAGATTGGAGGATGTAAGGGTCCAAATTCGCCATGACAAAGTATAAGACAAAGCTCGAAAATGAAACTTGAAGAAAGGAAATGCATAAGTGATATCAAGAAGCAACAATTACTTCTGATACAATATTAAAATAGAGAAGTGATGAAAAATGAATCATTGAAATCATTGAAATTATTGAACTAACTATAAAATTGTACAAAGATGGTTTATATACATCAAGAGATAGGATAACTACCTCCAACTGAATGTAACAGTTACAAAATAGTTACAATAACTAACATTTTTAATTAATTACAAGAGGTTTATTCACCTCAAACAAAATGACTCTGATATACTCTAACATTTTATTTTTGAAAACAAATCCACGTTAGAAAATTGAGTGTTTATTTTTTTCATGTAAAATCTAGTGTCATTGTAGCTTTTTGAAACTAATACTTTATATATAGTATTTCCAAATGATTTCGCGTGCATACACAGCAGGATATTTAATTTTTTAAAAATAAAAGTTAATTATGCATATCCATAACAATACTTAGAAATAAATGGTTGCCACATGTGTTAGGACAGTTGTATTTAGACATAGAATCAAGTTGATTATCAATGCTCAAAATATTACTAAACACCAAACGCTCTTTGGTCTTTAGACTTGTATTTTACTTTTTGGTTCAACAATTAGGTTTGTCATGTGAAGCATGCTTGACTTTCCACAGTGCTACTTAATTTAAGCTTAAGATCTAAGCTATCATATACCATGCACCACCCAAAACCAAAAGAAGCATATTGAGGCCCCAAGAATACAAAAATAATTTATTAAAGAAGTCTTCAATTTTGCCATGCATGTGTTACACCTTAACCTATATGTGAGTTTAAGTTTTAAGCATGACAAATGGGTCTATTTGACAAGTGTTTTGTAAAACAATTTTTTATTTTTAAAAGTAAAAAAAAAACAATTTGGGAAGTTACTGAAAAATCTATTAGTCTAGGTAAATTAAGGGCTAATGGTACTCCTTATAACGACCTTCCAAAAACACCCTTTTTACTTAAATATTTTTGTGGAGCATCGTTGGTCTGATGTGATGATTACATATTTGTCCTTTTAATTACAAAACAAATTCTCAGTCCTTCTTGTATTCATCATGAAAGGATTTCACTACTCTATCTTTCTCTCCCACCTAGAGATTGGAACTGGTTGTTTGTTGAACTATTATCTGCATAACTTTTTTTTTCCTATTTAGATTATTGCTTGTATGTTTAGTCCCAGGCAAATTAAACAATTGAAATAGGTAATCCTTGAAATTGAAAATGCCGTTTTTGTGTGCTCCTTTAAATTTGAACTTTGGAACACTAGTAAAAACAATTGACACAGCAAATCCTTCCTCTGTTTATCTTGAATAAAAGTTTCTAGTACATAGGTTAGGTTTGGAAAGTGGAAACCTGAATTTGGGGGCGCTGCCATAGTGAGAGAGGAAGAGGGAGGTAGGTGCATGTGGCCATGGAGGAGGAGGTTGATGGTAACCAAACGCGGCTACACAGTGACGCGGCGTGAAGGCATTGTGACATGTGCTTAGGCATGAGGCGGAGAGGAAAGCTAGGATGGTAATGGCGGTGGTGCTCGTGGAGGAGCGACCCGCAAAGACAACGTGGTGGGCTCATGGTGGTTCTAGCCATGGTTTGTCTAGTGGTGGTGGTGGTGGTTGAAAGGAAGAACAATGACTCACTTTCGTGGTCAAAGGTTGACAGTGGGGTGAAGATGAATTAGTGTTGATAAAAGAATAGAAATGTAATTATGAAAATATATATATATCATTAAATGAATATAATTTCCAGATTATTTATAGCCACCCACTAAAAATGATATTGTATTGTCAAAATTTTATTTTGCCATTTATGAAGACTAAGGTTATTGCATAAGATAGAAAGAGCAAACAAATCCTTCACCTAGGAAGTTATTTTGTTGACACTAGTTTTAACAGTTAAAAAAAAAAATTTTGTAGTTTAAAAACAAAAAAAAAATAGTTTAAACATGTTTTGTTTTTTCTATTTTGAAATAAGATGAAAAATGCGATGGTAATTTTGTAGTTTTCTTGTTTTATTACTTTCAACCCATTATTTGAAATTCACATCATCTAAAAAGAAACATTTCATTCTTGTCTTCCACTATAATAGTTACCATCTCACTCTAGACCATAGAAAGCAATGCATTATTTCTTCTTTCTATTCCATTCGCACACACTCTTCATCACCACCAACCTCCTTTACTTTAACTTGTTCCATGTTGACTTTCATGGTTTTGCTCATTTTGTAATATATAGGTGCCCTTTTTAGGAAGTTAAGCAACATATATGCCCATGCTTCTATGAAGGACTTTTTTTTGGAGGCGTCCATTGTCATCTTTGAAATCACTCATAAGGTTTGGAGGGTTCTCTTGTTGAAACCATAAGACATGCTTGAAATATTGGAGAATGACATGATTCTGCTTTGCAAGAATAGAAAGATTCAGGAAGTAAGATTAATTCTACAACTTGAGGTTATAGCTTGGTGTTTGATGAGATTACATGGATATTGTGAGAATAAGACTTTAAAGATATGCATGGTTTCTTTGTTGATTAAAATGTACCTATATTGTAGTGGCTGCCATTGGCATTTATGGTGTAGAAATGGCAAGAATGTTTATGCAAGAACTTGATCACATGCTTTAAATTTGATAAAGTAACATTTGGGATTGTAATAACTGGAGGCTTGGAACTGTAAGAAAAGAAAAGTTCAAAAAATATTTTGTTAAACAAGTTTTTTAATTTTATTAATTTTAAAATTTATCTTTAAAAATAATTACCCAAACAACTTTTTGTTTTTTTAATTTAAAAATTATTTTCATAATATTGTTGTCAAACGAATTCTTTTATTTTTTTCATTTTTTAAAATTGACTGTAAGTTGTTTTCTAGTTTTACAAAACAAAAACAAAAAATGGATTCAAACAAGCCAATAATATCTTCCATTTCTAATGGGAAATATAAATTTAGTTGTTTTTTTATACATAATTTTGACTTAATTGATAGAGTTAGAAATAATAATAGTCCGGATCAAGGGCAAAAAATAGTCCCTTGATCCCTACCTCGAACCTCCAATTTTTTTTTAGTTCCCTCCTCACATGGGGAGCAAGATCCTTGTTTATAAATAGTTTTGTCTTACTTTTTAGTAAGAATCTTCATGACATAGTCTTATTGACATAAGTTCTTTGTGAACTAAAAGCTAAGTGTATTCTCCTCTCCCCTCTTATGCTCTAAAATCTCAAAATATCAACAAGTGAGTTGAAATATTGTAAGGTATAATGTGGGCAAAATCCAACTAGAAATTTTTCTAGGTTATGCTCAAGGTTGAGCATTGAAAGTATAAGTCAGGAGTGACTTGTTTGTAAACAATACTAAAAAATAGCGGATAATAAATCCCATAGGTAGTGAGGATTGGAAGTAGACTCCAAGTTTGTGGATTTCAAGCTAGGATAAATTCCTTGTATGTTGTAACGTATAGTGACATTGGCACTACTTTTCGGTGTACATATGGTGGTGTTCTTGGCATTTATCTTCCTTACAGTAGTGGTTGGCGCATTAGGAGTGGATACCTATAAAGGACTCCAATGCCCAAGTAAGTTTTTATGAGGAGAAAATCAAATGGATTGCTTACCTCTATGGGCTTTCCCTTTCCTATTTATACCCCTCGGATTTGTCATAAGTGGAGATCCTAGGACGGAGTTGACATGTACTTCTGTACGGTGTATCTTTATTGTGTCGTGTCAACGTTGTTGGTCTTTTTCTCATTTTGGTCCCCTTTGGGTCTATACTAGGATACATGCATGTCATGTGCTTATGGGGCACTTCCTTGCTCCGACTTGGGCTTGCACCCTTTCATCTTCTCTAGGGTGACCCCTTTCACTGGGCTAGAAGTTAGTGCTCTGCTCCTTTTATGGTACTAGGGTAAGTCAAGCACTTCCACTTAGATGGCCTTCAAATGGTCCCTAGGGACGTGGTTTGGGATGTCAGGGATGGAGGTACTTGACCCGTCACCCGAGGACATAGTTTTCAGACTTAAGTGATCGACTCAAGTAGGTCCGGTCACTGGTAACGGTGGGTCATTGGTCAAACCGGATTTATACAAAAAATATAAATAAAATATAATAAAATGACAACTAATTAACAATTTGACACTCTTTAAGGGGTCCAAACACAAAAACATAAATAAATAACATAAATTTCTGAATATTGGTCACATTTCATAATTACGAATTATAATTGACAAATTCAAAATATAATTACATAAACAAACTCACAAAGTTTTACATCATAAACTCACAAGTCATGACAATACAAAGTTATTGTATTTTTCTATAAGTCAAATTAGAATTTTTTTAAGGTTTTAAAAAAGAAATCATTTAGCAAAAAAAAAGCAAAAAAAAAAAAAATGACCGGTCCAATTCGATTGAATTGGCCAGTCACCAGTTTGATACAAACCTTACCAAGTCGAACGAGTTACATTGGTTTCGAAGCGACCGACGTGGCGGAACCTTTCATGACCAGTTCATGGTTTCGATTAAAATGGTCGGTTAGAGCCAATTTTCATTACTATGCCCGGATCCAATCTGTCATCCCAAGTGCCCAAAGTCAATGACCATGGGTCATAACGCTTGTGCAAATTTCATTATCCTTTACTCCCTATGTTTGCAATTTGGTCAAGATTGGAACTAAAATTTCATATTCTGTTTGTACATTTGACTTGCTTTGATACATTGCTCATTATTTGCATTTTTTTGCATTTTTTTTTATCATGATTGTCTATTTACTTCCTACTAAAAATCTAGCTAATTATCTAATAGAAATATAGTGCCTTAAATGCATTGATTTCTTCATTAAATGTGCAAAAAAAAATTAAGTGATGATCAAGAACTTGATTCAACCCTCTTATCATATCCTTTGGTACCATCAAGATCCAACTAATTGTAGCTAAGAGAGGAGTGGTCATTTTTAGTTGCTATTATCAATCACTTTCAACTAATTTATGTTTTTTTCTCTATAAAGATAAAAGTTAAATTGTAATTATTAAGATTAAATTAATTGTACAACTTATTACTTTTTGAAAAAACATTTTTAGTGTTTTCTAAAAGGTAGAATGTTAAGTTTCTCCTAAAAAAAAGAAAATCTCTAAATAAAATTTTAAGAACAAATCATACAAACTCAAACAAGTACTTTTGTTATTCTATATTCAAATACAAAATAATTTACTTATAAATTATTAAAAAAAATACATTTTATTCCCTTAGTCATAGGTTACATGTATTTTACCCTTAAGTTTTTATACAAATATACAAATTGACCCTTGAACCTTTTTAAATATTCCCTTTAACACCTCGTGTTACATTTGTCAACTGTAATGGAAAATAAACATGCTGTACAATCTTGTGCATCTGCATTCTTAAAACTTTCCTAAACATATGGTATTCCCATTAATAATAGATGATAAAATTGAAACAAGAAAAAGTAATGGTCAATTAGCACAATTAAAAAATATTATGGAATTGATTTGTACACTTTAAAAATTTTGAGAGTAAAGTGCATATCCATCTATAGTTCAGAGATAAAAGTTATTATTTTCTAAACTATTTTTTATATAAGACTTTCTATTAAAATATCTTTTCCCGGAAGGTTTTAACTTTCAAGATGATTACGCAAGTGCCCCCTAAATCAAACATTCGGACATTCAGTCCACAAGCTAACACCAATAATTGGTCATTCATATAGAATAATTATTATAGACTAACTATTGCTAGTCAAAAAATATTATAGACTGACTATAGAATGAAAGATACCAATAAAAGGCGAAGGGGCAAAAAGAAAATACATTCATTCACAATACCGAAATGCTATTTTTAATTAGCTGGGCACATCACAGCCAGCATTACTAAGAAACACATCAGAACGAACGAGCAGTCCCTCCCTCTCTAAAACTCATTGGGATTGATGCCATTGGAGATTGGATTGGCCAGTTCCAGATTTACCATTGCTCATGAAACGCAGGCAGCAGGCACAAGACACTTGGAAATGAAACCCAGCATTTTCTTCTGCAAATTCATAAAAAGTAAAGGCCAATGAAAATGTCAATTGTCCGTTTTATATTTTAAAACGGCACATACATCATGGCAGGCAATAGTACAAAATATGACATTAAAGAAGCAAAATACTCGCTCACTTCAAAATATAAGTCATTTTTTAATTTTTTATTTAATTAAAAAATTTAACTTGTTTTCACATTTCAAGAAATCATTAATTATCTTTTATTCATTTAATGATGAGTGAAAATAAATAGATATAAATATAATTATTTAATGAAAAGATAATTTATTATCAGTAATAAAGGATATTTTTATCTTTTAAATTTATTTTTTTTCAAAAAATCAATGAAATCTAATTATCATCTTAATTTTCATACATAACCTTAAAAATTTTATATTATGGAACACATGGAGTAAATAAATAAACATAAGCGAAATAAGTGAGTAGTATATGTTTTACACTCCATGTTAACTTATGTCTTATTCATTGGATGAGGTGTGAGTCTTATTTATATTGATACCACATCTAATAATTGATAAAGATATAAGTTAACAAAGTATTCAACACAAAATATAATCGTATAAAATAAGTCTAAAGAAAAATAGAATTTTAATAATCAGTGTCCTAAAAGCAATCATTAAGAATACAGAAAATATACAGAAAATTGAAACTTTAAAAGGTTTTAATGCATTTGATGACTTCTAAACTTACAAAAACTTATCTTTTCAATAAAAACTTTCTTTCCTTAGAATCTTAATCGTGCTCTTAAATAAACCTAGAAAAACATTATTTATATATCTATTGACCCATTCCTCATACTATTTAATAGGTGGATTCTACTTCAACAGAATTTCATATGTAATAATGAAGGAGACGTGAGTGGGCCCAGCCAGTCTTAGTACAAATTAAATAAGGTAAAGTCTTGCCGAGTTACCCGCTTTGTTTTGTGGAGGAGTTCGGGAGGGATCTTATAGAGATCTTCGTCAACGGGTTTTGGAGCCCTTCGCGGCGGAGACCGTGGAACGGTGTCGTCGTGATTCAGCTGCTTGCTGACTCTTATTGGCTTCCTCGGCTGCTCCAAAACGACGTCGTACACTCTCCCTTGTTTCCTCGCCATCACGTTCACATTCTCCTTTTCCTTGACCACAACACTTGCGTGCGGGCACCGCCTTGTCGCCTACACTCACAAGTCAACAACCACGGCACAAAAAAAAAACGGAACACAAATTCAAAGTTGGGACACGCACAACACAACGCATGTGCTTCCGTTTCGCGTTTTTCCACTTTTCCATTTAATTTCAACGACCACATCACGAGCCATGACGACACGTCGAAACAATTAAAAGCGCACACAAATAGTTGAACCCCACCAAAAAAACAAAATGAGTGAAATAAAATAAAATAAAATCACATCTTAAATGCGCCCTTAATTACACGGAATTTGATTTTTAATGAAGCTAGAGCTATAGCCTAGAAGTAGTCAAGTAGCAGAAAAGGTAAAACAGTAGGTACCTGTTTGTGTTTGAGATTGGAATAAGGGATATTGCTATTCCTATTCCGATTAGGAGCTGGAACAGGTTTGTTAGAATCAGCAGGGGCATACAGGTCACGATGATCGGCACTCTCGCCGGAGGCGGAACTGAAACGAACAAGACCGGCTTGTCTGGCACACTCGAAATACTGAGTTATTGGCAACTCGTTCGCCATATCCCAGTTCCCAAACGCCGGTATCTGTCCGCTTCTCTTCCGTTCCTAAGATCATTAACCATCACAATCACCACCAAACGCCAACAATCATCACTAAACTATCATTAATATCTATCCCGGAAGAACCATAGAACAAACTGAAAAAGAACCAAACAACGGAAATTAAAAAGAGAAGAGAAAGAAGAATAAGCTTACGTCCATTTTAGGCGTGTGAAGTTGGAGCCAGGAGAAGGAAAGGCACACACACGTTCCGGTTCCAGTAAAACCGAGACAGGTAATGAGGGGCAGAATTTAGACAAGGAAACAAGAGTCTGAAAAGTGAAAAAAGGGATGGGTTAAAGCCTTTCTACTTGTGTTAATTATGGCAGAGAATGGTAGCAGAATAAGCACTGTGTACTGTGACTATAATAATAACCATGTTAAAGAAGCAGAAACCGATAAAAAAAAAAACAGGACCTGCACAACACTGCCGTTGCAACTTACAATGCATTCATTTATAATAATAATAATAATATTAATTGAAAATGGAAAATAAATGAGTGAGTAGGATTGGAAGAAGGTTCAAGACAGAATCATAAGATGGTGGTTGTTTTTGTTGTTGTTGCTGCTGCCTTTTGCTTTTACCTGCGTTAGTTTAGTTGGTGATGTGGGAAGCAACAAATTAAAATAGGAATGAGGGAAGGGACCCCTCCGTCTGGGTGATGATATCGTGCCTAGATTTGGGGCACTCAGTATGCGAGTGACCGTACTGTTTGCAGAAATTAAAGAGAAGTGGTGTGAGTGAGAGTTACTGTAGAGACCAATCTGAAAAAGAGGGTTGGAATTTATGAATGCTAATGGCTGGCTGCTGCCAAAACTGTCACTGTGTGGACTCTGTATTCTGCTGCTGAACTGCTGATGATGCTCGCCTCTTTGTGTGCACTTGAAAAATGCAGTCCTTTTTTTTTTATGTGAGTGTGTAGGCGCCAAACTCGGGATATAAATGAATAGATGAAAGAAAGTTGGCCAACTTTTTCTTCTAATGGGTGTATGAATGGGGGGGTCCGGGAGAAGTTTGATTTGATCTCACCCGGAGAATGCCGGATCTCGCTGTTCTGCCCACGTTTGCTAAAACAGTGACGGAGGCACTCTGCACAAGCGATGTGTCCAAGCCTTAGAGGGATAAAGCTATCGTTATATTTTACTGGCCTAAATATATTTTAAGGTTTTTTTTTTAACAAGTATTGTTATGTTTTGGTCTTTTCCATTTCTGTTTTTTTTTTTTTTTTTTTTTTTTTTTTTGTGTGTGTCTCTACAGGTGTCTTAGGACATGTATTTAGTCATTATAAATATTGAGAATATTAATTTTAGTCTTATAATTAAATATTGTTTATGCTATATATATATATATATTATCATTTAACATCAAGTATATATAATAAGGAGCAAGAATATGATAATACAAAAAATAAAATCAAAACAAATATTTTTAGAAGGACCAAAATTAAAATGCCACATATTTAAGATGATGAAAATCGTATTTTGTTTCATTATTAATTAATTCAACTGATATCATGTTTGGTTTCATACCGAGAAGTCTAAAAATTGATTCTAGGAGACTAAAATCAATTTTGATTGTTTTATTTTAACATGTTTGGTTTCTCTTTACTAAAATTAATTCTTACCTCTAGAATTGTTCTAGGAGAAGTGAAATGTTTTTAATTTCTATCAGAATCACTTTTTGAGAAACTAACAAATATAAATCACTTTACTTTTGACTAAATCAATTCTCACATAATTAATTATATTATCGATTCTACAAACATAGAATAAACGCACTATTAATATAATACTCTTAATCATTGAATAATAATTGTCTAATTTTAAATGTTCATGAAATTAAGGAAATAATTGAAACAATATCAATGTTATAAAAAAGTTAAGAATAATTTATTAAAGATTTAATTCTCATTTTAATCATTGACTTTACAATTGCAAATCATTTTAATTCCTAACTTTCAAAATGAATCAAATTAGTTCTCTGATATTATAAAATATGAGCCAAATTAATCTCCTATCCCACTTTTATTAAATATTTTTTAATTAAATGATAATGTATGACATTAAATGATACATTAACTTACCATATGTCATTTGAAGTATAATAAAATTTAAAATGACTAATTTTGATATCTAAAATTACATAAAATGAGTCATTTAATAACTTGAAAAGGAGATTTAAATGACTCATTTTGTATAATTTTAGACACCAAATTAAGTTTTTTAAAACTTAATTCTACTTTAGGTTATACAAGGTATGTTAATATATCACTTAACGTTATACATCATCATTTAATTAACGAAATGTTAAATAAAAGTGGATTAATAGAATAATATGATTCACATTTTATAATGGAAGAGACTAATTTTACTCATTTTAATTAAAAGTCTGGATTAAAATGATTTATGAATATAAAGTCAAATGTATTATTGAAAATAAATAGTTAATACTATTAAAATATTTTAAATAGATAATTATTTTTATAAAAAAAATTAGTATGACGCATTAAATGTTATATTGTTATGCAAATTACAGCCGAAGGGAGTATAAGTTATCTCATTCCAAATTACAGCCGGAGTATGATGCATTAAATGTTATATTGTTATGCACTCTCTATTTTAGTATGAATAATACTATGTATATAATAAAATCATATAATAAATGTACATAATACATTTTATCACCATTAAATGTGATGTGTGATCCTCACTCACTCATCCTATTTAATAGTGATAAGATGTGTTGTGTATATTTATTGTACAATCTTATTATACACATAATATTATTCTTTTGGTATATCTTTTGCATTTAAATGATCAAAAATATCTTTTCATTTAATTCTTTTATATTTAGTTATTCATCGATTTTAAATGTCAAAAAGTTATTGATATTTGTTTAAAAGAGTTTAAGTTTTGAGTTTAATTTCTATAACTAATAACAATTTAAAATAGTTTTACATTATTAATCAATAAAAATTAATTAAGGAAATGTCAAATCATGTTAAATCTATTATCATAACTATGCACCATGATATAGTATTTTCTTGAATTTTAATTGATTGATTGAGTTAAATTATTTTATACCAATAATTATACACTGTGTACCTAGAAATTATTTTTTAAAAATGTATCCTTATATTAGTATGCAATAATGTCTCATATTAAATGATATACTAGTGATAAAGTGACATCCCTCTTAGCCTCAAAACTAATATGTGGTTGGATAATAGGTTTAAACCGCTAGCATATATATGTCAAATATATTTACAATGTTACTTATATATAAAATTCATATTATAGTATTTAAATTTTTTTTTTTGTTTTCTACATATTGACCGTTAAACAGAGACTAATCCCTTCGTGTACAATAGGCCCATTTAAGAGGCTGGTCATGGCTTTTAAAGCTATTCTATTCCTAATGCGAAAATTGAACCATCCACACTTGATTAAGGAATCTTTATGTAGTTTAATTAGCAGAGGTCAAGTAGAATGAGAGTCTATTATTGACATATCAATTAATATGATATATACCATAAAAATGTGATAACACAATAATAAAAATATTATTAATAACTAATGTGAATTACATTTTATAATTTCAATAACTAAAAATTTAATTTTTAAATTTTAAGAATTAAAACAACTCGCACATACAATTTTATAGATTAACTTGAACATTCATTGATGCTGAAACAGATAGAATTTTGTTTATATTGGGCATAATTGAAGAATTTTTTGACGTTATATAATGAGATTTAGACTTTTTATCATAGTTTTCAAAGTTGGACTTACCGGCTAGTCCGCCAATGAACCGTAACCGATCATGTGACCGGTTTGGTAGCCTTACATATGGACCTACAAACAAATGGTGTGAATTGGTATAACTTGGTGATCTTCCCCAAAATCAATAACCCGACGAGCCACCTGTTCAACCATCGCAAAAGATAAAATTCAATCACTAGGCACTATCTTGCGAGAAAGGGAGAAGCATCACTAGTTGCCATGAATCCGTTGCCGACAAGGACAACATAGAGTGGCATGGTTGCTGTTGTAGTCACATCTCGCACAGCCAAGGGAAAAATATGGTTGATCCAGTTGAGCAAGTGAGAGGGAGAGGGAGATAGTGAAAGCTGAGTTGAGAAAAGAAGAAATATTAATTAAAATGCCAAAATTAAAATGCCACATATTTAAGATGATGAAAATCGTATTTTGTTTCATTATTAATTAATTCAACTTATATCATGTTTGGTTTCATATCGAGAACTCTAAAATTTGATTCTAGGAGACCAAAATCAATTTTGGCTCTTTTATTTTAACATGTTTGGTTTCTTTTCACTAAAATTAATTCTTACCCCTAAAATTGTTCTAGAAGAAGTAAAATTTTTTTAATTTCTATCAAAATCACTATTTTAGAAACTAACAAATATAAATCACTTTACTTCAAAACTAATTCTGACTAAATCAAATTTCACAAATAATTATATTATCAATTCTACAAACATAGAACCAAACACACTATTAATCAAATACTCCCTTATTCCTTGAATAATAATTGTCCAATTTAAATGTTCAATGAAGTTAAGGAAATAATTGAAACAATGTCAAAGTGATAAAAAAGTTAAGAATAATTAATTAAAGAGTTAATGTTTATTTTAGTCATTAACTTTACAATTGCAAATCGTTTTAATCCATAACTTTCAAAATGAATGAAATTAGTCCTGATATTATAAAATATGAGCTAAATTAATCTCTCATCCCACTTTTATTTAACATTTTATCAATTAAATGATGATATGTGACATTAAATGATACATTGACATACCATGTGTCATATGAAATATAATGAAATTTAAAATGACTAATTTTGATGTCTAAAATTGCATAAAATAAGTTATTTAATGACTTGAAAAAAAGATTTAAATGACTCATTTTGTGTAATTTTAGACACCAAAATGAAATTTTTAAAACTTAATTCTATTTCAAATTATATAAGTATGTCAAAGTATCATTTAATATTATACATCATCATTTAATTGATAAAATGTTAAATAAAACTGGATTGATAGACTAATATAACTAACGTTTTGCAATGTAAGATTCTAATTTGACTCATTTTAAGATTTTGGACTAAAATAACTCAAGAGTATACAATAAGGCTAAAATAAAGTTAGAGATTAAAATGAATATTAACTCTTTACTAAATTACTCTTATTTCTTTTTTAATACTTCAACTTTCTCTCTCCTCTAGTAAAGAAGTGAATAGTATTTAATAGAGATATTATTAAAAATAAATAATTAGTATTACTTAAATATTTTAAATAGAAAATTATTTCTATACAAAAGAATTTAAAATTAATAATTATTATTCAAAGACGATGGGAGTATAAGTTATCTCATTCCAAATTACAGCCGAAGTACGATGCATTAAATGTTATATATTGTTATGCACTCTCTATTTTACTATATCGTTTGCATTTAATTCTTTTATATTTAGTCATTCATCGATTTTAAATGTCAAAAAGTTATTGATATTTGTTTAAAAGAGTTTAAGTTTTGAGTGTAGTTTCTATAACTAATAAAAATTTAAAATAATTTTACATTATCAATCAATAAAAATTAAGGAATGTCAAATCATGTTAAATTTATTATCATAACTATGCACCATGATTTAGTATTTTTTTAATTTTTATTGATTGATTGAGTAAAATTATTTTATACCGATAATTATACACTACGTGTACATATAAATTTTTTTTAAAAATTTATACTTATATTAGCATATAATAATGTCTTATGTTAAATGATATACCGATGACAAACTGACATCTTACTTGGCCTCAAAACTATTATGTGGTTGGATAATAGGTTCAAGCCATATATATATATATATATATATATATATATATATATATATATATAATGTTACTTATACATAAAATTCATATTATAGTATTTAATTATGTATTTTTTTTGTTTCCTAGGATATATCCTGTTAACGTAGAGACTAATCTCTTTGTACGGTAGGCCTATTAAAAGAGCTAGCCACTATTTTAAAGCTATTCTATTCCCAATGCAATAATTGAACCATCAACATTTAATTAAGGAATCTCTATGCAATTTAATTAGCATACGTCAACTAGAATGAAAGTCTATTATTGACATGTCATTTAATGTGAAATATATCATAAAAATGTGAAGACACTATAATAAAAATATTATCAATAACTTATGTGAATTAAATTTTACAATTTAAATTAACTTGAACATTCATTGATTGTGAAACGATAAAGTTTTATTTATATTGGGCATAATTAAAGAATCTTTTGACGTTATATAATTAGATTTAGACTTTCCACCATAGTTTTCAAACTTAAACTGGACCAGCATCAATGAATTGGTGAACTGATCATGTGAGGTCCAGGTAGCCTTACATATTGGACCTGCAAACAAGCGGTGTGAACTAGTATAACTTGGTGATTTTTCCCAAAATCGGTGGTCTGACGACCACCAGTTCAAGCATCACAAAAGATTAAAAGTCAGTCATTAGGCACTATCTCGCAAGAAAGGGAAAGAGCCGCCAGTTGCCATGAATCTGCTACTGACAAGGACAACATACAATGGTGTAGTTGTTGTTGTAGTCACATCTCGCGCAACCATGGGAAAAATGTGGTTGATCCAGTTGAGCAAGTGAGAGGGAGAGAGAGATAGAGAGAATTGAGTTGAGAAAAGAAGAAATGAAGGAGAGAATTGGGTTAAGAAATATTGAAATAAAGAAGACTTATAAGGTAGGAGGCTGTGTGGCGTTGCCTTTAGTGTGAGCAGAAAGAGAGAGATAGCAAGGAAATGGAGAATAAAATTAAAGTTTTGTGTTTCTTTATTTTTATTTTTAATTCCAAATTTGCTTTTGCTTTTAAATTTTTTTATAAAAAAGGAATCTATCAATTCCCGGGCTTCACGGCCTAGAAACTTAGATGTGCTCAAACAAGCCTTTGATTATTTATATTATTTTATAACATTTATCTAATCTTTAATATAGTTTTATATATTTATTTAATTATATCTGATTTAACTTGTGATTCATTAGTTGAACCAGTAACTAGTGACTTATGTGTTAATTGAGTTTATCATTGGTCCGTTTAAGGAGAATCCTATCACAAGAGAAGATCCAAACTCTTTTTTTTTTTGTACTTCTAAAATTATATTAATCATAATGATATTTTGAACCTAAAACCTTATGCATACTACCCAAATCTCTTACCATTAGATCAATCGTAGTGGCTTGAGATCCAAACTCATTATGTTGCTCCTTTATTTTCCTAAGACGAATCATAATTGCTAGGTTAATTAGTGTACAATTTAACATTTCATATTTTTAATTAAACTAACGTAGTGATGAGCAAGTTTGAACAAAGACTCAAATCTCACATTGGAGAATGTGAGAGGACTACCAAAAATTGAACGTGGTGGTACTGGTACGTGAGTCCTAAAATAGTAATTATCAAACGAGCAATAATCAATCATAATAATAGCGGCGAAAAATTAGTTTATTAATTTATTTTTAGAAAAAAAGCTAAGCATTATCAATCTAAACTTCCAAAAATTTTAAAATTTGTAGATTCGGTACTTGCATAAACAATCAAATTAATTGATATGCATTTACAGTGTAAATTTATTTTACACTATTAATCAATTAAAACTTAATACATTACTGTAATTTTAATAGCTGAACCATTTTTTTTCTAATTTTTCTTATCAATTAATTAATATGTCAAGTTTTAATTGGTTGATGATGTAAAATGAGTTTATATTGTCAATACATACCAATTAATCTCAATTAGAATACAAAACAATTCTTAAAAATGTTATCTTTTCCAAATAACAACATGCACGCGCTGTTTATTGAAAAATTATCCATCGTTTAATTTTATTAACAACCCTGTCACACTTTAGAACCTTTTTTTGGTAAATCCATCAGTTACGAATTTCGACACTGTATCTGTATGGAACATGAAATTTTGTTAAAAAAAAAACGAATAGTTAAACAATGGCCATAACGTGAAATCAAATATATTGTTAGGGGATTTATGTGTTACCCTAAAAAATTTATAAATAATACCTTCTAATAATTTGTGATTAAAAATTTATATTATCATTAATAAATTTATTAATATTTTAAATATTCATGATTAAATCATAAATTTTATATTAAAAGGTAAATTGTCTTGAGATATAATAACAAAAATCATATTTTTAATAAAAAATATTGTTATAATATTCTCTTTTGCAAGAACTGGAGAACGGAACAAAATGTAAACCTTTTTTTTATATATATATTCTTTGTATTTGACCTCAAGTCCGTTTTGAGATTTGACTCCTCTTCAAATTGGATTTATTAAACACAAATGAAGTAGTCTCACAGCATGATGCATTTTGTTAAACTTTGTTGAAAAGAGAAGGGGAATTAATGGTCAATGGTGGCCAGCGTAAGTCAGCGAAGAAAACGGATGTCACGTGATGATGAAACCGTAGTCATAGGGAACGGAGCAAGGAGTAATCACAGGAGTGTCCAGTGGTAATCTTGTATCCCTACCGCCATTTCTCAATAAGAGTTAATCTTTAGTTATGCGCATATATTAAAAAATAATAAAATAATATTAAAATTAAATAAATTTAAGTATATTTTATAATATTATTTTTATTATTAATTTTTTCTCTTATATTTAATTTATTTATCAATTCTCTATTATAAGAATATTATAAAAAAAATAATTAATATTATCTATAATTTTTAAAAGATAAATAATAATAAAAAATATAATTTTATAGATAGATACTTATTAAAAAATAAAAATAGTAGCAATTTAGCATGTGAAGCCAACGGTAATGGTAATAGTTAAATAAATTGTTTTATAATGCAATATATCCCCTCCTTATCAACAAAGGATAATAAGAATCTAAAACTTGATTTTTAAGTTATGATGGCTCGGACTTTGATACCATATCAATTAAGAACCACAAAAATTCATGGTGATGGATCAAAATATAAGAATAATTTTATACTCCCCATCTTTTAAAATATTTGTCTATTTTCAGATAAAATTCATATTTTAAAATATTATTAATTTCATGTGTTATTTAACACATGAAGCCATTCATGTAATTTTTACTATTGAGCCAAACACATCTTAATAGTACTCCTGAGTAATTAATTATTATTAATATAATTTTTCATTTTCAATCATTTGATATGTTCCACAATTAATAATCATTAGGATATATTAGTCTATACAACATAATTTTATATAAAAATACTCTATTATCATATTATTTATTATTTCTCCTAATACTCGTGTTTGTCTAAATTTAATAAATATATTGCAAACTAGAGAGTACTAAATATGTGAATTAAGTAGTACCAAATAGAAATTGTTTTCTTCTTGTTTAGAAGAACTAAAGCGAATCTGGCGTGGGGTTGGAACTGGGAGTGCAGTAGGTGCAGAGATCAGTGTGGAAGAAAAGCGCCAAACGGAACGTATCCATGTGTTGGGTGTGTTGGTGGCTATACAGAAGACAAGAATTGATTTGTTGTTGAAAGTTTGACTTATATAATAGTGGTGGAACTGATACCATTACCATGCCTAGCCAACAGATAGTGCCCAATGGGGTTTGCTTGTGGAGTATTACAATTCTAATACCTTAAAAATGAATATTTAATTAGGATATTCACAATTTTTGGATATGATGAATGAAGAAAATTGAAGTTATCATCATGATAGATATCCGACCGCCACTGTATTGGAATAACATTGGGGAGTCATTGCAATTTGGCATATTAGTGGGGAGTGGGGACCCTTTACCCCAAAACAAAGCCTAACTTTGACAATTTGGTTTCCATAAGTCAACATTAACTCTGGTTTGCACCACATTAATCCAAAAATATCTTCGTCTTGCTTCCATAATACGACACTAGATTTTTTTTATTTGAAGAAATCTGACCAAGTGATCACCAGTCACACTTTTTTGTTTTTTGGTATAATTCTTGTTTGCTTTATAATTTTAAAGACGAAGTTGTAATAGTTAAGTCAATCTTATTGGTTAAATTAAGTTTTTGGTCCCTATATATACTTGGCACTCATTTTTAAATTAGTCCCTATATTTTTTAATTAAATCTCTATAGTTATAGATATTTTTAAACAAATCCTTCAATGTTATAAAATCATTATTACACGAGTCTAACAGGACGAACGCTTATATCTACTTACTATTTTACACCAATTTAAGTGATTAAAGAAAAATAATATAAAGATAAACCCTAAAAATTTCGAACAAAACATTGCTCTCTACCCTTGTTCTTTGGATATCAACGAAATTCCCTTTATTGAAAATTGCATCGCCATTTTTTGGATAATTTTCTCTCGCAAACTACAACTAGAATATACACCAATTGATGGTATACGCTGTTATGTGATTTTGTTTTTCAGTTTCTAGCTTCATTTGATTAGTGTTGATGTATTAACGGTGCTTAAATTTTTTTGTTAATTCAAGTGATGGTTAATAGGGTTTTAAGGTTGGTGGATTTAATATGATATGGGTTTCATATAATTTTATTTGTTTTCGCGGATTTCTTGATGTATTGTCTACATTGTTATAGACATGAATGGAAAGGTTTTTTTTTTAAAGAAAAAATATTTACAACTGTAAGGACTCAATTAAAAAGAAAAAAAAAGTATACGGACCAATTTAAAAACCAATGTAAAATATAGGGACCAAAGTCTTAATTTAACCGAAAGAAAATTATCCAAAAAATTAAATGATGATGCAACTTTCAATAAAGTGAATGTTGTTGTAATTCAAAGAACAAAGAGTTTTATTCAAGTTTTAAAGAGAATGCATATTTATTTTATTCGGTATTTTAAGGGTCTTTTTTCAATTTTAAACTATTTCTCTTATATATTCTAATAATGTCATTTATACTCTAACATGCTTTTTGAAAATAAATTTATTTATTTGGTATTTTTAAACTATTAATATAATCGTATCTCTTTTTATATGACAAAAGACATTAGTTAAAAAATATCCTTTTTATTAATATTGGTAGCTAATAAGTGATGTTAGACATATAAGTTGCACAAATAATTTTTTACAATGGAGCCATAGCCCTAAATTGAGCTAATTTTTTTTATATGACAAAAGATTAGCCATAAAACTTTTTTTTTTAATTAATACTTATACCTATAACAAGTGATTTTAGACATATATATTGTGCAAAGGCTCTATCCCCAAATTAAAATATGTTAACATTTTTTATATGACAAAAAAAAAGTCATATAATGATTGTTTTATTAATATTGATACGTAACAAGTGGTGTTAGACATATAACTTGCACAAATATTTTTCTACAACAAGGCCTTAGCCTTAAAACATGTTAATTTTTTTTATATAACAGAAGAAATTAGTTATAAAATAATTTTTGTATTAATATTGATATCTAACAAGTGATGTTAGATATATACATTGTACAAATATTTTCTTATAACAGGCCTCAACTCCAAAACAGGTTAACATTATTTTTATATGGCCAAAAAATGTTAGTCTTAAACTTTTTTTTTTATTATTGATACTTAACAAATGATGTTAGATATATATATTGCACAAATATATATCTTTTTTACAATAAAGTCCTAGCCCTAAAATAGGTTAAATTAGAGTAAGGAGTGATTGGCCGACATTGATAGGACCATCATCGTGGACAGTTTTATTCTCCTTTATTGTATAGTTTTAAGGAGTGATGATGATGTATTAATGCATGTACTTGGTACCTGTTTCTTCCAAGGTAAATCGGCTACCTATTTTTCTATTTGTTAACTTAATTAAGCATATAAGAAATCTCAGAGTATTGGTGAATTTTACTAAAGAGACAGATTATTTATTTAACCCATAGATTCCTCAAGTCACTATAAAAAGGTCTTGAACAAAATCAAATAAAGAGAATAGAGAAAATGAAAGAAAATTGACTTGCATAAATTGAAAAGGTAATTACAGGAGAAATAACTAAGACAAAAGATGAAAAAATAACCAAGACAAATGCTAGTGTTTGCATACCTGGATCATGTCTTTCTCTACACAAGTCCATTACTATTTATATCCTCTTGGCTACCCTAAGCACATAATCATGGTTATTCCTATCTTATAGCAACCATTACTCAGGATCATAGCTATTTGCTAAACTCCTATGCAAGATGCTCAGCCTAGGGCTCGCCATGCCCTTTCTCTTTTATTGGGCCAGCATAGCTTCTGTTCCTCATGAGCCCAAAAAAAAAAAACCACTCCCTTATCACACTCTATCTTCTCTCACCTCCCGTTTTTGAGTTCCCTTTCCCCTGAAATTTAGTTTTAATTTTCAGGCTAAAAGTAAGCATTATTATTATACTATTTGGGCGATTTTCAAAATTCTATAACTCCATAAAATAGCGTAATGACATGTTTCTGACTTTGAATTTTGGTGATGTTGAGTCCTGAACACAGTGAAGACAAAAATAGCACTCTCGTTTGCCCAAAAAAAAACAAAAAAATAGCAGTCTCTTATCATTGAGATTTTTCTTCCTATAAGAAGGAGGAATTTCACCTATCACAGGCTATCGAGGTTCGACGGGCAATGGAAGCCCCTGCCTGCAGCGCCAATCGGACGCGATGGCAACCTCGCTAACATAACCATGAATCTGGTTTTGGAAAGATTTGTCATGTCAACTTCTTCATTGAAAAATTAAAATTTATTTTAAATTAGTTTAAAATCATAATATTTTAGACTAATGTGAAATAAATTTTAATTCTTAGAAAATTACACTGATTTAACAAATCTTTTGAGGTTCAAATTAATATTAGAACTTTTTTATGAACTAAATTGATGTCTGACAGTGTCTTTAATAATCAATTTGAGGTTTACTAAAGACAATCACCATACGTCTTTAAAGACAGAGTAATTAATAAAATATTTTACAAACCAATACTCTAAGAATAATAGTTAAGAAAATAAAAAAAAAGTTTTAAATAGGTGTGTATGATTTAAAAATTTTAATCGTCTTTACATTATAAATCTCATATAATTAATTCTCCAAGGAACCTATCGTGAAAAAAAAATTTTAAATTTGTAATGCTTTTGATTAGAAAAGTGTAAGTCCTATTAGGAGTCAATTAGACTTTTGGATGTTTGTTGTATTTAATTTTTTTAGTTGTGGGTTGTTTTAGGGTCTAAATTACAAACTTTTTTTTACAAATTATAATGTAATGACTTGATTAAAAAAATTTGAATTATAGAGACTTAACTAGAAATTAAGTAAAACTACAATGAGTTACACCTTTATTAATTTTAATTTTGGATAAGTGTTGGTTAAAAAAAACAAAATTTGACCTGTACACGTTTAAGATACAATACACATATAATATAGACACAATATTTAAAAAATTTTAAAAATAATTTATATAAAATTTTAAAAATAATACTATTTCCACACAAGCTTTCAATTTAACAATTCAAATAATAAATCTAGCACATGTTCAACTTTTAAAAGTCATATCTTGCGCTTAGAAGATTGAAACCAGTGATCATGATTCATGTCTAATTTCCATCTTAGCTTAATTTTAAAAATTATTATTTATTTTCTTCGTTGATCATTATACTTTCATATGTTTAGATTTGCTGAAATAAATTGATTGAAGAATTATTTTAAAAATAGCAATGGGAATGATGTCATGCTTTTTTATAGAAGTTTTAAAAAAGTTAATTATAAATAATTAAGAGTGTAACAATAGATAACAAAAAATTAGAATAAATATTAGACAATGATATTTTAGGAATGGTAAAACAAAAATCACTAAAAGTATGTGACAATAGATATAAGAGTATGACAATAACCACACCCTTTATCTTTCTAATACGTAAAGTCCTATTTTTTGTTGTTTAGATTAATCCACTAGTAAAAGCATCTGGTCATGAAGGGTATGTCCGAACCGACAGAGTTGAGTGAGGAGAATGAAAATAAATAAACTTTATTACAACTCTTCGTAAATTTATTTATTCAAATAGAGAGAAATAAGATAAAACACAATTTATCTAAGTAATAAAACGAATAATTATTCCACTCCGAATCCACACATCCCTATGTAAACCGAGCCAGGGTTTGACTGAGGTAATAGAGGGTCCTCCTAGTTAGTTCTACTACTTCGAGTTCCACTGTTTTGAGTTTGAGCTTGAGCGATGGCTTACATTCCTCCGCATAAGCGCCACTCCAACGACAATGAAAGACCTTCACCTTCACCGGAGTTACCTCCTCGCCGGACCCACTTCAACCAAAGCCCTAGAATCAAGTCATCTAACTCTAGTTCTCATCCACCGTCATCATCAGGTTCAAAAATTATCTACGCAAAGAAAGCAATTTCTAAATGGTTTGTGGTTGGTCCCCACGATGATTATGATGATAATCAGCTTCCCCTTTCTTTACAACTTCACCCCGTTTCTTTGGAATCTGTCGATCGCAAATTTGCAGAGAAAAAACCTCTCATCTTAGTTGACTATGACCCCCATCTGCGTCAACCTCAAGGTTATATTATTGCTATGCACGTCATCTACTCTTCATTTGTATATAACCCCATTAATTAAAGTTTATTACTGGGGTTAAATTGAAAATCTTTCCTACGCATTACAGGGACACATGTGAGAAGCCCCTGGGAAGTTGTGGCTGCTAAAGTGCTTCAGGACTTGCTTTCTTCCTTTGAAAATTTGAGGAGTGAGATGGAGGCCCAAAACTCGGAACTCGAACAAGTTAAGCCTGTGTTAGTTGCAAGGTTTGGCAAGGTTCTCTTTCATGGGTAAGAAATCTTCTTCTTCTTCTTCTTTTTTAAAAACCTCCTTTGTGTTTGTTTGCCTTTGAGTAAAAGAGGAATTTCTCCTTGTAGTAGTAATATGATTAGAGGGTGAGTCTCGGTGCAATAGTAAGGTTGCTACCTTGTGATTGGAGTTTCACATTCTGTAAACAGCCTTTTAGTAAAGTGAGGGTAAGGCTCCTTACATCTACTCTGTGTACTGGGCAGCCCTTTTTTTAGTAGTAATATGAGTGAGGGCGAGCCTTGGCGCAAGTTGCAACAGTAAAATTGCTATATTGTGACTTGGAGATCATGAGTTTCATTTTGGAAACAGCCTTTGAGGCTGCGGACATATATCCTTCCTAGAATCCACTCGGTGGGAAGCCTGTGCACTGGGCCTTCTAGTAGTGATATGAGTGGTAAGTATTACAATGACAATGAATATTGTTATGTGCCAGGGGGCCTTCAGTTACCCAAGAAGCAATGAGAGAAAATTTGGCTGCTGGAACCATGTTGAGGCAGTTACACAGAACACTTTACACAAATATTTCCACTTCATATATGGAGAAAATGAAAATGGAGTTGCCACTAGAACTTGGACTTGAACTCGAATATACAGAAAAAGATTTGTATCATGTGAAGGTATATTTGTCCTGTGCTTCTGCTCAATGCATGTGATGTACAATTTTAATCAATTTGGCTGTTGACTTGTCAATCTCTTGCTCTTATTGTTTAGTTATCCGATGCCAACAGACCAGAAGCAACTATTTCTTGCAAATGTAGCGTAATAAAAGAACAGAATAAGCTTCAACTCTACAAGGTAGTTTTTCCTTCTAACCTACGAAGTTGGACAAGTGGTATTTGTTTTTGTTATTGAAATATGTACAAAACTATAGTCTCTGATGTTGACTGTTTCCGGTCTGAATGTTGAAGATGAGTGCTTCATATGTCTTCCGAAAACCTTTTGTACATTTAGTCTATAATTTATCCTCTAGGCTGTAAGCATCATGACATTATCATTGCCAGAAATATATGCATCTAAAGAGCCAGAAATATCTATTGGTTTGATTCATTGATTGAAACGTGTTTGTACTTATCACCCTTCTTGAATAGGATAAATTGTTCTATATTTATATTTTGTTTTTATTTCCTTCTTTTAATGTTTTTCATCACTTTTTGATGCTTATGTTGAAAATATCATCTCTTATTGTAGATTCAACTGAATCAAGTGCGCCAAATGGTCATGGATGTTCTTTGTATTAATAAGAGTCTTGATCTTAGGCTAATGCTATGCTCCAAAAGGATGTTAACCGTGCTAAAAGTAAGTATCTTTCTTATTATTCACTTCTGAAAGTTTACATTGTATTCAGGTTATATCACATTCATTATCATAGATCCTTCTTTTCTATCACTTTCAAATGTCACATTGAAATGCTAAAACATAGTTTTTACCCATTTCCTAAATATATGAAATTGATGGGAGAAAAAGGGAAGGTAAACACATACATCTGTAGCCAATTTTAGAAAGGGTCATGCAATTTGAACTTACATCATTCCTGTTCTAGGATGATGAGATGCAATGCATTCAGAATCTGATTGAGTCTGCAGTGATTGATCCAAATGTGAAGGGTGGTTTGAGATGGCCCCTAGGGAAAGCTTCTTCCGGGGACAGGTTTTCTGTTGTTGGGGTCTGGCACACTATAACTAAAGCTTACATAAATTCTTCAGTGAGGTTGAAGCTGAGAGATGCTGATCGGTTTGATTTTCATACCTCCACGGGTGAATCTGCATCCGAAGTTTATCTGGTACTGAAAGGAATTGTCTCAGAATTACAGGTAATTATATTGATCTTGCTCATGAGATAATGAAAACAAAGGGAAGATAACATAGTTAAAAAAAAAGGTAGAAGGTCTAGTTTGCATTATGTTATGAAGCTTGCTTCTTTCAATATTTCGTCTGACCATGCATTAATTATTATCTTATACATGTAACTTTTAACCTGTGAAAAACAGTTATTATTTATTAATGTTGTTTCCTCTCTGCAAAATTTGTTAGGTATTAAATTTAGCTTATGTTCTTCATTTCTGTTTCTTATCATGTTATTATATAGGCCCGTCACCTTACATTTCGTGCAAGGACCTATTAACAATCATTCTAATAAGCTTTCAAAATTAAAATGCAATTTAGACTCGACTATTTATTACTTTGGCATGAATGAAGGATACATGTGAATTCATACATTTGACTTACATTCCACACCTTTCCTTTTCCAATAGGTGCAAAAGGTTGATACTACATTGATTTCAAAGTTGCTTGAGGACACCATAAAATTGATATGGGATCAGTTTTTAAACTGTGATCACTTTCTAGGATGATGACTTGTTTGAAACTTCAATTCCATCCCCAGTTCACCTTTGTTGTTGGTCTGAGCTAGTAATGCTTGCATGATAATCTGTTTTGAAGTTGAATTGAAGTGATTGAACAGCATTTATAGGAGTAGGACCATCATTGTGTACAGTTTTATTCTCCTTCATTGTACAGTTTTAAGGAGTGATGACGTTGTGTTAATGTATGTACTTGGTATCAAAGTGCTCCCTGATCAGACTTTCCCTCTTTTCTCATCTCCCATTTCTGTGTTCCCTTTCCCCTGCAATTTAGTTTCCAATTTTCGGGCCAAAAGTAAGCATCATACTATTTCGATGATTGTCAAAACTTTTACAACTCTATAAAATAGCATAGTGATTTACATATAAACCTGTACAGTTTTTTCCTTGGCTGGAATCAATACAATAATGTTGAGTCCTGAAAACAGAGATTGCGCTCATTTCATTGAGATTTGTTTTTTATGTGAACACCAGAATTCCTATATTTGGTCCTAATAATTTTTGTCAGGCCATAAGAAACTAATGCAGGGCAATAGTGTCTTTTGAAAGCAAAAACTCAAAGTCTAAGGGTATGATTATGAGTTTAGGTTTTAGAGAGGATGGGGGAATGACTTGCAGTGTAAGATTCTAAAATTTTGCACTATAAGCCATTCTTCCCTATTTCTCGTCAAATTAAACTCAAACACACCCTAAGAGTGTTCCTGAGTTTGGTTTTGGAGATAGAGAAATTGGTGGGGAGGAGTTTGTAGAGTAAAATTTTAAACTACAAATCCCTTTCTGTCATTTTCATCTAAAAGTCAAAGTCACAGACTTACCCTTAAAAAGAATATAATCGGAGATGATTTAACTATGGTTTGACTTTTCTGCAGCAGAGATTTGAAGCTACGAATATTTTCAAGTTTACCAAATGCAAAGGTCATTCTCATCAATATTCACGTCGTGAAATTATGTTTTGTCAGCCAAATCTACAAAATAATGAGTGCCGAATGAAGCCTCAACACAAGCTGTATCTGGTAAAAAGGCAAAGCACATAAAATCTATAACTCCATCAAAAGTAATCCTTGTTCATTCCCGTCAATGTCATGTATGGAATTTTACATTTAAGCTCAATTAGAGCTCACTTCCACTTATTTCATAATTCTTTTTGGATAAAAGAAAAATAACGTCTAAAAGAAAAAGATAAAACATAACACAATAATCTGTGGTCCAAGTTAAATCTGTCAATTCATGAGAGTGACAGTCAACTTGCAGCATCCATCCAACTATTACTGGGATAGGGAAATTTGAAAAATGAGGCCTATGTTGGTGGCTAAAACGTAACAACAATATAAAGAAGGATTAACTACACATAGGAACAATGCTTGCATTACAAAAGAAACTTTCACGGCCTTGATAAAGTCAAACAGAGTTTTGAACAAATTTGGCCAGTGACCCTCGCAAGTAACTTTCGTAATCTATACTAGTAGTAGCAGATACATTTTTCCAAGTCATGTCATTGTCTTCAATTTGACTAGAGAGTCTCTTTGGTTTAGGAATGCTATGTAAGTCACTGTCTACATGCAAATTTGTCTTATTATTTTGACGAAGCTTCATATGACCTTCAGTATGTTTGATTGATCCCAATGATCCATTGTTAAATGTTTTTGGGCTTTGATAAATGGAAGCTCCTTCAATGGTTAAATCTCCTTCTAGTATTTTCACTACCTGTTCAAATTACAAATATCAGTTTGGGGAAATTTCAAGATATCATGAGTCATAAAAGTATGTACTAAAATCCAGTCAAGGATATAGAACCTGGGACATTCTTGGTCGCTGTTCTGGATGAGGTGAAATACACAAATAAGCAGCATGCAACATGCAGTCTGCTTCTCTTTCCACGTAGTTATTACTCAATCTAGAGTCTACCATCTCATTAGCCATTTTCTTCTGAAGCGTTGTCCTACCCTGCAGCATTGAGGCCAAGCTAACGTTATGCTAACCTGTGACCTGTGTTTTGAACTAAATTGTAAATACTAAAATACCCTTGTCTAACCCGTCGTCAGTTTTCATTGGAGCAGAAAACTTACCCATTCTGATAGAGATTGTAAGCCTATTTTTCTGGTAAGCTCCATGGCTCTAAAGCCACTTAAAAGCTCCAACAAAATAACTCCAAATGCGTAGACATCAGCTTTCTCTGTGAATTGGCCGGTTTGTATGTATTCAGGAGCTAAGTAGCTGCAGAAATATAGTGCATAAATTTATTGTGATAATAATAAAGCATATTGCTCTAAAGACATACATAGGCTGAAATCATATTGTTATTAAATGAAATGTTACAGGGCTCAGGCTGCTCTTACCCAAATGTACCAATTAGATGTGTCCCCTCAACTAATTGAGCATTAAGTTGCCATCTTGAAAGACCAAAATCTCCAATCTATATGAAGTGACATGTAATTGTTAGGATCATGTAGTCTCCACTGAATTAATAACATAATAATACTGTTGCTAATTTCAGCTGCTGAATTGAGATTGTCCAAATCATAAAAAGACAACAAAAATGAATCAGTACTCTGATTTATACATACCATAGGCTCAAAGTCATGAGTGAGGAGAATGTTGCTTGGTCTCAAGTCTTGGTGTACAATGCAACCCACTCGGCAATCTTCATGGAGGTATCTCAGGCCTCTGGCAGTGCCTGCTGCAATCTTCATCCTATCACGCCAAGCCATCACTCAGTTTGATTCTGTTTACACATGTATATATATGTGCTTTCAGCCAGTCAAAATACAGTAATGGTCTTCAAGAAGTTGAATGTAAAATTTGCACATGTTCATGACTGCAGATTGTACTAATATCTATAACATCTATTTTACTCTTACCATGCAGGTGCATGTCTAAGGAGCCATTGCAAGCAAATTCGTATATTAGAAGCCATTCTGTGTCAATGCAGTAGCCAACCAACATGAGCAGATTCCTGTGCTGGGCACTGCCAAGTGTTTCAACTTCCAAACAGAATTCTGATGCTGCAACTGTCTTCAGTTTCTTGTACTGCTTCACTGCAATGACCTGTCCATCTGGCAATTCCCCTTTGTATGTGCAACCATACACTCCCACTGCCATGAAGTTATAGTTTGAAAATCCATCAGTTGCCTTTTCTATCTCTCTATAGGTGAACTTCCTCGACGCTTTTCTGAAAATCGATGTCTTGTGCTTGCAGATGGAGCAAAGAGCAGGAGGGTTTGGAGGACTTGTGACAGGAAAGGACATGGCCCTTGTAATGATTGAGTTTCTGTCAGCTGTAGCACAAGGAGGGGAAGGCCTTGATTCATGCTTATTAGAAGTAGTCATGGAGACTCTTCTGGTTATAGGTATTTTTTGCTGAACTGGGCTATCTAGTTCCCCCACAAGCAAGTTGAATCTGTTAATCTTCTATCTGAATTTGGCTGTTTGTCTAATCTTTCAAAATGATGCTTTCTATCAACTGCCTCTCAATTCATGAATAGCAAAGAAATTATCATACACTTAATATATCACTATGTTTGCTAATTTAGTGAGACAAGTCACGGAACAGAATCTCTTACAGCTTTTAGTCCCAAAAATATCACTGGAGCTTTCAGCTTCTCCCTCAAGCTGGCTACTGGCTGATTTGTGATTCAACTCATCAGCAATATTGCAGGTTGAGATCTTGTTAACATGTTTGGATTCGATATCTAAAGGTGAAACGTTGATTGTTTCAGGATATTCAAAATCTTCATTGAAATACTCGGAGTTTAGAGAAAGCAAAGCATCAGAATCATTGATAGGGTAAGGGTTGGTTTTACACTGATACCCTTTATCCGGGCTGGGCCAGCTGGCCAATGAGAAAGAGAAAGATCCAAGAGTGGAACTTTTGTTATCAGGACTGCTTAGAGTTGTTGCACTCTTGTAATCTAAGATGTTAGGAACCACATCTAGCATATCTCTTTCTGTTTGTTTAATTTGGCTCCTAACCTCACTAAATTTTTCTCCTGCCAATGGATTTACTGCTTTAAGTATTCTTGGAATAGCATGATCAATGAGTACAACATTGCAATTCAATTGTTTAATGCAGTGATCAGCTTCCTTCTTCAAAAGTCTGAAATTTTAAAACCGTGTCAATTTTCGACTATTGTTCTAATTAAAAAAATCATGTATCATCAGTTTACTCAAATTAATGCCTTCAGGTGCTAATTCTTCTTTTTGGCAGGCTAAGACAAATCAACTCGCTAGTAGCAATAACTATTCTCCAACTAACAAGATAAAGCAAGTGGCAGATTACCTATCAAGTATCACCCATGAGGCTTTAAGTTCTTTGGCTTTTGTGGCTACTGAACCCAGGTGAGCATCAAGAATAACTTTCACTTCGTAGTGCACCTAGATCAAAGCAATTTTTAGAAATAGAAGGAAGCTATCTTACTTTAAGCCAGTTGGTGAAGAACTAGAAGTTTAAAACATATACATACCTGCATCAGATTGTTGGCTAAACATAATTGCTGCATCTTATGGTCATATTCATAGTTCATTTGGCGAGATGTCCCTTTTGCTTTCATCATCAAAAGGATCAAAAGAGTTTCCTCCATGGTGCCTCGTACCACCTATCATCAAGAAGAAAACATGACAACTGTCACGAAATGACCTCTTCCAAAAGCTTAAGCCGATGGGTAAAAGCACATGAATGGTTTTGTGTCGAATCCCCCTTCATGCAAATGCTTCATTTGGGTTTGAGTATGAACATTTTTTCATAATGGGAGATAATAAGGATTAAACCCCTAACCACTTAGTCATTAAGTCTTATATGGTGTCATGAAATCATCTCTTCTAAAAGTTAAAACTCATGGCTAGAAGCTTAAGATTGTGGTTTTATGTCTAACAATAATAATGAACATTACAAAGCCAAAAGTTTAGAAAGAAAATGAAAACAAACAAAATGGTGATGAAAACATACAACAAAGAAAATGACGTGCTAATAGATATTGACGCCTTTGATTTAAATTTGGTTTAGGACTTCCACTTAAATTAGGAGGAACAGCAAACAGTATTAGAGAGTCTTCAGCCTTTATCACATTTTGTACGGCCCATTCCAGTGCATAGTCACCGTTGATTTTGTTGCTGGCATCAACAACAACTAGTACTACCTCGCTCATCATTCTTTAAGGACCAATGTTGAGAAAATAGAAATGGTTGTGTCTTTTCTTTGTTCAAGTACTGAATGTTTTCTTGAAGAAGCAAATGAATATGCTTAAGGCACATATGTTGTGTTATAGAATTAATGCCGTCTTATTGTTCAATTTCTTGTTTGTGTTCTTTTGTAGCTGTGCGATGGTTTCATAGAATGGACGAATAGAAAAACAACCATCAGCTAGATAGACATTGAGGGGGCCACTAGGCAGAATTGGACCAATACTATGAAATGGTCTTCTGTTGTCTGCTTGCTATCCGTAGGAAATGTGGTCTCTTTATCCTGCGGCAATTGTACGAAAACTTCTTCTATTTATATATCTAGTTGTGTTATTTTCAAGATAGAGATTTAAATCGACATGTAGTGATTATAATTTAAATAAACAGATATTTCGGTGTTATAAATGTTGAATTGATATATTGCGTTAACTAACAATGTGAATTTTTTTCTTAATTAACGTTGTTCAACACTTACATGGCTGAAATCTGCATTAATTTAAACTGCGATCGCTACACGTCAATTTGAGTGTTTATAATATGAAAAAGTTCCTCTCTCTTAAGCACCTCGTAGCTCAAGCTGTCTTTATTGATCCTTTCAACAAAACATTCCATTACATAAAGTCAAAGGGACTGCCAGGGAAGTTGTAAGCAGTTCTGTCATTTTATACAAAACTTTATTCTCATCCATTGCACTGCTTGAAATAAGACCTGGAGCCATCTTATACACAAAGTTGAATGTCTCATGTTCTGCAACAACCCTGTCACATTCATTGAACCAGGAGGATCTTGTGTGACGTGCTATGATCTAAACTCTACGACAATCCAAAAGGTATGTTCTGCATTTGATGTTGGTAATCCTTAGAAGTATCCCTAGTAGCTAAAATCTCACTATTGGATGACTAGTATGTAAAATTCATGTTACAGTCAATTATGTCATCAATATTGGGTGAGTTTAATATGACTAAAACTCTACAAGATAGATGCCCTATAACTTGGTCAAGCTAGCAACTCCAATGCGGACAAAAAGTGTCTATTCAGCAATAATCATCCATGCTTGTACTGTGTTTTATTTATTTATTTATTTTTTTGTGTAACAATAAGATACCTCAATCCAGAGAACAGAAAAACCCATGCCTATATTCATTCATTTATTCTATTTCTTAACACAATGAATGAAGTCCCTTCAATTGATAACCAACTCACTCCAAAGCATGAACTGTTCCAGGTACCATGAATTGTCACATTGCAACAACATTGATAACTTTAAAATTGCCATGATAACATAAAACAAATGGGGATCTCCCTTCCAGTAATGGCAACAGTTTGCCCTATGGAAATCCACGGTTATCTTCACTCTAGTTCTTGAACCAAAGGTAGACAAATATACATGAAGCCTAATAAACAAAACAAATACAAATAAAGGGACCTGGATTTGTTTTTTTGTTTTTTTCAAGTTTCAGTTTTGAGAAGAATTCCACATATGACCATATTGTTGTATCGCTCAACCAAACTGACATATAAACAACAAGAGACCTTGACAGGAAAAAAAAAAAATACAGTGCATCATGTCAAAGTACTTGCACCTGCCTTGTAATTCAATCTCACCACAAATAGTGGCAACCAAACTTTTGGTTGATAACTTCACCGTGAATGAACAATTCCCGATGTGATCCACTGCTGCTGCTAGTACGGTCATAATGGTGGCCACTTCCCTCATCTGATCTCATGCTGCTGCACATGCTCCCTTCTTCCACACTCCTTCTGCTGCTGTTAACACTGCCACTGCTGATAAGGCCAAAAGATATGTTCCTCCGTGATAACATCCTGCTGCTGCAGCGTTCATACTCATCGTCCGAAACAACACTGCTGCTGTTGCGGCTCATGGAAAAGCTTCCATCCTGTGACCCCATGCTAGTACTCTTGTGGCTCAAAATTCTCACAGAAGATTTCCTACTGCTCTTGTGGCCTAAACCTCCAATGAAAGATTTTCTGCTGCTCTTCTGGCTCAATTCTTTATCAGCGGAAGAAGATTTTTTGCTGCTCTTCTCACTTAATTCCTTGGGAGAAATTTTCTTGGTGCTTTTCTGGCTTAACTCTCTGGAAGACGACTTTCTGCTTGTCTTCTTCTGGCTTATTTCAGCATGATGTTTGCTACTGCCTCTGTAGCTGGAGCAAGCGCTTCCACACTCTGAACCTGAATCATATGCTCCTTTCCTTGATCTTCTGCTGCTCCTGCGCTTGATCCGGAGTAAGAACTCGCACTTCGCTTCCGCTTTGGCTTTCGCATTCACTTTCACTTCCACTCTCGATTTCACTTTCACTTTGGCCTTGGCTGGCAGCACTCTCCTTGGAGACCGAGGTGGCATGTGGGAGCGGTGCAGGAGGAGCCTCTGGATGAACCATGGAAAGAAAGCTCAAAGCAGTTACTACGTCACTCATCAAAGGACGGGCTTCTGCTTCCTCCTGTAAGCACATGGCTGCAATTGCAACAGCTTGATTCAGATCCTTCTCTGGGAAACTTTTATTGAGAAGTGGATCTGCCATATCTGGATACCTCTTGGGGTCCCTGAACAAGGGTTGTGCCTGCTCAGTGACAATAGCAAATATATATCAAAGACATATAGGAAAATGCTTTGTCAACATCATCTTACATTACGAGTATGGAGAAGTTTTTGGATAGAAATTCTTATGTGCTACAAGATAAATCTTCCTTTATGCTATGCTATGCTATGATCAACAGCCTCAGCTGTTGATAAATCTCACTTTAGCATGCAAATTTATCTTTAAGATGTATACTGAAAAAGAAAGATAACTTCTAGTATGATTCAATTGTCTTTGGCATATATGTCAAAAATTGATTTGTATACTTAACGGAAAGTTCACCCAAAACTTCTCCTGCAGTATAATGATCAGAATATAGGTATGCACCAAAATTGGTGAGACCAGCGGAAGTCAGATGATGATATATGACTGTATAGATAGACATGAAGTGTTGTGTGTGTAAGTAATTAGTATATATGAGTAGCATTATGTAGACAAATATAAGGGGATAAATATGAGTAGCATTTATAACCACCATATCATCATTCTCATATAAGGAAAAAAGAATGAGTTCAATTTTATCCACTAACCGTGTAAGAGTTTTACACTGTAAACCAATCATGTGCTTCTATTTACAAGATTTTATAGTTAGTAGGTGGTTTAGTCAAACAATTTTGCTGATGTGGTATCACATGATTGAATGTCCGTGTAAAATCATTTTACACTTATAATGTATTCAACTTGAACTCAAAAAAGAACAATATTCAACAGTTAGCATAACATACCCATGAAACCAAGTTTTGCTCTTCGTGTGGTCTTGTGGTGTCAACGGCTCTTCGTCCAGTTATGAGCTCAAGCAACACAACTCCAAAACTGTACACATCTGACTTCAAGGTGAGCTGACCCGTTCTTACATACTCAGGAGCACAGTAACCGTAGGTGCCCACAACCCTTGCAGGTGCAGGGCTCATCTTGTCTCCAGTAGAATGATTGCCCAGCCCAAAATCAAACAGCTTTGCATTGTGATCTGTGTCCAGCAATATGTCGGAGGGTTTCAAGTCCTTGAATATGATTGGGGGGTTGGCACTGTCATGCAAGTACTCTAGTCCTCTAGCAACACCAGCTGCCACTTTCATTCTGGTGTACCAATCTAGTGGAGGTTGATCCGCATTAGTCGCTGCAACAAAGAGCACACAAGTTGTACATGTTTTAGATTGGAACAATAGGAGTACTGTTGGCTTATACCAGGACTAAGAGAGAACAAGGTAAACAAAAAGAAGTAAAAAAATAATGCTAAATAGACTGATCACCTAAGTGTTGTATCTTTGTTGATTGTTAAATGAATAAGTGAATCATATTACTTTGTTATGCAGTGTTGTTGTCCCTACAAGAGGTAATGAGAGTGGAAAGTTTTATATCTAGGTTCGGATATGGGACTACCCTAACACTTATCTATGATGTGGTATTTATAAGGGATGAGAGAGGTATTTGCCACAAGCGCGAGGCACCTATCAAGACGTGGATAGGAAAAAAGAGATTGGTGGCCAAATTGAGGAGAGAATATAGGGTCTCTCAACCAGTTAATGAAAAACCTTGATCGATCAAGTAATATAATCTGCCGAATTTCTTTTGAAAATATTTACCTGTAGCATGTTGATTGACTCTAAGAGGAGTTAATAAAACACACTACTTTAATTCATCTAGATAATTTTCTATTCGAAGTTCTGGCTTATTGTTATAAAGTATCGCTTCACATGATGTATATATATATATGGTGAAAATTTGATCAAAGAGTATGTGGAGTAGAGAACAAAACGGGAACCTACCAAGAAGATGGTCTTCTAGAGTAGCCCCTTGAACATAGTCATAAACCAAAAGACGTTGATCTCCATCAGCACAATAACCAATGAAGTTGACTATATTTTCATGGTGCAAGAGGCTCAGCGTGTAAACCTCAGCCAGAAACTCCTTGCTGCCATGCATCCCATTTCGATCAAATTGCTTCACGGCCACAGCCTGAAGACCTCCAAAGTAAAAATAAAGTCAAAAAACAAATCCTAATGAATTCATGAGACACTGTGTCAATACAACCTCCACTGATGGAGTGTGGGCATACTTACTCTGGATCTCATATTTCATTCAATGGTAGAATATAAAAGTGTGTGCAAATAACATCATTTAAAAGGAAAAAAAAAAGTTATTATTGATCATTGAGTTTCTTTTCTATGCACTTAAAATGTCAAAATCCGAAAGCCTGTAATTATGACCTGCCCGGTTGCAGGAATGATCCCCTTGTAGACTCTGCCAAAGCCTCCTTCACTCAGCAGGCATTCCTGACGGAAATTCTTTGTTGCAGTTGCTAGCTCACGGAATGTGAAATGTTTTGCATTGATGCTTGCTGCATCAACTTGGTTTGCTTCTTCTGGCCTTTGTTTCTTCATATCTGCATGTCAACATGCACGGAAATCAAACTTGTCAAAAGTAAAGAAAAATAAAATAAAACTGCCATCACAAATCACAATTAATTCCATATGAGAGAACCTTGGCTTGCATAAAGTAACTAGATTCAGTTCCATCCATTGTGTCCCTCCTTCTCATGATTAATAAAACCTTTATCTTAACACTTTTTACAAATGATTTGCATTGTTTGATGAAAATAAATGCAACAAATCCAACCAATGTGTTCATTAAACAAAACTCCACTCTATGCATGTATTTATTAATATACATATAATTCCGGGAAAGCTTTCTCTTTAACCTAAATTTATTACTCCACCAAAAAAATTAAAAATATACATATGGGAACTCACCCGGTGGTTTTGCTATAACGTTTTCTTGTGGTGTAGCCCCGTGCTCCCTCTTGCTATGACTTTTCTTACTTTTCTGAGAGGTAAAACACGGGAAGCAATTCATGCCAGCAACCATTCTAGATCCAAACAAACAACCCTCCAAGAGGAAATAATATAGAAATATTTATAATTCTTTGTTCTAATTTTCATCCAAAAAAAAATTGCCAAATCAAAATCTCTATGAAATATTTGGTTGAATTGTATTAAACTGCTAATTAATAAGAACAATTTGGCAAAATGAGGTAATTAGATTAAATTAAATTAAAGACAAGACTAGAGGACGGAGGGTCCCTCAAAAAACATTGAAGGACCCTGCGGGAGGGGAGCAGGGTCTATAAGAAAGGCCAGGAAATTAACACGAAAAGATGAAATGAAGAGGAAGCCATGTTTGTTTTGGCAATGGAGAAAATAAAATTAAAAAAATAAAAAAAAGGTGAGGTTCCCTTCTCAGAACTCCCGGAGAGAAAAGGGGAGATTTTAGTGGACTTGATTATGAGGTGTCATTTTATATGGATTCCATAAAATGTGGAATCAAAGTTCCAGTTTTTGGGTTGAAATCAGTTGGGATGTGATCATTTGTCTTCCAGGCTATACATGGATGGCATCCAGCCGTTTCCTTAAATTTCATTTTGTTAATTAAGGTTATTTATATGTTGACTTGCACCATTTTACATAAATTTGGTTAGGGTAAGTAAGCAGTTTTCCTTCAATAGCATGTGTGAGTCACACATATATTCCAGGAGATAACAAGATTAGCTTCCATTTAATAAAGCAAAAAGATTAATTTGCATATGTTTCGTATAGATAGATGGATTAAGACTAGCAGCTGGAAGCAATTTACAGTTCCGTTATTCCACTAGTGTAAGATTTTTCTTCAGTAATTTTTTTTCTTTTTGAGAAAAAAAAAACTTTGCTGAGTCATTTAGTTATTTAACAATATATCATTGAATGAGTTTGAATATCATAAGAAGTGTTGTAAAATTCAAATTTATTTGCTAATGTCTGCATGATTCAATGATAATATAAAACAAATTTATTATCAATAATCGTTTGTTTCGGGGCATATTTAATTATTTTTGGAAAGGTAGTTGGGAACGATGCGTTCTTACGTTTGTTACAAGTTTTATAAAATTTTCTCGGGTATTAATTATTTCATAAAAAATATTTTCTTATAATTTAATGAAATCTCATTCCCAGGTTAAAGGGTGGGAAAAAAAATTCCCATGACTTGAGAATCACAATTATTAAGCATAATTACTAAATCATCCCTCAATTATTTGACTTTTTCTCTTTTTATGATTATGTTAAGGATATTTTGGAAATTATGACATATATTCTAGAAATATAGATTATAAAATAAACAAGTTTTAAATTTATTCTAATTTAACAAATAATCTCAAGAATATGTTTAATGCTAAACAAACAATTTTTAAGATAAGGAATCATATTATAAGGAATGTGATTTCTCAAAACTTAATTTCAAACCTTGAAATAAACGCTAAGGATTAATTTTGATGTACTGAAAGCGTCAAAAAGTTTTATAATATCATATATTCAATAACATATTTTGATTTATAAGACTTTTAAATTAGCAGGGGATTGAATTTGAATCAAATATTTCTATTGATGTGATTATAAATAATTGAATTTCAATATAAAATTTCTTTATACTAACCATTCAAAATTAAGTTACATGGAAAAAGAAAATCTTAGATTCTTTCCATAAACTAAAATCAAATCACGAGAGTAATGTGAGGTGATAAAAGCTCTCTTATTCTTTAACTAATATTGAAGGTTGGATTTTCTCACTTTAGGAGTGGAGTATGTTTAAAAATTGTAATAGTGTCTACTTTTTAAATGGACTTACAATACAAGAAGGATTAGTCACTAAGTGAAGGTGGATGCCTCGGAAAAAAAAAATTTCAAACAAAAATGGGCGGCTGGCGTATAACTGATGCCATGGGGTTGGCATCGATATCGGGCATCAGTTTTATTTTTCCTACCCTTTTACAACAAACTTAAAAAAAAAAAAAAAATTGATGAACTACAGAATTGATTATGAATGGTATAGATCACAATTGTGGAAGCCAGAGGAAAAATATTATAACACAAATGAGCAAAAACTACTTAGTTATAACTAGAACTAATTTAAATCCATCCATTAATTTGTTTTTCTATATGAAATACGAATTTATTAGTCAGCACCAAAGGCAATATAATCCTAAATACAACCATGAACCTTATTTATCCAAATTTGACTATTATCTTTGGCTAAACCAGCTAATCTATTCACTGCTGAATTATAGTCTCTTGACATATTCTGGGCTTTAAAACAGGAAAAAATGAGAAGCCAAATTATATGCTTCACACAATAAAAGTTCCTTCTGATATAAGTCTCCTTAAGTTGTTTTTTATTATTATTATTTAATTTAGTCTCTAAAACTTTTGTTTCAGTTTAATCAACTTAATGCCAAAGGTCTAATCATTTTGAAAAATAAAAACCAAAAAAAATAAAAATAAAATAAAAAGCTCGACATACACGCATTAATTATAGCAATTGGTGAATCGATGTGCATGTAAATTATCTTTTGCATTTGTTATTTTATTAAGATAAGAATAAATGTTAATTATTTGAAACAAACTAAATTATAATCGAAGATATTCGAATGAATCTATTTTCAATTTTTTATTAGTTATTATAAGAAGTTACTTTTCATTTTTAGAAGTTACTGTTTTGGTTTTTGAAGGCATCTACCATTGGTAAGAGTAACTAATCCCTTAAGGCAACAAGAATCGAATCTCTAAGAAGGTAGTTAGTTACCAATTATGTAAGTCTCGTGGTTTATAAGAAGTTATTATTGTATCATATTTAGGGTTACTTTAGTGTTTATGCATGTTAACATAATTTTATATAATAAAAATAACTAAAAAATAATAAGTGAGAACACAATTACGAATTGTATCAATTAAAAAAGTCTAACATAAAAAAATGATTAGATAGAAACACATAGTGAAATATTCATGACAAAATCTCCAAATTAGTCCCTTTTAAATTTTATATTGGATAACTGATCCTTTAAAAAATACTAAATAAATCATGTCAATTTAAAATATCAAACAATTTAATTTCTTTGAATTTTTTTTGACAAATTAGTCTCTTAGTAATCATGAAAAGACCATTGGTTCCTATATAAAGTGACTAATTTATGCAATTTTTTAATTGATAAATACTTCTTTGAGCATTTTTCCTAAAGGAACCAATTTATCTAATTTTTTTCCTAGAGAAACCAATTTTTCCAACTTGAAATTTAAAAAAGAAAAAATTAAAGGGTTTTGCCAATATTTATTAACATTTTTATCAAAAGAAAAATATTCATTCAAATCACTCGAGTATACAAATCAAAAATATTATTTTCACATTCAAAATGCTAAATAGAAATGGATACTATTTTTTTACTATTAAATATAATGATGGTATCTATTCACTCCTTGCATCCTTAATATTCAATAGTAAGATATACATTTTTTTTCTTTAATGTCAAAATAACACTCTGTACAAATAATAGATCCTCTTGTCCAATTGTTCTAAGAAACGTGTCAGAAACAACAAAGCCGGCCTGCGCGTCTTTACCGAAATGCTCCAAGCAAAATTCCAACACGTAGCTACACGTACAACCACACTACGGGTCAATGCAAAGGCGTGTGCGGAGGGAGCAAAGTTTAAGTTTTTTCATCCAAAGTACAAAGCTAGCTACACTCACCGCTCTAGCCACTTGCTTTGCTATATCTCCAACACGTACCGGTGGACATGGAAACCGCAAACAAGAAGAAGCAAGGAAGCATCAATGACACAACGAGCGGCGCGGTGATTGATTATTTCCAGGCCTTGCCGGAAGGATGCATTGCTAACATACTGTCCTTTACCACCCCAGTGGATGCCTGCAGGCTCTCCCTTGTTTCCAACTCGTTCTGTTCTGCGGCCCAACACGACGGCGTTTGGGATAGGTTTCTTCCCACTGATTTGGAATCCATAATTTCTGATGATGGATCTTCTTCTTTGGTCGCTTCTTCTCCCTCTAAGAAGGCTCTCTATCTTTATCTCTCGGACCATCCCATCTTCATTGACCAGGGCAAAATGGTAAGAATTTGACTTCTAGTACATAAATTTTATGCAGATAAGATACTCCGATCATGTGTCACCACTTCAGCAACAATGTTTGATTGAGCCACCAACTACCTCAAAATTCTTACAAATGGGAACATATGAGTGGATGACATTATAAAACTCAATGCATCAAATCATTAAACTCAAAGATAATTAATTGTTGTGGAAAAATTAATAAACAGTGGTTTGCTAAAGAAAACTTATTAGCTACTGCTGACAATTTTCTTAATTATCGGGTTCTGTTTCATATGGAAGGAGGTTTCGTGAAACCTTCACTTCTCATGGCTAATTATAGAATATTCTTATAATAGAATATTTCTATATAGTAGATATTCCTTCCAATCATTGATCTTCTCTCCTTCATTGTTTTGGATGTGGGGTTCAAGGTTTGCACTTTGAGCTGTAGAAGAAGAACTAAAGGCTAGCTTACACTCATCCATCTTTTCTTTTTTTCCCTTGAACGAATCTATTCTATTACACATATATAGGAAATTAGGAATGTATACTGTCCCATATATCAATTATTCTCATTTCACCACTAACACTTTCTACCACCAATTATGTCACGTTTTTCCTTACTATCATTGTTTATTAACAACACTTTATTGGGTCAGCAAGTGATTATAGATGATTGTCCTATAAAGTTATAAGGACTTGTTTATTTTTCATCCGTATTTATCAATGTGTTGGGATATGAATATATTTGAACTGGATTTTTCTTGGAGACATTTGATTATTGCACTTTCGAATCTTAAGGTTCTAAAGTACGACTTACATTATTGCACTTCTAATGCTAAAGAAAGATTTGTTTCGTACGTAAGTCAGAATCAGTGCCTTTTTTTCTTTAATTTTGAGGTACAAACCAATGCTGTTGACTTTTAATGTGTGCTAGTTGTCATTACAATATATAGTTTATCTAGAATCATGTTTGGTCAAGAATGTTAAGTTTGATTCTCAAATATCTAAATTCTAAAATGATTATATATGTCACTGAAATGTTAGAGCTTTCAATTGAATAAACGAACCGGAAGAAAGTGTTACATGATTGCTGCTAGAGGCCTCAACATTCTTGGGGTTAGTGATCCTGAACGGTGGTGGGATTGGACAACCTTGCCAAACTCCAGGTCAATTAGCTCAAGCTTCTGTTATGAGAAATTGTTAGATGTTTAATGCATGCGTTTGGATAAGATTTTCTTTTCCTGGCAAAATCACCCTTTTTCATTATATTTGAAATTTTAAAAATATAGTTATAATAACACAGAAAATGTTATTAACTTTTTTATAACAAGTATATAAAATGAGTAACTTTTACAAAGAAAAATTAATTTTAAGTTTTTTAAATTATATAATCATTTTTTTCAAAAGATGAAACAAACGCACCAAATATTACGTGCCCTTCAAAGTTCATTTTATTAGCTATAGCAATATGAATATATGTAAAGTAGTAGACAATGGTGAATCACATAGTTGGTTTGATGATTTATGACGGTCAGCTACATAGTTAAGATGATGAAGGCTAAATGATAGGGAGCATATTTTTGTTGTGTATGTTTTGTCCTTTTAATTTGTTCCTCATGCCATTCTTTTATTCCTTATTTGCGTATACAATACAACTATTGAACAGGTTCGAAGAAGTTGTTAAGCTTAATGCTATATGTTGGTTTGAGTTTCATGGGAAGATAAATACCTTTGCATTATCACCGAGTACTCGGTATGCAGCTTTTCTTGTGTACAAGATGATAAATTCCCGTGGATTTCACTGTTATCCTGTGGAGTTATCAGTAGGTATAATTGGAGGCCAAAGTTATGCCAAACAAGTCTGTTTGGATCCATACAAGAGAGACGGTTGCACCCCATTTTGCAAGGATTGGAACGTCCAAATATAAGAAGTGATGGGTGGTTGGAATTTAAGATGGGAGAGTTCTTCAATTCAGGCATAGAAAATGAAGTGGAGATGAGTGTTATCGAGATAAAGGGTGGATTGTGGAAGCACGGTTTCTTTCTTCAAGGAATAGAAGTTAGGCCTGAGTTGTCAAATTTGTGAAATACTAAGAATTAGGCCCAGGATGAAAGCCATCGTCTTGGGAGGTAACCGCAAAATTACGGGGAGAGATTTGAAATGAAAAAATGTTTCACCAAAAGACAAATGCTTTACATTTGATTGGGGTTTATTATCATGTATTAGTAGTAAGTCGTTTGTAAATCTTATTTAATTAAAGATTCTTGCATGAGTACAAGTTTAACGTATTATATTTAAATATCCTCACTATAAAATGGATCTTATCAACTTTATTTAATATATACTCACTCATTTATGGGTCATATTGAATTTTATGAGTATGTGTCTAAGAATATATTCTTAGAGTTGGGCTCATAATAGAATTTTCTGAAGTTATGTTGTACATCATCATATTATATTGCTTGATTTTGAAATGGAAATTAACTTTTAATCTCTTCTATTTTTCATATTAAAAGTTGTGACGTATTCTATATGTATATATAAAAATTTGCATATTTATTTTGTACATGTTTAAAGTGACTTAAATTTGACAAACTATGTGTAGTAAGATTCATTTTTATTTTTGAAGTTGCATGTGTGTTTCAAATTAGTTATTGAAATCAGAACTTAACAATTAAATTCATAAAGTTATAAAACATGATTCACATTATTAGAATTTAGGTTAGGGATAAAAATATGTAGGCCACTCGTTAGGAGCTTTTGCCTAACTTGGCTTGTATTTAATAAATAAGCTAGACTTAACTTTTCAAAAAGTCAGTTTTACCTAACTAGACTAGGTTTTAAAGAATAGAAATAATTTATTAAGTCTAACAGCCTATCCTATTTTTATTATTATTATCATTAATATTTTAATTAAAAAAATATAATAATAATTGAAACATTTTGGTATATTTAAAGATATACTTCATAGTTAATTAATAACTCTTTACTCAAGTAAGTTTAAAAAGATCAGAATAAGGCCATAAAATAAAACCTATGTCAAATAAGTTTTGGATTTAGACTATCTTTTGAGAATAAATGTAAGACTTATTTAAGTCAAAGCCTAACCTACTTCTACCTCTAATTTAGATGACTTATTGTAGGGTCTAATAATTTAAATCACTCGTAGGACTAACTTGAGGAGGTATCCATACTACATTCCAATGTTTTAGCCATTGACACCGTAGATTCCATCTTGCTGTGATTAAATTTATGAAATAGCCTGGCTTCGTTGAGCCCGCACCAGGCCACTTTTATGTATCCATTGACATTAGTTGGTCACATGGCTGTTTATATCATTGACATCTTTCGCAAACGATTAGATACTCTCAAAAAATTGGTCCAATGAATCAGTATGTGGACCGAATGTGTTTGATTTCGGCTACCATTTTTTTTGGCCTAAAACTAACTTTGGATCCGAAAATGACTCTGCTCCAGAGCTTTATTTTGACAACTCTACCTAAATGTGAACAGGAGGTCACTACTAGCAGCATGGTATACTTGCAAAGGTATTACGAGGGTAAAGAGTGAGAGTTATATTTTCTTCTCACGACAAAAGAGTAAAAGAGAAACTTTATATTTTAGTGGTTAATGTAATAGCTACAATGAAGATATTTGGGATATATAATATGCTAAAATCAGTCCATGAATAGTTAAGACGTGAGATAATCTCAATCCCTTCAATCGTAGTAGACATCGCCAGGAGATGAAATATGATACGTACAGTGTTATTAGAATATTGACCTATATCAAAACAGATATTCGGGCCAAAACAAACTTTTGATCTAAATACTGTGAATAAAAGAAAAATGTAAAATGTATTTTTTTTAATCTGAAACAAAGTTATACACCATAAAACTAAAAATAAAAAATCTAAAACAAAGTCAGGAACCAAAAATAATATGAACACCCTTAAAACTAACTACATTATTTTCCAGCTAAAATTTGCGTTGAGTAATAAAGAAAAGAGAAAAGTATCGTCACAGAACCGAAAATGTCAAAAACAGTTAGTGATAGTAGTAAAAACTCTATATTTGGAATACGTGTCTAATAGTAATACGATGATAGTCAAGCATCGAAATAGACCGACCCTCTTGCTTGAAGATGAAGCCATGAAGGGTTCGAAACTTCGAAGCAATTTCTCAATGAATATAATCCTCTAAGTCAATGCCGGTCATCAACCCAAACGCGTTTGACATATACCATCTTTACAGACTAGAACAAAAAGCAAGAGCGATCATCGTACGTACGTAGCTCGACCAATACAACCTGAATTACTCAGTCCACTCACCTCACCTCTGCATCCTTAATTAATATTTGCTGTCTCCAGGACCAGTTAGTGGACATGGGAACCACGATCACGATGTTGAGACCAGAAAGCACAACCGATTTCCAAGCCTTGCCGGAAGACTGCATCGCTCACATACTGTCCTTCACCACTCCTGTGGATGCTTCCGTACTCTCCCTCGTCTCCAAAACTTTCTGTTCTGCGGCCCAAACAGACGCTGTCTGGGATCGTTTTCTTCCCTCTGATTTGAAATCCATCGTTTCTGAATCTTCTGAACCTTCCTTGATCGCCACCTCTCCCTCCACCAAGACTCTCTTTCTTGCTCTCTCTGATCGTCCCATCCTCGTTGACCACGGTCGAAAGGTAGTTTTTTGTTTTTCAGTTAATCTATTCTATGTAATCTGCTGAGCAAGAGAAATATTAAGTTCTGCTAGTGGGTGTGCTTAATTTTTTGAAGTTTAAAATTTCATTCACCGTGCATGTATTGAACGCGTGTTTGGATTTTTAGTAATATCTTATTTGTTATTCTGCGTTGGTAGAATCGTTTTTGAAGTAAAATGAATTTTATAGCTGGTGATTACTTTAAAAATTGATTATGAGATAAAGCAGTGCAATAAGTTTTTACTTCTCCCAAATCAATTCTAAAAGCGAGATTTGACTTTCATCTTTAAAAGCAACCAAGCATCATAAATTATTATATGAACCGATTTTGGGGAATCAATTCTAATCCCCAAATTGAAATTGATGTTTGGATGTTTTACTTTGAAATCAATTCAATTTTACCTCAAAAATCCCATTAACATGGAAGCATAAAAATTGTTCGTTTATGCAACAAAAAATAAAAATAAAATGTTCGTTTGGTTATTTTTAAGCAATTCAAAGGTAACTCTAGTGAACCGAAAATGAAAAAAAGGAAAAGAAAATGTAGAAATGAACAGTTTTGCCTTATCTCTGGTCATCAAAATTTAATTTTCCGGTAAACCTAAAAAATACATTTGTTGAGGAAAAAATTACTTTGAGAATGTGTTTGGTGGTTGAAAGGTATAAATTACATATAGCTCATTTATGAAAAATTACCATTTAATTTTTATCCCCTAATCAAACATATACTTAATGAAAATGGCTAAAATGTTATTTTTCATCCCAGATATATTAATGTGTAGAGATCTGAATAGGTTTGAATGGATTTTTGTTGGGGGCAGAGATTTGATCATGTGAAACTTTGATGCTCTTACTCTGATTAATTAATGAATAAAGGATTTTGTTTCCAAAGTCGCAGACCATGCTTTATTTCTTTGTTTGGAGCTAGCCACTGCTATTTATTTTAACATGGGCATGTTGTCATTGATAAATGTGCTTGGTTTATCTAGAATCATGTTTGGTTATAATAATAAGTCTGATTCTCTGATATCTGAAATTGCTTATGTTACTTAAATGTAGAGCTTTCAATTGGATAAACGGACTGGAAAAAAATGTTACATGATTGCTCCAAGAGACCTGTACATTGTTTGGTGTGAAGTTGCTGATTATTGGGACTGGACACCCATGCCTGAGTCCAGGTCAGCTCGAATTTTTGTTTTGAGAAATTGCTAGTTGTTTTAAAACAAGAAGATAGTATTATGCATGTACCGCGTGAAAATTCATCATTTTAGCTCTATCAATACAATATTAATGTATCTAAAGTAGAAGATATAATGATGAATCCAATTGTTGGAGTGATGAGTGATGATCACGAATCACCCACATATTTAAGATGATGAATGCTAGATGATATATGGAGCATCGTTTTTGTTTTACTACTTAATATGGATTTAGTCTTCTTTGTACCCCATGCCATTCTTGATTCATTGCTTTTGTGTACAACTATGGAATAGGTTCGAAGAAGTTGCTAGGCTTGTTGCTGTGTGCTGGTTTCAAATTATTGGGAAGATAAACACCCGTGTATTGTCCCCAGGCACTCAATATGCAGCTTTTCTTGTGTTCAAGATGATTGATGCTCAGGGATTTCACCACCTTCCCGTGGAGTTGTCGGTGGGCATAATTGGAGACCAGAATCGTACCAAAATGTGTGTTTGGATCCAAACTTAGAAGAGATGATGTTGGACGCCAATTTCCAAGGATTGGAACGTCCAACTATGAGAAACGATGGGTGGTTGGAGATTGAGGTGGGAGAGTTTTTCAATTCAGGCCTAGGAGATGAAGTGGAGATAAAAGTTGAAGAGACAAAAAGTAACATGTGGAAGAATGGTTTCTTTCTTCAAGGAATAGAACTTAGGCCCAAGTTGCCACGTCTCTGAAGTACCCAAGAGTCAGGCCTAAATACAACTTATGAAAGTCCAATTTAATTTGGAATGCATACGTTCTTTGTTTTTTTTTCCTCTCGCTTTTTCTTTGGAACCAATGATCAACTTCGCATGCTACTTGTTCCATCTAATTATTTTCAATTCTTAATATAATTTTTAATATTATTTATAATTTCGATTTCTATATATAAAACAGTTGTAAGTTGTCAATCAATAGAAATTACATGAAAAATTATAAACCAATATTTTTTTTTTTAGGTTTTCAGTGTATAAAAATTAAACTTATTATTTATTTTATAATTATTTTTATTATTTAATGTATATTTTATCAAAAATCAAATTATAAAAAAAAATACATCAAACACATTCTTATTTTTCTTAATAATATTTTTATTGACACTTTAAATGTCAATAACTATAAAAAATACTCATTTTTTATTGAAGTGTTCAATGACTATAAAAACTTGAACAATAAATTTTGAAAGTATAAAAAATGAAAAAAAAAAAATAGTTGATCGGATGATCGAATTCAGCACCTAGAATCATGGTTGATTAAGAATGTTAAGTTTGATTCTCTAGCATCTTAAATGAATCATGTCACTGGAATGTAGAGCTTTCAATTAGATAAACGAACCGGAAAAAAGTGTTGCATGATTGCCGCAAGAGACCTCAGCATTACTTGGGGTGATACAACTGAATATTGGGATTGGATATTCATGCCTGAGTCCAGGTCAGCTCGAGCTTTTATTTTGAGAAATTGCTAGATGTTTTAAAGCACGCTTTTGGTTTGAGAAATTGCTAGATGTTTTAAAGCAAGCAGATATTATTATATATGTACCCCTTAACGTTCATCATTTTAGCTATAACAATACAAGTGTATCTATAGTAGAAGAAAATGATGAATCACATAGTTGGAGTGATGTTGGAATGATGAATGATAAACCCACATCTTTAAGATGACGAATGCTGGATGATATGGAGCACTGTTTTTGTTTTACTACGTACTGTGGATTTTTTTGTCTATTTGTGCCTCATGTGGTTCTTGTATTCCTTGTTTGTGTAATGTATATACAACTATATGGAACAGGTTCAAATAAGTTGCTAAGCTTGTTGCTGTGTGTTGGTTTCATTTTCATGGGAAGATGAATACCCGTGTATTGTCTCCAGGTACTCAGTATGCAGTTTTTCTTGTGTTTAAGATGATTAAAGCTCGTGGATTTAACCAACGTCCTGTGGAGTTATCAGTTGGTACATTAATTGGAGACAAGTGTTGTACCAAAAAACTCTATTTGGAACCATTTGTCATAAATAAGTGGGTGGACCCTCGTTTTCGAGGACTGGAACGTCCAACTGCGAGATGCGATGGGTGGTTGGAGATTGAGATGGGTGAGTTCTTCAGTTCATGCCAAGAAGATGGGGTGGAGATGAGTGTTGCGGAGACATGCAACTGGTGGAAGTACGGTTTCTATCTTGGAGGAATAGAAGTTAGGCCTAAGTTGCCAATTCTATTAAGTACCGAGTGCTATGCCTAAGATCGTAGCCATCTCATTTGAAATGGAAAAATGTTTCAACCAAAGACAAATGTTTTACATTTGATAGGGGTTGGTTATCATATGTTACTAAGTTTGTAAGTCCGATTTAAGTTGTTGTTCCATATCTGACAAGCCTGCAGAGTGTCCCAGCTCTAAGCCGGCCAAATTAACAATTTACTTAAAATGGAAATAAAAATGTAACAGTGAGGTCAAAATGGGTAAATCTATGAGTCAGACTAAAAGAATTAGTCCTTAAAATGATCATTTTTTTACAAGATAGCCCCTAAAATAATTACTCACTCCGTTCACAAATAAGTGTCCACTTATACATATGCATAAGGTTAAGGAAATGAGTTGGTACAGTCTTGATGTGAGGATAATTTAAATGTATTTTACTAAATTATCATCACCATTTTCCTCTCTTTCTTAATTAGGCTCTCTCCTCTTCACTTCTCCCTTTCCTCCATTGAATAAGGATATAATTGGAAGAAATTAATTAATATTGCCTTTATTTCTAAACTGAACACTTATTTGTGAAAAAAAAAATTCTTCAAAGTTAACACTTATTTGTGAGGGATGGATTATGACAGAGGAAGTAGACCATGCATGCATCATCACCAACCCACTTAGGACCATGCATGCACCACCACCAACCACCATCCATGTGAAGAGCCCATTTTTTTGACTATTTTTGCAAGTTGTTTGAATTTTATTTCAAGATGTTTGTTGTTGATTCATTACATCCTTATCATTCCAGGTCTCTTTATTATTGGTTCCTTAAATCACTATAAATGGGCAACTACCTTATGTAATATCATCATTGAGTTTAAGAATAAATTGAGTTTGTGAGAGTTTCTCTCTTGTTTTGAGCCATTTTGGTATTAGAGCAAAGTTTCTCCGGAGTTGAGTTTTGAGTGAAGAAATCAACGAAAGCTTGAGTTTTTGGTGGTGTTTTAAGTGCACCAGGGCTGCCCCAAAACTCCACTTTACGGCCATTTTTCGCAAAACTAACGCTGCCATTGCGTCCAGAAGGTCGAAAAACCTTTGGGTAGCAAGTTTCACGGAGCCTCCACGTGCCGCCATCCTTCGGAATTTTGCAGGAAAGTAAGGAGAACAGAGGTACCGTGGCTCGTAGCCACGCCGGAATTATCACGGAAAATCAGAGGTAGAAGACGACCACGTCATCTGCCACATCAGCCTACTGTGTCCAGTCAGCGACACATCATCCACTCAACTTCTGCCACGTGTCACCAAGAGCCACGTCAACAGCCTAGTCAGCAGAAGTTTCATAAAATTGCAGTTTAGTCTCTTAACTTTTTGACAATTGTAATTTAATCCCTGAACTTTTGAAAATTTTAATTTTGACCCTCAACTTTTGAAAATTACCTTTTTACCCTTACTTCTCAAAAATTACCATTTACCCCTCCTTCTCAAAAATTACCATTTTACCCCTAATTTTTAGAATTTTACCTAGCCTTCCAAAATTACATTTTTGCCCTCCAAAGTTCATAAATTGTAATTTTTGGCCCCACACCTATTTGTAAAGTACCAAATTCTTATAAATTCAGAAACTGCCTTATAGTTTAATTGATCTTCCACAGAAAAGAATTTGTTATTGGAAAAGAAATTGTGGGATTGTAAAAGGTACATTTCAGGAAAGGTCTGGCTAAGGAAAGTTTTTAAGAACGCTTAGCGTTATCTTTCCTGGAACTTTTGTTCTAATTACAAAACTATAATCTCAATCCGGAACCTGGTACTTCACAAATTTTTTTCCCTACATCTAAAATGCCTCCAAGAAGACAAAACGAAGCAACTCTTCAGAAATTCAAATGGAAGAAATGAGGAGACAAATCCAACAGCTCCAGGAAATGTAAATGCACAGCAAGCTCTGTTAGAAGCACATCACATGCAATAGACAATGATGAATCTAGTAGTGATGCATCATCATTTAGAAGTCGTCGTCCACAAAGACAACCCTTTAGACATGACGACATTAGGTAGAGATTCCAGATTTTGAAGGGAAACTTCAACAGATGAGTTCGTTGATTGGCTTAAACTTCAGCGAATATTTGAATAAAAAGATACTGAAGAAAAGAAGGTGAAGATAATTGCTGTGAAGTTAAAGAAGCACGCTTCCATTTGGTGGGAGAATCTAAAAAAAAGCGTGAACGAAAGGAAAAGCAAGATCAAGACATGGGAGAAATTGCGTCGAGAACTAACTCAAAGTTCTTGCCTTCTCATTACTATCAAGATAATTTCATTCAACAGAATCTTCGCAGAAGAACTTGTCTGTAGAAGAATACACCAGAGAATTTGAGAAGTTGATGATGAAGTGTGACATCCAAGAAAGGGAGGAGCAAACAATAGCTCGTTATCTGGGAGGACTAAACATGACATTGCCCATCCAGGTTAGCTCCAACAATATTGGTCCTTAGACGATGTTATCCGTCTAGCCATAAGAGTGGAGAAACAAATACCCAAAAGATCTTCTTATAGAACTTTTTCCTCCATGAAAATCCTTCCTATGCCCGCAAAACACCCACAGATCAACCCATACTTCAGGCAAACCTCCACCCAAACCCATCACCAGAAAACAAAACCAAGGCCATCAAATGTTTCAAATGCCAAGGTTTTGGTCATATAGCCTCCAATTGCCCAACCAGGAGAACCATTACCATCATCAAAGGAGAAGCTTATGAAGGAACTGAACAAGAAGAAGATCAGGAAGAACCTGAAGGAGAAGAGAGTTAGAGCCAGTGTATGATGAAGAGCTCACTGCCTCGATCATGGAGAATCCTTAGTGATTCGACGAAGCTTACACACAATGTTAGCAAAAGAAGAACCATGGCTAAGGCATAATATCTTCCATACTCGTTGCACTTCACAAGGAAGGGTGTGTGATGTTATCATTGATAGTGGAAGCTGTGAAAATGTAGTGTCCAACTACATGGTGGAGAAATTGAAGATGCCAACACAAAACCATCCACATCCATATAATTTACAGTGGCTCAACAAAGGTAATGAAGTAAGGGTTTCTCAACGCTGCCTTGTGACCTTTTCCATCGGTCAAAAGTACCAAGATCAAGCATGGTGTGATGTTATTCCTATGGATGCATGTCACCTTCTCCTTGGTAGACCTTGGCAATATGATCGTCGTGCCTTGTATGATGGTTATACTAACACTTACTCCTTCGTCAAGGATGGAGTAAAAGTCAAGTTAACTCCTCTATCACCAAGTGAAGTTAATGAAAGCAAGAAGGAATCTAGACCATTGCGACCTTGGTGACAAAAGAACAATTCAAGGTAACAACAGAGGAAGCTCAGAACATGAGATTTGTTCTACTGTTTGAATCAAATGAAGAAACCGTTCTTCCAGTAGAAGTTAAACACATGCTAGCTAAATTCCCTGATGTGTGCCCAAAGAAATTCCTCATGGACTACCACCAATGCGAGACATCCAACATGCCATTGACTTTATTCCTGAGCAGTCATTCCCAACGGCAGCTTATAGAATGAGTCCTCAAGAGCATGCTGAAATCCAACGTCAAGTTGAAGAACTCTTGAAGAAAGGGTTGATACGAGAAAGCGTTAGCCCTTGTGCTGTTCCTGAATTTTAGTACCTAAGAAGGATGGTAGTTGGAGAATGTGTGTTGATAGTCGAGCGTAACAAGATTACTATCAAGTATCGATTTCCAATACCAAGACTTGATGACTTAGAGCTTTATGGTGCCAATATCTTTTCCAAGATTGATCTTCGTAGCGGATACCATCAGATCAGGATCAACCAAGATGAATGGAAACTGCTTCAAAACCAGAGATGGTCTATATGAATGGATTGTGATGCCCTTTGGTTTATCTAATGCCCCAAGTACATTCATGCGCCTGATGAATCAAGTACTTCGACCCTTCATTGGAAAATTTGTAGTAGTCTACTTTGACGATATTTTGATCTACAGCAAAGGCAAAGAGGAGCATTTAGAACACCTTCGACAAGTGCTACAGACACTACGCGAACAAAAACTCTATGCCAATCTGCAAATGTTCTTTCTTAACCAATGAAGTGACTTTTCTGGGTTACATCACTGCTGAAGGCATTCGAGTTGACCCAAGCAAGGTCGAAGCCATCAACAGTTGGCCAATCCCAAAGTCAATCCATGATGTCAGGAGCTTCCATGGATTAGCTTCATTTTATAGAAGGTTCATAAAAAGTTTTAGCTTGGCTGCCCATTAACAGATTGCATAAAAGGAGACAAGTTCCAATGGACAGAGCAAGCGCAAAAAAGTTTTAAGCAGTTGAAGAAATGTTTGACTGAAGCGCCTGTGTTAGCCCTTCCAAATTTTGATCAAGTATTCGAAGTCATTGTGACGCTTCCAACACTGGAATTGGTGTTGTCTTAAGCCAAGAAGGCCATCCTATAACCTTCTTCAGTGAAAAGCTCAACAATGGTAAACTCAAGTACTCCACTTATGACAAGGAGTTTTATGCCATTGTCCGTGCCTGCAACATTGGAGTCATTATCTGTTGTACAAAGAATTTATTCTCTATTCTGATCATGAAGCCCTCAAGCATTTGAATTCTCAAAAGATCAATCGCAGACATGCTGGTTGGAGTGAGTTCCTAGCCTTATCCATTCTTACTTAAACATAAGGCAGGAGTTCAAATGCTGTTGAGATGCTCTCATAGACGTCACACACTACTATCTACTCTCCAAATAAAGGTAGTAGGCTTTGAAACTATCAAGGAGCTATACAAAGATGATCTTGATTTCCAAAAGTTTTGGAATCACAGAATCACAATCCTTCCAAGACTACTACAGGCATGAAGGATTTTTGTTCAAAAGGAAGGCTTTATGCATTCCTCATGCTCTACGGGAATCCATTCTGGGAAACCCATGATGGAGGATTAGCAGGACATTTTGGAAGAGATAAAACTGGCTTTAGCAAAAGAAAGTTTCTATTGGCCAAGGCTTGAAAGAGATGTCAAGACATATTCAAATGTAGAATCTGCCACTTGGCAAAGGCCAAAAGCCAAAACAGGGTTATATATTCCACTTCCCATTCAGAAGCACCTTGGGAAGATTTGAGCATGGACTTTGTCCTTGGACTACCTCGAACTCAGCGACAAAAGGATTCCATAATGGTAGTAGTGGACAGATTTTCAAAAATGGCCCACTTTATTCCATGACCAATGATGCTGTTCAAATTGCTGACTTGTATTTCAAAGAAATTGTGCGTCTTCATGGAATTCCTAAAACCATTACTTCCAATCGAGATGTGAAATTCTTAAGCCACTTTTGGAGAACTTATGGAAGAAGATGGGTACCAAGCTTCAGCGGTGCAAGTCATCCACAAACAAAAACAGAAGCAGTCAACCGACTTTTGGGAAATCTACTTCGAAGTTTTGTTGGAAAAAATTTAAAACAATGGGATATCATTTTGGCCCAAGTTGAATTCGCTTACAACAATTCAACTAATCAAGCCACTGAAAATGTCCATTTGAAGTAGTCTATGGCACTCGTCCACATAGTCCACTGGATTTGATCCCTTCGTCTAACAAGCAACGATATAGTTCAGATGCAGATAGGACAAAAGAAATCAAAAAGTTGCATGAGGTTTTGAGTGCGATCCACAAACAAAATTCAAGGTATAAAGTTCAGCATGATAAGCATCGAAAGCGACAAATTTTTAAAGTTGGAGATTTGGTATGGATCCATCTACGAAAGGAACGATTTCCAAATCAACCAAATGCTAAGTTGTCCCCTAGAGTTGATGGACCATTCAAAGTCGTGCAAAAAATCAATGACAATGCTTACAAGTCGAACTACCAGGAACATATGGTGTCTCTGAACTTTTAATGTTGCTGATCTTTGCCATATTGGATGATGAGATAGAACTAAACTTTAGGCGAGTTTGTCAATCCTGGGAGTATGACGGAACCTAGACCATGCATGCATCATCACCAACCCACTTAGGACCATGCATGCACCACCACCAACCACCATCCATGTGAAGAGCCCATTTTTTGACTATTTTTGCAAGTTGTTTGAATTTTATTTCAAGATGTTTGTTGTTGATTCATTACATCCTTATCATTCCAGCCTTTCTTATCATCCTTGGTTCCTTAAATCACTATAAATAGGGCTAAATACCTTATGTAATATCATCATTGAGTTTAAGAATAATTTGAGTTTGTGAGTCTCTCTTGTTTCTAACCAGATTATTTTGTTAACATAGAAAGAGACCAATTGATATTTGAGTGAATTTGTCAAACAAGATGGACTTTTAGAAGGTTATGGGTGAATATAGTTTGCTATTTTATTAATGATATAATCTTTCAAAATTAAAATGATGGTTCCTGTCATGGACATTTATGTGATCATCACACAATTGATATATGATCTAACTAAACAAGAGTAGATCAATCACATGAAGAACTTAGAAAGTTTTTTAATAGCAAGATTCCTTATGTAAATCTATTCCTCCTCTATTTTTGAATACTTGTCAAATTTTAAATGTGCATTGGAATGAAGGAAATGATTAAGACAACATTAAAGTAAAAAAAGGTTAAAAATAATTTATTGAATCGTCCTTATTTCTTTTTAATAATTTGACTTTCTCTCTCCTCCTCCACTATATCTCTCTCTTCTTCAATAATATTTAATAGAGGTATGATTGAATAGAAATAATGAATGCTATTTAAATTTTTTGAAATGGATAATTATTCAAGAACGGATGGAGTATTTATTATAGATTGTTTGAACTCCTTCAAATCCATAATATAAATCGTTTTTGAATTTTTTGTTTGGTCCATAATATAAGTCATTTTCATATTTCAAGAAAATATTTATTATTTTCTGCTCATTTGACCCATATATTTCTAATGAGTGAAAATGTATTGATGTGATTATGATTATTTAATGGAGAAATAATTTATAATGAGTATGATATTTTTATATTTTACTTTTATTTTCTTAAAAAAATCAATAAAATTCAATCATCACCTTAATTCTCATGTATAATCTTAAATAATTTATATTATAGACTAGAGATAGTATTAGATAAAACTTGCAAAAGGCTCAACAAGCCACGCGAAAAACACAATTGAGGCAAAATATATACTACATGAAGTTGCTCTCGGTTAGTGGCTATCTTTAAGTTGTTTAGTGTTCTAGAAAGCCTCATTTTCGAATAGGGTTATCATAATAGGATAATATGTGACCTAACTATCGAGCGGACTTCACTATTTGTTACTCTCCGTCCTTAAATAATTGTTTAATTTTAAATATGCATTAGAAAAAGTTAAAAATAATTTATTGAATTACGCTTGTTCCTTTTTAATAATCAAACTCTCTTTCCTTCTCCATTATGTCTCTCTTCTCTAATAGTATTTAATAGCAGTATTATTATAAATAAATAATTAATGCTACTTAAAATTTTGAAATGAATAATTATTTCTAGATAAATTTTTTTTAAAATGAACAATTATTTAAGCATAGAGAGAATATCTTCTTTAGCTTCCTTTACTATAGATGGGACCCTCTTATTATTTGCAATTAAATGTATTTAATTTCTTGGCAAAAGAAAAATGTTTGGGTAAAAAATATACAAAAAAGTGAAAGTTAAAAAGATGACAAAACTTTATTTTAGTCCATCTGAAATTTCAAATTGGATAAATTGGTCCCTACAAAAAAAAAATCAAATTGAGGAAAAATATTGAGGAAATTTGATTTTTATGATTGTAAACTTGTGAGTACTTCTTATGGTGGTAGTTTGCACTTGAAAAAGAATGGTAGTTTTGTATCTCAAACTCAATATGCTCAAACAATTGGTAGCCTTATGTGCTTGATGAATTGTTCAAGACCTTATATTGCATATGTTGTGAATTGATTGAGTAGATATACACATAATGCTAATAAGGATCATTGGAAAGCATTGAACAAAATCAGCACTAGGATATTCTAGTGTTAGAAGTTTCAAGAACAAATAAAAGGAATGTTGAAGAAATATGTAGAAAGCAAAATAAACAAATAGGCATACTAGAATTTTCTAGCTCAGAGGTTGGTTCTTTAACCAACATAGGAAGCCTATAAATATAGGCATTGTGTCATTTTGTGTGTGCTTTAGTAGTGAGAGATAAAGTGCACAAAGTGAAGTGCCCATGTGTGCACAAGGTGAGGTGCAAAGGTGAAGTGGGTGATTCAAAGAGTGAATCGTTAGTGAGGCAGAGAGGTGGTAAGCAATAGACTAATGAGTGTTAGTGTGTGCATAGCATAGTAAGGTGTAATCATAGTCCATTGCTTTGTAGACAAGTGTTTGTGTGCATACACTTTTCCCAAGTAATAGAAGAAACTTATCTTTTCCGTCTTCTCTATTCAGGCATTAAGTAAAGTTATGAGATATACAATAGACTTTGGTCTATGTTATGGGGGATATCCATATGTACTTAAAGGGTAGTACTGATACTAACCGAATCTGATTCAGATGAGACCAAATCTACAAGTGGTTATATTTTTACCTTTAGTGGTGGTCCTGTCACTTGGAAATCGTTAGCGACCTCTATAGCTAGATCTACCATGGAGGATGAGTTTATTGCTCTTGACTCAAGGGTTTGAAGCTGAGTGGCTAAGAAATCTCTTAACTAACATTCCTTTGTGGAAGGAACGTTTTGTCTTCTATATTATACATTGTGATTGCCAAGCAACAATAGCAAGAGCAAATAACAAAGTTTATAATGGAAAACAAAGACATATATGTATATGTCATAATTCTATGAAGAGCTGCTAAATGATGGAATTATTTCCATGAGTTACATGAGGGTAGGGGGATGAATTTGGAGGACCTTTGACTAAGCCACTAAGCAAAAAGCTAGTGAGCAATACATCGAAGGGATGGGGCTAAAGCCCAATTTAGAGATTGAAAGTGATGGTAATCCAACCTAAATTTAAGAACTCCTCAAAGTTTAGGTTCATATATATGGAAGTCATTTGTCAATCATTTAAACATTACCCAATATAGTTCATCCCTATGGTGTATAATAATGTATGAGGGATAGTGTGTGACTACAGAGAAGAAAGGGTGAATTTATACTTTTAATGAATCTATAACTCATGATTGAGTGGTGTGCTTGGAGTGTGCACTTGATAGATTCATCTATGTGAATGATTGAGGTGGGGCCCTAAGGAAGCTTGGGCAAACTCTCTAGAGCCACTTATGAAATCCAAGTAACAGTGTAAGGCCACACCACATCACGTTGAACAACTTTGGATGAGAAGACGTGTGAGTGGTGAGATCATTGAGTCACGTGTGGGATGAAAGGTCATAGAGGTTATAATTACCGATATCCTTTGATTCAAATTTTATTTGCTCTATATGCCAGTTCATAGTCCAAAAGACACTAGTACTTATGCAATAAATTCTCATGCTCATAGAACTATATTTGACTATAAAAATAACTTTAAAATATGCAAGGGATTGTTATATTTTATATTTATTTTATATTTTAAAGTTATTATTATTATTATAATATTTCAAAGTTAATATTTTAAATAATATTTAACTAATTCAAGCAATAGTTTTTTAAGTCCTAGTCACGGTTTCTTCTTCTAATGTCAATGAATGTTGGACGATTTAAGAAGCTTCAAAAGTTTTATTGAATAAAATGTTGAGCAACGTTCATATCTTGAATGTCAATAATATATGTTTTTGAACAACCTGTAAAGCTTGACTAATTTAGTGAGTTTTAATGTACATTCCTTTGTGACCGTTTGGCAATGTAAACATGGTATTGCTTTACTTTGTAAGAAGCATTGGGACATAGAAAATAGTACGAATAGAGAAATTGTTATTAATGATATATCTTTAGTTCCTTGAACAATCCAATAAAGAGTTGTTCCTGTGTAGCCTCATTGGTTCATGTGCAGAGTTAGTGAGAAATGATTTTGTATCATGGAGAGTATTAGTCGTGAAAACCATTCTGTGAATAATTTGCTAATGATGGTGAAATACTCTAAGCTCAATGTCTAGCACGCCTGGTCATAAACCATCGATAAGCAACTAAAGTTTATTGTGTTGTTTATGTTATTTTTTATTTTATATTATTGTGAGCAATCTTTTTTTTTTCAGATTTGATTGTTCATTTTATTTTGCAAATATTGTATTTTTCAAAATTAATCTTCTCCAACATAATAACCAGTACGGTGAATATTTCCACAATAATTATTGAATAAAAAATACAATACTTTTCAACATTATTGGGTGGATGTTTCCCAAGTAATATGGAACAATATTTTTTTGGAACAAATATTTGCCCATTACCAAAGGATATATACATCAGTAATTTTAAAAAATCTACCACTAAGTATTTATTCTTAACGAATAAATGGACGGTTTTGCAACATTGTTATCGATGAATATTCACATAGAATCCCTTGGGAACTTTCTGCGAGTTAAATTTTCCAATGGTGACAGTTACCAATGATGTTTTTCATCGAAGGGCTTATTTCCTCAATAAATCTCCTGTAACATTGATTTTCAATGGATTTTATCCTAAAATTCTTTAGTGATTCTTTGGTAATAGATTTATTTCTTGTAGTGATACACCTTATTAAAGTCTAGTTTGATTTGGAATGCATGTTTTTTTTCCTTTTTTTTGGAACCAATGAACAACTTCACACATGCTACTGGTTCCATCTAATGTTTGCCTTCCATGCACAAATGCACTTTGAGTTTCGTCCACTAATCATAGCATTGTTCCAGATCTTATTTTCATGAATGATTTGAAACATGATTAAATGAAAATTAATTATGATGATAGTGGCAAAGAAAATAGATCCTAATATGAGCTCTCTAAGTAAATGGGTACATGGATGAAATCCATTACGGTGTAATCTTGAAGGGTTATATTAGGATCTAGGGAACCAACTTACATGTGGCTTGGTAGGTCTGGGGTTTTGTTACCCCTCCGTGAATTTGGGCCTATAAGGGGCATCCCAGAGAGATGTTGAAAAAGCCTTTCCTTTAACCCCCCAGGCAAGGACGTCGCATATGGAGAAAAATAGAGAAATATGTTGTTAGGGAACCCATTTTTAGTAACAAAGCAAACTACACACACTATGTCATAAAGTAACCTAAATATAGTATGCACTTGTGGTTGCTTAAGTAGTGGGAAAAGTGATTTAAACTACTTCACTGCAAGCATGGACTACCCATATCAACATGTCATGTTCACATCCTTTCACCCACTGTGCACGCTGACTATTCTGTCGACAGCCAGGGTGCAGGAGCTCTTTTTTTCGTGCTCCCAAAGCTATGGGGCGGAGCCCAAGGATAAAGGGTACGTGACTCATTTCCTGAAAGAGGGCTCACTCCCAACGGCCCAAATGATCCATTCAGAGATAACAACAAACACACACAACATAACACATCTGTAACCTTTCCTTCCCCTACACATAGCACCACCGATAACCGAAAGCGACCTGGAAGACGCCTTTATCTAGGAAACACCGTGAAAGCACAAAGAGAGGAACCAGCCAGGAGCACTCCCTCTCCTTGGCGGCACACACACATGTTCAAACAACTCACTCTCAATGCCCCGATCCATCCTTGAAACACAGCACACACACTTTCAACCACAAGACTACACTTGTAACTCACCTTCCCGATGCTCTCCCTCTCCATGACAGCACACATGGACCACCAAGAAGTAAGTACTAGAACACCATAACTTGTAGCCCATGTATAATGCTTACTCTTCTATAAACACATTGTGATCCCCCTCACAGGACCACTTAGAACTAGTAAATGACGTTCGGAAAGACGCCCTCATTCTGGAATAAGGCGATCTGAGAGAGATCCTGTAAAGGCGTCCTGGCACAAAGGAAGAGGAAAGGCTTCCATTCATCTTTCACCATCTCCAAAGGGCTGCACTGTCTCCTGCCCAAGCCGCATGGGATGGAGTTCCCCTCTACCATTTTCTCACCATTTCCTCACAAGGTTACGAATCTGAGATTAAAGTTCTGTTTTACTTCTTTAATCCATTTTTAAAGCTCTGGTCCAAAACAAGCATCATATATTTTTTATTGCACAAGAGTGAGCCGCAAACTTATATGGATGTCTCACTTCTTGGTTTTTGTACATAATATCACACTCCAATGTAGTAATTGATAGAGTAGTTACTTTGAACAGCTAGTGGGTTTATTTAGGGTTTAGGAAATACATTGTGTAATTTTTTTTTTACCTTATAGTGTACATAATTAAAATCTTTTAATAATAATAATAATAATAGACTAGTCCATGCTGTGATTAAAAACTACCTAATTTGAATAGAAGACTGCTACTAGGAATGTCATAGTACTTACTAAGATCCTGGTCCCCTTAGTTTGGGGCCAATCCTAGGTACCCTAAAATATATTCAAAATTACCCAAAAGTCCCTACACACTCTCTTAACTCTTTCTATCTCTTTACAAACCCAAACTAAACCCGCAACCATTTCAGATCATGTCGTAGATGTAGGTGCTTTTTGTTGAGTAAAAATGCACTAAAAATAAAATTTCTTTATTATTTATTGAATAATTTTATGTTTAGTACACTAGCTAGAGTATTTCTTTTACTCATACTTTGAGCTCTCTACTCAATGCTCTACTCAAGTACTTGCTTTCTTGAGCACATGCTCACTTTCACTCTTTGAGCTCTCCACTCAAACACACACATAAATGCTCTTCAAGCCTATTTATAGGCTTTATGTTGGTCATGATGTAGCATGGGGTATTTTCTAGATTCTTCTCCTATTCTATTACAAACTGCACATTTTTAGTCTTGCTATTCAAAGACTCTTTATCTACAAGTTTCAAGAATATTCTAATGTAATATTTAGTCCAGAAGTTTCTTGCTTTTCTTTTAATTTCCTACACAATTCTATAAAGGCCTAATAATAGAAATACTAGAAACTTCTGTTTAGTGGTGATATTTTCACTCTCCATTATCAATGTCCGAGTCACAGAAAAGGGAGGCGCGCGGGGCCATGGTGGTCCTCATGTGCACCACGTGCATGCTCTTCCAAGCAGCGTCTGAAGCTACTTGCAAAGGACAACACCATTGCTATTTGAAATGTACCATATTCCCATAACTTGCTGATTCTGTTACCAAAGTGGTGCCCACAACGCAATAGTTTTTCTTTGTCACCTATACAAGTGTGTTGCTATCGCATCACCTATCTTGCAGGGGCAAAAGGACATATATTCCAAAAATCTTGCCCATTAGACTTTGACGTCGATATTTGATTACTTCTAACTTTCTTAAGGGATGTATTATTAGCTTGATCTAGATTTCAGAATCCTAACATCCACTAAACATGGTGACAAGTTCTATTTTTATTATGCAAACATTTATTCATTATTTTTTATAGATAAAAACTTGTATGGATATTTTTATTCTTGTAATTTTTTTGGTTAGTTGTTGGTTCCGGGTGTTTTTCAGCCATAAAAATACTTAAATTTGATTTTTCTTATTATAGCATATTATTTTTATATTTTATTATACAATGTATAATGAGATTGGGTGGGGAGAACTTCTTTAATGAATAAATGGAATGGTAAGAACATGCAAGACTTTAAAACGGGTGTGAACAGAGGAAAGAAAGAATGAAGTGATGGCGGTGAACATTGAAGAAGAAGAAGAAGAAATAAGATGGAATAAAGTGATGGGTAAATTGTAATCTTAAAATATTCTATTTCTATTAAATTATATGTAATATTATAAAATGTTAAATATGAAGAATATAGCTAAAATCTTATAGTTATTAGCAAAAGCATTAGATATTAGGGAGGGGACTAATGTTGGTCCCAACCAATCCTTCACCCTAAGATATTATAAGAATGGAGAGTAAATGAGTTTTATTTACTTCTTACCAGTTACAACACAAAAGTAAAAGAGAAAATTTATTGAAGATATTTAGGGCATATAAGATGGTAAAATTTCCAATAAGTCATAGCTCATATACTATCATTCTTGATCCAAGTGATTATGAGTTTGTGATATAGGATCAGGGATTATATCTCCATTTGGCCATTCCCTTCTAATTTCTCCCTTAACTCCATTAAAAGCTCTTTAAAAACAGAAAAAAAAAATGTTAAAATCAGTCCATAAATAGCATAGATGTGAGAAATTATGAGAGATAATCCCTACCCGTTTTTTTGTTTTTATAATTGATAGAAAGAGATAAACCCAATCCTCCAATATGTACCGTACTTAAATAAACATGTAGTTTTATACAAACTGGATTGATATCAGATTATTTGTTACTTTAGTCATTAGTAACATAATTTCATAGATAAAATAATATTTTTTATTCAAGAAAAATGTCTAAAAAAAATCATAATTGAGAAATTTAGTAAGTTGAAATTGAATTATTATATCAATTAAAAAGTCTACCACCACTAAAATGATTCAATAGAAATCCGTAATTCAATATTCATTATTAGACTAGCATACAAAGAGTCTGTCTTGCTTGCTGGTTCCGATACATGAACATATCTTAAGCACTAAGCCTTTATGGAAAAAAAAAAAATCTTAAGCATATGGTCAGATCCAATGAATCCTGTCCAGCCACGTCTTCATTAAAGTGTTCCATCGATGCAATTTGTCAATTGACTTGACCGGCTAAAAACCGCACTGCAGCGGTCAATGCAAAACCGTATGCGGATAGGAAAGTTCCAAGTCCAACCAAATCCATTTCCATCCATATCATTTTCAAAATAAAACTACATCATTAGTGAATATAATGAATGGTGATTTTTATTTTTTTCATTTATCCACCGTATTCAAATGACAATAATAGAATGAATGTTTTCCGTTTTAAGTGCTGGAATAACTGATTTTAAAAACCGAGGCCCACGAGAAGAGACAAGAACAAAAAGCAACCAGCGTTGGTCAAGCTAGAGGCTTCACTACTAGTACTCATCACAATGGAAAATGATTCGAAGGGAATAATAATAATCAGTGAACAAGAAACCACAACTATCGATCTCCAAGCCTTGCCGGAAGGATGCATCTCCAACATTCTGTCCTTCACCACTCCTGTCGATGCTTGCAGGCTCGCCCTTGTTTCCAGATCTTTCTGTTCAGCGGCCCAATCAAACGCTATCTGGGATCGTTTTCTTCCCTCTGGTTTGGAATCCATTGTTTCCCAATCTTCTGAACCTTCCTTGATCGCCACCTCTCCCTCTAACAAGGCTCTCTTTCTTACTCTCTCCGATCGTCCCATCCTCGTTGACCACCGTCGAAAGGTAGTTCATTTTCTTTTCTTTCCAATTCATCCTAATTGTTTTCTTTTTATTTTTTTCACATTAATCTATTCTATTACGCAAAGAGAAAGAGAAATGTTAATAGCCTTTGGATGTTGTGTCGTATGATTGTGAATTTTATTTTTTGAAATATCAGGTGAAATTTTAGGTTGATTGTTTGGAAGATATATTGACATTCATTATCGTACAAATATAGGAACATGTATGATACCACTAGGTACCATTTGGGCTGTAAGCAGATTGTTTTGGTTTGGGTTTTATTGATTTTTAATTTTTTTCATTGAATTCGAATCAAATTGAGCGGATTTTATAACAAATAATAACAGGGTAATGCTTGGTTATACTTAATAGTTATGTGAATCAATAAATTTCTTAAGCAAATCTTACAATAATAAAGGGGGTGTGGGACAACAATCGCTTTTTGGGTACACAATTTTTTCATCTAATTTTACCCCTCTAATAATATACTTCTCTCTTTCTCCCATCCATTCACTCTCAACTACCATCATCTCTTGAAAATAAAACTACTTCCGTTTCAGTAACCTGAATATAACCTACAGTATCTAATTCAAAACAAAAGAGATGAACCAAAAAGTAATAAAAAATGCGGCTTGTGCCCGTCAAGCTGCTAGTATACATAATGAATATAAAGAATGACTTTGTTTTTAAAAGCTTGAAGTACAAAACTTTGAAAGTGTAATAGTTGATCGGATGATCGTATTGGATATCTTGAATCATGTTTGATTAAGAATGTTAAGTATGATTCTCTAATATCTGAAATGCATTATGTCATTGGAATGTAGAGCTTTCAATTGGATAAACGGACTGGAAAAAAGTGTTACATGATTGCTGCAAGAGACCTCAGCATTGCTTGGGGTGGTACTCCTGAATATTGGGGCTGGATAACCATGCCCGAGTCCAGGTCAGCTCGCTTTTGTTTTGAGAAATTGCTAGATGTTTTAAAGCAAGAAGATATCATTAAGTACCCCTCAATGTTCTTCATTATTTTAGGTATAACAATACTAGTTCATCTAAAGTAGAAGAAAATGATGAATCACATAGATGGAGTGATGAATGTTGCGGAATAATGAATGATAAACCCACATATTTAAGATGATGAATGCTTGATGATATGGAGAATAGCTTTTGTTTAAGTACTTATCATGGATATTTGTCTTTTGGTGCCTCATGTCATGCTTTTGTTCTTGTTTCTGTATACAACCATGGAACAGGTTCGAAGAAGTTGCTAAGCTTGTTGCTGTGTGCTGGTTTCATATTCATGGGAAGATGAATACCCGTGTATTGTCTCCAGAGACTCAATATGCAGTTTTTCTTGTGTTTAAGTTGATCGATGCTCACGGATTTAACTACCTTCCTGTGGAGTTATCAGTGGGTATAACTGGAGACCAGAGTTGTACCAAAAATGTTTATTTGGATCCAAACTTAGAAGAGATGATTTTGGACGCTGATTTGAAGAATTGGAACGTCCAACTATGAGAAGCGATGGGTGGTTGGAGATTGAGATGGGAGAGTTCTTCAATTCTGGCCTAGAAGATGAAGTGAATATGAGTGTTGCAGAGACAAGGAGTAACTTGTGGAAGCATGGTTTCTTTTTGCAAGGAATAGAATTTAGGCCTAAGTTGACATGTTTATGAACTACTGAGTGTTAGGCATAATAAGATAAAGGTATCACCCAAAGACAAATGTTTTACATTTGATAGATTTTGATTATCATTTGTTATTAAGTCCTATTTAAGTTATTGTTCCATGTATCACATTTGCCGACTTTGAAATGGAATTTCCTTATACTCTTTTCAATTTTTTATATACAAATTACATAATATTCTATGAAGTTTGTATATTTATTAGTCGAAAAAAAGTTTGCATGTTATATTGTTCACATTCAAAGTGAATTAAATTTGATAAACTATTAGTAGTACACACAGTTTTATATTTGCTTCAATTACGTGGAGGTTCAAGGTTGGGTAAGTCCTTGGCCAAGGATATGCAACTCTGGTGAGAACCGCAAGGAAACGCCATTGCTCAACTAGTCTTTGTGAAAAGTGAAATGGTTCTTTTGGAATTGTGTTTATTTTCTCTAGCATTGATGTTTTGCTTGACGCTATATTTGGTCGGCTTGAGCATTTGTCTTGTAGGAAAACAAAAAAAGGTGAAATGGGGTGAAGAAAGGTAATTGGAACTTATTGAGAAGGAAAGTTTGTATTTGAAAACAGAGGAAATTAACCATCCTATTACTCTGGCTATTTCAAGAGTTCGCATGCTAATCCATGAAAAGGTGGAATGTTGAAACTCACTAATAGACCGGTCCTTCCTGAATTGTTGCGGGACCATAACAGCCTGAAACAAATCGATATCTTGAAGCTTTATTGGTCCTTTCTCATTGTCTTTTAGCAGTTTCCTTCAAAGCTTTACATTTGCTTCAGCTTTATTACTCCTTGGCTCTTTGCCTCCTAAAAACTTACGCCTTCTTAAGAAAAGTATTGTTAAAAAATAATCTATTTAAAAAAGGATTTAAATATATTTTCAGTTCCTATGAATATCAATCGTTTTGGCTTTGACCGCTCTCAAATGTTTGCTTTAGTTTTGGTCTTTCACTTTTTCCCTTCTTTGTTTTTGGTCTTTGTTATTCTAAATTTTAATTCCTATATATGTTATAAAATATGCATTTAATCTTTATACATATCAAAAATATTATTTCATCCCTATAAATATTTTAAAATATTAATTCTTTTGGTCTTTGTATCTATCACCATTTAATATAAAGTCCACAAGAAAAGGACAAGAAGCATAATAGTAAAAAAAAGAGAAAGCAAAACCAAAACAAAAATTTGGGATTAAAATCAAAACATAGAGGAGCGTGTGATTCATGAAATGGTTTTTCATTATTGGGAATAATATTCATGAGAAAGCTTCTCGGGAATAACTTTTCCAGAAATTCAATATAGAGGCATTGGGTACACAAACTAAATACTAAGCGGCATTTTGATAATACGAAATATTTTTACAAAATTACCCATGACAAAATGGTGTCGATCGATAGTGGTGGTGGTCATCTTGTCACGATGGTGAATAGTCTTGTCTTAATTATTAGTGTTTCAACACAACAACGATGGTTCACAATCAACGATGGTCTGGCCACTATTGGAGGGTCGACCACAATTAGTGATGGTCTAGCCTCAATTGGCGAGGGTCAAACACCAGTCACCAGGGGTCTAACATCGATTGGTGGCTTGGCGATTGGAAGTGGTGCGTCATCGATTGCAGTGGTCTAGTCTCGATTGATAGTGGTCAGGAGGTGCTCGCGATTAGTGGTCCATCCTTATTCAAGGTTTAGGGTTTGGGGGCAATTTAGTCTTTTCCTTTTTTTAAAACATTGCCTTCCATGGCAATCTATCATTCCCATGGTGGAGGGTGGGAATAAAAATGCATTTGTTTTCATTCTCAGGAGTACAACTTTCTGTGAATATTCTATCCTCGAATGAAATATGAAAATCTTTTATTCCCATCCTCATATTCCTGGAAATGTTAAAACATGTTGCGAACCACATGCCACCTCATATTTATAAGATAAAAAATATTTATTTTAAATATAAAACTAAATTACACTTTGAAAATGTCACTCTTTTTTTGTTAAAAGTTTAAGTGGGCTCAATGCCTTGTCATCCTATCAAGATGAAAGCAAAGGCCTACATCTCAACCACTGTTTATAGGGACTTAAAAAATCATCTATAAAAAAGGTCCCACTATCAATACAAATATAATGTCTTAAGTCCATGTGTTATTAAGTAAGCCTAACACAACCTTTAGATACCTTGGAAGCCTTCAATTTGTTAGAAATCATGAAGTTGCTTAAGTTTGCATTTTTAATGCAGACAGGCTGCCTAAGCGAGCAAGTGAGTCAGTCACACTCATTGCAGCGAGAAATACTTATATATAAAAATAGCATATATTTTTCATATTAATATTTAGTTCATATAATTGTAGGTCACATGAACTTTTTATGCTAAGATTTTTAAATTATAATTTTTCTTCAATTTTCGAATAACTTTTCTCTTAATAATTCTATTTACTTCTCATGTTCTATAATTATTCAAAATTTTCAGATTGCCTCGTGTGTAATTATATTTTAATTAAGTTTTAAATAACTATGTATTAAAATTAGCTTATTTATATTTGAGACATCTTTAATTGGTTCATTTCTACCAAAAATTTATTTTAATTTTTAATGTCAATTTCAGTCTTCATATCAATTTAGTCTCCAAGAATATCTTGGGCTAGTATTGATAGTATAATTAACAAATTTGTGTTGATGACAAACAAAAAGTTGTTCCTCCTCTTTGGACATATATTATAAAAGATAAAGACCCTGCTTCAAGGGGTTTCTGAGAGTACAGGGTGGGTATGTACGTAACTTGTCAAAACCACTACTCCTGTTCATATACTACAGTGAAGGCTTATTTGCTTGGACTTTCTGGAGCTGGAATTGATAGATATCTAAAGTTGATTGCAGAATACCTAGTTGAATTTCAGAAAATTGTTGAGTGTGTTGAAGAATCCAAAAGACCAAGAAGTGTCCCTCTACCTTCTTCACTTGGTACTAATGGCTCGTAATCACAAGCTATGTTGGCAAATAAATAAAGGGCAACTGACCTTATAGAAAGCACTTTTAACAATGGAGCTAGAGAGCAACTCAAATCTGAGATTGCTAGGATGTATTATTCTGCTTATGCTTATTTGCCCTTTAATCTTAGGAATCCTTATTACATCAATTCATATCAGTTTGCTGCAAATATCTCAATTGATGGTTTGTTTCACCTGGTTACAATGCTCTAAGAACTACACTATTATAAAGGGAAAAGGAAAATGTTGAGAGGTTAGTTGAACTAATCAGAGAGACTTGGAGTGAGAACAGAAATAAGCATAGTTGTAAACAGATGGGTGGATTGATACTCAAAAGGAGACCGCTTATCAATTTCATGATGGCTTCATATGCAGGTCCTATATTTGTAGTAGTCATTGATGGTTCTTTGGAGTATAAGGATAAAAATTATTTTAGTAGATTTTATTAGGCTTACTATAGAATTTCTATCTTTATACTTCTCCGAATCATCAATGGCTATTAAAAATATAAGACCTGCATACGAATAAACATTAATACCATTCTTGGAGACTAAAGTGATATAAAGACTGAAATTGACATTCAAAATAAAATAAAATTTTGTCATAAACAAACCAATTAAAGATTTCTTAGATATAAATAAGCTAATTTAATTATAATACATAGTTTTTTTAAACATGATTAAAATATAATTACACATGAAGCAATCTTAAAATTTTGAATAATTATAGAATATGATAAGTAAATAGAATTATTGAGAGAAAAATTATTTGAAAAACTAAAGAAAAATTATAATTAAAAAATTTTAGCTGTGACCTACGAATATATGAACTAAATATTAATATGAAAAATTCCTTGCATTATACTCTCCATTTCAAAATAAATGTATTTTCACTTTTTTAATATGTCCATATACATTAATTTATGAATGTATCAAAAATATAAAAGAGACATTTATTTGAAACGGATAGAGTATAATATAGGGGATTGCTAATAACCTCCACACCTTATATTGGACATAAATCCCAATGTCCTCTTTCTTGACTCAATTTAATGTTTGGGTAGTATTATAATTTCCTATTACTCAAATCCCATTACTTTAATTTTTTTCTCACTTAATTTATATTCATTCACTTCTATTTGTTTCTATATAAATTCCATTCACTCTCTCTTTTTCTTTTACTTTTTTTGGTTTTCAGGTATCCATTCCCATCATAACTAATTCCTTTGATTGCCAGAATTTTCCCTAAGGGGCAAACATTTAGCTCCGAGATTATTTCCATAGACATTGTCATGCATCCACCTAGCTACCAATTATTTTAGGTTTTACGTTTTTTTTCTTTTACTTGAATAGTGAATACTATATAAGTGGTTAGAAGTTTGAATAATATTACTATATATTGAATAAAATTATTTTAATAATAATATAACAAAATATTTTTCAATGAAAAGTTTGTGAATCTCAACACAATCCTTTTAAGGTGTTTGGAAAACATTTAAGTGATAGAATTGAATTGAATTTCATAAGAATTGAATCCATTCAGGAATTGAATTCAATTCTTATGTTTGGAATAAGTTAGTAAATAAGAATTGAATTCAATTTCTTGATTTGGAATCTATCTAAAAATGAATTGATTTGTTTATTTTTACCATTTTATCCTTCATCAATAAAACTTAATATTTTACTAACAACTCCAATTATTCATTAGAATACATGACATAATCAAAATCACACAAAAACACATTACAAACTAAATCAAAACCAAACCAAAATATTCTACAAAATTAAATGCAAGCTGAAAATTGAAAACCAAAATATTCTACAAACTAAAATCTACAAGCAATTGCTTCTCTTTCCTGGAATTGCAAATTTAACATCTACAAGGTAAAAACTTAAAACATAATACTCATACTAAATTTCATCAAATCTGTTTCCAAAAAAATGTCTTAACTGAAATGTCTTAACATCAATTACTCTCTTACTAAATGTCTTAACTGAAATACTACTTAGGCATTAAACAGACTTCCACCTAAAAAATACACTTATAAATATGAAATCTATCATAAAATCACCAATATAACTTTTTAGCCAACCATTGCAAGCGTAACTCTTTTGGGAAACAAAAAAAACAACTCCAATAAGATTACGATGTTCATTAAGCCATTCAACAGCATCAAAAAGGTTGTCACCCTCCAAATCCAATTTAGCTACTGCTTCATATATTTCTGAGGGTTCCAAACTTGAGTACTTGTGCTTAAAATAGCTTGTGCAATATCTTTCGTTCCTGAAGACACATCTTTTAAAATGGATGAGTAATCACTTGCCACTGGTGCTTTTCTTTTTTGACCTTTTGCAAATGAAGTATTAGGTACAGATGGAGTTGATGATGGACATTGTGTTGTTGATTTTGATGGCATACTTTCAGAATCAAAGTGACTAAAATTCTCCAAATAAACCTCAATGTTTGCTTGCATCTTATCAATTTCGTCAATACTAATATGAACATTCTCCCTTTCCCATCTTTGTACCTTTTCTCTAGCACTTCTAGCTTGATCTCCAATTGCTACATCTTTCTCATATATATCTCTGAGAATGTCCAGGTGATGAAGGGATTTTTCTTTGATATTTTTGAACTTTGGATTGGCCTAGTAACAAAAGTAAATCACAATAAGAAAGTTAGTAAACAAGCATATGCAAGGAAGTTGCTACCAACTTTATTAAAGGAAATAAAATAGAATATTCATACCTTTATCAGAGATTTACATACCTCTAGAGGAGCCTCAAATGTTTTAGAAGAGTCATTCCATCTTATTCCACTTTTCAATTCAATTTCTTTTGCAAGCACCATTTATTCCTTAAGAGTTTTGAGATGATTCAACACCTTGTTTTTGTTGATGTTCAAAGAAAATTTATCATTAACTTCCTCTACCACCTTCCTATATGCTTAAGCAGGAAAAATTCTATCTTCCTTTTGACCCTTACTCTTTTGCTCCTAAGAACTTCAAGCATCATACCATCCATATCTATGGTTCACTTGAAGTATGCACTACAATCATTTCCTCCTTCCACCTCAAAAACTTTCTCATCATCCATATCACCACCTATTGGACACACGCACACGTCCAATTAAAAAAATAGTTTTTGAGCTCAATCACGCACTAACACGGTAACACCGCTAATTCACTTAAACACAGCTTGGATGCATGGTAGTTGGTTTATTTTTTTTCAAATTTTTAATACCAACATAAACCCAAAATTAACTTTAGTTATTTAGTTGAACCTATATTGGGTTATTTTATTTTAAAAATTATACAGTTAATCACAAAAAATAAAAAAATTAATTATATAAAAAAATCATATAAATATGATAAAAAATTCAGACCAAAAAAATAAAAAGTCATATAATAAAATAAAAAATTATATATATATATATATACCGCATTCATATTTTATAATTTTTTAAGTTTTTATGCATCTTTATATCCATTTTTATGTCGTATTCCATTTCTCTGTCAATCCATGTGGTTCATATATCCTATCCAAATGACAATAATAGAATGAATGTTTTTATATTTTTAAATGTTGGAATAACTGATTTTAAATACCGAGGGCCACGACAAGAGACAGGAACAAAAAGCAACCAGCGTTGCTCAAGCTAGGGCTTTACTACTAGTACTCATCACCTCTTCAGCTCTTCAATTGCTCTGCTGTCATCTCCCCAACACTTACCAGTGGACATGGTAGGAGACGCAAACAAGAGAGGCGGAAGCACGATGGAAAATGATTCCAAGGGAAGAATAATAATCAGTGAACAAGAAACCACAACTATCGATCTCCAAGCCTTGCCGGAAGGATGCATCTCCAACATGCTGTCCCTCACCACTCCTGTCGATGCTTGCAGGCTCGCCCTCGTTTCCAGATCTTTCTGTTCAGCGGCCCAATCAGACGCTCTCTGGCATCGTTTTCTTCCCTCTGATTTGGAATCCATTGTTTCCCAATCTTCTGAACCTTCCTTGATCGCCACGTCTCCCTCCAACAAGGCTCTCTTTCTTGCTCTCTCCGATCGTCCCATCCTCGTTGACCACCGTCGTAAGGTAGTTCATTTTCGTTTCTTTCCAGTTCATCCTAATTGTTTTCTTTTTCTTTTTATTTTTTTCAAATTAATCTATTCTATTACGCAAAGAGAAGGAGAAACGTTAATAGCCTTTGGATGTTGTGTCGTATGATTGTGAATTTTATTTTTTGAAATATTAGGTGGAATTTTAGGTTGATTGTTTGGAAGATATATTGACATTCATTATCATACAAATATAGGAACGTATATGATACCACTAGGTACCATTTAGGGTGGTAGCAGATTGTTTTGGTTTGGACTTGAAGAAAACCCAAATTCGAACCGAAGAAATTTAATTGGTTTGGGTTTTATTGATTTTTAATTTTTTTTTCATTGAATTCGAATCAAATTGAGCGGATTTTATAACAAATAATAACAGGGTAATGCTTGGTTATACTTAATAGTTATGTGAATCAATAAATTTCTTAAGCAAATCTTACAACAATAAAGGGGGTGTGGGACAATAATCGCTTTTTGGGTACACAATTTTTTCATCTAATTTTACCCCTCTAATAATATACTTCTCTTGTTCTCCCATTCATTCACTCTCAACTACCATCATCTCTTGGAAAATAAAACTACTTCCATTTCAACTACCTGAATATAACCTACAGTATCTAATTCAAAACAAAAAAGAGATGAACCCAAAAGTAATAAAAAATGCGGCTTGTGCCCGTCAAGCTGCTAGTATACATAATGAATATAAAGAATGACTTTGTTTTTAAAAGCTTGAAGTACAAAACTTTGAAAGTGTAATGGTTGATCGGATTATCGTATTGGATATCTAGAATCATGTTTGATTAAGAATGTTAAGTATGATTCTCTAATATCTGAAATGCATTATGTCATTGCAATGTAGAGCTTTCAATTGGATAAACGGACTGGAAAAAGTGTTACATGATTGCTGCAAGAGACCTCAGCATTGCTTGGGTGGTACTCCTGAATATTGGGGCTGGATAACCATGCCTGAGTCCAGGTTAGCTTGCGCTTTTGTTTTGAGAAATTGCTAGATGTTTTAAAGCAAGAAGATATCATTAAGTACCCCTCAATGTTCTTCATTATTTTAGCTATAACAATACTAGTTCATCTAAAGTAGAAGAAAATGATGAATCACATAGATGGAGTGATGAATGTTGCGGAATAATGAATGATAAACCCACATATTTAAGATGATGAATGCTTGATGATATGGAGAATAGCTTTTGTTTGAGTACTTATCATGGATATTTGTCTTTTGGTGCCTCATGTCATGCTTTTGTTCTTGTTTCTGTATACAACCATGGAACAGGTTCGAAGAAGTTGCTAAGCTTGTTGCTGTGTGCTGGTTTCATATTCATGGGAAGATGAATACCCGTGTATTGACTCCAGAGACTCAATATGCAGTTTTTCTTGTGTTTAAGTTGATCGATGCTTGCGGATTTGACTACCTTCCTGTGGAGTTATCAGTGGGTATAACTGGAGACCAGAGTTGTACCAAAAAAGTTTATTTGGATCCAAACTTAGAAGAGATGATTTTGGACGCTGATTTCCAAGAATTGGAACGTCCAACTATGAGAAGCGATGGATGGTTGGAGATTGAGATGGGAGAGTTCTTCAATTCTGGCCTAGAAGATGAAGTGAATATGAGTGTTGCAGAGACAAGGAGTAACTGGTGGAAGCACGGTTTCTTTTTGCAAGGAATAGAATTTAGGCCTAAGTTGACACGTGTATGAACTACTGAGTGTTAGGCATTATGAGATAAAGGTATCACCCAAAGACAAATGTTTTACATTTGATAGATTTTGATTATCATTTGTTATTAAGTCCTATTTAAGTTATTGTTCCATGTATCACATTTGCCGACTTTGAAATGGAACTTCCTTATACTCTTTTCAATTTTTTATATACAAATTACATAATATTCTATGAAGTTTGTATATTTATTACGTCAAATTTTTTTTGCATATTATATTGTTCACATTCAAAGTGAATTAAATTTGATAAACTATTAGTAGTATAAAAAGTTTTTATATTTGCTTCTATTACGTGGAGGTTCAAGGTTGGGTAAGTCCTTGGCCAAGGGTATGCAACTCTTGTGAGAACCGCAAGGAAACGCCATTGCTCAACTAGTCTTTGTGAAGAGTGAAATGGTTCTTTTGGATTTGTGTTTATTTTCTCTAGCATTGCTGTTTTGCTCGATGCTATATTTGGCCGGCTTTGGCGGGCTTGAGCATTTGTCTTATCGAAAAAAGTGAAATGGTGTGAAGAAAGGTAATTGGAACTTATTGAGAAGGAAAGTTTGTATTTGAAAACAGACCATCCTATTACTCTGGCTATTTCAAGAGTTCGCATGCTAATCCATAAAAAGGTGGAATGTTGAAACTCACTGATAGCCCGGTCCTTACTCAATTGTTGCGGGACCATAACAGCCTGAAACAAATCGATATGCACACTTCTTGAAGCTTTATTGATCCTTTCTCATTGTCTTTTAGCAGTTTCCTTCAAAGCTTTACATTTGCTTCAGCTTTATTACTCCTTGGCTCTTTGCCTCCTAAAAACTTACGCCTTCTTAAGAAAAGTATTGTTAAAAAAATAATCTATTTAAAAAAGGATTTAAATATATTTTCAGTTCCTATGAATATCAATCGTTTTGGCTTTGACCGCTCTCAAATGTTTGCTTTAGTTTTGGTCTTTCACTTTTTCCCTTCTTTGTTTTTGGTCTTTGTTATTCTAAATTTTAATTCCTATATATGTTATAAAATATGCATTTAATCTTTATACATATCAAAAATATTATTTCATCCCTATAAATATTTTAAATATTAATTCTTTTGGTCTTTGTATCTATCACCATTTAATAGAAAGTCCACAAGAAAAGGACAAGAAGCATAATAGTAAAAAAAGAGAATGCAAAACCAAAACAAAAATTTGGGATTAAAATCAAAACATAGAGGAGCATGTGATTCATGAAATGGTTTTTCATTATTGGGAATAATATTCATGAGAAAGCTATTCTGGAATAACTTTTCCAGAAATCCAATATAGAGACATTGGGTACACAAACTAAATACTAAGCAACATTTTTTGTAATATGAAATATTTTTACAAAATTACCCATGACAAAATGGTGTCGATCGATAGTGGTGGTGGTTGTGTCACGATGGTCAATAGTCCTACTTAATTATTAGTGTTTTGGCATGGTCAACGATGGTACCATCATCGGAAGTAGGGTTAGACCACGATCATGATGGTTGAGCCTCAATTGGTGAGGGTCAAACACAGTCTGGGTATAACATCGATTGTCCGCTCCAATTGGAAGTGGTGCGTCATTGATTGGCAGTGGTCTAGCCTCGATTATAGTGGTCCTGTGGTCCTTCATCCTTACTCAAGGTTTAGGGTTTGGGCAATTTAGTCTTTTCCTTTTTCTAAAACATTGCCTTCCATGGGAATCCATCATTCCCGTGGTGGAGGGTGGGAATAAAAATGGGTTTGTTTTCATTCTCAGGAATACAACTTTCCAGTGAATATTTTTTTATCCTCGAACCAAATATGAAAATCTTCTATTTCCATCCTCATATTCCAGGAAATATTAAAACATCCTGCGAACCACATGCCACCTTATATTTATAAGATAAAAAATATTTAATTTAAATATAAAACTAAATTGCACTATGAAAATGTCACTCTTTTTTTGTTAAAAGTTTAAGTGGACTCAATGCCTCGTCATCCTATCAAGATGAAAGCAAAGGCCCACATCTCAACCACCGTTTATAGGGACTTAAAAAATCATCTATAAAAAATGTCCCACTATCAATACAAATATAATGTCTTAAGTTCACGCGTTATTAGGTAAGCCTAACACAACCTTTAGATACCTTGAAAACCTTCAATTTGTTAGAAATTATGAAGTTGCTTAAGTTTGCATTTTTTATGCAGACAGACTCACATTAGCAAGCAAGTGAAGTCACACTCATTGCAGTGACAAATACTTATATAAAAAAATAGCATATATTTTTCATATTAATATTTAGTTCATATAATTGTAGGTCACATGAACTTTTTATGCTGAGATTTTTAAATTATAATTTTTCTTCAATTTTCGAATAACTTTTCTCTTAATAATTCTATTTACTTCTCATGTTCTATAATTATTAAAAATTTTCAGATTGCCTCATGTGTAATTATATTTTAATTAAGTTTTAAATAACTATGTATTAAAATTAGCTTATTTATATTTGAGACATCTTTAATTGGTTCATTTCTACCAAAATTTTATTTTAATTTTTAATGTCAATTTCAGTCTTCATATCAATTTAGTCTCCAAGAATATCTTGGGCTAGTATTGATAGTATAATTAACAAATTTGTGTTGATGACAAACAAAAAGTTGTTCCTCCTCTTTGGGCATATATTATAAAAGATAAAGACCCTGCTTCAAGGGGTTTCTGAGAGTACAGGGTGGGTATGTACGTAACTTGTCAAAACCACTACTCCTGTTCATATACTAGAGTGAAGGCTTATTTGCTTGGACTTTCTGGAGCTGGAATTGATAGATATCTAAAGTTGATTGCGGAATACCTAGTTGAATTTCAGAAAATTGTTGAGTGTGTTGAAGAATCCAAAAGACCAAGAAGTGTCCCTCTTCCTTCTTCACTTGGTACTAATGGCTCATAATCGCAAGCTATGTTGGCAAATAAATGAAGGGCAACTGACCTTATAGAAAGCACTTTTAACAATGGAGCTAGAGAGCAACTCAAATATGAGATTGCTAGGATGTATTATTCTACTTATGCTTATTTGCCCTTTAATCTTGTGAATCCTTATTACATCAATTCATATCAGTTTGCTGCAAATATCTCAATTGATGGTTTGTTTCACCTGGTTACAATGCTCTAAGAACTACACTATTATAAAGGGAAAAAGGAAAATGTTGAGAGGTTAGTTGAACTAATCAAAGAGACTTGGAGTGAGAAAGGAAATAAGCATAGTTGTTACAGATGGGTGGATTGATACTCAAAAGGAGACCGCTTATCAATTTCATGATGGCTTCATATGCAGGTCCTATATTTGTAATAGTCATGGATGGTTCATTGGAGTATAAGGATAAAAATTATTTTAGTAGATTTTATTAGGCTTACTATATAATTTCTATCTTTATACTTCTCCGAATCATCAATAGCTATTAAAAATATTGGACCTGCATATGAATAAAACATTAGTACTATTCTTGGAGACTAAAGTGATATAAAGGCTGATATTGACATTAAAAATAAAATAAAATTTTGTCATAAACAAACCAATTAAAGATTTCTTAGATATAAATAAGCTAATTTAATTATAATACATAGTTTTTGTAAACATGATTAAAATATAATTACGCACGAAGCAATCTTAAAATTTTGAATAATTATGGAATATGATAAGTAAATAGAATTATTGAGAGAAAAATTATTTGAAAAACTAAAGAAAAATTATAATTAAAAAATTTTAGCTGTGACCAACGAATATATGAACTAAATATTAATATGAAAAATTCCTTACATTATACTCTCCATTTTAAAATAAATGTATTTTCACTTTTTTAATATGTCCATATACATTAATTTATGAATATATCAAAAAATATAAAAGAGATATTTGTTTTGAAATGGATAGAATATAATATAGGGATGCTAATAACCTCCACATCTTCATTTGGAGAATAGCAGCCTCCACATCTTATATTTGCCATAAATCTCAATCTCCTCTTTCTTGACTCAATTTAATGTTTGGGTAGTATTATAATTTCCTATTACTCAAATCCCATTACTTTAATTTTTTCTCCCTTAATTAATATCCATTCACTTCTATTTATTTCTATATAAATTCCACTCACTCTCTCTTTTTCCTTTACTTTTTTTGGTTTTTCAGGTATATATTTCCATCAGCACTAAACTAATTCCTTCGATTGGCGGAATTTTTCCTAAGGGATAAACATTTAGCCACGATCATTTCCATAGAAATTGTCAGGAATTGAATCCCTAATAAGATGCTTAAGGCATTCACCTAACTATTAATATTTTAGGCCTCGTTTTTTTTTTTTACTTGAATAGTGAATACTATATAAGTGGTTAGAAGTTTGAATAATATTATTATATATTGAATAAAATTATTTTAATAATAATATAATAAAATATTTTTCAATGAAATGTTTGTGAATCTCAACGCAATCCTTTTATGTATTTATAATTTGTTATGAGTTCCATAAAGGTCACTATACTGTTAAAACAAATATTAACATGTCACTATAATACTTTGATGAAATCTAAAACATTTTATCAACTAATTCATTAATGAAAAATCGAACTCCTGTATTATTTAGCCTTTTAAAATTTGATCACTTCATACGCGCATGCATATTGAAAAATTTAAAATGCTAATGTTTTTTGTTTGGTTCAACTTTATAAGGTTAATTACGTACTTTTATGAATTTTATAAAAATAGATTTAAATAAAATTAAAATATGAATATTTAGCATATAATAATATAAAAAATTTTAATCAGTTAAGTAACGTCCAAGTAAATGTTAAAAAAAAGAAAGAGAATAGCATTCATATAGGAAAATAAATAATAGTGAGTAGATATTAACTAAGAAAGAGAAAAGTTAGAGAAATAAAACTAAATATGAGTAATATAAAATTACAACACTACTCAAAATTTTAAACTGATTCAAGAAAAAGAGTTGATTTTTATTTTTATTTTTTTTATAAACAAAAGTTTAGATGAAGATGAGCTTCAATATTCCATCAAGGTTAATTAAGAAAGACTCCCTACCTTATTGAGGATTTCCTATGCCCTTATGGGGGATGAATCAAATCTTAATTAGTTGACAAAAAGAGTGAGTTTTATGTTCAACATAAAATATGGAGCTTGCCAATCATCACACGAAGGTGTAGAGATTAGCAATATTTTGTATAATATATATAATTTGATAAATTGTTTGGCTTTTATAATAATTATGTCAAGCATAAATATAATTAATTAATAGTATGAAATACTTCAGACTAATAATTTATCAAAATTAATATAAAAAAATAATTTTAAAATTAACCACATACATTCATCATCACTATATTCATATTCTACCAACTAATCAAGTGTTTTTCTTTATAGGAGAAACATTTTCCCATTTCAATTTCTCCCCTTAATAATTTTGTGTTACTAACTGTCTTATTTCCTATTCACTACCAATTGAAAAATCATGTATAATTTATGAGTGGTTATTAAAATTTGGTTTTGAAAAAATTCAAAGTGATATTGTATAATGATACATTTGTCAACCTATGTCTAGAAGGACGGAGAAAGAGATGGAAATTAAAATTGGGAATAGAAGATCTGAACCCCATTGTTAGCCCCAGTTACTAGTAATTGTACTCAAGGAACTTGTCACCTTAGGCCTTATTTCTATTACTTGAAGAATGAAACCGTGCTTCCACCAATTACTTGTCTCCGACACTCATCTCCACTTCTTCATCTTCTACGTTTGAATTGATGAAGAACTTTCCTATCTCTATGTCTAACCACCCGTCGCTTCTCTTATATGGTCGTTCCAATTCTGGGAAGTTGTGATATTCTAGTTGGCTCTCGTCTAAGTTTGGATCCAAACACACTTGTTTGGTTCAACTTTGGCTTCCAATCATACCTGCTGATAACTCTGCAGGAAGGTAGTGAAATCCACGAGCATTAATCATCTTGAACACAAGAAAAACTGCATAATGAGTACTTGAGGACAATGCAAGTGTGCTTATCTTTCCACGAATCTCAAGCCAACACACGGCAACAAGCCTAGCAACATCTTCAAATCTGGACCATGTTCAACAGATATAGTGACAGGAGACATTTCACAAAATTAAAGATAAAATGCCCACAATTAAAAATTCATATCTATTTGACATGCTATATCGTTTTGGGGATGAGGTTTGGCTTTTCGTACGGGGAGAAGCTCATTTTAGGTGAAAGAGAAGATCAGAGTGTCATGTTCCTTAGTCCTTTGTCCCTCTATTAATTTATAAAGAAAAGGTGACCATAGTCCATGGGTGGAGGAGTGCTTCACCTGAAAGAAGCTCCCTTTTTTCCTTTTATTGTCTTTTCATGTTGTGACCCTTTTGTTTATTGAATAATAATATCTTTATCTATTGAATAATGAGCTGAGTTAGATAATTGTGAGTAATCTTTCATAATGTTTTAGTGACATGCTTCCATTGTTAGGCGGTTATTCCATTAGGTCCACTTGAAGCTACTTAAGGTGCCTAGACGGAAATATTCTTCTTTATTTTACTCCAAAACATTAGCCCCACTCAACTAAAAGGTGTAGCTCTTTGTTGAGCATAGTTTATTCCTTCATTTTCACTAATTATTTGCTCTTTTGTTGACATTGTACACCTAGGCTACGTTGTTGTTGTTATTATTATTGTTGTTGTTGTTGTAATCTCCTATGGGTCCTATCCTAGGAGTTCAAGCTCTCGCCCAAGGGTCTCCACCTAAGGGTTCAATCTATCTTTGCTAACCGCTTATGGGGTCTCCAACTGAGGTGCTCAAGTTATCTCCACCCAAAGGTCCCCCTCCTAGGGATGCTCATCCATCTTCACTCAGGGGTCTCTGCTCAGGGGTTTCCGCCATGAGTTACTCCTAAAACATTTAGCCCCTACTCAGAAAGAGGTGTGGAACATTATTGAATATACTCAACGTCATTTTACACCTTTGGGAACCAAACCTTACTACATGCTTAGAGAAATTTCCATCATGCTTGTGCACATCACCTTGGGGTATGATCTTCTTTGGATTCAGTCTTAGCCCCTAATCTCATTTTATTTTAATTAGTAATGCTCCTAACCTTACTTCAAGCGTATTTTGCTTCATCAATTTGTTTGAATAGACACTTGAAAGTGGCAAAGCCTTGCTCGCGCAAGACCTGTGTTGGCTTGTAATGCGGCATAAGATTGTGAAGCCTCCTATACTATGCTGCACTAAGGCTCGCAATATTGCTCTTCGAGACATGAAGAGCTCCCTGAGGCTGGAAAATAGGGAAGAAAGCTAGTGGAAATGTGAAACCTAACATTGCGTAGGTGTAGGAGGAAGGTGGATTCAAACCATGGACCTTATTTGAAGTAGAAGAGCCTAGGTGCCAGACGTACTAGACCAGCCCTCTTATGCTCCTTCATCGCTATTATAGGCAAAAGCTGGGGAGAGCAATCATATCACAATGCTACGTGTCATCCATGTATTGGTTGAATGACGCAGTTTTGTCCTACGGTAATGAGATTAACTGATGTGATAAGAAGTGATGAAATGAAACTTTACATTTCCTCAATATACATCCTCTAGGGTCTTTGCCTATGAATTTCGCCTAGGAATCTCTTGGTGAATGGTCCTCGCCTGGTTTCTACTGAGGGGTAGTGGCAATCATTAGGGCTTGACACAAGAGTCTCGCCTGAGAGGAGCCATCACTACGGGGTCTCCACCCAAGAGTCTCGCCTAAGGTTCAATTCGGGTCATCGACTAAGGGTCAGCTTTCAAGGGGAGCCATCACCGGGTATTCACCCAGGAGTCTTGTCTGGGGGGTACTTCCAAAACACTATCATTAGAGACTATATAGCATTACTCATCAATTAGTTACCTTTTTACCCTTGTCAATGATGATGGGATAATGGAGAGGGTAGAGAGAGCCTTCTTAGAGGGAAAGGGAGCGATCAAAGAAGGTTCAGAAGAATTAGAAACAATGGAATCCAAATTAGAGATAAGAAAATTCCAGACATGTGTACCTTGTAGGATAAAGTTCTGGAAATGAGTGAGAGGACACTAGCGTCTACAGGAGTGGTGAGGAATAGGATGTTGGTAATGCATCCTTCGGCAAGGCTTGGAGATCGATCATGCTTCCTTGTCCCCTGGTTTCCATTTTCATGTCCCACTATACTTTGTGAAGCTTTGTAGTTAGAGCAACGTTTGGTTGTTGCTTGCTCTTGTTTTTGTTCTTGTCTCGTCTAATGTAGTCATTTCTCCCAGTTTTTATACCTAAAATGGCATAGGTTTAAGGAAAAATGTTATTCCAACATTCGATCTCAAATACCCAAACAAACATTTCAAAATATATAGGCCTACCACTTACTTCTTCTCTCAATTTATTCTATCTTCATTTCTCTTACACTCTTATGGGCCTGTGATACCAATGTGGATGTTGAAATATAATTATTAGGTTTAATTGCTACCTACTCACTCAACGCTGCATTGACGTGCTAGGAGGTAATTAACTAGTCAATTATATTGCAAATTTACCAACTACATTGCTATGTTTGCAAACTTACCTTATCTAATGATTACCAAAAAACAACTTACCTTATGTAATAAAATTATAAAAGTGCCTAGGTATATATTGTGAATTAAGTACTTAAGATTTATCTCTTTTAAAGTGTGGGTCATACTTAAGGTTCAAAATCTCAATTATTGATAAAAATCAACGATTGGAGATTTTATAATATATATAGACATATTATAAAAGGAACGATGATTTTAAATTTTAAAATTTGTTTACAATTATGTTATGGAAATATTTTTTAAAAATTGAAATGACATTAGTATATTGGTATTATTTTTTTACCAAATAAGTAAATAAAAAGTTTAGAAAATATATAAAAACAAAGTTTTGAAATTATTTTGAAATAGGTACAGATTTTTATTTAAATCAAGAAAATAGGTGAAATCAAGTTTTTTTTTTATTTTAAAGGAAACTAATCTTTAATTAAAGCAATACTGTAAATATTAGATTATTATGGAGCAAATAAGACAAATTATGTTAACTTCGTTTGAGATTTGATAAAATTTACTCTAACCTTATTATTTATAAAATTTATTTAATTAAAAAGATTATTAAGTTTGTCAAATCATTATCGATCATTTAATTAAAGTTTTGATAATATTAATCAATATAAATAACACAATTCTAACATATATTTTGTCCTCTTGGGAACACGAGGTGGCCCCGCTTCTTGACAAAAGTGTTTTTCGTGCATTTTTTTTTCCACTTTTCCTACCGTACAAAAAAAGAAAAGGTATACATGTCCATGAAATGAAAAGTTGAAAATCTTTACTTATCCATTAAGGGACCCGAGTCAATAAAGGGACGTGAATATTATATTGGTCGAGTCCTTGTTTAGGGCCATTTGTGTGGGAGCAAAGCGAGAAAGAAGGGAAGATGGACTTGCCCGAGGGATGCATCGCTAACATACTGTCTCGCACCACTCCTTCCGACGCCTGCAGACTCTCCGTCGTTTCGAAGCTCTTCCGTTCTGCCGCCGACTCCGATGCTGTCTGGGGCCGTTTCCTCCCTTCCGATGTCGTTTCCATCGTTTCCCACTCGGATTCTCAGCCTTCCTTGCTCGCCAGCTCTTCTTCCAAGAAAGCCCTCTATCTCGCCCTCTCCGATCGCCCTCTCATCATCGACCAGGCCAAGAAGGTAATCTTCCCACTCCGATCTTAATTTATTCCAGAGTCTTCCTGCATCACCCTCACGCACTGTTCCGATCATTTGAGTCTGTGAACACTTAATCCATTTTATTAGTTATTATAATTCTTTTTTTTTTTCATGTGATGATATTTTTTATAAACTGGTTGTTGCTGATAAAATAGTTTTATATGTAAAGCATTATTAAATTATATCGGATATCCCTTTCCCTGAATTTACCAGAGATTTTGTTGTGGTTGATATCATTATTCTTATTACGTGACGTTGCTATGATCGTCTTGTTTTATTGGTTTTAAGTAAGGTGTGATTTATTAAATATATTTGGCTATTAGAAACTTTGGATTTGCTCTTAGAAATTCCAGTGCACTATTTGTTTAAAGACAAAACCCCTTTAGCCGATTGGCTTGTCCAATTATTCAGTTTTGCAAGCCAATTTGTCTGACATTCAATTTTGCCGGACCAAATTTGAGAGGGTTTTTTTTTTTAGGGATCAATTTGTATTCAATTTTGCAGGACCAATTTGAGATTTTTTTTAGAAGAAACCAATTTGTCAACTTGAAATTTTAGAGGGAATAAAATGGGATTTTGTCTTATTTAAATGTATTGAAGTTCTGAATTGAAAATCCGGTTCTAAGGTCACAATCAGACCCTGTAATTTCAAGGTTACTGGAACTAGAAGCTGTTGGCTTTTTAGCATGGTTGGATTTGATTGTTTGTAGCTGAAAAATCTCTTTTTTTTTCTCAGAATTCAGAAACTCTGAGAAAATTTTTAATTAAATGCTGTGTCAGTTACAGTTGCACAAAGTATTTGGTTTGGAAGGGTGCATTTGGTTTTAAGAAACAATTTGCCATTTTCGGTTACACTTGCACAAGGTATTTGGCTTGGAAGGGTGCATTTGGTTTTAGGATACAATGTGCCGTTTTCATTTTCTGTTTTCAGTTAGTTTCTTGTATTGTTCAGGATTTTGTGAAGGACGTACTGGAAATTATAAAATCCAGTTTTCACTATTTTTTTCACGAAATCATGAAAATAGAAAACAAATTGAAAACAAAAAATGAAAATGAAATCTAAAAATTGTTTTCTGAAATGAGATGCACCTTAAGTAACCTATTGACAGTTTCTTCAATATTTGTAATGCAGAGCTTTCAGTTGGACAGAAAGAGTGGAAAAAAGTTTTACATGCTAGCTGCTAGAGCTCTTGTCATTATTTGGGGTAGCACTCCGCAATACTGGCACTGGATAACCTTGCCTGAATCCAGGTCGGCACAAGTTCCGTAATAATTTTACTCATTGTGGAATGTTTCCATGTGCTCCTTATCTTTGCGATTTTCAAAACAGGTTCCCTGAAGTTGCTCAGCTTCTTAATGTATGTTGGCTCGAGATTCATGGGGCGATGAATACCATTGACTTGTCCCCAAACACTCAGTATGCTGCTTATCTTGTGTTCAAGATGGTCGAAACCCGTGGATTTCAGAACCGTCCTGTGGATGTATCGGTAGGCATAATCGCGGCGAGACTAGTACCAAGAGTGTTTGCTTGTATCCAAACTCGGAAGGGAGGCAGCGGCCAAACAGAGTGGCAGGGAGGCAGCGGCCAAACAGAGTGGCAGGGTTGCAGCGTCCTACTGTGAGAAGCGATGGGTGGTTGGAGATTGAGATGGGAGAGTTTTTCAATTCTGGGATAGAAAATGAAGAAATGCAGATGAGTGTGATGGAGATCAAGGGCGGTAACTGGAAGCGTGGTCTAACTATTCAAGGAATAGAGGTTAGGCCTAAGGAAGATAATTAAGCAATCAAAGTACTTTTTTCCCCGCAAACTGCTACTTACTCTTTTGGCGATGGTTTTTAAGGCTGGAGTTATGTGGCTTGTGTGGACCTAATGAGTGGTTTATGTTTGTGTATTCCAAATAGTTGGGTAACTTTATTTAAGATATATATTAATCAGACTCTCGTGGATGAATTACCAACTATCTTTTTGTGATGCATTACGAAAATTGCCCTTGTTTGTGGTGGAACTCTCAACTATGATCACTATTCACTACGTATTTTGACCTCTAAACGATGTTATCGTACTCATCAACAATTCAACACTTTCACCCAAGGGAGGAGAGAGGGAGAAATTTGGGTTATGCTAGTCCTCCAACGGAATACGGGGTCAATCATGCTTGGTGGTTGACGCATGTCATGTTTCGGTCTTAGGCATAACAGGTGAAACAAAGATTTCTATTTTCTTTTGTTTTTTTCTAAAAAGTTTCGTCCTTGTGACAAAACTTAAGCTCGCGTGTCCCATGAGTAGAACGAAAATTCTGTTCCTTTACGTAAATAAGTGAGCGTTGGCATTTCATTTCATTTATAGACAACCATAATTTCTAATTTTCCATCAAAAAAATCTATAAATAACTACATAGCATTACTCGTCAATTAGTTACCTTTTTACCGTTATCAATGATGATGGGATGATTGAGAGGGCAAGATAGAGAGCCTTCTTAGAGGGAGAGGTAGTAATCAAAGAAGGTTAAGAAGAATCAGCAACGATGGAATCTCCGTTAGAGGGAAGAAAATGATCCCAGATAACGTCTAACTGAGTACAAAACAGAAAGTTCTGGAAACGAGTGAGAGGACGCAGGCGTCCACGGGAGTGGTGAGGGACAATATGTTGGCAATGCATCCTTCCAGCAAGGCTTGGAGATCGATCATGCTTCCTTGTCCCCTGGTTTCCATTTCCATGTCCCACTATACTTTGTGAAGCTTTGTAGCTAGAGCAACGTTGGGTTGTTGCTCGCTCATGTTTTTTGTTCTTATCTCGTTTAGTGTCGTCGTTTCTTCTAGTTTTTATAGCTAAAATGGCATAAGTTTTCATCATCAACTTTTGAGATTTCCCATTCATATATCCATTTTATTATTATTGGACGAGATTATAATCTACGTCCATTTCCACTCATCCATCTATGAGCATTTGGACCAAAAATTTGTGTTAGAAATAATATTATTATAGGTTTAATTGCTACCTGCTCACACGGGATGCAGCATTGATGCTCTAGGAGGACATAACTGGTCAATTATACTGCGAAATTTTCCCAAGTACATTGCGATGTTTGCAAACTTAACTTAGCTAATGATTGCCAAAAAAAAAAAAAAAACCAAACAAACGTACCTTATCTAATAAAATTATAAAAGTGCCTAGGTATATCGTGTGAATCAAGTAATTAGGATTTCTCTATTTTAAAGTGTGGGTAGCACTTAAGGTACAAAATCTCAATTATTAATAAAAAATCAATGATTGGAGATTTCATAATATATATAGACATGTTATAAAAGGAAGGATGATTTTAAATTTTAAAATTTGTTTACAATTATGTTATGAAATTTTTTTTACAAATAAGTAAATATTTTGAAATAGGTACATTATTATTTTGGTGTTATTTTTAACCAAATAAGTAAATAACAAGTTTAGAAAACATTTACTCAAAATATATTTGTTCTAATTTTTTTTAGGTGAAAAGTTATATAATAAAAGAAATAACATATAAATAATATGTTATGGAAAGAGTAAAAACTGATCTTGTGTTATTTAAAATTCTAAATATATAAATGTATTAATTTAAAACTAACCTTTTTCACATAGATTAAATGAGAATCTTTACTTAACCATTAAGGATCTAAGTCATTGGTAGCATCATAAAAGCCAGTGAAGGCTGTAGCTCGAGCAACGCTGGTTGCTTGCTTCTGTTCTTGTCTCTCACTCTGTTTAAAAAATGATAAGGATTTGCATAGACATGCAATAAGCTTACCACATATTATATATTATACATATAATAAGAAATGAGAGAAGAAAAAAAAAACAAGTAATCTAAAACAATGGCAGCGGTAATTGACTTATATGATTGCATTAACCAACGCCAAGGAAAAGGAAAACATTATATTTCTCCACATTTCTGAAAATAATTATTTGATAATGATGTGTTCACATATTTATTACAAGTTATGCAAAATTATATCAGGATATCAATTATTTCCTCATTTTTTCCATAATTTATTGAGATCTCATTTTTATGATGAAATTTGAGGATAAAAAGTTTTCATAACTTGATAATAGTAATTATTAAGCACAAATATAAAAATATCTCTCAATTATTTGATTTTTCCTCATAATTTATATTTCCTGCGCTCATTTAACTTCATAAATTAATTATGCTCTCAATTTAAAATTTTTTGTTAATTGTTATATTGATAAAGATGAATAAATTTTAAGATGTTAATTGTTAATTATATATTCTTTTCTAGAAGAATAATTTTCATTTTGAATTATAATAATAAAAAATATTTGGGGATAGTTTAAAAATTATGGCATATATTATCATAAATATATATTACAAAACAAATAAATTTTAAATTTATTTTAAAAATCTCAATAAATAATTTAAAAAATATTTAATATTAAATAAATGATTTATTTAAAATATCTAAAAATAATATTTTCTAAAATATCATTTTAAAAAATATGATTTATAAAAATATAATTTTAAACCTCAAAATAAACGTCTGGTAATCAACTCTGAATAAAAAAATATTTATTTTATATATATATATATATATATATATATATATATAAATAAAGTATGGAGGAAAAAAGATTGTTTCTCTAATGCAGTGTACAGGAAATTGGTGGTTCAAAGACCAAAAAGAAAAAAAAAACGTGGCTTAAAAGTATTGGTTGAAAATCTAGATTTGATAGTTTTAGCTAAGGCATGAGAGAGAAAGGGGTATGGGATCAGATTTTGTTTTTTTGGTATTTCACGGGGAGGAAATTTGTGTGTGTTGTTAGAATTGGGCCGGCGTAACTCACGGGTGGGATTGAATGACAGAGACTCATTTGTCTTTAATTAAATATTAGGGCTTTCTTTATTTTAGGTATAGAACAGTCTTAAATTTTCGAATCAATTGTTTCATTCCTGATGCCTACAACTAATAAAGGAATTAGTCGTCATGCTCGATAATGAATACCTAGTCTCAAAACCTAGATCTAAAAAAATTGGGCCGACGTGGTCTTTTGTAATTAGGGTGGTTGTGCATTGTTTTTTTTATAATTATTTTGTAATATTTGTTTTGATGAATTTTTATGTGATTTTGATGATTTTTTTATTATTTAATATAATTATATATTTAATTATATACCAGTTATATATACTGGTTCGAATCGGCGAAACCTTGTTCAGCTCGGTTTTCGTAAGCTTGATAAAAGCAACATAAGAGAAGAGGTAGGTCATTTAACAAGTACCCGGGTCATTCGTGCGGTGACTTGAGTGACAGAGAAATGGAGTTACTGCCTGAGGGATGCATTGCTATCATACTGTCGTTCACCACACCTGCCGATACATGTAGACTCTCCGTCGTTTCGAAGCTCTTCCATTCTGCGGCTGAATCCGATTATGTCTGGGGTCGTTTTCTCCCTTCCGATGTCGTTTCAATCATTTCCCAATCGGATTCTCAGTCCTCTTTGCTCGCAAACTCTCCTTCCAATAAAGACCTCTACCTCGCCCTCTCAGATCGCCCCGTCATCATCGATCCGCGCAAAAAGGTAATCTTCCACTTCAATCTTTGTTCCAGAATATATCTTCGTTATTATTTTATAAATTGAATTGGTTGTGTTGATAAAATAAGTTCAACATACAATGCAGTACGAATTATCAGATCGAATACCAAAGATTTTATTGTTGCTGATATCATTATTATTCTTACATGACGATGTAGTAGTCTTGTTTTGTCGGTTTTAAGTTAGGCGTGAAATATATTTGGCTAGTAGAAACTCTGAATTTGCGCACTTAGATTTTCCAATGCACTGTTTGTTTAAATGTATGAAATTATGATGAATTGAATATCTAGTTCATAAGGTCACAACTCACAACCAGAGAACCTTAATTTCAAGGTTACTGAAACTAGAAGTTGTTGGTTTTTGTTACAGTAGAAAATTTAATAGGAATAATATGCTTCCACGACCACAATTTAATTTTCTTTTTCAAACCCTTTCACCTGCTCCACCACCACCAGATCCCCTCCTGCACAACAACAATAGTTAAGCAACCAAAACCAACAACACCACCCCACTAATGACACAGCCAGCATATCCATCACCAACAAGAAAAATTATTAGCCTTAGATTTTAGTCTTAGCCATGGTTTTAGCCTAAGTATCTCTAGTTGTTAGTTATTTTAGAAATTTCGTAACGGTTTTCCTGCATGCGTGAAAAATTATAGGCTGTGTGTGGATTACACTTGCACGCGATATTTGGTTTGGAATGTTTGTTAAGTAACTTAATTGAGAGTTTCTTCAATATTTGGAATGCAGAGCTTTCAGTTGGACAGAAAGAGTGGGAAAAAGTGCTACATGCTAGCTGCCAAAGCTCTCACCATTGAATGGGGTGACACTCCTCAATACTGGAACTGGATAACCATGCCTGAGTCGAGGTCAGCACTTCAGTTTCGCAAATTGTTTTGCTCCATTGTGGATGTTTCCTCGTGCATGTCCCTTATCTTTGCAATCAATTTTTGAAACAGGTTCCCAGACGTTGCTGAGCTTATCGATGTGTGCCATCTTGAGGTTCGCGGGGTGATGAATACCGTTGACTTGTCCCCAACCACTCAGTATGCAGCTTATCTTGTGTTCAAGATCAAGGACGGATCCTATGGGTTTCTAAACCGTAAGGTGGAGTTATCTGTAGGCATATCCAATGCCAGTGGCGAGACGACTAATACCAAAATTGTATGCTTGCATCCAAGCTATGAGAACTGGCGGCAGAACAGGCGTGGAAGGCGCTGGCCACGTCCGAATGTGAGAAGCGATGGGTGGTTGGAGATTGAGATGGGAGTGTTCTTCAGTTCAGGCATAGCAAATGAATAAGTGCAGACGAGTGTTGTGGAGGTCAACGGTGGTTACTGGAAGCGTGGCCTCATCATTCAAGGAATTGAGGTTAGGCCCAAGGAAGAGTCAATTTATTTGGAGGAATGTTTTTTGAAGTCCATTTTTTGGGACACCTAGATACCCCAGAGTGAAAAGAGCAAAGGGGAGTTGGTGCTAGAAATTGAAGGAACAAAATGGAGTGATGGGTCACATGTATTTTTATGTCTTCATATTGGGTGTCTTGTATTATGTGGAGTTTAAATAACATTGTTAACTCATCTGTTAGATGAGTTATTGACATTGTAGAACGTTTTTTGTTTTTTTATCATATTTATAAGCTTCATTTTTTGAGTAACCCCAAAATGTTTCTTTTCATATTGATATTGGTATCAAACAAATTAGTCCATATTTATTTATTCATTTATTTATGTTATTAATTATGCTTAATATTGCTATTGAATCAAGTCAATTTGGAATTTGACATACTAGCTAGTTAAGGCCTGTATGGCATGATATTAGTTTACTTCTAATGTTTTGAAGTAAAACCTGCTCTGCACATCATCAAATGAAATTAGCATGGTTCAAAGCACATATTTTATTAAATACCAGTTATATACCATCAGAATCGGTTAAACCTGAACCTTAGCCCTTCTGCTTTGATGTTCGGCTCGGTTTTCGCAAGCTTGATAAAAGCATCATAAGAGAAGAGGTAGATCACACAACCAAAAGAGAAGAGGTGGATCGTTGGCCTCCTGCCCTTTAACAAACAAAAATATTATTCAAACACCATCCTACTTTGGAAAATATGAAATTTGGACATGTGACTGAAGGGAGGAATAATTAGGACACCTATTTTTTTAAGTGTTCAAACATGGACCGAGAAAGTAACTCTGTTGTGAAATTTGCTGCTAAATTAAGTGCTTCTTAAGCAGACCGATCATACTTGGTTAAATAATACTGATAGGGATATCCCTTGTCCTCGAAACTCGAGGTGGCGTTGCTTCTTGCCCTTTTCCTCCCGTACAAAAAGATAAAAAAAGTACAGATATCGATTAATGAAAATCTCTACTTATCCATTCAGGGACCCGAATAAAGCGACGTGAATAAGGGTCGGATTGTTGCCTTGTTCGCGTTCTATTCTATTGGTCGAGTCCTTGTTAAGTAGAGCCATTTGTGTGGGAACCAAAGCGAGAAAGAAGAGAAGATGGACTTGCCCGAGGGATGCATAGCTAACATACTGTCTCGCACCACTCCTTCCGACGCCTGCAGGCTCTCCCTCGTTTCGAAGCCCTTCCTTTCTGCCGCCGACTCCGATGCTGTCTGGGGTCGTTTCCTCCCTTCCGATGTCGTTTCCATCGTTTCCCACTCGGTTTCTCAGCCTTCCTTGCTCGCCAGCTCTTCTTCCAGAAAGCCCTCTATCTCGCCCTCTCCGATCGCCCTCTCATCATCGACCAGGCCAGGAAGGTAATCTTTCCCACTCCGATCTTAATTTATTCCCGAGTCTTCCTTCATCACCCTCACGCACTGTTCCGATCATTTGAGTCTGTGAACACTTAATCGATTTTATTAGTTATTATTATTCTTTTTTTATTCATGTGATGATATTTTTTATAAACTGGTTGTTGCTGATAAAATAGTTTTATATGTAAAGCATTATTAAATTATCAGATCGATGGGATATCCCTTTCACTGAATTTACCAGAGATTTTGTTGTGGTTGATATCATTATTCTTATTACGTGACGTAGCTATGATCGTCTTGTTTTATTGGTTTTAAGTAAGGTGTGATTTATTAAATATATTTGGCTGTTAGAAACTTTGGATTTGCTCTTAGAAATTCCAGTGCACTATTTGTTTAAAGACAAAACCCCTCTAGCCGACTGGCTTGTCTGGTTATTCAATTTTGCAAGACCAGTTTGTCCGACATTTCAATTTTGCCTGGACCAAATTTGGGAGGTTTTTTTTTTTTTTTTTTCAATTTGTTAAACGATTCACTTTTGTAGAAACCAATTTGAGAATTTTTTTTTTTTAGCAAAGACCAATTTGTCTAATTTGAAATTTTAGAGGGACTAAAATGAGGATTTTTGTCTTGTTTAAATGTATTGAAATTCTGAATTGAAAATCCGGTTCTAAGGTCACAATCAGATGCTGTAATTTCAAGGTTACTGGAACTAGAAGCTGTTGCCTTTTAGCATGGTTGGATTTTATTGTTTGTAGCTGATAAATCTCTCCTTTTTTTTCATTTTCTCAGAATTCAGAAACTCTCTGAGAAAATTTTTAATTAACTGCTGCGTCAGTTACAGTTGCACAAAGTATTTGGTTTGGAAGGGTGCATTTGATTTTAGGGAACAGTGTTCCATTTTCATTATTTTTCAGGATTTTGTGAAGGCGTACAGGAAATTATAAAATTCAATGTTCACTATTTCTTTCACAAAATCATGAAAATACAAAACAAATTGAAAACAAAAAAATGAAAATGAAAACTAAAAATTATTTTCTGAAAGCACTGGAAGCAACCTATTGACAGTTTCTTCAATATTTGTAATGCAGAGCTTTCAGTTGGACAGAAAGAGTGGAAAAAAGTGTTACATGCTAGCTGCTAGAGCTCTCGTCATTATTTGGGGTAGCACTCCGCGATACTGGCACTGGATAACCTTGCCTGAATCCAGGTCAGCACAAGTTCCGTAATAATTTTACTCATTGTGGAATGTTTCCATGTGCTCCTTATCTTTGCGATTTTCAAAACAGGTTCCCTGAAGTTGCTCAGCTTCTTAATGTATGTTGGCTCGAGATTCGCGGGGTGATGAATACCATTGACTTGTCCCCAAACACTCAGTATGCTGCTTATCTTGTGTTCAAGATGGTTGAAACCCGTGGATTTGAGAACTGTCCTGTGAATTTATCGGTAGGCATAATCGGCGGCGAGACTAGTACCAGGAGTGTATGCTTGGATCCGAACAGAGTGGCAGGGTTGCAGCGTCCTATTGTGAGAAGCGATGGGTGGTTGGAGATTGAGATGGGAGAGTTTTTCAATTCTGGGATAGAAAATGAAGAAGTGCAGATGAGTGTGATGGAGATCGAGGATGGTAACTGGAAGCGTGGTCTAACTATTCAAGGAATAGAGGTTAGGCCTAAGGAAGATAATTAAGCGACCAATGTACTATTTCCCCCAAACTGCTACTTACTCTCTTGGCGATGTTTGTTAAGGTTGGAGTTACGTTTCTTGTGTTGATCTAATGAGTGGTTTATGTTTGTGTATTCCAAATAGTTGGGTAACTTTATTTAAGATATATATTAAACAGCCTCTTGTGGATGAATTACCAACTATCTTTTTGTGATGCATTACGAAAATTGCCCTCGTTTGTGGTGGAACTCTCAACTATGATCACTATTCACTACGCATTTTGAGCTCTAAACGATGTTATCATACTCATCAACAATTCAACACTTTCACCCAAGGGAGGGGGAGAGGGAGAAATTTGGGTTATGCTAGTCCCCCAGGGGAATACGGTGCCAGTCGTGCTTGGTGGTTGACGCTCATGTTTCGGTCTTTGGCGCAATGGGTGAAACAAAGATTTCTATTTTCTTTTGTTTTTTTCTCTAAAATTTTCGTTTGTGTGGCAAAACTTAAGCTCGCGTGTCCCATGGGTAGAACGAAAATTCTGTTCGAGTTGAGATACGCCACATCAATTGCATTTGCTAGGGACTGATTGCTTAATGGTCCTGGTAAAGGGGAACCAACAATGTAGTTCGTAGTATTAAGCACTATTCTATGCTAGGATACCATATGTTAGGGCTCAAGCTCATACTTAAGTACTGTGCAAATTAAATTCAACTCTCGCAAGGTTTTGTGAAATTTACATTGACTTTCTTTTATAAAAAATATTATTTGTATCACTAAAAATAAGTGTTCAATAGATGCACCTACATCATTACTATTGGATATGATGATGATCCATATTCATTTCACTTTTCCATCGCATCTAATGGGGAAGGTAAGTCTTCTAATTGGACATCAACTTTTTATGGTACAAATAACATTATTATTATTTTTTTATTTTTAAAATTTGTTCAGATGAGCTTATTAAATTATTACATTGCTCTTGGCGTTTATCCTTTTGTGTTGTAGACAAAACTGTAATAATGTGCAATGCACCTGAGTTTCAAGGATAGTTTTCTTTTTTAATATTTGAAGATTTATGAAATATAAAATGATTAAAACATTTTTTTCAATTGAGTTTCAAAAAATAGCAATCTCCTCATTTATGTAGCATCTCGGTACTTCATAGATGAGGGGTAGGAGTGTTCATTACTCAACTTAGCTTGACAACTCGTCTTGAGGTTCGGTTTGGGTTCTGAGTTTTAACCTAGCATAATTTTCAAGTCAAATTTAGGTTATACTATAGATTGGTTCAATATGACCCAAAGCGAAATAATTTTTAAAGATATATTTTTCTAAGTGTAAGCCACACTAACATATTCTAAGATTTAGTTTAATTATATCTGATACCCTTCTAGTAACAAAAATAAAAGAAATTCTAATGCATATTTGTTATATATTTACTGTGAAAATATTGATAGAAATATTTATTAAGAACATGGATACTTTTCCATAAAATATTTTAAAAAATATTAGTGAAAATAGAAATTTAAAAACTTTAAAAAATTACCTTTTTATGTTTCCTTGGTTAGCTAAACCACTTTTTATTCATCATAACATCAAGGCAGGTTACAATATAACAAAACAAACTTAATTCATGAACTAAACCTATGACACCTATAATAGATGCAATCCTTCAAACTTAGTGCTATTATGAGACACTTTAAGGAATTAAAGTTGCATCATTCCTAACAACTATAACTTTTGATCTAATAATAAATCCTTGATCCGGCACGTTAATTTTGATCCGTCCCTGTGTGTTGGAAAACAGTGGCTATTGTGTTGGGAGATTTTTAGAGATGTGGCATATATGAGGTTTAGGAGAGAACAAAGGCCATATTCTGGAGGTGGACGGAGAGAAGTGTGTAATGACATTGAATTAGAAAAAGAACACATAACTAAGGACAAGAATAAAATGGTCATTGTAGGAATCTCATTATAAATTTTTATTCACTACAAGAACCTAATTACAAATTTTAAAATTATAAGGATTTAATTAAAAATTTAGTGTGTGTATATATATATGTGTGTGTGTGTGCAGATTAATTAAACAATTTTAATCTATATTATAAATTTTTTTAGGTGAAAATTTATACAGTAAAATCAAATAACTTGTAAATAAAATAGTTTTACATTATCATCCAATCATATCTTTAATTTGGATAGCTTTTCCAGTGGTAGGTGTGAATATCAACTATCATGATTAGTGTCGCAATACATAATTGGATACAATGAAAAAATATTTACAATGCATAAAAATCAAATCCAAAACTTATGTTGTGTTATTTGAGTTTATAAATAAGTTTATTGCCACACCCCACTTAATGTATTTTTGATTAGTTATCCTAAAATACCCTTTCAAAAATATTTGAGCTAAAAATAATTTATTGTTACTTTAATATTATTCAAATTCATTGTTAATAATATTGCTAAATAAATATTCTTTTAATATAGTTTATGTATTTTTATTTTGTGAAAATTTTGTTATATAAATTTTATATGATTTTTTATTAAATGATTATTAATTTAAATGCAAAATGTTGATTATATTTTCTATTTTGAAATGACCTTTAAACATTATAATTGAATAATTTATTTGATATAATTATTTCGATATAAATACTAAATTAATTTATAATTTTTTATAATGTAATAATGATTTGCATAATATAATAGCAAGTATATAAAATAAAAAATATTTTAACAAATTGAACAACTTAATTATAATGTGCAACAGATACACGCAAGATTTTTTAAGCTTGTGATTGTATAATTTAGTTTAGTATTAAATAAACATATCATATCAACATTTTAAGGGTCAATCTCTCACATGTTATTGCAGTTTTTATTTTATTCTTAAAATTTAAGGTTACATGATACATTAAAGTAATTATTTACTTTATAATCATATACTCCGTCACGATAAAAATTTTATACTAAAATTTGATAATATATTTTCGCATCATTTAATGCATTTTAGTAATATATGATATATTAAACTCATTAAATAAAATTAAAAAAATTATTTGCTTACATTAAATTTTTTTTTATTCATAAAATTGAATTTTAAAAATATTACTACTATTATAATTCAATTTTTTATATTTTTAATTATAATTCAAAAGTTCAAAATTTTGTTTACTATATTGATTGTGTTATTTTATTTTATATCATATTTAAAGTTATTTAAAATAAAAAACTTAATTCAATTTGAAGTTTTGAACACTATTTACGATCTAGAAAATCAATTTGTTACGTTTTTATTTTTCTTTAGGTGAAAATATAAGTTTTATATATTTGATGAGGAAAATTGGGTCAAAATTGAAAAGATTTTTATAAATTGAAATAAAAGATTATACAAACAAAAAATTGGAACAAAAGTATTAATGATATCAAGAGCTCGTTTATGCATTATTATTTTGATAAAAATACATTTTTTCATTGTTTTGATATGTATATATAAATTTTTTAAGTAAAAATAAAATAACTAAAAAAAGTATAAAAAATCTTTTTTAGAAGCTTTAATTTACATATTATAGGCAAGGATATTTTTTACATAAATTAATATTACATCTAACTATAAAATAACTTTTGTATTTTCAAAAGACCAATTAAAAAAAGTTCATTTTCTAAATGCTTATCAAAACCAACCCTCTTAAGAGGGACAAATTGGTCCTCAGCTCCTTAGGTCTATACAAAAAGGGTACAAAAAAAAAAAAAAGACTATGATGAAACCAGATTGTTCTCTTATTTAGGGTGTCTTTAGATTGGTAAGGTTGAATTGAGTAAAGTGAAATGAAATTTTTATTTGTTTCATTATTTGAATTTATTAAATTTAGATTGACTAAACAAAGGATCAGAGATTCAATAGATTTTATTCTTTTCAATTTGTTGTGAGAGATCAATTTAAAATTTTTAAATTCAATAAATTTTTTAGGGATCAAAATAGGTACATAGTCAATATATTAATTTAAAACTAACCATTTTTATATTGATTAAGAACCTGAACCATTCGTAATAGCAACAAAAAAAAAAAGATTTAAATTGAGGAGTAATGTTATTTAAATGAAAAATTGTTATTGACATCTACTTTAAAATTATTGAATATGATGATGAATGAGGTATGAGATTTATCATCACATTCAATGATTATAAGTTAATATTCTAATAGAAATTATTTTTTATTTTATTTATTTTTTTATTTGAATAACATTCTTGTAAATGAAGATTGTTGGTCTTCAACAGCTCTACTCTTCTCCTTGCAAAGTCCGTCACTTCATCGGAATTTGCAAGCATTTTCCTTAGTTTATAATTTTAGCTGAGAGTCATTGGGGGTGCTGGTGACCAGAGTAAGAAAGTGAAATGGAGTTGCTGCCTGAGGGATGCATAGCTAACATACTGTCTCACACCACTCCTTACGACGCTTGCAGACTCTCCGTCGTTTCGAAGCTCTTCCATTCCGCCGCCGAATCCGATGCTGCCTGGGGTCGTTTTCTCCCTTCCGATGTCGTTTCCATCGTTTCCCGATCGGATTCTCAGCCTTCCCTGCTCGCCAACTCTCCTTCCAAGAAAGCCCTCTTTCTCGCCCTCTCTGATCGCCCCATCGTCATCGACCAGGGTCAAAAGGTCATCTTGCCACTTCCATCATCCTCACACTGTTCTGATCATTTGAGTTTGTGAACACTTAATCAATTCTACTATTATTGTTATTGTTTATAAATTGAATTGGTCGTTGTTGTGAAAATAAGTTCAATATACAATCCCATTATAAATTACCAGATCAATTAGATATCTCTTTTTTATTTTGTACGTGAATTAGATATCCCTTTGCCTGAATTTACCAAAGTTTTTATTTTTTTTAAATATATTTTTATTATTCCTAGGCAACGTAGCTGTGATCATCTTGTTTTGTTGATTTTAAGTCGGGCTTGAAATATTCTGATTGTGAGGAACTTGTACTTATGTTTAAATGTAATGATTTTATTGATTGAATATCTGGTTCGTAAGGTCACAACCAGATATTCTAACATTTTTAAGCATGGCTTTTAAAAGTTGAGAGCAAAAGCACCCCGGCTTTCTGATTTACCAAACAGAAAAAATTAGAATGGCCAGATACTTCTTCCTCCTATACCGAAAACAAAAAGAAAAGAAGGTAGAAGGTTGATACCAATTGTGTTTATTACTTATAATGCCAAACTACATATATAGACTCGATACAACCTAAGATTGAGGAGCAGCTATAATCTGTTGCACGAGAAAGCTAAAAGCTGTTACAGAAGAGGAACAACTCTGTACATGAATTTGAATTGCATTTGACTAATTCAAATAATTCAAAACTGTTTGCTAATCCTATTGACCGATTCTTAAATATTTGGAATGCAGAGCTTTCAGATGGATAGAAAGAGTGGAAAACGTGTTACATGCTGGCTGCCAGAGCTCTCACGGTCACCACTGGTTGGGGTGGCATTCGTCAATACTGGAACTGGATAACCTTGCCTGAATCCAGGTCAGCTCAAGCTTCGGAATTGTTTCACTCATTGTAAATGTTTCCTTGTGTTCCTCATTATCTTTGCAAGTTTTGAAACAGGTTCCCAGAAGTTGCTCAGGCTACTCAGGTGTGTTGGCTCCAGGTTCGCGGGGTGATGAGTACCATTGCCTTGTCCCCTAACACTCGGTATGCAGCTTATCTTGTGTTCAAGCTGGTCGAAGCCCAGGGCTTTTGGAACCATCCCGTTAAGTTATCGCTATGCGTATTTGGCAGCATGATAAGTACCAAAATTGTTTGCTTGGATCCAAACTCGAAAGGGAGGCAGCTGCGGATTAGAGTACCGGGGTTGCAGCTTCCGAATGTGAGAAGCGATGGATGGTTGGAGATTGAGATGGGGGTGTTCTTCAATTTAGGCGTAGAAAATGAAAAAGTGCAGATGAGTTTGATGGAGATCACGGGTGGTTACCCGAAGCGTGGTCTCACTATTCAAGGAATAGAGGTTAGGCCTAAGGAAGATAATTAAGCAACCATAGTACTTCTTCTTTTGTTTGGTTTTTTGTAACAAATAGTTGGGTAACTTAATTTAAGATATATGTTAATCAGCCTCTCGGGTGGGTGAATTGCCAACTATCTTTCGTGATGCATTAAGAAAATTGCTCTCGTTTGTAGTGGAACTCTCAAACTATGATCATTATTCACTAACTCGGTATTTTGACCTCTAATCGATGCTATTAATACTCTCTCACCCAAGGGAGGAAGAGGGAGAACTTTGGGTTTTGCTATCCCTCCAGCCGAACACGGTGCCACTCATGCTTGTTGGTAGACGCATGTTTCGGTCTTTGGCGCGACGGGCAAAACAAATATTTTTGTTCTCTTTTTTTAGGTTTATTTTTGTCTGCGGCACACTAGCTTAAGTCCGGTGTATCTTACCGGTTATTTAACATCATATTTGTAAAGTTTAGCTAAATTCATTCACTATACTTTTGTTATTTAACTACACTTTGTAAAAGTAGCTAAATATTTTATGTGGTACATCTCTCATCGCCCTTCATCCTTTCACACTTATCTCTACAAGTTATTAATCTTGATGTGGGTGATTCTGTGTGGAGTGAGCGTAGTTCTTGGATTCTCTTGGATATCTATTCCTCCCTGGAAGAATTAGAGAAGAATTAGTGAACTGGGCATTCAGGAGGAATGGAATAATAAGCAACAAGGCTCCTCAACTTCACTCAGCTCCACCATTCCCCAACTTGATTTCAGCTGGTCACAATGACATAATTTATCACATCAGTGGTTTAAGAACACTCTCTTGCACTTTGTTATGCTTAAGTAAGAAATCCAGTGTTGTGATAATGTGAAATGAACGATGAGATGACATTTTTGTAATATTTGAATATTTATAGGAATATAAAATTATTATAATATTTTTTTGCAACCAAATTTAAAAAACCAGCATTCTCCTCATTCGTGTAGCATCTCGATACTTCATTCTTCAACTCAACTTATCTTGATACCGTCCCGTCCCCAAAGGCTTGGTTTGGGTTATGTTATATACCGAGGTAAGGACGCTTCTCAGTTCCCCCCCCCCCACCCTTGTCCAGACCTGTTGCAACAGGTGAGAATGCTAGAACAAGAATGCTACATACACTCAAACAAATTGAGCCCTTTCTTTTTTTGTGCACCTTTTGCTAGAGTAAGTTCAAAAAAGTCACATAAAAAAAATAAATCATCATATACATTTATTATGATAAATGTCAAATAAATATACATTGATTTGAAAATCATTTTGAATTCAAAATTTGAATTTTATAGTTGATTATATAAGTTGTAAAATATATTTATATGTTTAATAAGTGAGAATAAATTTAAAAAACAATTGATAGAAATTAAATTAAAAATAAAAATTTTTAGAAACAATAAATAACATAATAATATTCAACGAATCAGGGTCGTAAATATTATATAAATTAATTTAAAATGAAATTATATATATTATTGAGATCACAATCATATATAAATTAAGATTAAAATCATATATTAATTGAGATTTGAATCATATAATTGGATTTAATAATTTATATTGCATTGAATGAAATGATTTTTTTAATTAAGTCAGATATTTTGTTTGGAAATTTTGGGTGAGAAAATGAGTTAAGGATGAGTTGCCATGTGACATTTTCCTTATTTGGATAAACTCTCTTTTATATTATATTGATATTGATTTTATTTTAATTATTACTATTGTTATTATTATTTGTACCACTAATCTCCATTCTATTTATATTGCTTTCTGCTGGGACAATTGTCTTAAATTTTCATAACATTTGACTAGTGAAGTAACATAATAGTTTACAAGCTAAGTGATGTTATCTTATATATGGTATTAGAACTTGACATGATTTCTCACTTGAATAACATCAAATTATCCAACGTGAGGTTGCAAGGATTGCGACCACTGTTTTTTTTTTTAATTTCATCATGCAATTGTTTTATTCCTTATGTTATTAACATTTTTTTTAACTCAAATTCTTGTCTTCAAACTATTTTACTTTGTAATCCTGTTACTAAAAGTTTAGTGGTTTTTTTTTTGCCCAACAAAGACATTAAGGATAGAATTCTTCTTAAAGGAGATAATGAAAGAAAAAGTGTGAGTTTAACATTAGATTACTCCTCAAAGATGGAACAAACAATTATAATTAGACTATATGCTCAATCACTTTTATGGGGTATAGGGCTGTTTATATTTTTATTTTAGATTGGGTTGTTTTGGAAGTATTTTAGTCTAGATTCATTATAAATTTGAAAGTTAAATATTTAAAATTTAATTAATTTATAATTATTAATAAAAAAGAAACTCATTTTATGGGCCTAGACTAATTGGCCATAACTATGTGAGCCCCTAATAGGTCTCTAAGTTCTCATTTTAATTTATAATTTAAATTAATACAACTATTAATTTTGAGTGAATTATGATTTTACTATGATTTTATTATTTTTCTTATTTTTCCTAAGTTTTAATATCACTAACTTAGAAACTATCCTATAATTCATAGAAAATCTAAATAATTTTGCTAATTACTCATTAAAAAGAGCTAATTAGTGTAAGGAAAAATTGTAATAAAGGTAAATTATAATTTTATCTTTATTTATCAATTTCTTATTTTTCCTAAATTTTAGTATCATTAAATTAGAAATTGCCCTATAATTTGTATAGTATCTAATTAATCTTACTAATTGTTCATGGGTTGAGATAATTAACAAGAGTAAAAGATTGAGGATGTTTCACCAGTCGTCAAGTTACCCATGCAACAAGGGCACGAATAATATTTGTCCTAAATTTATCCCATAAATTTTATATATATATATATATATATATATATATATATATATATATTGAAAGAAGGGTAGATGAAAAGGACATGTACCGATGTAGTCCCTGTACAGATCCGATAAAGATAAAGATCCTTTTGGTGGCACAATCTATCTTTGATACTTACTTTTGTGTGGCAAATATCCTGACGGACACACGAGCCAGACTTCGCGGCTAAGCATTCCCTTCTCAAAGAATCCACCTCCCCACCACTATAAATGGAAAATGGAACGAAACACACACGCCGCAACCACAAAAAAAAAAATCTATATGAACACCAAACACGCTCTTACATATACTCCGCAACCGTTACCAGAAAATTTCCCCCAAAACAAACAAAACCAACGGAAATAAGAAAAAAAAGGAGAAAAACACAAAGTTCTCCGAACGACGTTGTCGTTTTACTATGGTGGGAGAAGGAGGCATGGACTTTCGCGACGTTCCCGAAGGTTGCATTGCGAACGTGCTGTCGTTCACGACACCTCGGGACGCGTGCAGGCTGTCGTTGGTGTCGTCGACGTTCAGATCGGCGGCGGAATCTGACTCCGTTTGGGACAGGTTCCTTCCTCCGATTACAACGAAATAATTTCCCAATCTTGTGATGCTGGTAGCTCCTCTTGTTTCCGTTCCAAGAAGCAGCTCTACCTCTCTCTCTGCCAGAAGCCGCTCCTCACAGATGATGGCAAAAGGTAATTCCACATCTCTCAACATTCACGGGGCATTTGAAAACCTCTAAAGAGATGAAATTAAATTGAATTTCATTAGGAATTGAATCCTTATATTTGGAATGAAATAATAAATTGAAAAATTGAATTCAATTCCTTCACTTAAGTTACTTTTAAAGCATAAAATTCAATTCAATTCCTTGATAGAATTAAATTTCAAGGGTTTCCAAATGCCCTGTCATTGTTCATTGTGCTACTTACATGAATAATGATGGGTATTATTATAATTGAGGTTAACTTTGATGCAATATGTTGTTGCTCGATGAAATTGTTCTATTTATCTGATTTTTCAGACAGTAAGTATGGGTGTGTTTGGTTGAGGGGGAAATGGGATGAAAATTTTCAGAGATGAATTCTATAATTATATGGGTGTATATGGCATAGGGTAAAAATGAGATCAAAATGTTCATTGATGTGTTCTATAATTAATTTTGCACACGAGCTTTATCTATAGAGATTTTCACCACATCTTAACCTCTTGCCAAACACACCCTTAATATTATAAATTTTTGGATGATACATAAGAGTTTAATTCTTCACATTATCAACTATTAGCATCTCCCTAAAATGACAAATTGGGTGGTTGTGATAGTGGGTAGTTGTCACTCTGATGGAATTCTACTGCCTGATAATGTAAAATTGTTTCCGCATAAAAATTAAATGCAATATATAATGAGACTTCTATGATGGGCTTTATTACCAAAAAGATTAAAAAATATATATTTATTTACCAATCTCTATCGGTTCAGAGATTATTTACCTATATAATAGCAATACGTTTAATAGTGAAAAGAATTAAGATTGTAAAACGGATGACAAATGAACAAATTGTTGCATCTGTCAGATATAATTCATTTAACTCTAGACCGAAAAAGCTGGAAAAATGGCTAATGTCAGCCGATTCAACTGACCGTTTCACCATATAATATGGCCAACAGTTGGCCGATTTAAGCATGCTCAAACTGCGGTTATAGGCGGTGCAGCTTTGCAGGCATAACAGGCTGTAATTTGGCCAACACATAGCAGAATTGCATTTTTCGTTTCTGAGCTAAACAAAATGCTCAACAATTTATTGCAAAAGACGATTCAGTAATGAAGTGGGGCTTCTATGTATCCCGATAAGAGAAGTTTCACAGCTCTTCTATTATATGATTATTATATAATGTATGTATGGGGCCAAGTTTGAATTCACAAGGATCAGCTGATTAAAAAATTCAGTGAATTGGAGAGATTTTTTTATTCTACGTTCCCCTGGTATGTGGCTTGCATATGCCATTAAAATGGGAAGAATCAAGCAACATACCTATATTTCCATCCTCTAATAATGTGTTTGAAATGAGAAAAAAAAGAAAAAAAATTTTAATTTTTGAATCTTTTTTGTATTTAGAATGATGTAAAACTAATTTAATTTTATCTGAATTGATTTTGAAGTCAAATTATTTGCAGATTGATATTTTTTTTTGGTTGGAGTAACCTATGCATCTAGTAGGTAAGAGACTAATTTTCTAGATAGATTTACGTTAAACAAGGAGCCCTCTTAATAGTGTTTTTTTTATATACATTAATTTCAGATTGAACCAGGACCTGTTTAAGGATCCTAGCCCTTTCCACTTGAACAAACACTTGTTGATATATATAGATTGATTTGATTTAGTTTATATTTAGTAAAGGCAAAATAGTCTTCAACGTATTTATGTTTAAAATTAAATTAATTTTAATAAAATTCTATCACATTTGATAGGAATTTTAAATTAAATCAGTGAACTCTTAATTATGAAATTCATATCAAATCAACTCATATTGTTTTAAAAAATAAATAAATATAACTATGTAAGTTAAGTATGTTTAGAGTGCTTGGTCCCCACTGAATATCAATCATCCATCTACAGTTCTACACAAGTATGATGATGGAATTAAAAAAAATGAACAATTCCATCAAGGTGCACCGCCTGCAACTGCAGGTTGACCACGCTGCCATGCCTAAATCGGCCAACTGTTGGCCGTATTATATGGTGTAGTGGTCAGTTGAATCGGCTGATCATTGACCTTTTTTTCCAGCTTTTTTGGTCTACAGTTAAACGAATTATATTTGACAGATGCAATAATTCATAATTGGTTCAACAGTTATCTGTTTTACAATCTTAATTTGTTTCACTGTTAAATGTACTGTTATTGTTTAAAAATTAGTGTATATAGGTAAATAATCTCTGAACCAATGGAGATTGGTAAATGAATATATATATATATTTTTTTTTGGTAAAAAAAACCTCTATGATGGATGAATGCATGTTTTTCCCCTATTTTACACTGATTTAAGAGCAAAATTCTATGGTGTCATAGTTTTTTTTTTCCAGTTAATTGATTTCATTGAAAATTAGTTAGAAATAATGAGTAATACGATTAGCAGTTTAATTTATATCATTTTGAAACTTTAGGCAAAAGCTTCTCCTGTAATTTTTGCCGAAAGAATGATTTCGGACAAACCATAATTTTGGAGTTCTAAATGGAAATCTTGAACTGAAATGTGATTAGCAATTGTGTTTGTGTGAATACCTGTATAGGTAAGATATGTGGTTAAGATTCAAGAAATCATGACCATATATTGAAAAAAAAAATCCTAAAACGGCATCACAATGAACATCAAATTAACTCTAAATGCTGAATACTTGTGGAGTTGAAATATGTAATCTTCCCTATATTTGGCTGCTCCAATGCAAGTCCTATTGATCAGTTTAACTAAGTTTTTATTACAATGACAATCACGGAAATGCAAGCCAATAAATGAATTCGATATCCTTTAATAATTTATGTTGGCAAATGGTATGGTATCAGAGCTTTCAACTGGAAAAAGCATTCGGGAAGAAATGCTACATGCTATCTGCAAGGATGCTTTTCATTGTGTGGGGGACACTCCCAGGTATTGGAGGTGGACTTCTCTTCCTGAGGCAAGGTAATTAATTCACTGCTCTCTTTTGTAAACATCCTAGCTTCGATACAATAATAAATTTTAAGCATTCCATAGAGTAGATGACATGTATAAAGGTAGTTTTTAGAGACTGGTTCATTTTTAAATGGTGGTACATTACACGTTTAAGTATCTGCTGAATGAAATGCTTATAGAGAATGGCCATAAAAATTCGACAAAGTTTTATATTGGTTGTCAATAGTTTAACACAACCCTATTTTTTAATTAGGACCAGCTCTGTGGACAAGCTATGTTAAGTTTTTATTTTTATTTTTTATTTTTTTGGGTTGATAGCTATGTTAAGTTTTGCAATAAAGCATAAACATATATAAGCAGAATCTTCAATTCCAAAAAAATTTTCTTGGTCAGAATTTGATTATATTTTGATTTAATTGAAGGTTTTCAGAGGTGGCTGAACTTGTGAGCGTGTGCTGGCTGGAAATCCGGGGCTGGATCAACTCTAGAATTCTGTCCCCAAACACAGAGTATGGGGCATACCTTGTGTTCAAGCCGAGCTCTGCAGGATTCTACGGATTCGAATACCAGTCAGTTGAGGTCTCCATTGGGGTTGATGGAGGCAGCACTGACAGGCGAATCGTGTACCTTGATGCCGAAAGAGGGAGGAGGCTAAGGTACCAGATTGTCCCTCGCCGCGTAGGGATATTCAACCGATCTCGTTTTGCGGCCAGCACTGTTGCTGCTGAAGCACAAGCACCTCCTAGAGATAATCTTGATCTTCAGTATCCAAAACAGAGGGAAGATGGGTGGCTGGAGATGGAATTGGGAGAGTTCTTCAATGAAGGAGGAGAGGACAAGGAGGTGGAGATGGGTGTTTATGAGATCAAGGGTGGTGAATGGAAGGGTGGCCTTGTTGTTCAAGGAATCGAAATTAGGCCTAAAGCAAATCCAATATGTATAGATTGAATGAATTGGCAGGTGGAACCTATGGTCTTCTGTTTCTGTGTTTTTGCTTATGCCACGAGTACAATATTGCTATTCCATTTTCATGTTTCAAGAAAGTTTAATTGGCTAAACCTATATTCTAAAAGTTATTGATTATGTAGACTAATTTTGCATGGAGCTGTAGCAATATGCGTCTTGGTTCTTTTGTGGATATAGAAGTCGTGTGTGCTCTTGTCGCTATTGGCAGCTGTATGGTTTCTTGTGGGCACAATGCTCCTATGTTTGCTGAAACCTTGCTTCACAGTACAAAGTTGCAGAATAGCCTATTCACAGATGGCCTATGTTTGTAAAATTTTAAAATTTATTTTACAAATAATTCCTTTCCCTTGCGTCCTTCTAAAATTCAAATTTATAAATATACTTTTGATTTGCGGTTGAAGGCCAAAAGAAAAAAAATTATTCCAACACTCAAAAATAGGTATTTAAATGAGACATTCATTATATTACTATAAGATATGATGATAATCTTTATTATCTCTATTTATTCATCATATTTAATGGTGATAGTGTGTATCTTAATTTGACACAAGTTATAGGTGTTGAAATAACATTGTTAAACAAAAAGGTTCTATATATGTTTGCTTCCCTTTACAAATAATTTTTCCCTTGCTTTCCAATTCGTTAAATTGCCAAAAAAAAGGAAAAAATTATTCCAACACTCAAAAATAGGTATTTAAATTAGACACTCATTATACTATTAAATATGATGATAGTCTCTATTATCTTACATTCATCATATTTTGTTAATTAATTACGCATAATTGATGTTAAATGCAATAAACAGAAAAAGGTAGTTTATAAATTTATGCATTCCAAGTTTCCAATTCGGTAATTGCCAAATGTGAGGACATTCTTAGAAGAACAATATCCATTTGAACAGAATGGGTTGTTTTACACATAATTTTTTTAAAAATACCATGTGATATATATGCACCAAATTGAATTGGTTTACAAATATGTCTTTTTTTTAAATCAATTAAATTTTCAAAAATAAATTTTTCCAAGGCATTCGATTTAAATCAATTTGTAGCTTAAATCGACTTAAATTGATTTGTGAAATGTGTTAGACATTCTACAACTGGTCAAAGTGACTCACAAATTTATTGAAATAGATTTGCATGAGCTTCAGCTTTCATTCCTAAATTGATTTAAAAAGGGACCTCCATGAACTACTGAGGGATCCAAAAAGGTGCCTGATGAACTGGTGGCTTGGGCTTCCATGAACCTAGGTGGGGTCAGAAAGGGGGCCTAACATGAACTAGTGGCTAGGGCCTCCCATGAATTTTGGGGTAGGGCTGGAAAGGGGGCATGCACTAAACTAGTGGCTGGATCTCCCATGAACGGTGGCTGGGGCCACCCATGAACGGTGGCTAGGATCATCCATGAGCAACTTGGGTACATTGGGGAAGGCAAGTATACCCGAAATCCTTGAGGCTGGTGGCTAGGCTCTAGCTAAGACTACATGTAATCAGCATGATGATAATCATAATCATCCAGACCTCCCTCATCAAGACCATGTGTGTCCTCTATGTATTGGTGGCCGTATATGCTTTTCAACACGTACTTTACGACTGACGTTGATTTGGGACATTGATGGATGCGGGATATCCGGTTAGGGGCTTGGCTAACACCATCCGCAAATCCCTAAGTCCAGATCATCAGGGCTCCATGAGCTAATAGAAACATGTCTGCCATTGACACATACCACTCAACTAATAGCGGATCATCATAGGAAGCAGGTAATGAACTTGTCGACTTGACATGCATCCCATGCATCATGCCATGGTGCGTGATCGAGGCCACCATGGGTCTAGATCCCTTCACCCATGCTTCACATGCAACCGATCAATGTTTAGCAGGCACTAGGTATGTGCCGCCGTCCACCAATGATGTACAACCTGATTAGCCTGGTGCCAATCAATCATAGCAAAGTTTATGAGCGTTGTAACTGATGCCCAAATAGCCTTATAAATAAATGGAGGGGTCATGACCCTAACTTCATCATCTGAAGTCCACCTAAACTGCAATAATGGAAAATAATATATTAGAATTCGAAGTATAAAACACACTTAACCAATACCTCATGAGCATGAACATATACAGCTTACCCCAGTAATACTAATGGCATCAATGTAATCCCTATAGCTCAACAGCGACCTGTATATGTGTTAGTTGTGCAAGTCAAACCCCTCCACCTGGAAAGAAAAATATGACAATGTGTACATGCAAATAACTAAAAATATATATAATCAAATAAATGTACCTCAATGCTAGTGGAAAGCGAGCGGACGTCATGTCCAGGATATAATTCTGGCATTTTGTACCATGCCTAGGACTATAGAAGCGCCAAACAACCTCCAATTTGGTGACATTGTATTTAACATGTGACATAGAGCTCGATAAAGTGCTCCAAGTATTGCATACCCCTAGCTATATTTCCCCCTTAAAGTTATCCAAAGGAGGGAGCTACTTCAAATGAACCTTAAACCCTGATTTTTGGGGAAGAAGAACCTACCAAGTAGAACCATAGTGTGCGTCCTAGTGTAATGGACAACTATAGCCTCATCATAATCATGTCTCAAATTGTCAAATGTTGTTGTGAACCAAGGTAGGTTCATAGTGAATCCATTGATGTGCTCCTGGTGGGACTACACCAAGCAATTCTCGACATAATGTCCATATATCACCTGTAAAATTTGTCTCATGAACCAATGCTGCCACAACCTGTCCATCCATGCACAACCTTAGTGCAACATCTTGTAATAATGGTACATTCTTCATAGGGTAGATGAAATGTGTGCGACTTAGGCCTCCACTGTCAACAAGTGCATTGATGAGAGGTTTGTCATAATCATAAGTTGGAACTATCTTCGTGCAATGCCAAAAACCTGCTTGCCTAGGATAAGGCTCCATTAATTGATGTGGCTCTACTATCTGATTATAACGCCTAGTTTTTAAAATTCATATAGACTACAAAAATGAAGAGACGTTGTTATGTAATGAAAATTAATTATATTTAACTTATAATTGACATAACATTTATTCTACAAAAATTAAATTCCACAAAATCCTATAATCTTAAGCAACTAAACAACAATATATTAAATTATTTTATCCTAAAAGAGAGATGTAATCTACACACTAAATATTGATATATGCAAAAAAAAAAATACACAAAAACAAAATTATGTATTAAACTAAATTAAAATATTACATATCCTAAAATAAATTTTAGTCAAAAAAATATTATATATAAAATAAATTTTAGTCAAATTATTTATAACTAAATCACTATATATTAAATCACTTACACTAACCTAATGCTAAATAAGAAAATAATATATTAAAATATATTAAACTAAATAAATTTAATTGTTAAGATAATAAAATAAGTAAAATAAATTAATTACCTGCATTGCTAGTCTTTTTACAATGTGATCAACTTCATTTAGATGGTAGATATTTTCAGCCTCATACTTTCCTTAACTAACTTCTATCAACTCTCAGCTAAAGAGCAAACTAGGAACCAAAAGAGTAAGAAATTTTGAAGAAAGGAGAAGCGAGAAATGCTTGAAACGATTCTGTTTATATAGAAAATTTCTTCATGGAAATTGACTCAAATCAATTTGTTAGAGGTGCCTGACAAACTGACAAATTAATTCAAATTGATTTTGCTAACCCATTGACACATGCCCAAAATCGATTTAAATTGATTTCTATATAAACCTTACGTGCCGCTTCTTTTAGCCATTGCAATGGAGTGCTGATACCATAAAAAACCGATTTCATGTGGCTCGCAAAAATTTAAAATTATAACGGAAATTCGATTTAAATCAATTTTTATATAAAAAAGGACATATATATAAAACGATTCAATTTAGTTCATATATATAATACTGTATTTTTTTAAAAAAATTTATGTGTGAAAAAAACCAACAGATTAGTTGTAAAAATATCAATCTTTTTTTTTTGCCGGCAACTAACATCAAAGATGCTTTAGTTTTTGGCATAATTCTCATCAATTTGTCTCGTTGTTATGGTGTCAAGCTGCCGGCATGACTTGTTTCTCTTTTCTCACAGAAGAAAGCAGTTATTTGCGTCAGAACATTGTCTCATCCGCTCGGCTCTCTTATGGAAGTGTATCATTATTTTCAAATTCATTTGATGTTGGAACAAATAATTTGAAAAATGGTTTATCATATACTGCCATGGTTTTCTAGGTCTTCAATTTTAATTATTTCTCCCGTTGTGTTGTCTGAAGTAGCACCCGCTCATTTCTTGATTGAGTTTTAATGAAAAGTCGAAGGGAATGATAAGCTCATGGACAATGGTCAACAGAGTGAGCATATTACCTGCAACAACAAAGCTTTCGCAAAGGGTGTGACTCATAGTTGTTAAAAGGATTTGAAATGGTGAGCCAACCATTTGTCTAGTGTGGTTTTTTATTTAGATTGCATAAGCATTTGAACCGGTCAAAACCCGGTATGAATTGCCGATTGTCCAAGAAGAATATGATGTATACTGTATACTCCTCTACCTCCAAGTCATGTGAGTTGCTATGACATGTTAACAATGTTTTAAATTGTGGTTGCGGTCGGAGAATAGTCGTGATTGTGGTTGTTGCGGTTCAGATGTGCCGTCGTCGCGCATTTCCCTGATGTGGCGTGAAAATTTTTGCGCCCTATAACTTGAAAAGTAACCCGTCATGGCCTTGAGCCGCGCTGCCCACCCAAGCCTTATGAGGTCCGATGTGATTCCATTGCCATTACGTTGCCGTTAATTTATATGAAATAAATCACACGCAATTGTGGTCTATGTGGTTGCACTACGCTGAGCCGCATCACATGATGCGAGTCGCAATTTAAAACAATGCATGTTAATAATATATATATATTATATTTACTTGAATTATATTGTACTTTTAAATATTTATTTAATTAAATTTAGTTCAATCAGTGATCCATAACCTAGTGACTTGATACTTTCATGGGTCATCAATCGATCACAGGTCTAAGTCTAATAAAGATAGTGTGACTTGAGAACTGCACAGGTATTCAACTCATGGTATATTGAAGCTTTTAATTTTTGGTGACCAGTTGTTGGCAACCTTCGTATCTGCATGCTATATTCTTTTTCTAGTGGGTTTTTTGTGTTGCTTTCATAATTGTTGGATGAATTGCTGTCTTCCTATGTTCAATGGAGGATATCAGTTTATCTAGTCTGCTAATGTTGAAGGGAGTAGTCCACAAGTTCAATGCCTATCACTAGTCAAACTTCATCCATGATTCTCTCACTCTGCTTGTTTGAGAGCCAGCATCAAACTTCAAATGCTTATGATGTAGGACAGACTCCGCATGTGTTTCGTTTTCTCATTTATTAAAAGATGGGAATATTTTTGCACTTGTGTAAAACTTATTTTCATTTTCATCCAATCAAATCCTCTCCATTCTTATAACATACTTGTGGATGTAACGTCTTTATTAACGTGATGATACATAATTAGATGAAGGATAATTTTTTTTTACTGTGTAAGTGCATAAAAAATAAGGTCGTATTTTTATAAAATATTATTTTTTATTTAAGAATTTAATTCTGATGCATTTCAATGTAAAAAAGTTTTTCGCATATATCTAATCATAGATTATCATATTAGTAAAAATGTTTAACTTAACCACACACTACTTTAAAATTCTTATAAATAAAAATTTATAATTAAATGGTAGTGTGTAAAATTCTTTTACAATGGTTGGTATACATCAAAATTCATCTCCTTTAAAATTACGATATATTTTAACATTTTTCTTGTTGATAAATGTATTTAAAAAGAGACGCTTATTTAAAATCAGAGTAATAAACTATCGATATTCATGGTCGTATCTTCGTCTAGAAATTAACGGAACGTGACAAATGGAACCAACAAGTGGCAAGATATTAAGATATATCAAACGTGCATGCTGGTCTATGTTGATAATTAGTTTCAACTGATCCGTGATTTTTCAATCAATTCATGTCTCCTAGTAATTTCCATGTACTTTCGCTTCCAGATTGTAAATGAGAGGCCCTTTTTTACTTTTTTGGTAGAAATGAAAGGCCCTTTACATCAAGATGTTAAGACTCTAATTAAGCAGATCGTGATTATTATTTCATTATGTTAATTAGACTCTTTCCTGATGGGTGTTTGTGATTCGGTTTGAATGATTTTTGAATTTTGAGTGAGAAATGAAACGGATACAAATAATTTTAACTTATAGCACTTTGAATTGAGTCAATTTAGTCTAAATTTTAGATTTGATCTAATTTGGTTTGGATTGGATTGGTTTAATCAAATTTTATGAAAAGGAAATTTTAAATTTAGAATTAGAATATTATAAACAAAAAGTAACTTAGATCAATAAAATAAAATAAATTGAAATAAAAATTAAAAGTAACTCATTTAATATGCATAAATGATATTTAAGTAAGGATGATATATGAAAAAAAATGTGATAAATAAAATTATTAATGCAAAAGTATAAACTTAATCGTGAAAATTCATATTATATAATAATTAATTGGTTTAGATTGAATTTGATTGTTCTAGCGATAAAGAGTTTAAGTAATTTTATAATATTTAAAAAAACAAAGATTGAATCTGACTGGTTTTAAAAATCAAATTTGACATTCGATTTCATTTGGATAATTATTTTTTATAAAAAAAAACATTCAGTCCAAATTTTTGCGAGTTCTGATGGTTTAGAATTTTTTTAATCAATTTAAAAATTTAAATTGGATTAGATTAAATTTAAACACAGCTAATTTAAAAAAGATTATGCATGTGGACCACGTAGGCCTTTACGATGCTGATCCTTGATGCAACAGCTGCTTTGTTGCTTTTTAAATACGTGAAATGAAATGAAGACTCAATAGCCAAGAAGACACGTCTAGTGCATAAGTCAACCAAATTGAATCGTTGATACCCCACGTTTTTTGTCCTTATTAATTATTTTCTGAATCACAGCATACAACAGTTATGTATGGCCTGTCCTTTGATCCTAGACAGACACAAACTGTAATATTGATAAGAAATTACAAATTATTAATAATATTTTGTTTTTTTTATGTGGTTTCAGAAGAAGGAACCTCAAACAACTTTTACAATATCACTTGAGGCCACTACAATGGGACTCCTAACACTGTGTGCACCACCCTCTTCAACCCAAACAAGGTCCCCAAATGTGACATTTTCCTTCTTGTTCCTTGTATAACTTATGGTAACAAAGTAACTTTGCTTCACATTCTTATTGCTGAATGATAGTGTCTTTGGTGACACTGTGACCAAAGAGCCCCTAGGATGTGTCAACTTGGCTGTGTATGTAGCAGCACCATCTCCAACATTGGTCACTGTCCTCCTAAACCTCTTCACAATTGATCTTGTTTTGTTACCATACAATGCTATAAATGAAGGGTAGTTAAGATCCAAAGAAGGGTTTACACAGTTATATGCTTTTGATCTAGTAATGGTCAAGATTTGTGCATTTGTGTACCCCAAAGCACAAAGGAGGCTAACATAGTCTTGTGGGGTGGCATCATATACCAAACCTGGATCAAGAGCTCTATTAGGATCAATCTGACCTGCTCCCATGACCAAAGGTGAAGCATATTGAGATGGATTCCAATTATCCCTAATTGGATTTTCAGTGTTGTCAAGAGGGTTTGCAGTGGTGACAATTGCTGACCTTATAGCAGCAGCACTCCATTCAGGGTGTGCAGCTTTTAGAAGAGCAGCAACACCAGAAGCATGAGGGCATGCCATGGATGTTCCAGACAGAAAATTGTAGTCACTTGATAGAAACACATTTGTGCCAATCCTAGCTGATGGTATATTAGGAACATAAGCAGCCAGAACATTGGATCCAGGTGCCATCACATCAGGCTTCAAGACCCCAGGATAGCTAGGTGAAGGACCCCTTGAAGTGTAAAATGCTGCAGCTGGTGCTGGCTTTATGCCAACAAATGTTTGCTGGAACTTGATGCTGGCAGTGGCCTTGTCACCACTTCTTGTTGCATAATTGATCACAGATGGTCCATCCCTTGTGCTGATTACAATACTTGGAGTTGGAACCCTTCCTGTTTCAGTTAGTCTTGGATCATCAGAGATAAACACTGCCCCTAGCTTATTGGCTAAGGTAACAACATTGATTTGTTCCAAGACTGACACTGACTTTAAGGCATCACAGATAATGATCCCTCCTTCTGTGGCCTGTGATAACAATCGGACTGAATTGCATGCTGACAGTGACTTGTTATACACAAGTCTGAAATTCTCCACTATGGCTTTTGCTGGGAACAAAGTCCAACCAATGATGGTTTGGCCATTTCCTAGTGTCAAACTGCCAAATGTGCGGTCAATTGTGCCTGCTGCCACAGTTAGGACCCAAGGGATGCCATTGTGCAAGGTTCCAAGGCCAGGGCCATCATTTCCTGCAGATGAAGAAACCAAGACCCCTTTTTCCATTGCTGCAAAAGAAGCTATTGCAATAGGGTCCTCATAAAGTGGGACACCATCAAACCCCATGGAGATGGAAATCACATCAACACCATCAGCAATGGCTTGGTCCATCCCAGCAAGAACATCAGAGGCTTGGCGCCCTTCATCCCAAATGACCTTGTACATGGCAAGCCTAGCCCTTGGTGCAATGCCTCTGGCTACCCCTTTGGCATAGCCAAAAAGAGGCACCACTGACATAGTTTCCCCCAACAGTGGATGATGTGTGGCTACCATGTCCAAATGTGTCCCTAGCTGAGTTCATGCTGATTGTGGTGTTTGGATTTGCAGCAATCACACCCTTGTTGAAGTACCTTGCACCAATCAGCTTCAAGTTGCAATTGGAGGTGTTGAACTCTTGTCCTGGCTCACATGTCCCTCTCCATTTTGATGGGATTTTCTTGGTCATGCCATCATCTCTGAAGCTCTCACTCTCAGGCCACACGCCTGAGTCAACCATACCGACAATGACACCTTCCCCTAAATTTGAAGCCTTCCAAAGGCCATAGGAAGGGTCAAGGGAGAGAAACTCAAAGGTGTGAGTTGTGTCTATGGTGACAGGCCTGTCAGGGTAAGCTGTGACAAAGCCATGAGTGTTCTTCAAGGCCTCCAACTCATCTGAAGATAGCACTGCAGTGAATCCATGCATGGCATGGTTATATTTGTACACCAAATTATTCTGTGGTTGTTGCTGCTTTGATGCTTGATCAGTGTTTGTTGCTAACCTTATGGAATGAAGAGTTGATTCATACCAATCATTGTGACTAGCAAAGACTTGAGGCATGAGGGACTTGTCCATGTGAACTATGTATGTTGAGCTTTCAGCATTGGCATGGTGGAGAGCCAATAAAAGCCATGGAACAATAACAAGGAACATCAATGGAAGCTGAACCACAAAGTGTTGCTCCATTGATTGTTGATTTGGGGCTGCTAACAGTGATTATATTTTGGCTTCGGTCAATAACATGCAGCTTAGCTTATATAGACTTTTTTATGTCTTTGTGGGGATGCAAGATTGATGTTGACATATATCTATAATACATTACTTCCTCCGCTTGAAAATAACCTGCAATTTTAAAATTTTACTTTTTTTTATAAATAATTGTTTATTTAAAAATTTTAAACAACATTTTTTAATTTGTTCAATTATATCCTTTCTTAAAGGAGAGAGGGTAAATTGAAAGAAGTAATTAAAGAAGAGAGATAATCAATATTAAGGATATTATTATAAAATATTTATAAAAATAACTAATATTATGATATTTTCAATCATTTCTTAACTTCTGTAAATATTTAAAAATTATAGATATTTCCGATCGAAGGTAGTGCTGTAATGTTAAAGGTGTTCCAGGTTGCCACATGGCATTTTTTCTATTTTTTTCTTATTTTAAATTTCATTATTGCTTATAATTCTACTTTTTGACTTTTCATTGATTTACCTTTTATATATTTTTTTTTTTACTTTTCATCTTTATGATGAACTCTTGACTATTCATATTTTATAATATTTCATTTTTTTTCCATTTTCTAATTTTTATAAAATTATTTTGAGTAATTAAATTAAGAATACTAATTAATAACTACTAGAAATAAATACAAATACTTTAATAATATTTTTAGACTATAAATATTATAGTTATAATAATATAATTGACACTTGAGACTTCAAATATATTTTGTAGAATAATATATATATATATATTAACATATTAATAATTTTCTTTTCATCAAATTGTTTATATAAATTTAAAAAGAGCATCAAACAAAATATTTTTAAAAATAAGTAAAGTAAAATTATGTAACATAATTTTTAGTTTTAAGATATGAATTAAGTAAACTAAATATTTAGTTTTAAGCAAACTAAATATTTTTAGTTCTTCGTAAAAAACTATAATATGATCAAATATAAATGTGAATATAGCTTTTTGCCCTCACACATTGTCAAAGAAATATAAATATTAGGAATCGTGTCATTACCAACTAATTTAATATTAATTTTGGGTTTAAAAATTATTACTTTATTTGAAAAATGAAAAAGATAAATGGATCAAATTTCAAACACGCGAATGCATTTACAAAGGATAAGCTAAGTATCATATGATTTTAAGTGTGGGTTGTCCATAAATAATTATGAGAAGACACTGCTGGTGATAGAATTTTTGTCACTTTTTGCAGAGTGCTTTTTTGAGCCACACATCATCACTGCTCTTTAAAAAATTATTTATTTTAAAAGGTCTTTTTGTTTTTGAAATTTATGTTATTAATTTTAAAAATATAGAAAGGGATATAGCATATTACAATTAAGGTTCTTTATCATTGAATACAAAAATATTGTGTATGAAAAAATTGTTTTGAGACACACCTCATCATAATTTTTGAATAAATATACTTAAAATCCATATCATGAAAATTTAGGCAAAATTTGTACATTAGTAAAAGAAATATTACCTTTAAAATATAAAGTCTAGAAAAATTACTATTAATTATATGATTTACTATAGACAGTTTGGGTTTTAATATAAACAAATATAAAAGTATAAAGTGCTTATAAAGTTAGGGGTTTAATTTTGATACACAAAGACCAAGTTTGATACATAAAATAAGACTCAATTATATTAAATACTACAAATTTTATTTTTATCACATGTTTGTTATTATATAATAGTATAATATTATACGGCCTGGCCATTTTTATACTATAATTATTAAATTTATTAGGTCTAGATCTGATATAATATTATTTTAATACTCAATCCCAAATTAATAATAACAATTACTTACTGCTGGATTTCCATTGCTTTTTGAAAAATGAAAATTGAGCCATTTTCTTCGCTCTCATAATAATAGCATTACAACACTGTAGTGTATGCAGGAATGGATTTCTATATACTTATATACTATTATATCTTATACGTTATATTATTATGTCTAATATTATTATTAGACCTTATCTTATACAATGCTTCAAATCAGAGCCTAATAGTATAAAATAATTTTGCACTATCATCTAATCATATTTGTGTGACCAATTTTGGTTAATTCTTATGCCTATCATTTAAAAAGTCATACATGTGATAAGATTTTATTGGATGAACATTAAATAATTTATACTGTCATTATATTAAAATTAAAATCATAATTTAATGACAATGTACATATAATTTGATTTAAAATGAAACTATTTTCATATACTACAAAATTATTTCAAGAGTATATATAATGTCTACATAATACATGTAAAATGCCAGTACGTAATTGCATAAAACTCAGAAAAATATTTCTTGCACAATTATTAATTGTAATTTGTGGATTATTGATTGGCATAAACTAGTATAAGTTGAGTTAAATATATTTAGATGTAAACTACGAGGAGCATGGTGCTATTAAACTAATAAGGGTGATGAAAGGATGGTGAGATATGAAGTACGAATGAAAGATAGGTACAAAGAATAGAGAATATTTTATTACACCAAATACTCGACATCAAGGCACCGTGAGAAGCTGTATTAGAATCCCTATGGAGTGAAAACAATCTAATGAAGATATTGTTTGGTGTCCCAAATATTGGTTTAAATAACATCCTCGAATATATCTGGCCGGTTAATTATATCAAAGAACTTGAAAGCTAGGAATTGAATTCAATTGGTGGTTAACAACAACAGTGCTCTTAATTTGATTGAGTCGCCAATTTCTTTAATTTAACTATGATAGGGGTTGGCAACTTCATAAATGTGAAATCATGGGTCAAGATAAGGCAATAAGAGTCATCTATTTCCTTAATCAATATATCAAGAGGATTTGATTTTTACTCTAAAAATGAAGCAATTTTAAAATCTATAACTAATCTTTTAAATGAACGATAATATATGAAGGATTAGTTATTACATTTGCGATGAAATAGCATGCAAAGACCCAAAAACTTCGTAAATATCACTTTTTGGTCGAGAAATGTGCAGCTGGATCTTGCAATTTTAATTATTATTATTTTTCTCTTCAAGCTGTCATGAACGTCTTTCATCTTTGTCTTTAGATGTTGAAAGACGCCAGCCAGCGGAGGGCGGTGGCAATATTTATGAGGGGGCCAAATGAAACAAAACTTAGCTCAGGGTCCAATCACTTACTAGAATTTTTGCTCATAAAAAAATTATCATTGCCCGGAGACTCCCTCTCTCCAGGGCATGAGGCTCGAGGAATTTTACATTTATAAAAGAAAAAATCTTTATTTACATAAATAAATAATTTCAACATTAATTATCAAAAATAGACTTTTTTATTTCTTAAGTGAATAGTTGGTTAGCTTGCGATATGAAATAATAAAAAATAGTTTATTGACCATTACAAAAAATAAATGATAATTTATGTAAATATATCTTATAGAAAATTGAGTATATAAATTTATTTTTAAAATAAGTTAATATTTAAATAATTAAATAAATAGACAAAGTATAAATGTGACATATATTTTATAACATATTTTGAATATCATATTTATAAGGTGAAAAATCTCGGTAGATAACCCATAGCTAACAATAAAAAGTCTGTCTTATAAAAATTTTGTACATTTCGGAAATTGAAATTGTTAAACAATAAAAGAGAATAAGTCGATACTTTTACTATTTATGAGTTATTTATAAAAATAACAATAGATATCCATGAGAGATGAGATATGTCCCATACCCCATCTTTGTTTAAAATTTTTGCCTCTTATCTTCACCCTCATCCCAATCACATGTTATCATTTCCCATTTTATCGGAGATTTGAATATCTATAGTATTCACTGGTTTATTAAAAAAATTACAAAAAGAGAAAAATTCTAAAAATATTTTGAAATTCAAAACATAAATATCTACAATAATAAATATTTCTAATACAATATAATCCAAATTAAAAATAAAAATGAATACAAAATGCAAATCCAATAAAGATAATTGAAAAATGAAGGCGTGCTATCATCGCCCATTCCTCATTTAACAAACGGGACTGCCCCGTCGACCATCTCTATGAAGACAAAATCTATCCCCAATTTCATCCCATAGCGAGTAATCATCGTGTGTACCCACTTCGGTAGGTTCTTTTTATCATCCTTAGCCATTTATATATTTATGGTAAATTAAAATATTTAATTTATAAAAACATAAATATATTTTCTAATTAATAAAAAATAAAGAATAAATTTAATTTATGCTATTTCAATTACACCTTCTTTCCTTCTATATTCTTTTAGTAAATAAAAATATCAATTTTAAAATATATGTTATAATTAATTTGTTATAATTAGTAAAAAAAATCATATATAACCCTAATTTACATCATCTCATTATTGAAGTATTATATCAATTACAGAATTATTTTTAATAAAAAGTAATGTAATTATTTATTTTTTAAAATTAGTAAATAATTAGCATCATTATCAAAGAAGTGTAAATTGTGGAATTGATTTTTTAATTTTTTTCAAACAAATTAATATGAAACTATTGTGAAATTGATAAGTTTGAATGTTTAAATTTTAAAAACATTAAATAGGATATAGTGAAACAGCTAGATAGATATTTTTTTATGATTTTCAAAAGTTCTAGATTTGAAGTTAGAAACTTTCCCCCAACCTGTCGTAATTTAAAATTTTGTCTTTCATCCACATCCTCATTCCCATTTAGTCTTTATCTCTCATTCCTCATAACAATTTAAATCCTTATGATATTTTCATGGATTCATTAAAAAATTCCAAAAAAAGATAAAAATTGTAAAAATACTTTAAAATTCAAAACATAAATATAAAAAATATCAAATACATGAAATATAATCCAAATTAAAAATAAAAATACATACATAATATAAATCTAATAAAGATCATTTAAAAAAATGTGTGATAAGTTTTTCTTATTATCATTAATTATCCTAATTATAATAGTTTTGTTATCATTAATATTATAATTATAATAATTAATTATAATCAATATAATTATCTTTAATTATAATAGTTTTTGGGTAACATAATTATAATAGTTTTATTATCATTAATACTATAATTATATATATAATTATTATAATGATATAATACATTCAATTATCATTTTATTTATTTTTTATTTATTAAATAATTTCTATTGAAATATTTTATAGAGTACTTTTGTGTTAATGGAAGATAGATATGAAGGTATGATTGGAAAAAATAATAATTAGAAGATAAATTAAATCCAAAAACTTACTTTAAATATTAAAATTATGAAAGATAGGGCATAATTTTCTTATAAATGACATTAAAATTTTTCATGTAATGAGTCTTAAATATTAACATTATAGATTGATTATAGATTAGTATTATAGATATTATTTGATAAATAACTTCAATCGAAATATTTTGTAGAGTATTTTTGTTGTGTTAATGGAAGAGAGATATGAATGTATGATTGGAAAAATAATTAATAATTAGAAGTTAAATTAAATAAAAAAAATTACTTTAAATATTAAGATTATGAAAGATAGGACATAATTTTGTCTATTAATGATACATGAAAAACTTTCTATATAATGAATCTTAAATATTAATATTATAGATCAGATCAAATCAACATGTACATTATATATCATCTATAACTATATATTTTTAAAATAAAACAAAAAATCCATGTTAAAAAAAATCAATTTTTACTTTACAAAATCAATATTTTATTGTATCATTTCATACCTTTCTAGTATTTTACCATACAAAATCAATATTTTACATATAATCTAGATTAAATAGATTATCTTACAACAATTTTTTTGTTAAAGTATTCATATATAATTAAAGAAAAATGTTAATATAGGCTTGAATTTATGGTAAATCTTACATGTCACATGATCTCAATGAGTACCTTTATAATATTTATATATTTTTAATTTTAAATTATATTTTGAATGGTTGATATATTGTTATTTACAGTGAATCGAATAAACTATCATTACTTATCTAATTAAATTGATTTGCACATAATTGATTATATACAAAAAATATTATAATAAATCTTACAATTTTTAAAGCACACACTAAATTACAAATTTTAAACATTAATATATAGTTAAGATTTAATTTTAACATTATGTCACATTTCATCAAATGATATTGAGAATACCTTGTAATTTAAAAAATAAAAAATCGTATATTCTAAATATTTTATTTCTTTTTCAATACTATTAATCTATTGTGGAAGAAAACATCTATAAAAAAAATACTGCTGTCTTCATCTTTATATCACATCTAATATAAGAAAATGTAGTGAAAGAAGGATAATTGCAATTTATGAAGCGGTAAATCTAGAGAAAAATGTAATGATGATGATTTATAATATTTTGTATAATTTATTGTTATTTATATGCTTTATAACCATTCCTTAAGTTTGAAAATTAAATAGATTAGTCACATCAAATTGAAAAATTTGAAGCTGGTGCATATAGACTTTGAATTGTTAGTCTTCCTAGCAATTTCTCACCAAGTATATGTCAATCAAGTTATGAAACTTCTAGTCATGTCATTTTCAATTCAGCTTATTTTTTCAAAATTATGTATAGTTTTGAATGCAGAATTACTTTTTTTTTCTCCTTTGGAGGTACAAATGCAGAAGATTATGATGAGCAATTTTTTTAAGTTGTTGACCTAGCTCCTAAGTGTAGAATATTGATTGTTCTCCTTTATTCTTAAGTTAGAAAATTAATAAATCAGTCACATTGAATTGGAAAATTGATGTTGGGTTAGTTTGTATAGTAATTTCTCACAAATGATTTATCAGCTTCAAGTGGAGACTTTCCCCAACTTAATCCATGAAAAAAAATCGAACAAAGTAGATCCTCAAGAATAAAAATATATATATTTCTGTTTCTCATAATTAAAAATATAGGATAAATTAGTATGTCTTCAATATTTTTGAAGAATTTTGGACAAATTGATCCTTATCAATTTATAAAATAGTTGAAATTATATTACTCAATAAAAAAATACGTATCAAAATATTGAGGGAACTAAATCTATAATCTATAATACTAATATTTAAGATTCATTATATAGAAAGTTTCCTATGTGTTATTCATAGAGAAAATTATGTCCTACCATTTTCATAATTTTAATAATTAAAGTAAGTTTTTAAATTTAATGTACCATATAATTATTAATTAATTTTATTCAATCATACCTTCATATCTCTCTTCCATTAACACAATAAAAATACCTTACAAAATATCTCATACAATATCATTTAATATGAAAATAATAACAAATAATATAAATAAAATGATAACTGAACGTATTATTAAATTATTAAAATTTTATATGTATAATTTTATAGTATTAGTTAATAATAACAAAACTATTATAATTACACTACCACAAAAAGAAGACTATTATAATTAACGATAATTTTATTGACCATGTATAAGTATTATATAATTATAAAAAAATCTATTATATAAAAAAAGATTATAATAAATCTTAGAGTTTTTAGAAACACACACTAAATTTCAAAAATATTAATATATAGTTAAGATTTTATTTTAGCATGATGTCACATATCATCAAATAATATTAAGAATGCCTTGTAATTAAAAAAAATAAACAATCATATATTCTGTATATCTTATTTCTTTTTCAATACTATTAATCTATTGTGGAAGAAAACATCTATAAAAAAAATACTACATGTCTTCATCTTTATATCACATCTGACCTAACAAAATGTATTGAATTAAGGATAATTGCACTTTATGAAGTAATAACTATAAAGAAAAATGTAATGATGATGATTTTTAATATTTTGCATAATTTATTGTTATCTATATGTTTTCTAACTCATTCCTTAAATTTGAAAATTAAACAAATTAGTCACATCAAATTGGAAATTTTGAAACTGGTGCATAGACTATGAATTGTTAGTCTTCCTAGCAATTTCTCACTAAGTATATGTCAATCAAGTGTGAAACTTCCAAGTGATGTCATTTTCAATGGAGCCAATTTTTTCAAAATTATTTATAGCTCTAAATGTAGAATTTTTTCTTTTTTTTTCTTTGGAGGTTTAAATGCAAAAGATTATGAGCAGCGTTTTTTTGTGTTATTGACATGGCTCCTAAGTGTAGAAAAAAGAAATTTAAAATCATGGACACTTTTATTTATCGTGAATATTGATTGTTCTCTTTATGTGTTCTAACCCATTTCTCAAGTTAGAAAATTATGTAAATTAGTCACTTTGAATTGGAAAATTGATGCTGGATTAGTCTTTATAGTAATTTATCACCGATGATTTACCAAGTGGTGAGACTTTCCCAACTTAATCCATGAAAAATAATATCAAACAAAATGGTTCCTCAAGACTAAAAATATACATTTTGTGTTCCATCATAATTAAAAATATAGGATAAATTAGTATGTCTTCAATATTTTTGAAGAATTTTAGGACAAATTGATCCTTATCAATTTATAAAATAGTTGAAATTATATTACTCAATAAGAAAAATATGTGTATCAAAATATTGAGGGGAACTAAATCTATAATCTATAATACTAATATTTAAGATTCATTATATAGAAAGTTTCCTATGCTTCATTCATAGAGAAAATTATGCCTACCATTTTCATAATCTTAATAATTAAAGTAAGTTTTTAAATTTAATTTACCTTATAATTATTAATTAATTTTTTTCAATAATACCTTCATATCTCTCTTCCATTAACACAATAAAAATACCTTATAAAATATCTCATACAATATCATTTAATATGAAAATAATAACAAATAATATAAATAAAATGATAACTGAGTGTATTATTATATTATTAAAATTTGATATGTATAATTATTATAGTATTAGTTAATAATAACAAAACTATTATGATTACACTACCACTATTATAATTAACGAATTTTATTGACCATTTGCAAATATTATATAATTATAAAAAATCTATTATATAAAAAAAGATTATAATAAATCTTAGAGTTTTTAGAAACACACACTAAATTTCAAAAATATTAATATATAGTTAAGATTTTATTTTAGCATGATGTCACATATCATCAAATGATATTAAGAATGCCTTGTAATTAAAAAAAATAAACAATCATATATTTTGTATATTTTATTTCTTTTCAATACTATTAACCTATTGTGGAAGAAAACATCTATAAAAGAAAATATTACATGTCTTCATTTTTATATCACATCTAACCTAACAAAATGCAGTAAATTAAGGATAATTACATTTTAGGAAGTGATAACTCTAAAGAAAAATGTAATGATGATGATTTTTAATTTTCTGCATAATTTATTGTTATCTATATGTTTCTAACTCATTTCTTAAATTTGAAAATTGAACAAATTAGTCACATCAAATTGGAATTTTGAAGCTTGTGTAGACTATGAATTGTTAGTCTTTTAGCAATTTCTCACCAAGTATATGTCAATCAAGTGTGAAACTTCCAAGTGATGTCATTTTCAATGGAGCCAATTTTTTCAAAATTATTATAGCTCTAAATGTAGAATTTTTCTCTTTTTTTTCTTTGGAGGTTTAAATGCAAAAGATTATGAGCACTTTTTTGTGTTGTTGACATGGCTTCTAAGTGAGAAAAAGAAATTTAAAATCATGGACACTTTTATTTGTGTGAATATTGATTGTTCTCTTTTATGTGTTCTAACCCATTTCTCAAGTTAGAAAATTATGTAAATTAGTCACATCAAATTGGAAAATTGATGCTGGATTAGTTTTTATAGTAATTTTTCATAGATGATTTATTAGTCAAGTGGTGAGACTTCCCCAACTTAATCCATGAAAAAAATCAAACAAAGTAGTTCTCAAAAATAAAAATATATATTTTGTGTTCCATCATAATTAAAAATATAGGATAAATTAATATGTCTTCAATATTTTGAAGAATTTTAAGACAAATTGATCCTTATCAACATATAAAATAGTTGTAATTATATTACTCAATAAGAAAAATATGTGTATCAAAATATTGGGGGAACTAAATCTATAATCTATAATACTAATATTTAAGATTTATTATGAAAGTTTCCTATGCATCATTCATAGAGAAAATTATGCCTATTATTTTTATAATCTTAATAATTATTTTTAAATTTAATTTACCTTATTATTATTAATTAATTTTTTCAATTACCTTCATATTCTCTTCTATTAACACAATAAAAATACCCTACAAAATATCTCATTTAAAATTATTTAATATAAAAATAATAACAAATAATATAAACAAATGATAATTGAACGTATATTATATCATTAAAATTTTATATGTATAATTATTTTTTTATTAGTTAATGATAACAAAACTATTATAATTACCTACCACACTATTATAATTAACTAATTTTATTGATCATGCATAACTATTATATAATTATATAAAAAGTTGTTATAATATGTATGTTTTTAAGTTGATAAATAAATGAAATTAATACAACCCATATGCGATGTTAAAAACTACATAAACCTATTACCTAGTTAGAAAACATATTATAATAGCTTTTTATATAATTATATAATAGTTATACATGGTCAATAAAATAATCATTAATTATAATAGTCTTCTTTTTGTGGTAATGTAATTATAATAGTTGTTATCATTAATTAATTTTATAATAATTATACATATTAAATTTTAATGATATAATTATACGTTCACTTATCATTTTATTTATATTATTCATTATTATTTTCATATTAAATAATTATGAATGAGATATTTGTAGGGTATTTTTATTGTGTTAATAAAGAGAGGTATGAAGGTATGATTGGAAAATATTAATTAATAATTATAAAGTAAATTAAATTTAAAATCTTAATTTAATTATTAAAATTATGAAAATAGTGGGGCATAATTTGCTCTATGAATGACACATAGAAAACTTTGTATACAATGAATATTAAATATTAGTATTATAGATTATAGATATATATTATAAACATAAAATATATTATAATAGCTTTTTATATAATTATATAATAGTTACAAATGATCAATAAAATTATTGCTAATTATAATAGTTTTTTTTTGTAACATAATTACAATAGCATTGTTATCACTAATATAATTATTATACCTATAAAATTTTAATGATATAATAATACGTTCAATTATCATTTTGTTTATATTATTTGTTTTTATTTTCATGTAAAATAATTTTGATTAAAATATTTTGTAGAATAGCTTTTTTGTATTGATAGAAGAGATATATGAAGGTATGATTGAAAAAAATAATTAATAATTAGAAGGTAAATTATTCAAAAACTTACTTTAAATGTTAAGATTATTAATGGTGGGCATAATTTTCTCATGAATCACACATGGAAAACTTTTCATGTAATGAGTCTTAAATATTAGTATTATAGATCTGGAGGCCCAAAGAAAAATATTTTGAGAAGATTTTGTTGGAGGCTCTAACAAAATTAGGCATACTAATTAAGGGTGTAATTTCATTGGTGGCTATAATGAAATCCGTGTATTATACAATATATGCAACTTACTAATTTAGTTAGTTTATGCATTCATTTTCAAATAAAGGTTAATTAAAAGGTTCAAATCTTATCTCAAAGTATTTTCATGTTTTGCTAGTATATCATTACATTTCTTTTATTTTTGAATCTTTAAGAGTAATTATGCTATGGTGGCATAAGTGATTGATGTGTTGATTGATTGAGTCAAGATCTTTCACATCTATTTTTTTATTTCAATTTTTCTATGTTTACAATTATTTTAAATTTTAATAACAAAATGAACCTAGCACTGTTAATTTATATATGTAAAAAAAATATATATATATATATATATATATATATATATATATATTATATTGGTGAAAGTGATGATTATATATAATCAATTATCTTGATATAAAGATTACTGTATGTATAAAGATTATTGAATTGGATAATTTGTTTTGAAAACAATTAGATATATTTTAGGACTAATATGACAAAAAATCTAATAATATTATATTGAAAATTAATGTACATTTTTAATTATAAGATTATAGACAATTAATTATCATAGTTAAAAAGCTTGTAGTTGGATCATGTGTTAGGCCAATTTATCCAGTTGAGCCATTTTCAATGGTGGATAGAATATAAAAATCAATTTTGCAAAATTTCACCATCTTACCGTTGTCAAAATTTAACAAGTGCTAATTCTTTTTGAGATTATTCTTGGTACCCTCCACCTATTTTCTTTTAAATTAATTATTTATAATTTTCTAATCAACTATGTGCATTAATTTTCATTTATAATAATATTAAAAATTTTGTTATATTAATCCTAAAATGTACCTAATTTTCTAAAAAACAAATTATATATAATAGTTTCTATATCAAGATAATTAATTATATATAATCACATTAATCAATATTATATACGTGTATGTGCAACTTTTACATAAATAAATTAACAATATTAGATCCTTTTTGTTGTCATTTATTGAAAATTTAAAATAACTGTCTCAAAAAGTGTAAAGCGAGAATAAATATGCCAAAAATCCATTTTGCTATTTTGGTTGAATTAATTTTCCCAATTCTATTTTCTTTGACTTTCCATGCAAACAGTAGGAGGATGAAGCAACGATATTCAATTGTATAGATTTTAGAATAAATAATCATAATATTTTTAATTTGACATCACATTGGTTCCAACAAATTTTTTTATATCAATTTAGTAATGACTTTTCAATTTTGACATCAATTTAGTCACTTTATTGTTTGATTTTCACTTTGATAACTTGATAAATTGATGTTGAAATAAAAATATTAGGAGTAAATTAATGTCAAGAATTTTACTAGGATTAAACTCATGTCAAATTGAAAATATTAGGATAAAAAAATGTTGTTAACTCTAGAATTGATCTTCATAGACAATTTAATTATAGATTTTTTAAATAAAATGTATATGAATCATTTGAAGAAAAAAAGAACTACAGTAGGATGTTTTAATTACATGAAAAGCTTTAACATTGTGTAAGTATTATTATTGATATTATTATATTCCTATATTTATGTTTTTTTATGCAAAAATGTTAGGTGGGAAACTTTAAGGAGTTGTTTGGAATTGTTTTTGTTTTTGTGTTTTTTAAAATTGTGTTAAAAATAATATGTTGAAAACTATTTTTGGTAACAATTAATGAAATTAACTAATTACAAATGTGCCACCACATTCTTTTTTGTTTTAAAATATAATTCCAAAAACATCTTTCAGTTTTTAATTTTTGCTTTTAAAACATAAAACCCATTTTTTTGTTTTTAAAATCAATCAAAAAAGAATAACCAATCAAATAAATTTTTTTTATTTTTTGTTTTTAAAACTGAAAATTATTCTACAAAACACTTTCCAAACAACCCCTAAGCCTATGGAATCTTGAATGGCAAATAATGGCCTTTCCCTAAGAAAACTTGCCAGGTTTCTAATCCCCAACCTTACTTATAAAACTTACATATGATTCAATCTACTTCTGTTGAGCTAACCCTATTTGATTTTTCAACATGTGTTTAATTTAGTTCAAATTATAAAAGTGTTGTTTTACAAGAATTTTTTTTTTTTATCATGATAGGCTAAAATTATCGGTGTAATTGCAAAGAACAAAAATGAAGGTCTGAAATGGGCAAGCTTTAAAATATTTTAGTTATGTGAACTTATCAATAAGAATTAGGTGCAATAATAAATGAATTGCATTTTTATAGACAAACAAGGTCTAAATTTAGTACAAGACAATTATTGAAAAGTCTCCCAAACACAACAATGTTTCGAGTATTAATATATCCAAATGTCTATAAGAGCACAACATATAATTTGATTTGTCAAAAACATGAAGACCTTATATTGATACCTGACATATTTAAACCCCACTTACCTCCTATATGGAATAATCTATATCACAAGAGTTATACCTCATACGGGATATCAATACTCAAAAGGATTGTATCTATTAGAGGGATACATATAAAAAACAAATAGACGATAGTATATATATATAAACAGAATTAATATAGAGGAGGTGGGTTAATATACCAACTAGAGGGGAGTTGGGTTAATATAAAAGAATCGTACAAATAACAAGTCAAATATACCTTCATTTTGTTTACGTCAAAAGAATCTTTTAGAAAGAGCATAGTCTCATTTGAAGGTATTTTTTCAACGGTGTTAAGCTAATGGAGAGACACCTAGCTATTTGAAAGCCTCACATTTTTTACACTGACATTTGGGGTAGTGTTGTTTGTTCCTAGGCTCTCGGCCTAAAGGATAAACAGCAATACTATTAAAATCCCCTTTATGTTGTATTTCTCAATTACATTGGGAATTTATATTAAAAATAAGTACGAAATTCACATATAATTGTGATGACTATATAGTGTCGACTGATAATGCTGTTATCCAATTCTTTATCTATATACAGTAATATTTTTGTGTTCAAATAACTTTTAGACATTTTATTCATAACACAAATGCTATATAGTATGACAAATTCTTGCACCCAATATACTCCAGTATCACTCAACAACCCAATACACGTGAAATCACCTATTATTTTATAATAATATCAGTCTAAATAACACTTCTATAATATTCATAATACAAAAATGCTATACAGTATGACGAATTCTTGCACCAAGGGAGGAGTCAAAATAATCATTGATTGATGAGCTGTCCCTCAGGAGTCACACACAGTGACTAACAAATGTTCCTTGCCACCGACCTCTAATAATAGCAATTTTAATATATGCCACACTCATCCATTTGAATTCTTAATGCTAAGGTGAAGCTGCACGGAATAATTCCACCTACCCTTTTGGCTTAATGTTCCTAATAACCAATCAAGATCTATATTGTCACCCTATGTTGCATAATACTAGGAACTATTTGATATGACACAAGGATTATATGGAAATATATAAATTAATTAAAACATGAAATATAATTAGGATTTATAAATATGAGGAAGTATCTGATTAATAATATTCAAAGTATGGGTATGTGGCTGTTTTGGAGCATCCATGCATATCATCCTTGAATTAAAACTAATTTGCCCTAAAAATGTCCCAACTTGGAGTCAAAACTCAATCTGCCTCATGGGGCTCAGTCTTTCACCGTCCACAGTCCTGCTTCTATGCCTGTTTCTTCAGTCATCTTACTGCCAACAAGTACCCCTTAACAACACAGTCTCTGACTGCTCTAACAATCCTTCAACACCAAAAGCGTACCCCTGCAATGGTCCCCAAAAGTCGTCCTTCCTAATATTCAGGTCCAAGCCTCCCAACAATCCTGTTACTGTAAGCATTGCCTACCTCCTAGGCTCCGAAGCTTCTGCCGTAGCATCCATCAACAAAATATCAAACAATGACACGGTTCCTTCCAACCATTCCATCATTGTCCGTACCTATGGTTCATGTTCTGGTAATATGTACCAGCATAGCACTCCTTACACTGTGAAGGAAGGCTGACACATACTATGATATAGTAAGAGAAACATACCAAGGCCTCACCACCTGCCAGGCACTGATGGGGCAGAACTACTACCCTCCTGAAGATATTCCAGTGGGTTCGGAGCTGATGGTGCCGGTGATATGCACTTGTCCAACCGCAAATGAGACGGCAAATGGGGTCACTTCACTGCTGGTTTACTCTCTGGAATATGGTGACACTTTTGAGTCCATTGGATTGCTCTATGGTGTAAATGAACAAAGTATGAGGGGGGCCAATGGGTTGCCACCTGTTGCAAATACCAGCATTAGCATTAGAATCTATCCTTTCACCCCCATTTTGGTTCCTCTCAAAGGCAAGAGCTGCAAGGAGAAAGAGAACACAGAAAGTTTCTATTGTAACCGTCCCCAGGGATCCCTTGTATATGGAAACTTCACTTGTGATGAGCCTCAGCATCCAAAGTTTCCGGCTAAATTGGTCACTTCAATAGTTAGTGTTTTCTTCTGAGCCCTCCTCCTTTCCAATAAAATGGACTTGTATGTGTTTGTGTCATCATAGATAAGTGCTGTTCTGAGTAGGCAGCATGATGACACCATTTATTCCATGGACAAAAAAGTCCAGCATTTAACCCATGCTAGTCCTGAAGTAAAAGTAGCATTTTATCATCCTGATACTTGGAACTTGCCACATTGACTATGACAGAGAGCAAAGTGTGCAGTTCAAGACAAGCTTCCTCATATTACTCTGCCATGTGCTGCCATTGGGATGATAGAAAGTAGTAATGTTTCTAGCAGGTCTCTTTCACCTGATTTGAAAAGGTTGTGTATTTGCAGGTGTAGGCATTGGTGCAGGATTTTTGTCTTTGGTTCTCCTGGTTTACAGGTTATATCAATGCCTAAAGAAAAAGAGAGAGGATCTGCGGGGAGAAATTGTTCAGGCAAAACGGCAGCTACTTGTTGCAAGAAAATCTCATACTATGAAATGATGAAAAGGTAAAACTTTTCAAGGCACAGGAGCTGCAAAGGGCAACAGATAACTTTAACCAGAGTAGGTTTCTCTGGTCAGGGTGGCTATGGCAAAGTATATAAAGGAATGTTGCCAGATGGTACCATAGTTGCAGTTAAAAAGTCAAAAGAACTTGAAAGAAAACAGATTGAGACTTTCATCAATGAAGTGATCATTTTGTCCCAGATTAACCACAGGAACATTGTCAAACTCTTCAGTACTGAAGCCCCATTACTTGTATATGAATTTATTCCTAGTGGAACACTTTCCTACCATATCCATGGGCTAGACCAAAAATCCTCCCTTTCATGGGACAGTTGCCCTTAGAATTGCCTGTGAGGTTGCTGGAGCACTGGCATATATGCATTTTGCAGCTTCCATTCCAATCTTTCATAGAGACATCAAACCCTGCAACATACTCTTGGACCATAAGTACAGTGCCAAAGTTTCTGATTTTGGTACTTCAAGATCAGTTCCCCATGATAGGACTCATTAACCACAGCAGTATGCAGAACTTTTGGATACATAGATCCTGAATATTTCCAGTCCAGTCAATTTACAGATAGGATTGATGTGTATAGTTTTGGAGTTGTGCTTGTGGAGCTCAACTGGCAGAAGACCCACTTCATTCTTAGAAGATGAGGGTCAAAATCTCATTGCAGACTTCATTTCATTGATGAAGGAGAATCAACTATCGAAGATTTTAGATGCCAGAGTGGCTAATGAAGCCAGGAAAGAGGACATTGTTGCCATTGCAAATCTTGCATTGAGATGCTTAAGATTGAATGGGAATAAGAGACCTACAATGAAAGAGGTTTCAGCAGAGCTAGAAATATTGAGAAATGTACAAAGTTCCTTACAGGTCAGCCAGGACCCAGAGTTAATAAATGAAGAAAACCCAATTATAAGCACCGCTTCTGAGAAACAGTGAAACCATTTCAAAGTGAAACAAATGGTCTCCACTTCCATCTAAGATGCTAGATTGATACCAAATTCCTTGTAACTTATGATTTGCATTACATTTTCAACAAATGGGTGAAGATGAATCCTGGGAAATGGACATGACACGATTCAAGTTTCTCTACAAGAAAACTTTAAAATTGATTATCAAATCAAAGTAGATACAATCGATATCAGCTTTCTTTTCTCACCCTTTAATCCGTAAATACTTTCAAAATTGTGCATTTCCTCTTCTTACTTTGCTCAAAATTGTTAAGCATTGGCAAGCCCTGACAAATTCAGTTGAGATTTAAATCAGAATTATCAACCAGCAGAAGTTTACATCATACTGCTAATCTACAAAGCTATACAATATGTATGTACAACCTTGCTGCAGCTTAACAGTTATTAAACAGGGTTATCAACAGCAATCACATTCTCAAGAACTACAACTGCGCTAGACAATCATCAGAAATGGTCTCTTCAGAAGAAGCATCACTATCAATAATGATCAAGTCATCTGGTTTGTTGACATGATGCTCTAGGGACTTATTTATTTTCACCATGCTGTATTTTCTGCTCGAAGAGGTTGAGCAGTCTGGACCATTAGAACGGAGTAGGTCATTTGTCCTCAGACCACTGAACCTATTTTCAGTCAGAAAGCATGACTCACTAGCATTAGAGGAATGCACTGCAGCTCCCGGCATCTCTGAATGAGAACTCAATGAAACAGCTGCAGCCAGATTTGGCTCAACAGACTTTGCAGGAAGAGCAATAACTGCTTCTCTAAGCCAGTGGGGCAAATTATTCTTTGCTGCCAAACTGTTAAAAGGAAAATCATTTGAATAAGAGTTTTCCCTGGGCATGGTCAATTGACTAGTTGGCCAATGACTGTGTACACTGGCATTACTCTGAAAATTTAACTTGGAACGGGGTTTCTTCAAGGGACTACTATCCTTGTAAGAAAATACACCTCCTAGTGACAGCTGAGTCTCATCCATTGTATTTTCTCTCAAAAAACATGATTTGGAATCTAAAAAGCAACAGTTTCCATCTGAAGTTTTGGTTCTGGCTTTAGGATAATTGAATTGTGGAACACCAATATCATTCAAAAGTTTTAACTGTTCATCCTCCCATCGCTTAGCAAGGTCCCCTGGTGCCCTAAATGGTGAAAATGACAATCTTGGATCCCCTAGCATAGCATCCCAATTGCCCCTACCATGTCTCTCACACCAATCCAAAGAAAATCCAACTCCTCTTCAGACCACATCAGCGGCTGCAGCTTCAACTGCTCTGAAAATTGCCTCCTTCATTTAAAGTTCTTGCTCTTCTTACAATGTCATCAAGCATTATCTTTTGTCTGAGAGGCAATGGTCCCTGGTTTGGTGAGATTGAATAATTCATCCTGGGAAACTCCCCTGGTTTCAGTGGTTGAATTTGACTGAGGCAACACTGAGAAGTAATTAACGGAATCACAGCCCCCAATCTTAAGCTCCATGGGTAAAGATAAACCCAACGAAGAGAAATGCTTGACATGAGGTCTTGTTTGGTCTTTTGAAGCTCCACTGATTTGTCTGGCATCATACAAGCAGCTGATTGAGGTCCAGTGATACTTGAACAAAAACTATCAATGTCCTTTTCTTCTGAAATCAGCTGGACATTTGAGGGAACAAGAAGAATCTTAAATCAATAATGGGATACACAATCATCTTGAAAGGAAACATATAACATGAATTCCTTAGTTGATATTCACAAGGATCCACATATAACAAGCAGAGAAGGATGAGAAGTGCCACATTTGGGATGTAACCCACAAACTTTTCTTTGTTCTTATTGTTCCTTTTTCATAAATTCCACTACAGGAAGTCCTCACAAACATATTCCATTCAATGAAAAATATTTACCAAAGTCGGTGAAGCATGGTCAATGAAGTTAATCTCAGGTCAAGAAATAACCATGCTTTGTTACTTTGGTTAGCTCTTCCTAAATCAGAAATACCATCTAGGATTTCCAAAATTGTAGCTATGCTTTTATTAAACATACAAATATATTCTTTGAAATCATGAACAAGAATAGGAACCCTTAGGTACCTGCCCATGGTGGGTGGAACTTAATGTTTCAATTCTGTCATTTTTGAGCCTAACAATTCCTGTAGAAATTTCATCTTTGGCAATAGTAGAACTAATGCTTGAAGAGTCAAATGAGTCCTAACAGTTCTTGTCCTTGAATAAATGAATGCTTGTCAGCAGCCAAGTCCAAATCAACATTACACTCTTCTGTGCCACATGGATATCTTATATGAGCTCATTAAATAAATGCAAATATGAATACTACAGCTTTAGGTAACCATAAATATGAATCTTCAACAACTTTACGATTACAGAACACATTATTCACATGTCTTTTACATGTTTTAAGGCTGTATGACAAACCGTACCTGCAGAGACAACAGGCAGGTCAAACTGTGGCTGGTGTCCTCCAAATTTCTTGATGCTATTTTGAATGGCATCTCCTACTAGGGGCTTGGACTTCTCTAGTTTCTCATCAGCAATCGTGACATCAGAACAGGGATCACTAATATCAACATTAGAAGAGACTCCTTCGTGATCTTTGGGAAGATGTTGGGCTTCATTGTCAATTTGGGAACTCTGACTTGGTACTTCCTGTCCAGCTCTTGGAGAGACAGCTTTTGCTATGTCTTCCCCATGATGGAGTTGTTTACTCATGTATGTCATACTGTTAGAATGAACAAATTAATGTACAATTTTTCCTGAAGCAACTAATGATTTTACACTGGATTCATAAATTATTTTATATATATATATAAAAATCTAGTTTATTGAGTTTTAAGAAAATATACCTGGTTCTGGATACAGCTCCACAAATTGAGGGAGAGTTGTAATTTACCACCTGTCATAAAATTTAAAACTAATAAGATGGAGATTAGATCTGTAATCAATGATTGGCAGCCAAGTAAAACTCAAAAGTGGTCATAAAATCATCGTACTTCAACCTGCTTTGTATAAAAGACTGCAAATACTAGATGTATCCTGAGCATCTATCCTCTTACTGATTTCTTTCTCACTATATCCCCTTGAAAGTTATTACGAAATTCAAAGGAGATTCTACAGAACCTATATATCCCACAAAGGACTAGGAATTGTAACCAAATCAACATAATTTTAAATTAAGTTCATCGCATACAAGGGAACAAAATTCATCAATGAATAAATGCTTAGGTCAAAACGATGTAAAGACCTACCTTATAAATAAGTACAAAATAAATACTTGCATTAACAGACCAATAATGTTTAAGTATTAGTCTGCATTTTGTTATAAAAGCATTAGGTTTTCCACACTGAAATTTTGTGAGGCCATAACATAAACAAGTTCATGAATTTCCCAATAGAGAATTCAAAACCCCATTTTAAAAGTGGTCTATGTTCTTTATAAAATTTAAATCCAACATAAGCAGAATGATGTCTTCTCATGCTTGAATTGTGATCTGCAATATAAACATTTTTGGAGTGCCTCAAGATTGCTTAAATGGCTGAGCTTTGGGCGGGAATCAAGGCAGTATAAATGAAACTCGTTTCAGTTTGGTGCTTAAAAACCACCAGTGCTAAGACTATTACACCAACATATATAAAGGATAGTGGGACAAACTGATATCTTTCACATTACCCTATTCATCTTTCTACTTCAAAAAGCATCCTAGCAAGCACCAAATGATATTGAGTGATGTCTAACAATTTACATTGACCACTATATTACCCAAAGGGAATAAAAGGATTATCATTTAAATTGCTCAAAAAGATAATAGATAATTTAAAAAACCATCTAACTTGAATTCTATCATAAAATGTTTTAACATATTACAAGTCAATGGGTATTTGAGAAACAAACCATAAGGTTTAAGAGAATCACCAGGAAGAAAAAATAAAACATACTTTTTCTTGAGTTGGATAAAGCTTCCCATTTTCTGAAATCTCTGCTGATTGATTAAGGTCTGTCTGAATAAACATAGAGCAATTTGTACAAGATGTTTCATCTTGAGTTTGATTCAATGGCTTCCCACTTTCTGAAAGCTCCACTGATTGGTGAAGGTCTTCTACATTATCTACAGAACATCTCTTGCAAGACGATCCATTGCAATAACAGGTATTACCATCTGCAAGCATGCTGCACTTGGTTAGCAAAGATACCTTTCCCTCCTCCTGCAAAATCTTGCTTAGTGCATAAGTCTTATCCAAACTCCTTTTTCTTTTGTAACATCGATTGAAGGTGACTAGTGAACTGGTCAAGTTGCTCTGGATAACAACATGCTCAGACAAGTTCCTGAAATTATCTTTGGAGAGTGAATCAGTGAATTCTTCCATTGACTTATTCAAAATAGGAGAGCCGCCATCACATACAAAGCAGCATCTCCTAGCAATGGATGTTTCTGATCTGACTGAATTGAAACCATCTCCAGTATCCAATTCAGCTGATGAAGAAATAGTTTTTTCATCAGAACAATTGTCAAATTTATTCCCAGAGCTTTCGCAGGAACAAGAATTTTCCCTAATGTCACACCCATTCTTTGAAACTTTTTCTACTGGAGATAATTCACTAGCATCCCTCTGAGGTATCCTCACATGGATGCCTCGGTGAAACTGATTTCTGTTCACTAACTGTTATTTCCATTGCATCATAATCTCCATGGGCATGCTCCCCTGCCTCGTGTCTGACATGCTTTTGAACTGGAAGTGAGGATGAACATTCTTGCTGTTCTACGCAATCAGCACACAGCCTACTCCCTTTGCTTGCATCCTTTGACATAGACAAATGAGTAAGCTCATTGGTGTTCATTCACAGGAGCTCCCTAAATAACAAGCAAGTACAACAATTTGCACCAAAATAGGAAAATATAAAAGAAAGTTACTCCAACGCATAACGCATATTCTGTTTCCCCCATCAATTATCACAACACCTCAGATTGTCTGTGAAACTACAGGAAACAAATCCAAAAGATGCCTGCATGAAATTTCTTAGTTGGTATGTTTCCCTCACTTTTCTATCAATCTGGAAGAAAAAATAAAAAATAAAAGCTATAACTCAACTTCAGATGTTCTTTGTGGCCGTGATATCTAAGTTTGTTTCATCTAACCAACATTTCTAGATATTCAGCTCCTGAGTTATAGCTGTGACTAGACAGTACAATTTTCTTTTCATTGCCTAAAATTTAGTGGGATATCAGCTTTCTTCATTCCTTCCCCTCACATTTAGCAGTCACTACCATCATCAATGAACTAAAATCAAGTATCTTACAAAATTTAAATATCATTTTATTTGGTACGACATTAATCAGCATAGTAGTAGTAGTGGTTTGCATTTTAAGAAATCTCACCATTGGTTTCTCTTTAGGCTTTTCAGATGAATTCTCAGCAGTTAACTTTTTGTGTTTATCTGGTGTAGATAAAGAAGATTCACAGAGATCTTCATGAAATGAATTTTGGCACCCATTCTCATGGTTAACACTCCTTGAAGATCGGCGTTTTGCTTGTAGGTTAGAAACACGTTGCTGTCAACCATTTATCCTTCTGAAAAGAACTTCTGCACCACTGGGATCCTCACAATGTAGCTAGCCTGGATATGTAAAAATAAACAACCACAAAAGGAGACAAAGACTTAAAAGTGATAGTGTAACAAATACGAATGCCCAAGATGGGAAATGCAGGAGATAAGCAGAGTCAATCAACCAGAAAAAGGAAACAAATCAATTGGGTTAAGACATAATAGCAACAAAATTATGAATTATGATGTACAGACTTTTTTTCAGGTAAATAAATAGGGTAAAGGCCCAGAGAAGAAGGGCATATTTTAATGTAAATTAAAAACAACAACATAGGCACATGAAGTATTACATTAAGGGCAAATAACAGGGAGGTTTGATGAAATTCATCTCGGCTCCCCTCTATTTGTTTGGGTGACACTAACTTCCTCTGAACATACTGTTCATTGTTTAATGCACAATAGAGGGGAGGATGGTTTAATGATTTTACAAACTCATGGACATCTAGAGCAAATTTTACAAATAGAGGGGAACAGGGGTGAATTTCACCAAATCTCACAAGAAGTCAATGTAATTTACCCTTATATTAACCTATTCCCAATAGAATGAATGAATTCCATTCCCTTCTCAACAGTCAGTACATTATGGATATATTATAGTCAAATTCACTAAATAACATCTCACTGAACACATGATTTTACCACTGATCATTCATGTCCAACTCTTCTTATTTATTTATTTATTTCTGATTTGAAAGCATCTTCTAAGTCTAACTCTAGGGGATTTGCCCTGAAGCTATTATCGAAATTGCACTGAATCTGAATACCTTTGAAAGTGATGGTGATGGCATGACAGTCTATGACTCTATATATATGTTTTTTTGTTTTATGTGAGAGAACAGACAATAATACATAACAAGAAACAAACTCTATCTCTACTCAGATTTTAATCAAAGAAGCAACAAATTTGTAAAAATTCAAGTTAGCAAGCTTTACAAGAATCAGAATTCAAATGAAAACAGCTTAATACAGAAGATGAAAGCAGAGAGGGAAGTAAAATTACCAAAATATCAAGTGCAAGTGTGAAAGGTTTCTCTTTACTCTGAACCCTCTAAAGTGCTTCTTCTGCTTCTGGAAGTGTTGCACTCCTTTCCCATTTTTTCCTTCTTTTTTTTATGTTTTGTTGTGTTGTGTTCCGCTTTTATTTTTCTTGTTCTAGCATTTATTGGAAGCGAGTCAGTCACAACTCGCTCACAGTGACTCACTGATGTGACCAACCAAACATGTTGTTATTGCTTTACACCTCACTTCCCTTCGCTCCAATATCACGCGCGAGTGGAACCCTACGACCTGACCCCACCAAATAGAATAGAAGAATAATAATTTATTAGCGTATTAAAAAGACAAACTCTGTGTTGTCAAGGCTTTTTTTATCAATAGATGTTAAGTGAATGAGTACATTTTATGTAATGGTGATAGTATACACCTGACTCATGTGTCTCGGCATGCGACAATATATAATTGAATGATGATGTTAATTCACATTCATCTAATACTAGAATAAGATTAGTGACGTGATATATATTCAATATTAAATATGTTCATATAAATAATTCATTTTTAAAATGGTTAATGGGGTCACTTGTTTCCTTAAGATAATATTCTATTACAATTTGAATTTATTTATTTATTTTTTTTAAATAATTTACAAGTGCAATTTTTGTAAATGCACAATAATTTTATGAATATGTCTTCATTTAAGATTATGTTTAATCCCCTTTTTTTTGGTAGAATATGTTGAATCTCTTTTAATTAATCTAAATAAACTTATTAATTACTCCCTTTCGTTGCATCTCAATTATCCACTTTTATAAAAAATTTTTGTTTCATTACATCTGTCTATTTGTCAAATTAAGAAAATATTAATTTTGATTTATCAGGTATACTCTTATTGTAATTAGCTATACCTTATCTACTTTTATTGTTTTCAAGAGCAGTTTTGGAGATACATGAAGACTATGTTAAAATCTTCCTTAAAGCACTTAAGCATGAAGTGGAGCATTTGGAGGGAAGTATGACAAAGACGCTTGAGGAGGAACACTTAGGATGTTAGGAGGAGTGCTCATAGGGACGCTCAAGGAGGAGTGCTCAAGAGGGACGCTCAAGGAGAAGTGCTCAAGAAAGACCTCATGAGGAAGAGCCTCCAAGAGGGATGCTTGACTAAGAAGTGATGTCATGAGATTTTCCCAGCCAAATGGATTTGGGCATGAATTCAAATAGCTCATTAGCCAATGGCTGAGATCCAATAAGAATGTGTCATGTTAGCCTAATTGTGAAAATGTTATTGAAAAGGGAAAAGACAAATTTATCCTTTAGTTTTGCCTATAAATAGTGAGTGGTGTTATTCATGAGGAGGACTCATTTAGAGAAAAAGCTCTCTTTACTTTAGAGAAGTCAGAGAGAAAAATCATTTATTATAATCAAAAGAGGGAATCATCAATAAAAAGAGGAATTTCAGTCATAGTTATTGTCTTGTTTATATCATCTAATGTTATTTGATCTTCTGATTTTTTTTTGGTTTTCAGTGTTTAAAGAACCTATTCTAAAACAAGAGCATAATCATATTAAATAGGAGCAATCTTGTCAAGTAATACACCTTTACACTATTGTCAATATCCATTCATTATTTTCTTAATATGTATTTTTTTTAGACAATTGAGATGCAACAGAGAAAACATCTACAATTAATAATTTTAAGTCACTAAAGCCTAATTTGGAATATCAATAGAGCAATGGACAAGAAGGACCAATTCACCTAGTTATTCTCCTCATACGTCGTTATAACTATAATTTATTTTGAATTTTTTTATTAATGACTAATTTGTAAGTGCTTTTATAAACATTGAATTATTCTAAAAATATATTTTGATCATTGATTAGGGAAACTCTTTCCACCTAACTTTTTTAATAAAAAAATATAGAGAATTCATTATTGATCAGAATTTTATTTCAATGACTCAATTCAGGTTTTTCTTGGTACCATCACTTTGTCTTGTTATTTTTTTTTTCTAGAGAAAATTTGGTGTACAATACTTTTTTATAAGAACTTTACATTTAATGTATAGAGACACATGAGTCTTACACTTATTTTATTTCATGTGTCTCTATACACTAAAGTATAAAGTTATTATAAAGAAATATTTACACTAAATATTTCTTTTTTTCTATTGTAGGTAACTTTGCTGTAGCCACTGTCCTATCGATCTTAATATATAGGCACTTCTATCTATTGAGATTCGAACAGTACATCAAACTTAGTTCTTCAAATTTAACTCTGATTATAAATCATGAATAAAAATTGTACACTCAACATTTAAAGTGCATTTAGGTCTTGAACCATAAAGAAGTGAGTATAGGTCTTCCAAATAGGAGAAAGCGGTTGTCCATCGCGTTCACATGCGCCTAACCGAATAACGTGATAAGCAGCACATAAATAAAAGCTTCCGAATTGTGAGTCTGAAAATCCAAAAACATATGAATATGAAGGAATAACCACCTGTCACAGTCACATCAAGGCTATGCCTAGGAATCTGATTTGGCAGTGTATATGGATTGGAGATGATGATGAGTGACCTTAAGGACACGTTTGTTGGTTGTCCTAAGACTCAAATACAGAAATATTTTGGGATAGAATGATATTTGGTGGAGACGAGTATAGGATAGAAAGAGATAAAAAAAATTTGTATTTCTATCCCTCTCAAAGTTGAGAACAAATATAGAGACAAAAAATTTTTTTTCCAAAACCCCTTAGATAGCAACCTCTAGAATGATCTCACCATGGTAAATGCCGATCAATAGCTGATAGGCGATGGTCAATGGCCAGTCAACGGTGACATGGTCAATGTCCTCAAAGGCTGGGGTACTGTATTTTATCATGTATTTGTTGTACTGTCCCTACGTTGACAAACAAAATACAAAGACAATTATCATATCTTGTACTCCACAACCAAACATGAAGAGAATATTTTTTATGCCTCTTGTCTCCACCTCCCTATATTTTCTGTCCAGGATAGTAAACAAATGTTACCTAATAGAATATGCAATGTGCCAGTGAAACATAATATTTTCTTATCAATTATGATAAGATTATTTTAACCATATCCCATGATTAATCAATTTATTGATTTTTATATGGAAAAAATATTGCTATCTTTGAATAAAATCTATAAAAATATTATTTTAACACTTTAAAGTGGGTGTTAGCAAGACACTCATTTTATTATCATTAAATGTAATAGTGATCTCATTTATCTCATTCACCCATCGTATTCAATTATAATAAAGTGGTGTCTCAATAGACATCCAATTTTAGAGTGTTGAAATAACAAAACTCTAAAATTTATTATATAGAGCCATAACTCGATATATTTTTTGATTGATTTGTATCTTAAAAATTGCCTAGGGAGAGTTTGTCTTAGAGAGAACAGTGGAATCAATCACTTTGGCTATAAGCTATCAAGAAGTTAAGGCTTGTTTGGAAGTGTTTTTGTTGTTAAATTTTTTAAAACGTTTTAGAAAACAAGATTAAGTTCATTTTTTAAAAATAAAAAAATAAAAAAACTTGTTTGGATAATTTTTTAAAAAAACAACTTTTAAAATGGATAAAACAAAAAAAAAAGTTTGGCAATTGCATTGCTACAAATGATAACTTGGTGTCAATTTACAAAGATCAACAACCAGGCAACCACAACAAAGATTAAAAAAAAAAAACAACAATAAAATCAGTTTACAACTTGGTGTCAATTTACAAATAACAACAAAGATCAACACGTAGCGCTAAACCAAAAGTGAGAAGGAAGGAGAAGAGAGAGAGAAAGAGAGAAGCAGAGAAGAAAGAGATAAGGAGGGTTGCGTGCAACGGCAAAGGCAACCATATGGGTCACGTCAGGCTCGAAGCTTGGGTCTCATGCTTGTGAGAGGTGGGCCCAGCTTGAGTCCGCGGAGAATTTGGTTGCATGTACGACGAGAGGCGGGTTGAAGAGGTAGACGGTCACGTGAACATGCTGAGGCCCAGAGTTGGGTCTTGCACCAGGAAAATCCCGTCACATGCACTTGCGGAGGCGGAGGGCGGAGGCGGATCGCCCAAGGGTGGAAGAGTTCTCGCTCTTTGATGTTCCTTCCTTCTTATTCTTACCAAAGTTGCCAACACAAGTTCCAAAATGAAAAAGGAGAAGATAGGAGTTCTGAACAATTTTGAAAAACATTTGAAACCGTTTTCATTTTTCTATTTTTAAAATGGGAGTTCTATTTTTTGATTTTTAAAACATGTCTTGAGAAATCATTCATTCAAACAAGTTTTTAGTTTTTTTACTTTTAAAAATCAAAAACAATTTTTAAAAACATTTGCCAAACAGGCCCTTAGTTTGGTTGTAAATGTGATTTTAGATTTCAATGGAGGATCACTAATATTTGAATTCCACTGAGAAACCCGACTAATTTGACTCGAGCTTGACGGAGTTCCCTTAATCAATACGATGTTTTCTCGTAGAAGACCCTCTCCATTACTTAGAGTGCGTTTGGTTTAAGCATTTCCGTTTTCATTTGCAATGGAAATAGAAAATAAATTAGAAACATGTTTGGTTGGATTTTATAGAAAATATTTCATGAAAATATTTTTTGAATTCTTTGAAAATTTGAAAACAATATTTTGGCATTTTCATCATTTTCAATCAACATTTTCAGGACTCACTAAAATATTTTCAATGAAAATGCGGTGGCTCTTTTGTAATTATGTAGATCACTTCTTCTTTTTTTTTCTCTCACCACTTTTACAATAGCCCATTTCATTCTATATTTGATTAGTGCGTTCCTCCTCCATCACTCTCGTTGTCCACAATCAGGACCAGCACCTCTTCTCACACCACCTCCTTTTCTTAACGCTTGCCAGGGAGTGATGTCGTCGCTACACTATTGTCACGCTGCATTGTAATCAAAGGAGTCTTTGAAGATCTCATCTAAGAACTTAATGGAGAGGAATGATTTAGGGAAGAAGGTGGCGGAAGAGGAGGAATCGACATGGTTGCGGCAAAGGGAGTGTGTCAAATTTAGACGATCGCACCTTGTACTTACTAGCTACCATCGAGGGGAGTCGTCATGCCGCCATTTGAGGAACAGCCTTCTAGAGAGCTTCATTTTGTGGCTGAGATATTGTTATTGGTGGGCATGGAGTAGCTGCAATAATAGCCACGGTAGAGGTGATTGCCAATGGTGGGTGGCGCAAGCATGGAGGACGGTCGCTGGGTTTGGTTGAAGATGATAGTGCTCCTTCTTCGTTTGATACTTTGATCTAATCTCCTTTTTTGTTTTTTTTTATTTTCTTTTAATTTTTGAAAGAGACTCTTTGACTAAAGGGCGTATACCCACTACAAATTATATTAAAATTTATAATTATTGAGATGATTAAAAAATAGAAATAGGTGAAAAAATAGTTTATTAGAAATACTTTGTAAAATTATTAGTAGTAGGTTATTTTATAAAATTATTTTTATTATTTTATTATAGGTTTTTTTGGATAAATTAAATGTACAAATCATATATTTCTAATTATTATTGTTTAATAATAAATATAATTTTTCTTTGATAAAAATAATTTTTATTATGTAGTAACAAATATAATTGTATTATTTTAAATTCAATTTTAAATTTTCATTTTTAAAAACAAACACATCAAACATATTTTCATTATTTTCTTAATTTGAAAACATGATCTATTTTTACAAACCAAACACATTTCTAAAGTTTGAAAATCTGAAAATGAAAATCATTTTCAAAAAATAAAATAAAAATAAAAATAGAAAATATTTTTACAAATTTAAAATGCACTTTAAAAAAATTTTTTTTTTTAGGTACAGCATTAGAGTTTAGCTAGAGGAGATACACTTTACTCATATTTCTGCACTTGTCCTTTCATTTAATATAGTATAGCTTACGCTATGCCTATATTAGGAATATGAGGAATGAGCCAAATAAATAAACTTGGACTTTTGACTTCTTTCATTCTTATTTTGACAGTTGATGAATGGATTCGCTTCCAAATTCCAATGGGAGGTTGAATTCTGTGTTACACTCATATAGTCATATCTTTAGCCTCAACCCCTTTTGTTATAAGTACCGTTGCTATGCTCACGTGGTCATGCTAACCCGTCAATTGGGCTGTTTAATATTGTAAAGGATGGCTCACTATACAAGACTTTAATTTAGTGAAGTTTAACTCTGAAAGGATAGATGTATATAGTTTTATCCACATAATCAGATAGATTGTTTTCAAAAATTTTCTTTTAATACATCAATTTTCTTTTAATTCCAGATTTTAGCATCATTGAACCCCAAAACAATATTTTTGAAAAATCAAGCATTTTTTTTTAAATCATCATTATGAAGCCCAAAGCTTTTGCTAATTAAGACCAATTTTTTAAACTCCAAAGTACTTACTCAGAACTCCCTCATATACAATGAAATTGTTCAGGCCTAAATGGAGAAGAGAAATCTAGCTATTTAATACTGAAAGTGTAGTGAGGTTCCTGCTCATGGGACGTCATCAAGCTTACACTTATAGCAAGCATCCCAAGTGTTACTATAGTCTTTGCAATAAGCTAGCATCTCAAAAGTATACAATTAGAGATCATGATTAGTATGGGCTGGTTTGGTCTTTCTCGAGGGGCTTTTCATCATGCGATTTGGAGTAGGGCTTGTTTAACCTTGCTTATTTTCTCAAAATATGCCTAAACCGCGATTGTATTTGCAATGAGATTTTCAAATATTGTCAAGGTTCCGCTGAGTGCTCAAGCCATCCCTTCCTAAGGTCCCTTGCTTATAGCTTCTCGCCCAAAGGTGGAGCTTGGGCCATTACCAGGATTTTTGCTTAGGGGTCGCCACCTGGAGGTGAGCTATCACCATCGGGGTTTCGTGTTTGCTCTCTCCGAGGGGTCACCGCTCTGGGTGAGCCTCACGCGGGTGAGTCTAGGAGATTGCTCCCCATATTAGCCCGTTGTGGACTTTACTTTACTACAATTTCCATTAGTTTACATCTCTTGATCATTGTCTTTGAGTTGAATTTTAGCCCCCAGAATGAGGAAGCTAAATCTTGTCATAGGGTGGTAGACTATCACCCGTTTATGCGTCATAAGAGCTTACACGGGCATAATTTTTATCGCCAAAAGGTCTGGTGGCTCGTACGCCCGGCAAAGGCACACTCTGCGGAAATTTTCTTCACCTAAGTATGGTCGAAGCGGTGGCTGACAATGGTCTCGCACTCCACGCGGGAGGAATGGCGCCTGAAATGGTCTTGCACTCCACGCGCTGAGGCTCGCAGGTATTTTTGGGTTCGCACCCACGCGGCGAGGCTCGGATCTGCGATGAACTCCACTTACGGCGTTAGCGATTGGATCTTGCTCTCACGCCTAGCAATAGCTCACGTGAGCGATTTCTTAATAAATTCACATTCACAAGACTTTTTGATGATAAGGGATTTGATAAATAGATTCCTGCCTTCCATTCATGTTTCAAAATACACATCATAGTACTTCATATGCTAAATGATAGGACACCATTGGCATGTGAAAATCTTCAACTTAACAATAGTAATAATGGTGGAGGGTTCAAACATAATATCTCTTAATAAATGGAAATTAAGGACTAACCTTCTTCTTGTGGCAAAATTATTCTATTGGCTCTTCTTCCCAGAAATACTCTCCGTGCCTGCCTATAGTCCATGAGCCCTGGTTGCATGTGTCATGGGCATAGCAAAAGCCATCGTCTTTCTTTTCCTTCCTCGTAAACGCTTATGTTCTTGAAGCCCAATCAGCCCTTGGCAACCCAAGCATCAACCCGATCACACACCTTTTCTCCTGAACCTCTGGAAATCTGCTATTCGTCTTTGACCGCTCACCTGGTATTTTTTTGCTTCCAAATAATTACTCTTATCTCTCTCTTGTTTGCGGCTCCTCTCCCGTCTTCACTCTCCTCCTAAAGGTTGGACTTCGTACACGGCTCCTCTCCTTTAAGTCTTTCCCTTGGCCCTGAGTGACTCAGGACATCGTTGCCTCTCTTCAATAGCTCAACTTAAAGGTAGAAATCCCACTCATTTGAAGGAACACCTTTGAACCATCCTCCTATATTTTTTATGCAACGTACACCAGGTTAGCTTCAGGAGCATCTCCTTACACCGTAACGCTTAAAGCCTACAGACGCTACTAAAAGTTCTCCTGACACGCCGCTTTATCCTTCCTAAATCCATTACATGGACCTCCTCTTCCTCTTCCAGGACTGCCACAAAAGTTTGCCCCATGTCCTCCCATCATATCTTAGTATACCATGTGAAGGCCCTCCTCGTCAGCGACTTTGAAAACTCCTTCGATGCAATTCCTTGTTTCACCATATACCTCTAGGTCGTCCACAAAGGCCATCAAGTGTTCACGCACACTTCTCAAACCATCAAAATTTTTGAATACAGTGATTGGTATCCTACAGGTAAGGTGAGTAGGAAACACTCACCTATAGCGGCTTAAGGTCGTATTCCTTCGCCTTTCTTCCCTTTGACTTTGAAATCAATACTTATTCTTGAGTCACCCATTTCCCCCTTCTTCACTCTTCCTCACAGTGTCCTCTCCTGTTTCACTCATTGCGTAGTTGCACATCGTATGTCTCCCATAACTAGATTTTTGCTTGTCTCACCTAACATGGCGCCTAGGCTCCCCTTCCCATAGCGCCTCCCACCGTAGGGGCAACACTTGCTTCTACAGGCAGACTCATCTTTCTCCCTTCTGTACCCTCACGAGTTGAAACCCAAAGAGCTGACTCTTCCCCCATGCCCCTTGGCAATAAAATCCTCCGCTCTCTTCTTACTTACCTCCAAAATGAGGAGGGGATAAATCCACCATCCCTTTGCTTGGTGTTCTCGCTAGCTCTAGTGGAGTCACCAAATGTTTTGAGGTGGTTCCACAATCGCTACGAGCTAGAAGAACTTCCAAGTAGGCCGCCTCGCTTTTTATTTTTCTTTACTTAATTTTTCTCTTCGTGCCTTAGGGAGATCCTTTGGCCGATCCCTCTCCTTCATTTTTGTGGGTATTTATAGGTCTTCCCTCCTTGTGTATTTTCGTGCTGTCATGTTAACTCGACCACTCCAATATGAGGCCATACCTGACCCATTACTCATTTAGTCGGGCCATGCTTCGCCCATAGCTTCTCGCGTAGGGCTATTCCATCACGTATCCGTTGCCATGCTCAAAGTGATTCACCACCTCCCCTACATGGTCCGCTCGCCTGCTAACCCAGTCATAGCAGTCGCTCCGCCAACGTTACGCTTACGCCTTTCTTGTCATACCACTTGACCTTCCGAATCAACAATGCTTTTAGTTCACATGTTTACCTCTTAAAATGGAGGAACTTCAGCTGTAAATTTATGAAGAAACTAAATCTATTCATACATTTTTAACATTTTAACTTAGTTCTTCAACAAACATTGACATTACCTCATATGAAGCAAACAAACCACCTATAAATTTTTGTGGTCCTCCACATAAATGGCAGATGAAGAAAGATTAACATTATTAATTAATTGCTTCAATTTGCGAGTACACTACTATAGGGAAACTCAACAGTGAAGGTGGGGGTGGAAAAGAACATAAAATGACAGCAAAGTTCTGAGATAAGAAAGGGTGATGAAGAAGTAACTTTGAGCATCTTGATACTGAATAAAATGAACAAATCACAAAATGCTGCTTATGAACCAACATTTCCATGTCATAAATGACATTAATTCTAATGATGAATATTTTGATTAGTTGACTAATTAATTTCTTCATGAAGTACCAATGGTAAGAACTAAGAAGCTTTAAAAAATTTCAAAAGCTACTCGATACAATCATACAATATTTTCATACTAATTAAGGGGGATCCAGCTTAGAATTGAAAAAGAAAACAAGGAGAGAAGCAAAGGTTTAAATGAAGAATAGTGAAATGGTTGCATGAAGAAAATTGAGATGTGATCAAGTGTAGCAGATAAGTCGGTTATTGGAGGAATAATTTATAAGGTGGTGGTGTCTCAACTTAGAGCCGAAACTTTGCAGTGCTTAATTTTGCAAAGAGGCTTGGGCCATTATTAGGAGACGGTACCAAGAGGCAAGGAACGTGAGCAAAAGCTTCTGGTAATTAGTGGAAAAATTTATGATGATAGTGATACCACTAAATCCTAAAGAATAAACTGGATGTGTGAATCGATACAACATTTGAAAAATTTTGGATAATCTTCATTGCCCTTTAGTTCCGTGATTACGGTTCTCATTAGGAAACATTATAAAGGCTTGTTTGTTTTAGGGTTGGAAGTGGTCAAACTGAAATTTGATCAAAGGACGTTTTATTTTCTTTTGAAAAAAAGTGCATTGGGAAGCCAAATTTTTCATTTTCAGGTGACAAAAAAGTTAAATCAAACAAGCTAACAATTGTATTTCCGAAATGATATTATAATTTATAATTTTCTTAAATATAATGCAGCTAAATATTTTTTTTCCGTGTTGATTGTTAGACTTTCTTCGTATTTAAATATTTATCATCTTAAAATTTGATAATCTTTTTCTACACATTTCCCCCTACAATACTGAGTTATCAGATCTAATCTATAGCGGCCCAAGTCACGAACTCTAAACTAAGCCCTTCACATGGGACCCTATTTGTTGCCCTTCTCTCTCACATATACATATAGAATCAAACTAATTTTCCATTAAAACATGGAAGATTCTCATCGTTCAACAAATCAAAATATTACCTCGATCCAGGAAGTGGGACCTTCTAAGTCAAAGGGGCATAGGACCTATTTAAAGAGCTCTTGCCACTTGACTTCGATACACATTCACCCTAATCTTTTGCCTCTTAACCTTGTGCAAACTTAAGCATTGTAATTTTTCCACCACATTGCTCTTGGGGCTTGGAGCTTAAAGCGAAGATGCCATTATTATCATCTTCACTCTGGTTTGCAAGTAACTTCACTCCCCTAGTGAATAGTCATGAACACCATAATTAAATGACAACTTGGTAACACACTCAAATGATTGTGACTAAATCATCAGGATTTTCTTATACATTATTATGGGTATAACTCTTAAATTGTAACTGACCACATCCTTATATGTGTGAACCAAGAAGTCTTTTCTTACACCAAATTCTTTAATATTCGATTACTCAACTAAAATATATGGCATCTGGATCACCTTAATTTTCTATCCAGTGTTTGGAAAATCCTAGCTAACATGTTGGATGAGACTCTAGAAACTATTATATATATTGGTGATCAACTTTCTTGTCTTCAAAATTCCCAAGTTCTCCATCCTTAATTTCTTGCAGACAACTTTGATCAGCCCCTATAAAGCTCTATGCACCCAAAATCTCATCCATTCAATTTGGATTAGATTCTACATTTCTCCTGGCTTAACAGGCGACAAGGTAGAGCTTTGATTCTTCTAGCTTGTCAAAACTATTTCTCTCCTAGAAAAATCACCAATTACAAGAACATATGTGATCCATATACGGTTGGCATTACCTTTTGATCCAATAATCAAATTGTGAAATCGTATGCACAGACTAAACGTTGTAATAGCATGTTTGCGGTTTATATTTAATTTTTATCAACAGAAAAGAATAAATTTATCTTTTTCCAAGACATTTTTATAAAAATAAAATTTTCACCTCTATCAAAAGAACTTACTCCTCCAAAACGTAAATCAACCATAAACTAAGAGAAATTACACTTACTTCTCCAGTTTGCTGAATGTAACAGATATCCCCTATTTGTCCACCTAACATTTACCTTCCTCGTCTAAATGAAAACAAACAAAGCTAATCACTATTAATGAAAAATGATCTCTGGGAAAAGGTAGGTCCTCTTAGAGGAAATAAACTCAGGAGAAGGAGGAGCTCGGTAGAAATGGAGCTCATTGAGAGAAATAAACTCGCGGAGGAGGAAGATCTAACAGGTGACAGAGATATATTTATTCAGCCAAACTCTATTTCCTCTTAGATGAGCTCCTCTTTCTCCCAAAATCATTTTCCGTTAACATGATTAGCTTCGTTTGTTTTCATTTAGAGAAGAAAGGTGAATGTCAAGTGGACAAATAGAGGGGCTAACATTTCAGCAAATTTCAAGGGAGGCAAGTGTAATTTGTGGAATCCAGCCAATAGAAAAGAGAAAGAGAAGGCAATTGTTGAAGCCAAAAAGAAAGAAAAAGAGAGAAGTAGTTGTTGAAACTGAAAAGGAAAGGACAATTTTTCAAATGCAGTAAAGGGTGGTTGGTTTCGTGAAAGTTTCTTTTGCCTAACATTGTGTTCACACTGCTTATAGCTTCTATAAATAGAAGCATTTGTTTAGTTTCAAAAAACACAACAAGCATTGGCAAGCCAGAGAGAGAAAATATACAAAAGAGAGTGTTATTTTCTAGAGTAAGAGGAAAAATAAAGAGTGTTAGTAAATCTCAGAGAGTGTAAGATGTGGGTAAATATACAGGAATATTTTTAAGTATCATCTTTATTACTCCTTGGTCCTGCAAAATTGTAGTATTTGAATAGGAGGGTTCTCGGGAAGCACTATATTTACCTTTTGAGTTGGAGAGTGTGGAAAGGATAGTGAATATAGTGGAATATTTTTAGTTTTGTTTTTTTCCTTTGCATTTGGGGTTTTCACATTAAAATTTCGATGTGTAATTCTTGATCTATTTTGTGGCGTGAATAGTGACATGGGCCCACTTATGAATAGTAATGCCAATCATACTATTCAAAGATTAGTAATGTGGTTCTGATTGTTGAGTACTGTCCACATGAATAGTGACAAGTGGGCCATTAAATTACTATTTACCTTGATATTTATTCATTGCATTGATTAGTAGATTTAATTCTATTAAATTTATTTTGGCGCTCATTGTCACATATTGACATCATTTAATTACACTTAATCAGTCCTAAACCCAACAAGTGGTATGAGAGCCAGTTAGGATTGTGAGTGTAAATTAAATGGAGGAATATGGGTACCATGATCAAGTTGACACCGCAAATTACTCTATCTGGAAGCCAAAAATGTATTAGGATATACTTTTCTATAAGGATTTGTATGATCCTATAGAGAAGAGAGATGCAAAGCCAAGATGTGATAATGGAGAATTGGAAAAAGATGCACGGAAGGCCATTAGGTTAGGGTGGGTGGATATTAGTGTATTCCACCATGTGGCCACAAAGACAAATGCCTATGCTCTGGAAGAATTTACAAGATCTCTATGAAAGAAAAACTGTAATAAAGTTTTCACAATCAGGAAGCTAGTGAATCTCAAGTACAGAGATGGAAAGTCTGTTGTTGAGCACTTGAGTGACTTCCAAGATATGGTGAATCAGTTAAGCACCAGCAAATAGTGTTGGATGATGAGTTACAAGCACTATTACTTTTGAGTTTTTGTCGGATAGGGAGACCCTCGTGGGTCATTGAATAACTCTGCTTCAAGTGGAAAGTTGTCTTTAGTCCAAGTCAAAGGAGCATGTTCAATGAAGAAACCAAAAGGAAAACTTGGTGAGAATAGATAATTCCCAAGCCCTTGTCACAAAGAACGGGGAGAAGCAAAAGCGGAGGCCGGTCAGAAAGTCTAAGGATCGATCAGTCCCAATCAAGAAGAAAGTTCAAATGTTACCATTGTGGCGAAGAAGGGCACATCAAAAGGAATTGTAAAACTTGGGAGAATAGAGAAATAAAAAAGAGAAGCAGGACACGCTGATGATGAAAATACTACAACCCCTGTGACAAATGGGGAACTAGTGTTGCTCTCTTTTATAGATGAAGAGTGTCATGTTGCAAATTTATGTATTGAATGGGTCGTTGACTAGCTTCATATCATACCACTTCCAAGAAGGAATTCTTTACTATGTACAAAGCAAGAGACTTTGGCAAAGTAAGGATGGGTTATACTAGTAATTCTAAAATTGTGGGAGTTGGTGATGTGTGCATTCAAACAAATATAGGATGTACACTAACATTGAAGGACGTGCAACATGTTCCGGATTTACGCCTATCTTCGTGCATGCTCTGGATCTAGCTAGATGCCACAACAACTTTGGTGATGGCAAGTGGAAGCTTTCCAAGGGTTTGATGGTGGTTGCCAGAGGTTGTACAACACTTTGTATAAGACTCAAGTTAAGCAGATCAGAGGGTTGAATGCAATAGAGGACGATGCTTTGTGAAATTTGTGGCATAAAAGACTGGCTCATATGAGTGAAAAAGGATTGTAGATTTTGGCTAGGAAATCCCTCATTCCTTATGCCAAAGGTACAAAGTTAAATCCTTGTGATCATTGTTTATTTGGCAAGCATCATAGAGTGTCTTTCAGTAAAAGATTGAAGCTAAAGAAGAATATTTTGGATATGGTTTACTCTAATGTATGCGGTCCCATGGAGGTGGAGACTCTGGGTGGTAGATATTTTGTGACGTTCATTGATGATGCTTCATGAAAAGTGTGGGTTTATTTCCTAAAAAGGAAGGACCAGGTGTTTCAATACTTCAAGAGGTTTCATGCCATGGTGAAAAGAGAAATTGGAAAACCTTTGAAGTGTCTTCGCAGTGACAATGGGGGAGAGTACATTTCCCATGAATTCAAGAACTATTGCTCTGAACATGGCATCAGGCATGAGAAGACGGTTCCTAGCACCCAAGCATAATGGTGTGGCCAAAAGAATCAACAGAACCATTATGGAGAAAGTCAGATGTATGTTGAGAATGGCTAAGCTACCTAAGCCATTCTGGGGTGAAGCTGTTCAAACGGTATGCTACCTGATTAATAGATCTCCGTCTGTCCTTTGGGCTTTGACATTCCTGAGAGTATGGTCTGGACATGATGTTAGTTACTCTCATTTGAAGGTGTTTGGATGCAAAGCCTTTACTCACGTAAGTAAGGAGCAGAGATAGAAACTTAATGAGTCATTCCTTGCATATTTATGGGCTATGGAGATGAGGAATTTGACTACAGGCTATGGGATTCAAAGAAGAAGATTATTAGAAGTAAAAATGTAGTGTTCCATGAGCAAGAAACTATGTTGAATTCTATTTCAGAGAAAACTAATGAATCTGGTGGTAAGGTTGATATTACACTAGTCTCTCTTCCTAAAGAAAATGCCACAGAAGGGGGAGAGGTTCAAGACCATGGGGTTGATGATGAGCTAGAAATTGATGATCCTGGAGATGGAGGAGGTGTTAGCAGGAGGAGCAAGCTCATACACCACAGCTTAGAAGATCTAATAGAGTGCCAACCATCCAGCAAGTACCCAAATTGGAGTATGTCCTTCTCACTAATGAGGGGGAGCCAAAGAGTTTTGAAGAAGTTCAAACTCATAAGGATAAAGTTCAATGATTAAAGCCATGCAAGAAGAGATGGATTCCTTGCAGAAGAATGATACTTATGAGTTGGTAAAACTCCCTAAAGGCAAGAAAGCCTTGAAGAATAAATAGGTGTTCAAGCTTAAGAAAGATGGCAACAAGCTAGTGAAGTATAAGGCTTGCTTGGTTGTAAAAGGCTTTGGTCAAAAGCGAAGGATAGATTTTGATGAGATTTTCTCTCCAATTGTCAAAATGAGTTCTATTTGAGTTATTCTTATTGATGGCTAGCTTGGATTTGAAGCTTGAGCAATTAGATGTGAAGATTGCATTTCTCCATGGTGATTTGGAGGAAGAGATCTACATGGATCAACCAGAAGGATTTGAGGAGACTGGAAAGGAGAACATGGTTTGTAGATTGAAGAAGAGCTTGTACGGATTGAAGCAGGCTCCTAGACAATGGTACAAGAAGTTTGACTCATTCATGATGGGTCATGGATATACAGGACAGATGCAAATCAATGTGTATATGTCAAAACATTTCCAGGTGATAAGTTTATCATCCTTCTATTGTATGTAGATGATATGTTGATAGTAGGACAGGATGCAAAGATGATTGGTGATTTGAAAAGGAACTATCAAAGTCATTTGATATGAAAGACCTAGGCCTGCAAAGCAAATTATGGGTATGCAGATTTTGCGACCGGATGGCTAGAAAGCTTTGGTTGTCACAGGAAAAATATGTGGAGAGGTTTAGGAGATTCAATATGAAGAATGCTAAAGCAGTTAGCACACCATTGGCCAATCATTTCAAACTCACCAAAAAGAGTTGTACTCCTGATGAAGAAAGAAAGCTATGGCTACATTTCTTACTCCTCTCAAGTTAGGAGTTTGATGTATGCTATGGTTTGTACTCGACCAAATATCGTTCATTTGATTGGAGTTGTTAGGTTCTTTCCAATCCTAGTAAAGACCATTGGGAAGCTATTAAGTGGATCTTGAGATATCTGAAGGTGGTTTAGAAAATGTGCTTGAGCTTTGGAGGACAGGAACTAGTTTGGAAGGTTATGTAGATGTTGATATGCAAGTGATCTGGATAGTAGAAAATCTACTTTCGATTCGTATTTACTTTTGTAGGTGGAGTTGTTTCTTGGTAGTCAAAACTAGAAGTGTATTGCCTTGTCCACTACTAAGGCAGAATATGTTGCTATGACTAAGCTAGGAAAGAAATGCTTTGGTTGAAAAGGTTGCTTGAACAATTGGGAATGAAGCATAATAGGTCCGTTATCCATTGCGACAATCAAAGTGCTTTGGATTTGAGCAGAAATGCAATGTATCACTCGTGGACGAAGCAAATTGATGTCAGGTATCATTGGCTGTGAAGCAGGAGAAGAAAAGCAATTCAAGTTAGAAAAGATTTACATGATAAAAACCCTACTAATATGATAACAAAAGTTGTAGCATGAGATAAGCTTCAACTTTGTGCCGACTTGATCCATGGATCCTAGATGATTGCTCCAGATTATTTCCCATTCGCTTGGAGGAGGAGAATTGTGGGTCAAGCCAATAGAAAAGAGAGAAAGAGAAGGCAATTGTTGAAGCCAAAAAGAAAGAAAAAAAGAGAAAGAGTTAGTTATTGAAACTGAAAAGGAAGGGACAATTTTTCAAATGCAGGTAAAGGGTGGTTGGTTTCGCATGAAAGTTTCTTTTGTGCCTAACATTGTAGTGTTCACATTGCTTATAGCTTCTATAAATAGAAGCATTTGTTTAGTTTCAAAAAACACAACAAGCAGCGGTGCAAGAGTTGGAGAGAAAATACACAAAAGAGTATGTTATTTTCTAAGAGTGAGAGGAAAAATAAAGAGTGTGAGTAAATTTAGAGATATAGGGTGTGGGTAAATACAAGAATATTTTGGGTATCATCTTTATTATTCTTGGTATTACAAAATTATAGTATTTGAATATGAAGTTCTCTGAAACACTATATTTACCTCTTGAGTTGGAGAGTATGGAAAGAATATTTTTGTAATTATCTTGAATATAGTGGAATATTTTTGGAGTTTTCCCATGGTTTTTTCCTTGGTATTTGGGGTTTTTACGTTAAAAATTCGATATGCAATTTCTTGATCTATTTTGGTGGCGTGAATAGTGACGTGAGTTCACTCAGTTAATAGTGATGCCAATTATATATTCACGAGATTAGTGATGTGGTCCGATTGTTGAGTCACGTGAATAGTGACAAGGGCCCCACCATGAATATTGACGAGTGAGTCCATTGTAAATTACTATTCACCATGATATTTATTTTCGCTATGCTGTTGATTAGTAAATTTAATTCTATCAGATTTATTTTGATAAGTATTGCCACACATTAGCATTAATTTAATTAGTCAATAGTTCCCAACATAATTTACCCAAAACTAATTAACCTAACCCATTGATGGAATTTGATATATAAAATCAGCAAACTAAGATATCAAGATTCTAAACAGATATTAAACATCAAGCAAAAGCAAGCCATAAAACTGATCCACAAGTCTTAATACCAATGAAGTTAAATCTCCAAACAAACATCAGAGTAACTAATCCAAACTAAAGTTGACAGCCAGATCCAAAGTCATGGAAAACTCTGAAAATGATACTATTTCTCCCAGCTCACATAGTATATGGCAGCACTCTAGTAAGATGAAGTCATTCTTTGAGCAAGTGATTTCTCTTATTTGAATGTAGTCAACAATTGTCACATCAATTCTATAAATAACTCTTATTTTCTTAACCATTTATGATCTCTTTTGCAAAGTTGATATGAGAATCGCTGAATAAATTTGACTTGCTCCAAGAGTATTTAAGAATTTTTCATCATTCCATCTATGCAAATTCTGCACATAACCTGCTGACAGGACAAAAATAACGAAATGAAGATATCGAGTAAGGCCTTGCACTGCAACATATATACTACAAAATTCTAAATGAATTAGCATGTATCTTAGACATCAGGAAGAAAAAAAATTACCTATAGGTTACGCCTACGAAACAACCTCAAATGGGGATCAATTGGAAGTCCCATTTCCTCAAACGATGAATCATAAATTTGGCTTGGAACAAACCTCCTGAATATGAAGTATGGTTCAATTTGTATGTTAGATGAATCAAAGCAATATATAAAGGACAGTACACTTACTTGCCTAACTCTATTGAAAATACGGCAAATGCTATGGCAGTATGTACATTTTGTTATCAAATGATAAGATTAAAGGGTTCACTGATGCAAGAATTAACTGTGGTACATTGTAGTAAATCTTCAATCTTAGTATTAATTATATTTTAAAAATGACTAGAATTTATCTATGTGATATTTGGACACCGTGAAAAAAATTATTTAGTTTCAGAATCATACAGATCAAATTTTATTTAGTGTTAGGATCACATAGATAATATTTAGAATTATTACAATGCATTATATGTATTTTAAAAGCAACCAAAATTTATCTGAATAATTCTAAAATATTCATGCAAAGTTCTGTTTAATTTTAGGATTATAAGAATAAAAATCAACTTAAATTCAAATCATATAGATAAAATATTATATTTAATTAATTAGTATATCAATGCACCATCACATCCTATCCATTAGATTTTTGGGGTTTGTGGTGCACCCAAGACAAAGCCTTGAAAATATATACCAAAATGTGTCCATGTCATTACCATAAAGATCAAATTACCTTGGGGCCTGAGGCTGATGGTTTTCAAAGCCCTGAGCAGCTTGACTAGGGAAGCTAGTACCCATATGAAATGGTGCTGATTGTTCCTTGTTCCTGTCTTGCATAGTTGTTGTTATCTACATTCAAATTGAAATTGATTATTAAAAGTTGTTGCTTAATTTAAAGCATACATGCAGGACTAATATAAATTTATTGTATCATAAAACAGCCAGATCATCACGTAATGCGTACCACAACATTACTTGATGATGGAACCATTTCATGCGGCTGCAGGTTCCGAGTAGGCTGCATAACGAGCAGCCCTTGCTGCAGAGAATCAAATAGAAAAGGGTTAGTTGAGAGAATAAAACTAACAGCAAAAGCATTTTTTTAGTAGATTTTCAGTAGTTCAATTGCATGAAGATATGAATGATGGCTTGGATGAGAAGTTCTTACATGCTTTTAGAGCAAGAAAAATGTTTTACTTTATAGTATTTATCATTGCCTCTCACTCTTCTAATATTTTTAATACAACTGCTAATGTGCCTAGTAATGGATTATATTTAGCAAAATTTGTTCATGCTTTAAAAGTATTTAAGAATTTTTCCTTGTAGGAAGATGACATGCACATTTATATGTCCTTTCCTGATTCTAGTAAAAAATTTGAGTTTTTTCTTTTCTTTTCTTTATAAGATTATATTTGAAAGTTTAAGTTATTATTAACTGTTCATTTACTCATACGATCGATGACTTCATATATGACTAAATCCACAGTATACCAAATCCAATAAATTACTAGTTGATAACCAAACCGTTAATTTATGAATATTTTGTTGATCAAATATCATTTTTATTGTTACCTCATCTTAGGAAATATCAAAATTGGATACATCAAGTGTAATAAACACTTTATAGATGTGAGCAAAAACACGGTGAATATTATTTCAGTAAAACCCACTTGTCACTATTTATGAACAGTATTCATTACTATTCACACCAACAAAATAGATCAAGAAAATTACACACTAAATTTTAATGTGGAAAATCCTCTTGTAATTTGGAGGAAAAAAATCAGGGGCAAACTTTGAAAGATATTCTACTATATTTAAAAAATAATTATAATATAATGTATTATTAGTAAGACTCTTTCCTACAATCTCCAGTATTAGAGAGACTAGAATATGTACCCAAAATTCAATGTATACACACACTACACTCTTTAATTAGATTTTCTTATACACACTCTCTATTTGTTTCTCACTACGAAAAGCTAATACTCTTTCTTCCTAAATCTGGATCTGCTTTAGCTTTGTTCTTGTTTTTCTCGTTTGATTTCTACACTATTTATAAAGCCTCAAAGCAATGTGCAGTGCACATTGCCAAGCACAATCTCTAAGAAAAATATTTTCATGCTTTTAGTGGAGATAGGAATATATTATTCATGCTTTGCAATCAATATAAGCCAAATGAAATAAAGAAAAGTAAGCCCACTTTGCCAACTTTTCTAACACCTTATTTAGTAATATATATGTGAAAAAAGGATAAAAGCTTCGCATTCATTTGATGTTAAACCTTCAATCCTAGTCAAGGAAGCAAAATCATCTTTCACTTTAGTGTATACCAACTGAAGATGTTACTACAATTTTTTCGTAACATGTTGGACCACACAAGAATAAGAATATAAGTTCGACAATAAAACATCTAGAAACCGAAACTCAGTTAATGAATCAGTTAAATCAAATAATGATTTAAAATTATTACTTGTGTAATTGTAATTGTAATTAAAGATATGTGCAAGCAACACAAAATTTAATGAAATGATGAGTAATTTAATCCATCTTTCAAACTTACGTACTGTGATCATAGTTGAGTACGCATTGCTGAGTATAGGTTTTCATATAAATTTACAAGTTAAAAGCAATATATTTTAATTAAGAAAATAAAAAAGGGAAATAGTAATACCTGTTCAATGTTTGGGGATTGGTTTTGATAATTGGAGGGCCATAAGGCCAGATATGAGCCGCATAATCCTGGGGACTGTATAATCTCCTGGGACACCCTTTTTTTAAGTAGAAGTGAACAATGTTATTAGTTTATTACTGATTAACTTCAAAATATACACAATTGCCAATTTAAAGCTTAACCATTATTAGTATTTGTCAATACACAGTAAGATGGTTTGAAATTACGGTTCATAACCGCAATTGTCGTTGCAATATTATTATTGTGATAACCATAGTTATCAGACTTAACCGATACTTAACTAGATCAAACCACTGGGTCACTTGTTTGGTTGAACACGAATTATTAAAAAAAAATATAATTATAAAAATATTTATAAAAAAAATACCAAAACATAAAAAAATAGTAAGTAAGTATAACACAACAAATTTTTTTAAAAAACAGAACTTACCTTCGAAGGAGGCGGCGGCCACGAGGCGAGGAGCGGTCGTGGAGCAGCACGGCGGTCAGGGGACAAGGCGCTACGCAACGCGCGGCAGGCGAGGCCACATGAGGCGCGAAGGCAGAGGCGAGGACGACGCATGGCGCGATGGGAGTCGCGGGCAAGCTCTGGCACGGCAGCCTTCTTCCTGGGTGTGGCGGCCTTTCTTCTTGGGCGCGACAGCAACCTTTCTTCTTCCTTGATCTCACAGAGTTTTGTACTTCTGTTATTATGATTAGGAAATTTAGTTTTAGGTTTAAATAAAATAAAGAAACGAAAGCCAATGAGCTGAAGCTCACATGGCACCACTTTCGGTCCAAGTGATTAAGAGTTTGTTGGTATTGGGTCAGGGGTTCTATCCCATTTCCCTTAGCTCCACTAGGAGCTCCTTAGAACAAACAAATAAAAAATAAATAAAGAAACGAAACGAAACGATGCCATTTAGTAAAAAAAAAAACACGACCTCTCCCACATAAACCGGTCGAGTCTCACCTTTCAATGGTTCCATTGCTTGCCTAATCTAAAGAGTAACTTAGCCGGTTGAATGGTTCACCGGTCGCTAGTTGAACTAGCTGGGTCAAGCAGGTTTGATTACAATGGTGGTAACCTCTATAACCACATCGCATTAGCGTAACCACAATCACGACCACGATTGCAATTTAAAACCATTTAATAATGATCCATTGGAAAAGGAAATTATAAATAAAACAAAATGAACACTCATTTTAATTACCCCATGCTAGTAGATGACTGCTGCACATTGGGATCACAATACACCAAACCAGTCGATAATTGTGATTGAGGCTGCAGATTTGGATTATACTCTGGGCCATTGTACTGGGGTTGGGGCTGCACATTGGAATTATACCCTATGAAATTGGATATTTGTGCTTGTGGCTGCATGTTAGGATTATACCCTTGGCCGTTGGATGATTGAAATTGTGAATCCAAATTAGGATTATGCCCCAGGCAAGTGGATATTTGTGATTGTTGCTGCAATTGGAATCATACCCAAGGCCACCGGATGATTGAGACTGTGGTTGCAAATTAGAATTGTGCCCCTGGGCAGTGGATATTTGTGGTTGTAGCTCCAAATTGGATGTTTGTGACTCTAGTTGCAAATTGGAATTATGCCACATGCCAGCGGATAGTTGTGATTGTGGTTCCAAATTAGGATATCCCAATCCATTGGATGATTGAGATTGTGAGGAGTCCAAAGCAATGGGATTACCCCCTAGGCCCTTGGATGATTGAGAGGGCTGAAAATTGAAATTATACCCTAGGCTACTGGATGATTGAGATTGTGGCTGCAAATTTGGATTATACCCTAGGCCAGTAGATAATTGTGTTTGGGATTCCAAATTAGGGTTATACTCTGAGCCATTGGATGATTGAGATTGTAACTGCAAATTTGGATTATACCCGAAGCTAGGGAATAATTGTGATTGGGACTCCAAATGGGGTTATACCCTAAGCCATTAATGGATGATTGAGATTGTAGTTGAAAATTAGAATTGTGGTCTGGGGCACTTGGTACTAGAGAATATTCAAGCTGGTGCAAATTGTGATTATTGGTCCACTGTGACTCTAGAAAGGATGCCGCTGGTGGTGCACTCGTTGCCGTTCCAAGTTCATTCTAAATTGAAAAAACAACATCACTGAATTAAGCTATGGATGAGATATTGGAGATAAAATTTGTATTTGTTTTTAGAAAAATAATTATGAAACTTAAATTTTATGAGTACGTTTCAAGCTCAAAATTATTTTTTCACTCAAAAAAAAATTATTTTTCATATATTTAAATATTTTTTAAAAAAATCAGAATTAAAAAAAAAATTCAATTTTCAATTTTTTTTGTAGAATAAAAAAAAGTATATTCTAAAAAAAAATTAGTTTTCAACTTTTCCAGTTAAATATAAAATTTATGTTTCATAATAACCTTTTCAAAATCTAAAATAAATGTAATATATAACTAAAATGTTATTTTTTTTCTTTAGAAATAACTCTTTTAACTTTTAAAAAAATGAAAATTGATTTTATATAGATTCTAAATATATATTTTTTAAATTATCCAAATATATTAAACATGATTTTTTTAAAGTGAAAATGATTTTTTCCAAAAATCCCAAACAAACGCCCCAATAATAAGGTGTTTTATGATATTTCACTCAACAAGGTTTTCAAAAAGTTGATTTCTGATGTGATATATCAAAACTATATAATTAAAAGATCAAGAATTTGATCACAAATTTTTGTGTTCAATATCCGTCTAATAAAAAGTTAAATATTAGTATAAGATAAAATGGATGTTAGAAATAGCTGGAATTAGTAGACTTCTAATCCAAGTAATTTAGTTTTTTTTTTTTTGAATAAAAAGTCATGAATATAATCAACAACTAGTAAATAGCTTTTTAAAATTATTGGTTATCTTCAAGAGATATTGTGAGAAGAAAAAAGAAAATTTCTCAATATATAGTTTCAATTAAAACGTATAGTAAGATGCCATAGCTAGCTTAGATAGGGAAATGATTAATTTCATACGCACTTGTGGATATGGTCGCTGAATAGGGGACAGTTGAACACTTGGAGAAGATTCTACGCCCATATGTGGTGTCAAGTTTGACGTAATCGGCTGAGGGTAGCTATTAGCAGTACCACTGCCCAAATAATTAGTCACAGTTCCTTGCGCAGCTTGAGGAGCAACAGTAAATCCATCTCCAAAGTCTTGTATCATATACAAATCCTCGAGCCTGAATTAAAGTTGACATAATTACTACATTTGCACCGATTAATTAGATATTCAATTAAACTAACTAATTGGATTCTCATTGATCCTAGATCATAAACATATTATTATTATAGAATATGGATCAATTTGTTAAACAATTAAGTTGATTAACGAAGCAACCCTATAAACTTGTGTAAAATCTAAAGAAGCTAGAACGTACTGATATGATTGTTCAAGGGGGGTAGCAATTTGAGAGTTCTGGACTAAACTCGGCTCCGTCACAGGACCAGGAGGCACGAAAACTGGCCCCGATTCTCCCTGCACATGTTATAATTACCAAGCAGAAATATAAATATAAAGCAAACTAATTAATTAGTAACATGCATTTGCATATATATATATATATATATATATATATATATATATATATATAAAGTGTATATTTATTATTCAGATATAGTTTTAAATTGTGGTTTGCAACTACAATTGTGGCTATCTCAGTGGTGTTTTTCTGCAATTTTTTCACATCGCAACACATTCGCAATTGCATTTATAAATGGCAATTTAAAACCATGCATGCATTTAGGCAAAATGATATGATATGTATAGGGAAAAACTAGAAACATACACCAAATAGTGAGTGGAGCTGAGGTGCTGCTGTTGCTGAAAGTCCTTGTGGTTGATGTTGTTGCTGTGTTTGTTGTTGCATAGGGCTATAAATAACCACAGAATTTCCCAGAATTATTTTCAATTATATATAGATCTTGGGCCAACCATTTTTATAGCATAGCATGATTTTATATTGCGATAACAATTGCTGCTACAATGTCTAGCAATTGCCACCGTAATTTAAGACCATGTAATAGTTTGAGATCAATTAACACATAGAGGTTTTAATGTGAGGTGAGTACCTTATACCAAAAGATGAACTTGAGTGACTATTGTTCGAGAATAACTCATGTAATCTTTCAGTTGCTGGTCCTTGTACCACCAGCAGGTCCTATATCAAAACAAAGCATTTACAATTTGATTAACGTGCATATATGCATGTTGAATATATGGATATGAATATAGATGAACAAATGCATATATGATGTGATATATGATATATCTAAGTTTCATCTCACCGGTGCCCTCTGACCACCAAATTGTCGCATTTGACGCTTGAGCTGAAAACAGAACAAGAGACAAAGTTGATCAGTTCTAAAACATTCATATGTATGATGCTCAAAAGCTAAAATTTCTTGAAAGTCGAAAATAATATAAGTAGTATACACTTTATTCATTGGGCTCAATCTGCCAACTCTTATGTTATATGATTTGCTTTATACTTTTTGACCCCGTTTGGGTTATATCATTGATTGAGACTAATGTGGATGCGCCGAACGTATAAAATAATTTTGAGTCGCCGAATGTATAAAATAATTTTGAGTTTTATAATATCATTTCAATTAAATTTTCTCATTTACATAATTTTTCAAATAAATATACCAGACTCAACAATCTTTGATTAATAATAGTGTAAAAATATTTTATATCATGAGGAGTATTACTTTAACACACAAAAATTTTAAACACCTAAACACTCTTTCACAAAAAATATAAAACTCACATCTTTATTTATTATTCACTTATTCTCTCTAAAATCTTCCCCTCTATTTATTTTAAGGTGTTGGGTGCCCATACATCTTTAGATATTAAAATAATTTTTCTCTTACATTCTAAGTTCATAAAAATTAAAACTTATATCCTCAATATTTTTCTAAAATAACAAAAGATATCATCACCTCCTTTGTAATATTGAAAACCATATAAATGTAAGATACTCCACACACATATAATAATAATATACTCTTTATCAGTAAATAGAAGACCCCTTATATAGAATAAGTTTTTTTTAGTAAGTGCAATTTTTTTATTATATATTTAATTAATTTTTTAAAATAAAAATACAATTTACATTAAAAAAAATGTGTGAGAAAATAAATAGATAGTTTTTTAAAAAGCCTTAAAATTAAAAAATTATTTAAGTGTTTTTAATAAACCGAAAGAATTATTTTAAGCTAACAAATGTGCTATAATCTTAATTAAAGAATTAATCCGGTCTCAATTCAATTATAAAGTGTGTGTTTGATTCTGCTTTTATAGAATTGATTTTAGTAAAATTTAATTATATCAAAATTGAATTGGTTGGAATTGATTTTAAATAATTAAAGTGATTTATGTTTTTTTTTTGTATACAAAGTGATTTATGCTTTATAGTTCAAAAATAATTCTGACAAAAAGATAATTTTTTTTTACTTTTTCATAATCAATTCTAGAAATAAGAATTGGTTTTGTTTTATCAAAACTAAATATATTTATAAATTACAAGAATCAATTTTGGGATTCTAAAATCAATTCCCATCTCTTATTCTCAAGGTAAATCCGAACATGCCACGTGTTGACTCTCTCGTGCTTTTCCCTCAAAAAACATATGAAGAAAAGCAATAAGGGGTGGAAAAAGGTAACATATTGATTTTTTTTCTTTTGAAAAAAAAAAACGAGTAAGCTTTATCCGCAGGATCTAAAGCTGCGACAAGATTTACACTAATGATAACGGGCTTAATTAAATATTTGCTTTATCCAGAACAACGCTATGATTGTGCTGAAAAGGGTACCTGCATCTGTTGGATTTGCAAATGATAAACTAAAGAATAATTGAAAAGGAAACGGATCTTACCAAGATGATGTTATCTTCTACTTTTGTGACGTTGAAATTGAATTGGCGCTGCCAATGTGAACAAAAAAATAAAAATAAAAAAAGGTGAAAATCTCATGTGGCGTGCAATAACCACAGTAAAGCCACGTTTTGGCTTCTTCAAGTCAAAGAAATTAAATGATGGTGGATGGAGCGGCTTGAAAAATTGAGAAATGTCAAGCGGAAGGAAATCTTTCCTTCATATTTTTCGCGCAACAAATCCCAATACATAGCATGCGTGATCAAAAATTTTTTGTTTGCATTCAGATGAAGATCTCTACAAAAAGAGAGGTCATTCGTCGGTTTCTGCATTACAGCGAAGAGATGTACTTTTCTAGTATAAAAAAAATTATATTATTATCTTCTCCTTATATTTAGAGAAAAAAATATAACTTTATTTTTCACATAGTAAAAATTTCTCTCAATTTTTTCTATGATTTTTTCCTCATCATTAAAAAGTTTTATATGTTAAATATTTTTATATTAGTTCTATTTTTCTCAACTCTAATTTAGTTGCGTTATATTATTTCTATAATGGTACCTAATAGTGGTATCAAGACACTAGTTATAACCTATGCAATAGGTTACTATTCATGATCACTAGTCATTCATATAGTTGTGTACTTTTGCAACGTTAACATATATTAGATTTGTTTCATATACAATATAAATATTAGATATTGTTCACATATATGATACTATTCATAGTGGAAAAATGAGAATCAATCTAGTAGAGAAATAGATCTCGATAAATAAAATGGAGTAAAACTTGAGATTGAAAAGTTCAATGAGAATAATTTTTTCTGAAAATTGATGACAAGTGGAAGGAAATGGATGACAATGTTATTGCCAATTTACATCTAGCAATGACATATTCAGTATTGTCTAATGTTGTAGAAAAGAAGATGATAAAAGAGATTAGGGATGCTCTTGCCAAACTATACGAGGTAAAGTCACTTCGTAATAGAATATTTTAAAGAGGAGATGCATACACTTAAACGAGTGAGTTACGTCGATAACGGAGAACATCAACAATTTGAGTACCTTATTCTCCCAACTTCCAGCATTAGATTATAGAATAATGGAAAATGAATATGCACAACTTCTCTTTAAATTTTACCCGACTCATATGATTATCTCATCACTAACACCCCAAATAATATCACAAATAATAATATTGCCCAATATCTATCCTTTGACCATTATAAAGATGTAGGTCATTGTCCTCGGATAACTTAACCTACTTTGAGTCAGAAGCATGACTTACTAGCGTTAGAGGAATGCCCTACAGCTCCCAGCATCTCTGAATGAGAACTCAATGAAACTGTTTCAGCCATAGTTCGCTCAACAGACTTCGCAGGAAGAGCAATAACTGCTTCTCTAAGCCAGTGGGGCAAATTATTCTTTGCTGCCAAAGTGTTAAAAGGAAAATCATTTGAATGAGAGTTTTCCCTAGGCATGTTCAATCGAATAGTTGGCCAATGACTCTCTACTCTGGCATTACTTCGAAAATCTAACTTGAACGAGGTTTCTTCAAGGGACTACTCTCTTTGTAAGAAAATAACACCTCCGAGTGACAGCTGAGTCTCATCCATTGTATTTTCTGTCAAAAAACATGATTAGGAATCTAAAAAGAAACAATTTCCTTCTGAAGTTGTGCTTCTGGCTTTAGGATATACAATTGAATTGTGAAACACCAATATCATTCAAAAGTTTTCACTCTTTATCCTGTTGAGTTTGGGCTCTCTTCCTATACGGAGAAAAGCCCAAAACTAGGCAAACCTACTTATTTTCACTTACCTAACTGAGAGGAGTCAGCTAGGGCAGAGCGAGAGAGATCATTATTGAGCAAAATCAAAAACATTGAGAGAGAAAGAAGAGAGAAACTCGGCCCCTTTCCTTCATTTTTCTGATGAGAGCAGCCGCCGTAGATTGGTGTTTCAAAAGTCGTCCACCGTTGGATCGGGCTGAAATTTAAGCAGTAGATTTCTGACAGGTGACTCTTCGTTCTGAACGGTTAGATCGTTGACAAAACATCTGGAGTGTGAGATATTGAGCTCGCACAAAGGTTCTGTTATGGTTTGGAGAATCAGTTTTTTAGTTTAAGATGTTCCTGTAAATCAGCAATTGTGAAGTTGTTCACCGTTAGATCGGGTTGAAACTTTGATAGCAGGTTTCTGACATCTGGTTATTCATTTTGAATGGTTAGATCGTTGAGAGAGATCTAGAGTATGAGATATCGATCTCGCACAGTAGTTCTGTTCTTGTTTGGAGAATCATATTTCTACTATGAACAGTCACCGTAGATCAACATTTGCGTAGTCGTTCACTGTTGGATCGGGCTGAAACTTTGATAGTAGATTCAGGACATCTGGTTCTTCATTCTAAACGGTTGGATCATCGAGACGAAGTCTGGAGTGTCCAATGTTGGTCTTGGACAGAGGCTCTATTTTTGGGGTAATTTTCAACTTCTTGGTTTTCAATTATAAGCATAGGTATTTGTTTGGTTTGCTTGTTGTTAGCATGATTTGTGCACATATTTGAGATTCTCTTATCCTGTTTTGATTATAGTAGAGCTATTTTTTTTGTCTAGACGACCCGTGGTTTTTATCTCTCACATTGAGGAATTTTTCCACGATAAAAATTCTTGGTGCATTGTTTCATTGCCTCTGGTTTATTGTGTGTGTTGATTGCTACCATTATTTTACTGGTATGGTTGATCCTCTTGTTCTTGCAAGTAGGGAATTGTGTGTTTATTTCCCAACACATCCGCCCATTGCTTGGCAAGGTCCCCTGGTGCCCTAAATGGTGAAAATGACAATCTTGGATCCCTTAGCATAGCATCCCAATTGCCCCTGCCATGTCTTCTCACACCAATCCAAAGAAGATCCAACTCCTCTTCAGACCACATCAGCGGCCACGGCTTCAACTGCTCTTGAAAATTGCCTCTTTCATTTAAAGGTCTTGCTCTTCTTACAATGTGATCAAGCATTATCTTCTAGTCTGAGAGGCAATGATGAATGGTTTGGTGAAGATTGAAATAATTTATCCTAGAAAACTTCCCTGGTTTCAGTGGTTGAATTTGACTTAGGCAACTGATTGAGGTTTTATTTAGTTTGTTGAAGATCCACCGATTTGTTTGACATCATACAAGCAGCTCATTGAGGTTCAGTGATACTTGAGCAAAAAAAATATCAGTATTTTCCTCTGAAATCAGCTAGAAATTCAAGGGAACAAGAAGGATCATATATCAATAATGGGATACAAAATCATCCTGAAAAGGAAGCATAAAACATGAATTCCTTGATTGATATTCACAAGGATCCACATATAACGAGCAGAGAAGGATGAGAAGTGACACATTTGGGATGCAACCCACAAACTTTTCTTTGTTTTTCTTTTACCTTTTTCATAAATTCCAATATAGGAAGTCCTCACAAACATATTCCATTCAAGGGAAATTAAATTATTTACCAAATTTAGTGAAACATGGTCAATGAAGTTAACCCCTAGTCAAGCAATAACCATGCTTTTTTACTTTGGTTAGCTCTTCCTAAATCAGAAATACCGTCGCAAGGATTTCCAAATTGTAACTTATGCTTTTATTAAACATGCAAAATATATTCTTTTAAGTCATGAAGAATAGGCATCCTCAGGTACCTGCTTATGGTGGGTGGAACTCAATGTTTCAATTCTGTCATTTTTGGAGCCTAACAATTCCTGTTGAGAAACTTCATCTTTGGCAATAACAGAACTAATGCTTGAAGAGTCAAGTGAGTTCGCAACAGTTCTCATCCTTGAATAAATGGGATGCTTGTCAACAGCCACGCCTAAATCATCATTACACTCTTCTGTACTACATGGATATCTTATATGAGCTCATTAAATGAAGGCAAATATGAATACTAAAGCTTCAAGTAACTCAACAACAACTTCACAATCACATGACACAATCTCATTAACTTTTTTTCTCTTTTTATAAAAAAGAAAGGCCAGTTAATTGAGTTTTAAGAAAATATACCCGGTTCGGGATGCAGCTCCACAAATTGATGGAGAGTTGTCATTTATCACCTCTCATAAAATTTAAACTAATGAGATTGAGATTAGATCTGTAATCAATTGATTGGCAGCCAAGTAAGACTCAAAAGTGGTCATAAAATCATCATAGTTCATTATGCTTTGAATACAAGATCGACCGCAAACACTAAATGTATCCTGAGCTACCAATCATCTTACTGATTCTTTCTTAGTAAATATATCCCCTTGAAAGTTATTATGAAATTCCAAGGAGATTCTACACAACCTAATATCCACAAAGGATAAGGAACTGTAACCGAACTATATACTAGTGATCAACTTTATTGACTTCAAAATTCCCAAGTTCTCCGTCCTTAATTTCCTGCAGACAAACTTTGATCAGCCCCTATAAAGCTCTATGCACTCAAAATCTGATCCATTCAATTTGGTTTGGATTCTACATTTCTATTCTAATGGCATAACAGGCCATAAGGTAGAGTTTTGATTCAGCTTCTAGCTTGTCAAAACTATTTCTCTCCCAGAAAAGTCACCAATTACAACAGAGGTGATCCATTTACAGTTTGCACTTCATCACCCTCTAAGTATTCTCTTCTAATCCACTAATCAAATTCTGAAATTGTATGCCACAGCAACTAAAAAGTGTAATTATAGCATGTTTGGTTTATATTTTTATAAAAATAAAATAATTTTGATTTCTATCAAAAGACCTTTTACTCCTCCCAAAGCGTAAATCAATCATTGAAACCTACTGATGGGATTTGATATATAAAACGAGCAAAGAGATATTAAGATTCTAAACAGATATTTAACATCAAGCAAAAGCAAACCATATATAAAACTGGTCTACAAGTTTTAATACCAATGAAGTTAAATCTCTGAATTTACATCAGAGTAAATAAACCAAACTACAGTTGATAACCAAATCCAAAGTTATGGAAAATTCTGAAAATTACACAATTTCTTCCAACTCACATAGTATATGGCAGCATTCTACTAAGATGAAGTCAGTGCACCAAAAATTCTTAAGTAATCTTAGAACAAGTGATTTCTCTTGTTCTAATTTATTCAACAATTGTCACATCAATTTCATAAATAAACCTTATGTTCTTAACCAGTTATTATCTCTTTCACAAAGTCAATATGACAGCGAATAAATCTGATTTACTAGGAGTATCTAAGAATATCTTGTCATTCCATCTATGCGAATCCTACGCATAACCTGCTAACAAGGACATAAATAATGAAATGAAGATCGAGTAAGGCCTGGCACTGCATCATATATACTACAGAAATCTAAAAGAATTAGCATGAATCTTAGACACTAGAAAAAAAAAAAAAATTACCTATAGGTTACGCCTACGAAACAACCTCAAATGGGGATCAATAGGAAGTCCCATTTCCTCAAACGATGAATCATAAATTTGGCTTGGAACAAACCTCCTGAATATGAAGTAAGGTTCAATTTGTATGTTAGACGGATCGAAGGAACATATAAAGGACAATAAACGTACTTGCCTAATTGTGTTGAAAATATGGCAAATGCTATGGTAGTAATACACTTTATTATCCAATGGATAAGATTAAGGGGTTTATCAATGCAGCAATTAACTGCGGTACAATGTAGTAATTCTTCAATTTTAGTATTAACTATATTTTAAAAATGACCAAAATTTACCTTTGTGATCTTGGGACACTGTAAAAAAATATTATTTAGTTTCAGAATCATACAGATCGAATTTTATTTAATTGTGGAATCACACAGATAATATTTAGAATTATTATGGTGCATTATATATATTCTACAAGTAACCAATTTCATGCAAAGTTCTGTTTAATTTCAGGATTATAGGAATAAAAATCAACTTAATTTCAAATCATATCGATAAAATATTATATTTAATTGGTGTATCAACAGACCATCACATCCTATCCATTAGATTTTTGGGGGTGTGTGGTGCACCTGAGACAGCCTTGTATATCAAAATGTGTCCATGTCATTCCGATAAAGATAAAAAATTACCTTGGGGCCTGAGGCTGAAGGTTTTGAAAGCCCTGAGCAGCTTGACTAGGGAAGCTGGTACCCATCTGAAACGGTGTTGATCGTTGGTTGTTTCTGTCTTGCAAAGTTGTTGTCATCTACATTCAAATTGAAATTGATTATTAGAAGTTGTTACTTAATTTAAAGCATGCAGGACTAATATAAAATGATTGTATCATAAAACAGTCGGGTCATTTACGTAATGCGTACCACAACATTACTTGACGGTGGAACCATTTGATGCGGCTGTTTCGGAGTAAACTGCATAACGAAGAGCGCTTGCTGCATAGAATCAAATAGAAAAGGTTGAGAAAATATGTAAAACAACAAAAGCATTTTTGTAGTAGATTTTCAGTAGTTTAATTGCATGAAGATATGAATGATGGCTTGTTTGAGAAGTTCACGCTTTTAGAGCAAGAAAAATGTTTTTTTGCTTTGAACTATTTACCATTTAATACATCTATTTTGTGAATTATTATTGTCTCTTACTCTTCTAACATTTTTAATACAACTGTTGATGTGCCAAATAAGGGGTGTTACTTAACAAAATTTGTTCATAGTTTAAAAGCATTTAAGAATATTTTTTCTAGCTTGTAGGAAGACAACATGCACATTTATGTTCTTTCCTGATTCTGCTAAAAAAATGTCTTTTTTTAAGATTATATTTGAAAGTTTAAGTTATTATTACCTGTTCATTTACCCATACGATTGATGACTTCATATATGACTAAATCCACAGTATATCAAATCCAACAAATTACTAGTTGATAACCAGGCCGTTAATTTATGCATATTTTGTTTATCAAATATCATTTTTATCCTTACCTTATTTAATGATATATGTGTGTGAAAAAAGGAGAAAAGCTTCACAATCATTTGATGTTAAACCTTCAATCCAAGTAATTACAACTACAATTTTTTTCGTAACGTGTTGGACCACACAAGAATATAAGTTCGACTATAAAACATCTAGAAACCGAAACTCAGTTGATGAATCAGTTAAATCTGATAATGATTTAAAATTATTACTTGTGTAATTTGTAATTGTAATTAAAGATATGTGCAAGCAACACAAAATTTAGTGAGAAGAAAGTAATTTAATCCATCTTCAAACTTACTGTGATCATAGTTGTGTACACATTGCTGAATATAGGTTTTCATAGAAATTTTCAAGTTAAAAGCAATGAATTTTAACTAAGAAAATAAAAAAGGAGAATAGTAATACCTGTTCAATGTTTGGGGATTGGTTTTGATAATTGGAGGGCCATCCAGCCGGATATGAGCCACTTAATCCTGGGGACTGTATCATCTCCTGGGACACCCTTTTTTAAGTAGATAGTGAACAGTGTTATTACTGATTAACTTCAAAATACACACAATTGCTATTAGTCAATACTCAATAACATGATTTTAAATTATAGTTCGTAATTGTAATTGCGGCTGCTATATTGCTATTACAATAACCTCTGCAACCACATTGCAATGACAATTACGGCGTATGCGTGTAGATAGTATTTTGCCTATTTCGCACTCCAGCGCAACCGCAATCGCAACCACAATTACAATTTAAAACCACTCAATAATGATCAATTGGAAAAGGAAATTATAAATAAAATAAAATGAACACTCATTTTAATTACCCCATGCTAGTGGATGACTGTTGCACATTAGGATCACAATACACCGAGCCAGTGGATAATTGTGATTGTGGCTGCAGATTTGGATTATACTCTGGGCCATTAGTTGACTGGGGCTGGGGCTGGGGCTGCGCATGGGAATTATATCCCAGGAAATTAGATATTTGTGCTTGCGGCTGCAAATTTGGATTATACTCTTGGCCGTTGGATGATTGAAATTGTGAATGCAAATCAGGAGTATGCCCCAGCAGGCAAGTGGATATTTGTGATTGTAGCTGCAAATTGGAATCATACCCTAGGCCACCGGATGATTGAGATTGTGGTTGCAAATTATAATTGTGCCCCTGGCCACCAGTGGATACTTGTGATTGTAGCTCCAAATTTGACGTTTGAGATTCTGGTTGCAAATTGGAATTATGCCACAGGCTAGCGGATAGTTGTGATTGTGGCTCCAAATTGGGATATCCCAAGCCGTTGGATGATTGAGATTGTTGCTGTAAATTGTGATTCTGCCCAAGACTAGTGATTAATTGTGATTGTGACGACTCCAAAGTGATGGGATTATACCCTAGGCCATTGGATGATGGAGAGGGCTGAAAATTGAAACCATACCCTAGGCCACTAGATGGTTGAGATTGTGGCTGCAAATTTGGATTATGGCCTAGGGCAGTAGATAATTGTGTTTGGGATTCCAAATTGGGGTTATAACCTAAGTCATTGGGTGATTGAGGTTGTAGTTGAAAATTAGAATTGTGGCCTGGGGCACTTGATACTAGAGAATATTCAGGCTGGTGCAAATTGGGATTATTGGTCCACTGTGACTCTGGAAAGGATGCCGTTGGTGGTGCACCGGTTGCAGCTCCAAGTTCACTCTAAATGAAAAAAACAACAGTGAATTGTGCTATAGATGAGATATTAGATATGTAATTTGTGTTTGTCCTAGAAAAATTGATAATGAAATTTAAATTATACATTTTATATATGACTAAAAAAATAAAAATTAATTTTTTTTTAGATTCTAAATATTTTTTTAAAAAGTTATCCAAATATACTAAACATGATTTTTTTTTTGAAGTGAAAGGTGATTTTATCCAAAAGGCCCAAACAAACGCCCCAATAATAGGGTGTTTTATGATATTTCACTTAACAAGGTTTTCAAAAAGTTGATTTCTGATGTGATATATCAAAACTGTATAATTAAAAGATCAAGAGTTTGATCACAAATTTTTGTGTTCAATATCCTTCTAATAAAAAGTTAGATATTAGTATAAGATAAAATGAATGTTATACATAGCTGGAATTAGTAGACTTCTAATACAAGTAATTTAGTTTTTTTTTTTTGAAAAAGAAGTTAAGAATATAATCAACAACTAGTAAACAGCTTTTAAAAATTATTGGTTATATTCAAGAGATATTGTGAGAAGAAAAAAGAAAATTTCTCAATATATAGTTTTAGTTAAGATGCCATAGCTAGCTTAGCTAGGGAAATGATTGATTTCATACGTACTTGTGGATATGGTTGCTGAATAGGGGAAAGTTGGACACTTGGAGAAGATTCTACGCCGATATGTGGTGTCAAGTTTGATGTAATCAGCTGAGGGTAATTATTATCAGTACCACTGCCCAAATAATTAGTCACAGCTCCTTGCGTAGCTTGAGGAGCAACAGTAAATGCATCTCCATAGTCTTGTATCATATCCAAATCTCCGAACCTGAATTTCATTTGACATGATTACTATACATATTAGATTCTCATTGGTCCTATATCATAAACTTATTATTGTAGAATATAGACTTGTGTAAATTCTAAAGAAGCTAGAACGTACTGATATGATTGTTCAAGGGGGGTAGCAATTTGAGAGTTCTGGACTAAACTCGGCTCCTTCACAGGACCAGGAGACACGTAAACTGGCCCCGATTCTCCCTGCACATGTTATAATTAAGGCAAGCAAGCAGAGACATAAATATAAAGTAAACTATATATATATATATATATATATATATATATATATATATATATATATATATATATATATATTATGCATGTATAGTTTTAAATTGTGATCCGCAACTATAATTGTGGCTTTGGTAGTGTTAGATTTCTGCTATTTTTCATATCGCAACACGATCGCAATTGCATTCATAAATCACAATTTAAAATCATGCATGCATTTAGGCAAAATAATATAATATGTATAGGGAGAAACTAGAACCATACACCAAATAGTGGGTGGAGTTGAGGTGCGGCTGTTGCTGAAAGTCCTTGTGGTGGTTGTTGTTGTTGCATAGGGCTACAAATAACCACAGAATTTCCCAGAATTAATTTCAATTATAGATATTGGCCAACCATTTTTACAGCATAGCATGATTTTAAATTGCGATAACAATTGCTGCTACAATGTCTAGCAATTGCCACCGTAATTTAAGACCATGTAATAGTTTGAGATCAATTAACACATATAGGTTTTAATGTGAGGTGAGTACCTTATACCAAAAGATGAACTTGAGTGACTATTGTTCGAGAATAACTCATGTAATCTTTCAGTTGCTGGTCCTTGTACCACCAGCAGGTCCTATATCAAAACAAAGCATTTACAATTTGACTAACGTGCATATATGCATGTTGAACATATGGATATGAATATAGATGAACAAATGCATATATGATGTGATATATGATATATCCAAGTTTCATCTCACCGGTGCCCTCTGACCACCAAATTGTCGCATTTGACGCTTGAGCTGAAAACAGAATAAGAGACAAAGTTGATCAGTTCTAAAACATTCATATTTATGATGCTCAAGCTAAAATTTCTTGAAAGTCGAAAATAATATTAAGTACTGCACACTTTATTCATTGAGCTCAAGCTGCCACCTCTTATGTTGTATGATTTACTTTATACTTTTTGACCCCCTTTTGGGTTATATCAATGAGTCTAATGTGGATGCGTGGATCGTATAAAATATTTTGAGTTTTATACTGGTATGTTTTAGAATATTTATCCATTTTTAAATAAAGTTATTTTTTAAAATATATGTAAATTTCACATTCTAAAAAATTAAGATTTTTTTTATTTTAATAGTACCCATGAGTAATTAATAACCATTAGTATAATCATATATTCATTTTCTATCATTTGATATGCTCTACAATTAATGACCATTAAGATATATTAGTCTATACACTATAATTTTACATAAGAGTACTCTATTACTATATTATTTATCACATTTCTTAATATCTTGTTTGTTTAAATTTGATAGATATTTTACAAAGAAGAAAATAACATATCTAATCAAATTCTTTCATTTACATGATCTTTTAAATAATGAGTATAAAACTCAACTACTTTACTAAAGTAACAATAGTTGACTGATTAATAACGGTATAAAAATATTTATACCATAAGTACATAAAAGTTGAGCCCCATATCCTTGATATTTTTTGAAAGTGACAAAAGATATCCTCATCTCTCTTGTAACAGTGAAAACTATATAGATGTAAGGTACTCCACACACACATAATAATAATAATAATAATATACTCTTTATTGGTAAATGTAAGACCCCTTTAATAAAATAAGTTTTTTTTATTAACTATAATTTTATTTATTATATATTTAATTAAATTATTTTAAATTAAAAATAATAATATTAATTAATCATATTTTTAAAACATATTTATTATGTATTAAAATACTTTTCTATCTAACCATGTTTCTTAAGAATATAATTTTTCATGTCCTTAATTATAATTTTAATTTATAAGAGAAAGTATTTTTATATTTTTCACATCCAAACAATTTTATTATTATAAAAAGGCACTTTTACATTTACATCTAAATATAAAACAAATTCCTACCTCTGCTTATGTTTATGTTTCTAAAGAATTTCTCTTAGAAACTTGATAAGACGGACCCAGTGTTCCACTATGTGGATTGTTTCCTAAAATTTTATTGTAATATATAACAATTCACAAACACAAACTCAAACGTTCGTCAAATGTGAAAATACTTCATTTATCCAAGTTTTTTTTACAAATAAATAAATAATCAAACACATGTTGATCAAGGGAATACCTCACGCGGATTAGGTCCTCGATTTGCCATGATGGACTCGGGAAGCAGTTGAAAATTCCTAAAACATGAACTAAAAATCATAAATAAAACACTAATTAGCTTAATTCACTACTCCACAATTTGAAGTTGATTACATTTTTAATTAGCAAGCGTATATAGGGCGGAAGAAATAAATCGATCTTCTTAATTACACTCATATAATCACTTGTCAAAAGGGTTATAGGGTGAGACGTCAGAGTAAGTATTTTTACTCATGTTATACCCGTTCTCAACATTTTCACATGTTCATTAGATAAAATAATTAATACTTTCACATTTTAGAGTTGGTTCATCAACTCATGAACTGGGGTATAATAATAACAATAAGATTTTAATTTAATAAGTACTATTACTCTATGCACATTATTTTTAACTGATATATAAATTTATTAAAAGTTATTGAATTATAAAGTCAACCTTAACTCAGTATAAGGCATTTTTTATGAAATCTATAACGTTTAATTAATATAGATAGCCATAGAGCTACATATTAAACGTGTACAAAAGAAACCATCAAAAGGAATATAATAGAATATTATTATTTATTAAATACCTATCTTATTATTTAACTTTTATTTATATAGAAACAGAAATTAAAAAAGACAGCTAAGGCCTATGGGTATTTAATAGTGTCCAAATCTGATATGTACGTGCGACGATCTAACACACATTTTAAAGATTCTAAATCATTATATCTTTTAAATATTAAAATTATAGTTTTTTTTTTCAAAAAAGTATGTTAAATTTTTTTATATCTTGTAAACTTATACATCTTAAAGTTGAATGAAGAAGGATCTAGAATATCGTTCTTGCCACAAATAAGCCATGGAGAATTTCGTTCAGCACAAAAGTAAAAGGACACGTTTGCTTAATTTTTTTAAAATAAAAAAAATGCTATTTTCATTTAAAAAAATGTGTGAGATAACAAAAATAAATAGATAGTTTTTAAAAAATCTTAAAACGAAAAAAATTATTAAAATGTTTTTATAAACTAAAAGAATTAGATCTTATAATATTACATATTAAAAGTATTGTTTGAAGCTAACAAATACGCTATAATCTGAATTGCAGAATTAATCTAGTCTCAATTCGATTACAAAATGTGTATTTGATTTTGTTTTTATAGAATTGATTTTAGGTAAATTTGATTATGTCAAAATTGATTTAGTTAGAACTTATTTTAAATTGAAGTGATTTATATTTTTTTGATATACAAAGTGATTTATGTTTAATAGTTTAAAAATAATTTTAAAAAAAAAAAAAGTTTCACTTTTTTCGTAACTAATTTTAGAAGTAAGAATTGATTTTATTTTCTCAAAACCAAACATATTTAAAAATTACAAGAATCAATTTTGGGATTCTAAAACCGATTCTCATCTCTCTCCAGCAATAAGGGAGTGGAAAAAGGCAGCATTTGAATTTGTATGTTTTTTTGAAAAAAAAAAGAGTAAGCTTTATCCAAAGGATCTAAAGCAACGACAAGATTTAATTTACACTAATGACAACAGGCTTAATTGAGTATTTGCTTTATTCAGATCAGCCCCATGATTGTGCTGATAAGGTGCCTGCATGTGTTGGATTTGCAATGAGAAACTGAAGAATTGAAAAGGAAACGGATCTTACCAAGACGATGTTATCTTCTACTTTTATGTGAAATTGAAATTGAAATTGAACTTGCGCTGCTAATGTGACAAAAAAAAAAGAGGTGAGAATCTGATTGGACTGAAGACAAAATTTTATCTTAAAAACCATAAACCAAGGTCTCCACCATTAGCCGTATTTATGTGATTTGATTTGACCCAAAAAAAAAAAAAAAGCAGAAGAGACCTTTGACCCAAAAAATAAAAATGGCAGAAGAGACAGTAAAATGTAGAAAACACATTTCAATTGACATTTCTTATTTTTAAAAAAATATTTAATAGAGATAATCAACTAGGCTCAGATATAAACTAAAACATGTAGAGTACCACGATCAAAACCCAAAAAAAAAAAAAAGAAGTGTACTGTGACCTTGTTTGTTTGAAGGGATAATTGAGTGAGAAAGTGCCAATTACCTGCGAAAAAAGTAGATAATTGAAAAAAAAAAAAAAAACAATTACAAGAAGAATACTAAAACTTAAACCTATGGATGAACATGGAGGCAATAAAATGCCTTGAAAATTAATTATAGATAGCAGGGTTCATAGAATTGCTAGATTCTCATCAGACAAAATAAGGAAAAGGTTGACAAAGCCAGAGAGTTAAAACACTGTTTACATCATCAGTAAACAATGAGGAATCAGCAAAAGAAGATGGTGGATAAGAACCTTGTTTGTGCTAAAATGAAGTTCTTCTGCCTCACTATTCTTTGGTGCCAATTATATATGGAATAACAGGAGGGAAAATAAGTATATTAAACTACTATGGCAAAAGAAAGTCTTGCAATTTGTTAAAAAGTAAATAAATTAATAAACTTTATTATATAAGGAATTACTCCAATGTTGGTAACGTTCTGGATCTTCCTAAATGTTCATGTGATTTTGAAAAGAAAAAGTAAAAAATAAATAATAAAGTAATTACATTGGTATTATTTTTAAATTAGGCTTGAATATGTTTTCGTTACTGAAAAATAAATGAATTTTTATTATAGTCCCTAAAAACAAAGGTTTAGACCCAAATATTTTCAGAACAATATGGTTTTAAATCCCATCGTTAAATGTTAGAACAGTTAATGATTTTAGGATAACAATTTTGACACATAAGACTATCATATGTCGCGTAGGGTTATTTACCGAGACATAGGTTTAAATGATATGACTTTCTATTAGCTGACTCAATATTACACAAACAAATTAAAGTTAGAGACTAAAATCAAATAGTTTTAAAAATAAGTGGAACCAATCTTTTTTCAATAACCAATATTATCAAAATTTGTTTTTTCTAGGGATTAAAAATATATTTAAATCTTTATACACTTAATTTTTTTTTTCAGTTAAGAGTGAATGAACAAGGTTATTACACTCTAGAATTTAGATAAATTGGTTGTAGTAGGGTAAGATCATAAACTCAAAAGAGTTTAAAAGTTAATTTGAGAGTTTAATAATCATGTTGTCTTGCAAGGTTATTTAACTAAAAGTTTAGATAAACTCATTTTTTTTATAATAAGATTAAACTAATAGTTTAACAGTTAACTTGACAATTTAATTAATAACCATGAATCCAAAAATGTTCCCTATAAATTTTCATATCAGATAAATTAGTTATTAAGGGAAAAAAAATTAGCACTTTAGTCCTTAACATTTCAAAATATTAGACAATTTGTTCCTCTGTCAAATCTCTACATTAAATACTATGGTAGATGTAGGTCACTAACCGGTTGACCGTGACACTATTATCCTTCATCATATCATCCTGATTACTCTCTTTTTTTTTTTTGGTATAGTCGTAATTACTCTCTTTAATAAAGCAAAGTCATTTTTGGTTTCTTTCTAACACTTAAGAAAACCCCAATTTCACTAATAAATTAAATTTCACTGTAAATGTACTATAAACCCAGAAAAATGATGTCGTTTTATTAGTGGAAGTGACTATGCTGGAGAATAATAATGATGATGCATCAACTACTTAACAGGGTAACATTATTGCATTAAGTGGAGGAAACTTGATAAATGGACTAAATTGTCTTGGGATTTAAAAGTTTCAAGATTAAAATGTTAATTTTTTCTTTGGGACTAATTTGTCCGATGCAAAAGTTAATAGGAACTATTTTAGGATTTATTTTACTATTATTATCATTATTATTATGAAACGCATCTACAGCTCACGAGCTAAATATTACTCTTTATTATATTATTAATTTTTGGAAAATTGAGCATATAACTGTTTATTAAACAAGAGTTCAACAAACACTAATTGTCAAATTTTCCTTCAAAGAGGTTAAACTTAAAATGAAGAGATTGACTAGCATATATATTATTCACGAATTTAATGCCAAAAAACTGAAGAAGTCATATTAGAGGTTATATTTTTAACTTTCATATTCGTTTTTTTTTCACGTGAACTATCATATTCTCTATAATATATTAAATGAGGGTATATATCTCCCTAATTTGAAAAAAATTTACTCTCTCTCTCTCTCTCTCTCTCTCTCTATATATATATATATATATATGAGCAAGGATTTATTTATTCTATGAATAAGTCTTGTATATTTACTCCATTCAATAACTCCTCATCTACATTGAATTTAATCAATCCAATTGTTGATTTGTGTTATATTATATTGATGATCAAACATGTTAAATTTTAGAAAAATTGGACAACAATAAACATGTAATCCAATAATCAATATTTATTTATATTTTCAAAAATATGTTATCCATTAAAATAAAATGAAAAAAATGAATTATCAAATCATTTTCAAATTATATGAAATTTTATAGAATCGATCTATTTGGTAAAACTTTAAATTCAACGATTGGATTGATGAAATTTCATATAAAAAAAATTATTAGACGGAGGAAATATACCAAGACATAAATCCCCAATATATATATATATATATATGCCCAATTTGTGATTCCTAATTAATGTACATACATATTTATTTAAAAACCTGAAGGGTTAGCTAAATGGAGCATGACATTATCTCATATTTGATAGATCACTAGGTTTATCCTTCACTTGTCTCTCAGGAGTGAGTGCTTTCTGGGCTTGAAGATTTTCCCAATCTTAGTCTTTAACATTATCCTCTCAACATACAATATAAAACTTGTTTGCAAATTTTGTCAAAGTAAACTTACATACAATATAAATATATGACTATAGATAATATAATTTAACATAATTTAAAGTTTGGGTTTTTCTTAATCAGCCACCCAATGAACAAGAATATCGGTGAAGCAGTTTTGAGCAACGGCGGTGAGACACAATCAATGGTAGTGATGTAGAACTGTCTCGTCTTGGCATAGCATCCAATTGCAGTGGAGATCTGAACAACGAAGGGACGTTCGAGTCAAATCTGCTGGAACCACCACGACACGCAGTGACCGATGGCAGTGCACCTTTAATGGCGGATGTAGTAGTGACGGCTCATGCAGAGGTTACAGAAGCGGGGCATCCTGTGGTCGACAATGACAGCGAATCGAATCCACAGCAGGAACAAATCAACACCGAACGACATGGCGGAGAGCACGACGCGCGGCCATGGCAAGGCTATCGGTCGTGAGGTGAAGTAGACGACGCCAGTTGTTATCATCGGAAAGGATGGAAGAATAGTGGGTGGAGCACCACTGCTTGATCAACAAGCAAAAAATCCCTAACCCCTATTACATCTTTTTTTGAGTGTTTGTGGAAAGCTGACGGTGTTTGGGAATGGATGAGGAAAAAGAAGGCTTGCATGATTTCTCTAATGGGTGAGAATCGAATGTGTGTATAAACCAATAAAACAAGATAATTACAAATATGCCACCACATTTTTAGTTATTTTCCAAAACAAAAGATTAGAAAACACATCTAAACTGTTTTCCACTTTCTGTTTTTAATAATCAAATTCTGTTTTTAAATTTTTGAAAGCAACGTAATAAAAACAGTGTACCAAATGAGTTTTTCTGGTTTCTTAATTTTTAAAACTAAAAATTGTTTTCAAAAGCACTTGCCAAACAACATTTCTTAATTTTAAAAACTAAGATGAAACACACACAACTGTAGAGATCAAACAGTGCATCCAGATATTTTTACTTTGTTGGTGCACTTGTAAAGTGAAAGTCTTGCGAAGTGCTCATTCATAAGATTACAATAATTTGTACTTCAATTTGATACTTGTATACCAGCATCTTAGTTCTTAGTTCTTTCTACACAGAAATTACGGGATTATTATATGTTTTGGTTTCTAACAAGCAATGTGAGGATGTAAGAAGGTCAACATTTGAATATAGCTAACCTGATCCATTTGGCTAACGGGCAGAATATCGTTGTTATTATTATTTTTTTGTTAAAATAATGTAACATTTTTCTAATAGATGAATGCTTTTTATTCTCTCCGAGACCCGAGTTATCCGCCCATAAACCTTGCAAACCTTTGAACAAAAAAAAAAAAAAAAACTTACAAACTCTATTAGCAATTCTAAAACATTTCTAACAACTAATTCTGACTATATAAGGTAATCTCTTGCCCTTTTCATACCAAGGATGATCACGGTAAGTAGTACTATTTGAACATCCACATGTCTCATTAGAACGTCTATTTTTTGGATGTTGAAATATCATTTTCCTATCAAATTACTCTCGCTCCTTTTCATTATCAGGTTAAATTAGGATTGAAGGCTAAACCCTGCAATCGGAGAGCCATGTAACCATGAAAATTCTCAATGGAACCACTGGTATTGGGTCCTATTACTGACGGTGGTCCCTTATGGGTACCTATGACCTTGATTATGACCTTGACGAATCCAAGTTGGTCCAACCACGAAAAATCTTGATTTATGGATAAATCACAAAGCAACCTCCTCAATGCTCATGAGCATATACTTATACATTAATAAAAAAAGCATGAACCAAATCCACACACACACACACACACACACATATATATAACAAAACAAAAAACACACATACTGGAACATGTAGAAAACAAAATAGTAATATGTCACATGACACTCTAATCACTTGATTCCAACTATGGACATGAGAAAGTGGAGCTTTTCATTGATTTCAGCCGGGTCATGGGAATTCTCATCGAGAAAAGTGGGGGGTTCAACACCAGTGAAGATGTAGAGAGCCTTCAATTCATCTGCACATGATGCTTGTGTTGTAGCTTCATATCCTATTATCTTCCGGATGACATGAATCTGTTTCCATATGCTCTCCTCATCGAAAAAAACCTGCAAAATGCTAGAGTAAATACTAAATAGCCTGGCGAAGAAATTGAGAAAATGGGGAGAAATGAAATTCTGACTATGATTGAGTGATGAAAGGTGTTTATAATGGATCTATAATGTGACTTGTATACTCTGAGAAATATAACTAATTACCTCATCAATTACAATCACTGAACTAATCAAGAAAGTACTTAACAAATTTTGAGAGATTGATTTTTTTATATACCGTCATTCAATCGCATAATTCTATTTGTAAGACTTTTAAATAGTGGATAGTTAAGTAAAATTTTTATCGATATGAATATATATGAATGGATATTTGTGTGTGTGTGTGTGTATTATATTATATAAAGAGGATTCAGTAAATAACTATTTTTAGTGTCTTCTAATTGAATTGGAATCCACTTTCAAGTCCATAAACATAGTTTATATTAAAATATTAACTAATTTTTCAAAAATTTTCAGCACTCTCTCCTTTCCCACTTTGCTCCCCATATTCCTCACCTTTTATGGTAGTTTCCAACTTCTTTTTTTAAAAAAAAAACAAAATGCATGCCAGTTTCCACCTTTTATATATAATATTTAGTATTAATTACAATAATTTCTAAAAACTAAAAGGCAACTCAACAGGCACAATTGTACCTGCGAGTTGCTAGTATATATTGTTTCTTTTACACAAATAGTTCATCAAAATTAAATTCAATTTGTAACTAATCCTAATATACTAAAACACTGACAGTGGAAATTTATGTTGGGGTAAAGCTTTAAGCTTGTCTAAATATCCTAATTCGCATAGTAATCTGTATACAAATCATTCCGGGGACAAAGGCGTGATAGGCAGTACTACACGTAACACCATAAACATGATCTTATGGGTTTTACTGGTTAAAAGCTTTGAACGCCTACCATACTAAGAAGCTTTAGTTTCATTTTATTTGTTATTGCTGAATTATGGTTGATGGACCTAACCAAGTAGGCAAGGCAGAGTTTAGCAATGCACTAATTTGGAAACCCTTATGTAATATTTGCTATACATCAAAGGCAAAATTGAAGTTCATTAGCAAATTACGATGGCTTTCGAATTAGAAGAACCATATAAATCTTACTGAACTAGCTTTGACCATGTATGTAAAAACAGTTATCAATAAGCACCCTCAAGTATAATGAGATATTCACTTCATCATCCAGAAACAAGTAACCAGTTATCGATTACTGTCTAAAATTACACATAAATTAGGCCCTGACCTCAGGAGAAGGGCACATAATGTCTTTTTGAGAGGAACATTCAGATGGCCTAAGCTCTTGTTCCACGGTAGAAACAGGAACCTCTACAGGAGCTGTATGCCTATCAACCATGACATTCGAAGATTCTGCAAACATATAAATTAATTAGTTAATTTCACACATCAGGACTATAGAATAGTATACACAATGGAAATGGAATACATATTCTATGGCCTAACCTTCATGCAAATCAATTGTATATGCATCCGCAGTGTGGTCCAATCTTTTTTCATCAGACAAATCAAACCCCCTTTCATCAGCAATTTGTGCAGCATCCGCATCAGACGAGTCCATAGTCTCATTATGTTCATGCAGCTGAGATTCTTGATTCACAGAATTGGAAATGCTGTTGTCTAATTTCCCTTCTTCCAATACAGTAGGCCCATCTAGTCCAGGGTCTGGCTCCTGTTTAACAATTATATCTGTGTCAATTTTTTCACTGGTAACCTCAGATGAGTCCTCAGAGACTGGAATTGTTTCATATTGGAAACTTCTTCTATCCAGCAGTTCAGAGTGTTCACCCATTCGCTTTGGCAAATCATGTATATTATCAACCTCTTTTTCTTCTAACATACCACTTACAGGTTCAGCTGATTCTACTTCATTGTACATAGTATCATTATTTTCAGAATTGCTTGACTCAAGCATCTCCTCACCTACTATTGTTCTATCTTCTTCCTCTTTTGCATATCCTTCTGCCCCCTCAATGGTAATACAAATTTGGTTCTCTTCATGTGCTACCTCCAAATTCTCAACAAATGGACAAATTTCATGATCACTTTCATTAGTGCCTCCATGGATTCCATCCACAAATTCTCCTCCACTATCATTTCTACCCTCATCCCTGATTTTCTCTAACAAACCCCTTGTTTCTCTTTGTAACTCTTCTTGCTCTATGTCACCCTCTATGGCCTCATCCCCAAATTCCTCTACAGAAACAGTTGTAACCTCAAAGGGTGCCTTGAATTCTTCAACACCATCATTGCCATTCTCTTCAAGACCCTCAACTGTTATCACAACTCCTTGGCCCCCACTCATTTGTTGCTCCCTTTCACTTTCCTCACCTAGGTGCCCTTCCATTATTCCATAATCTATTATTTCATCCCCAAATCCAATTTTCACATCATCATGCATTTGTGGAGCTGCATTCTCCTCCTCTTCCTCATCCTCACAGAAACACTCACATTCATCTTCCTTAGAGCCATTATGTCGGATAAGATCAATAGCATCTTGTGAATGTGATACTGCTCCTGGCTTCACAACCCCTTGTCCATAATCACTGTCTAATATCAAATCTTTCTCATCATTATTCATATGTTCAACACCAACCATTCCAATGGCCCCATTTGTTTTTTCATCTACAAGGAACCGTTCCTCCTTGTCTATGGGCATCATACCAATAACATCTTGCTGAAAACACACCTCCTCTTCTTCATCAAGAAGCTGAGGAGGATCATGAGGAATGGTAAAGGGCCTCCTCGGGAGTAACTTACTCATCAAATTCTCAGTGCATGCATGGCTGGCCAAGAAGAAGGCATAAGGGACAGAAACAGCAATGCCAATTGCAGAAGCAACAACAAGAGGTGGAGCAACAATTGGTGCAGAAGAGGCTACCAATCCAGCCACTAAGATCTTCTTTCCAAGGTTGAGCCCCCTTTTGAAAACCCAACTCATGCCACCACTACTATTTCCATCAGGTTCGGACAAGTAGCATTTAGCTCTAGTACTAGTACTAGTAGTATTCCACTTCCACTCTTCATCTTCTGGCTCTTCCAATTCCATCCTACATAATAATAATAATAATAATAATTATATATACCATTGAAAGTTGAAGCTAATAACATCATAGCATGCATTGATTATATCTAGAAATTAACTGGAGCTTTTTATGTGTGTGTGTATGTGCTTTGAAAATTACAAGAGCATGAAAAATAGTCAAATTAAAATCAAGGAATAGATGAAAGAAAAGGGACAAGAAGGGTGGATCAAAGGTTTTACCTGGAATTAACGTTAAGAGAGATAGAACAGCTTGAAACTTGAAAGAGACAATATGCCAAAATTGGTTTGTTGATGACAATGAGAAAGGAAGGAGTGTCAGCTGAGGACACGTGCTAGAAAGTGAGGGTTGACACTTGCTGGCCAAATAGAAAACCACCTGCTTTCTTTTCCATGCACCACTTTCAGACCTCTAATATAAACACTATTTTTAGATATAGATTAATATGAATATTATTGGAAGAAATGGATATCATATAAACATCTAGTAATTTTAGTCACATTACTGGTTTGTTAATGAGGAAATACAAAAGATCAAGATCCGTTTATTATAAATTTTATAGTATTATAGGTTATTACTACATGTACCCTGCTTATAAAAAAATGTATTTAAAATTTTTAATCATTTATACACCCAATGAAGTCCGTCTCTACATCCGGATTCATCTTTTTTTGGTAGAACATCCAGATTCATCTACTAATAATAATTAAGAGTAAAACTGAAAACTACACTCTCATCCTTAAAAGATTAATATTCTAACACTTTAATCCTAAAAAAACCAATTTTATATACTTAAATCCCAAAAAATTTGGCATCAACCCAATTACATACCCTTGATTTCTCCCAAGATTTAGTGTTATAACACTTTAATAACAAATATGATAACAATGTTTTATTAAAAAAAAATTGGTCAGAATGAATTAAAGTGTTATAATGTAAACTTTGAAAAACTAGAGTGTATATAATTGTTCTTTTAAAATTAAAATGTGATTATAATCTTTTAGACATCAAAGTGTAGTTTTACTCTGCAGGGCTAAGCCCATGTGCCATTCTTCTTTTCTGTGGGCCGTCTTGGATGTTGAGTGAAAATGGCCTGGGCCCATCCAAAAGCCCAGCTAAGGCTTCTGTAATGTGTTTGGTAGCACTAGTTGAAACAAAAAAAAAAAACTGAATAAAATAAAATACCCGAAGAAGCTTGGTTCAGAGAGACACAGATACAGAGAGAGAGAGAGAGAGAGAGAGAGAGAGGAAGGGAAGTAGAGAGTGATAGCAGTAGCATGAGGATCGTTCGTAAAGACCTCGTTCCCAATGGACCCGGTAGCGTCAAGGTACCAATTTCCAATTCCCAATTCCCAATTCCCAATTCCAATTTATTTATTTAATTTTTAATTTTTTTTTTTTATTTTTGTGATATTTAAATGGTGTTTTGATTGATTGATTGATTGATATGTAATGTTATGTTATGTAGATGGTGCCGGTGGATTCCGATGATCTATGGTATGCGTATAACTTGATCGCTCCTGGTGACTCTGTCATGGCTGTTACTGTCAGGTAACCATGCCATGCAACACTCTTTCACTCTTTCTCAATGCTATTGCTTGCTTTTTGTGTTTTTTTAATCTGGAGATTCCTCATGTTCATGGCCTTGTTTTGTTTGTTACTTGTGTTGTGTTTGTTAATAAATAGGAAGGTTCTTAGAGAAGCAGCTTCTGGTGGACGAGATGCAGAACGGGTCAAGCTCAAGCTCGAAATTAAAGTTGAAGAGGTACCCAATGCCAATTTAACGGGCCGTTTCGCTTCTTTTAGATCTTTTAATTCTCTGTTGTATGTTTTTCACTAAAAGGGTGGCCTGCGCACGAGGATTCACCTCGTGAGGTTTGGGGAAGGTAGATATACGCCATCTCATCCCCATAAGCAGCAACCTTACCGTTACGCCTTGGTTTGCCCTGTTGTTGTATGTTTCTCACTAATAATTACAGAAAAAAAAGATAGAGAAAAGTTTCATTCTTTTCATCAATGTTCATGATTTTGTGAAGAAAATAATGAAAATGATAGTTTATTGGTTTCATATTTTCTGCAGAAAATAGGGAACAGAATAAAACAAGGGGATATTTTTGTGATGTTTTCCACATAAACAGGCCCTTGCATTCTGCTCTTTGTCTTAACCCTTCTCCTGTTACAATAACATTTTTATTGAGTCTCTTTTTTGAGTCTTAGGTTGCAGATTATGACAAAGAAGGCTCTATTTTGCGTGTCCGTGGGAAGAATATTTTAGAGAATGAACATGTCAAGGTAAGATTACTTCCATACCAGTTTTGACTCCAAATTGTGACTGCTAAATTCACGTTCTCATCATTGTAACTGAATGCAGATAGGAGCATTCCATACTTTAGAACTTGAGCTACAACGGCCCTTTGTGCTCAGAAAGGTATTTCTCTTAAATAAGTATGGTTCCTGTTACAGTTTCTTCCATACTTTATCATACATGTGCTTCACATGCTCAAAAAAAAAAAGAATTCAAACGTTGAGAAGGGGGATGAATGTATAAGAAAATCACTTTGCTTTATAGTTTTTATTCAAAGTTGTTAATGGCAGATGGCGGCTCATGGCAGTAGACCAAAAATCCACCATTTATGCCCGCCATAAGACTGCCATGGTCGCCATAATGTACAAATCTTCTCATGCCCGCGCCGGGGGGGGTCAAAATCAGCCACGTCATGGCCGCTATTTGACAACACTGTTTTTATTCCCTCTTACAAAGAATTATACTAGCTGAAGATTACCTTTTTCTGTTTGTAGGATGTTTGGGATTCTTTTGCTTTGGAGGTGCTGCAGCAGGCCTCTGGTATGTTGCCTGAATCTGGAAAATTTTCAGTAGACTACTAGTGCAAATTTCAGCCTGTGTATTCTGATATTAGACTTGAAAAGTGTCCCTATGATTAGATTAAAACATAATATCTTAAATTATGCAGCCATTTAAATTGGCATAGCATGGCAAATGCCTGGGGAGAAGTGAAATCAGTGCTTCATATATAGTCACATTTATATTTACTAAACAAAACCAATGTCATACAGCCATGTAACATGACATCTAGTCAGCTTGTAAGATGAGTATTGGGTTGAATCTTGGTAAATCATTACAGTGAATAAAAATTCCACGTATATTGTGCAGATCCTGGTGCAAGTGCTGATCTAGCTGTGGTTTTGATGCAAGAAGGATTAGCCCATATCCTCCTTGTTGGTAGAAGGTACAAGTAACTTTAGTTTGAACAGATCTCATTCATGCAAACCTTGCTATAGTACTATATAGATAAGATAGTTAGGACTATATGGTCAGCATTCTATGGTGGATGGTAAATGTGTGTTTGATTTATGTGAGAATGTCAGATACTGGGTATTGAGTACTCCTTCTTGTTGATACTCTAGTCAAACTTTCAACATGTAATCGTGCTTTTGGAATAACTCATCATATTATGACTGATACAGTATGACTGTTACTCGTTCACGGATAGAAACATCAATTCCTCGCAAGCATGGGCCTGCTATTGCTGGTTATGAGTCAGTATGTTCTCTCTCTATTGCAAGATATGTCAGTGAATGAATTCAATAACTTGAGCATATAATTCTAAAGCATCTTCCTCCCTTTTGCAGGCTTTGAATAAGTTCTTTGAAAATGTTTTACAGGTACATTCAACCCCATGACTTAGATTTCTTATTTATAGCATTTATTCTCACTGGTGATATATATTTCATATGTGAATATTAAAATGGTTTACTAAATGATTTATAAAATTTCTTTGTCAAACAAAAAGATTTATTAAATTTATAGAATTAATGCTAATGATATGCTGCAAATTCAGAATCCCTAAAAGCTCTATAACCTGATTTGTGTGTCTGGGTGGCTCTAGCTTTGAAACACCTGTTCATTTTGTTATTCTCTTCCTTACAATTACAGCCCTGTCTATACCCATTTTAATGTGAAATGCCTATAATAATTTCATGCCCTTGTACAAAACATAGGCATCTTGCCCAAGAGACATGGGTTCATGGTAAAATCTACACATGGCAAGATGTTCACCATTCAAAAAATAATTTAAAATCATATATATCTAAACATTTAAAAATAAACAGTGGATATATTGCCCTGTTTCGGGTTCATCATGAACTCAAGGCTATATTATAATTTTTCTTATCTATCATATATTATAATTTAAAATCATATATATATCTAACATTTAAAAATTTCTTTTCTATGTTTCTTCTTATGCCTTGCTCAGGGTATATTTGGTTTCAAAAAATAGTTTTCAGTTTTCATTTCCCGTTTTTCTGTTATCTGAATTTTGTGAAGGAAATATCAAAAACTGTTTTCTAAACCAAATGCACCCTTATTTTCTCTCTTTCAATGTTCTCTTTAATAATATTTCTTCTTGTATCAAGGTAGACTCAAAAGGGTCATTTACAAGTTTAATAATAGATTCTACCAATCTGTTTTAGGCTTTCTTGAAACATATAGATTTCAACGTGGTTCGCTGTGCTGTAATTGCAAGTCCAGGATTTACAAAGGTCTGTAACCTTTCCCTGCTGATTCATTTCAGTTAGTATTTACAAATTCGATAAGGCATTAATTTTGTTATTAATAACACAATTATTTTGTCTTTGATGACTTGTATGTGCATAAGGTTAGGCAGGATTTTGGTATAGAAGATTTTGTTGCATTTCTATTTTATCTTTATTTCTGTTTCAGGATCAGTTTCATCGTCACTTATTTTTGGAGGCAGAAAGAAGACAACTACGGCCTATTATTGAAAACAAGTCACGCATAATTCTTGTGCACACAACATCGGGATACAAGTATGCTTGCTTTCTTCATTGCATCTTCTCTATTCCTACTTTCCTAGGTGTTTATGAAAGGCTTTGTGAGGTAGCGGGGATTAAGTAACACATGAAAATTATTGCGGTCATTTGTGCCTCTCTCAACGGTCTTGTATTTCATATTATTTTAGGCTGGTCACTAAAACATGTTTTGTCATTGTATCTGCTCCGTATATAATGGTTTAAGCCAAAGCCAAATCTTATATGCCTGCCTCTCAAAGGCATCCATTATTTAAGATGTTGACAAAAGTACATTTCAAGAAACATGGATTAAGGCACTGTTGTTTTAAGGATGAACTTTATAGTTCAATTGCTTGGGAGTATTCTATTAATTTGATACATCCCATCTCTTTCACATTAGAATTTCTTATCTGTAGGCATAGTTTAAGGGAGGTTCTGGATGCTCCAAATGTCATGAATATGATAAAAGATACTAAGGCGGCACAAGAGGTACCATAAAAAAATTAGTAAACATATTGTACTTTTCCATTTGGCCCTGCTCAATTATATCCCAATCTTGTTCACTTCATTTTCTTTTGAGCCTGGAAACAAACCATATTCTTGCTCGTTTTCTTCAGGTTCGAGCTTTGAAGGATTTCTACAACATGCTTTCAAATGTCAGGTTCTATTCTTGAGATGCTTTTGTTTGCCTTGTCTATGTTTATGGTTGGAATGTCAAAGTTCCTGTTGCCAATGACTTGAGAATTATTTAAGTATTGCTAGGGTGGCAAGCTAAATTCAGGTGGACCAATCGGATCTATGTGAAACATTTATTTGCGCAGAGTCATACCATACCTAGAAGAAAACTATTGACCTTCTTGTCACTTGCATGATGAATCTTGTCTTCTTCCATGAAATTTCCTCATTTTTCATTCTTATTTTGGTATTAAATGTCTATAACTCAGATTACACATAATTCTTTTTATTGAAGAATAAAAGTATCTCAAAACTACATGGGGCAAATCTTCCCTTTCCAGCATGGGTGAGTTGCTTTAAGCCCCAGGTGTTGTTTATTTTGGTGTTGGAGTATAATGGTGTAGGTTTACTGTATCTATGAAACATGAAGGCAGATGATTTTTGTCATTTTCCTGAAATGTTCAATTTCATGATGTATATATAGAGTTGTACAGTTCATTATTGGTGGAGAAACCCTTGTTTTCATTGTATGTTCTTTTTCAAATACAATCAAGAGAATGTTAATGGGTGGACTGAACAAACTGAAAAAAATCAACTACCCTAGGATTTACCATGGGAAACCCTTGCTGTCACATATTTATTATCATTAGTGTTTGTTCTTGTGTCCAATAAGTGTTAAGATTTAAGAGTGTAGTTTTTTTCTGGCAAAAGAGAAAATTAAAAAGCCCAAAGGAAGTAGAATGTCATCATAAAAGGCATATATCACATATTCACTTCCTTTCAACTGCCTACTGCATTTTCAGAAATCTAGGAAATCCTGATCGAATATTTATGGGTTTGTCCAGGATTCAGCTCGTGCTTGTTATGGAGGAAAACATGTAGAGGTTGCCAATGAACGATTAGCTGTGCAAACCCTTCTCATTACAGATGATCTTTTTAGGTCGGTATTATGTATGCCCTAAGCAGTGTGCTGGATTGTCCAATCTGCTACATACTCATTTTGACATTGATGTATCCTGTATTTTTGTTTAATTCAGATATGTATCTCTTATCTATCTCTTTTACGACCTTGGAAATGCTATAAGGTTTCATTTGGATAATACTGCTTTTGACTTTTTTAAACCTTTTGAAAGTCAAAAGTCACATTTTTAACTTTTTATCTTGTTTGGCTAAATAACTTATTACTTTTTGAAAAGTCATTTTTAGTGTTTTTTAAGAAATTCAAATATCTAGGTTCTCAAAAAAACACTTTTTTTTGTTTCCCAGGGTATCCCCTCATCCAGTAGGTGATAGACTAAGAAACATTTTGGTTCTGAGCCACTATAGTATCATGATAACTAACTTCATCTTTGCAGTTTCTTTTACCATCTTTCTTTATCCTATAGTATCATGATTACCCTTCTTTTGATGTTTTGTTAGAAAATTGTGACTTAAATATACCTGCATGTATTTTTGGTTATAGGAATTCAGATATAGCAACAAGACAAAAGTTTGTCAACTTGGTCAACTCAGTTAAGGATTCAGGAGGCTCTGTCCATGTGTTTTCATCCATGCATGTCTCTGGAGAACGTGAGTTTTGTTAGCTTCTTTATTCTTCAATTTTCGCGGTGGAGTATGGATATTTTATCTTAGAACACCATGAACTGAAAACCATGAATAATGGAAAGGCATAATTATTAGCATGGTAATGGATAAGCTAAAGATTTATGTTTTACTATTTTAGTTGTTTTAAATTTAATTTAATTGGCCAATTTGCTAATGATGGACAGAGCTAGCACAGATAAGTGGCATTGCAGCAATTCTTCGGTTTCCTCTCCCTGATCTTGAAGACATTGAAATGTGATGGACAGTGCGGAGAGAACATTGGTCAAGCATGATGGTGTTAGTTGGCATGTGTAGTTTTATCTTGTACTACTCTTAAATACATGGCTGATGTTGCAACAACCCTTCACAGCTCAATGCTGAGTGTATATTTTGTGGTCAATGCTGAGTATATATTTTGTGATCAATACTTGTATTCCTTGGGAATTGATAGTTACCATTATATACTATGAATCTGTGGAGTTACGCAGGTACGCACAAAAATTACTACAAACTAGCAAGAAAAGCATTATTTAACATAACCAGATTATGTAATAACAGAATTGTCATTGTATAAGAGAAAAGAGGAGTAGCCCTGGGAGTTTATCAAACAAGATTAACTTCACAAATTTGAGATTATAAATATTAACACCCTTCATCGTTGGGAACTCGTGCTAACCCCAGGTCATGGGGCATCCATAATTAGTGTACACATTGACAGTAAACACACTAGAATGAAAATGTAACTGCTACATTTGGATAACGTTCCAAAACAACATAACCAGTTAACTGAGCTTCATTCCATACGCCAAAAACAGGTTAAACATGACTCCGGATGGTTCCTTCAAGATGCAGTTAGAATTGGCTGCATGTTAAATTACTCCAACACAATCAAGGAAAACTAGGTAACCACCATGATACAACAGTCCCTTGCACAATCTCCTGAGAATAATGTACTGGAATTTTGAGTGAAACATGCTTCATTACTCATCACCATGATTGTGATCAGAACCCGAGAAGAACCTTCCAATGTCCTTTTGGAGCCACAGAATACCATTCTGCTTTAGATAAAGATTTCTCCACTTCTACTTCTACGAACATAGCAACCTTGTCCTGTGCTTAAGTCTTTTTTATTTCTCCACCTCTACTTTGAAGAACAGAACCATCCTTCCCGGAATGCACCCCTAAAGCATGAGCAAACATTCTCTTCGCAGCTCCTATGTGCTCCTTCTTCATGTAGTCTTTACTTACACTACGCCCTTGTTTTCCATCTTGAGTTAATTGTGGCAACTCTTTGTCAGGTGGTGTTTGATCATTCCTTTTATTAACTGAGGCTCCATTAGAACTGCTAGTGTTTCTTATTCTGCTATTTGAATTCCTTCTTGGGTTTACAGACTTTTCAGAATCTTCCGTGAGATTGGACTCTTTGCTATTCTCACCTTGAGCATTCAATTCATCTGTGAGCACTCTATCACTAGCCAAGTCATTTTGATTCTTTGTATGGATTCTTTGACCTAGTGCATGCGCAATCATTCGACGGGCAACCACAGGCACACTTCGAGGCTTTTGTTCACCAGGCTCCTTTACCACTTCCAAACTCTCAGAGAAAATTCGCTCGCGAGCAACCAAATAAGCTGCTTTTCTCTCCTCCAGTGACTGTTGCAAGGTTGTTCCATTTGTCTCTAAGACTGAAATGCAACAGAGAAATTAAGGCCCACAAAACATTGCAAGTATCCAAATCATAGAAAACAATCGGTATATCCACATCACACACTACCTGGGGAGGCTTCTTCTCTCCTTAAAATTTGGTGTGAAGTAATCAAAGATTGAGGCTCATCATCATACTTCCATAGGATATCACTTACAAGGATTGGAGGTCTGCAAGTGCAAACCACCCATATAGAAGGTTATTTCACAAAAGAAATCTTGCAAAAATTGCTGAAATATAATCAAAGAATTTAACCCGAACATGCTTGATATAAATAAGGGAGCAGGAAAGAGGAAGGGGAGAGTTCACCTACATAGATGTATCTGGACATTTCTCTAGAATCAAATGGCGGTCATCTCCTTCACCAACAGATTCATGTGCAAACCTGGCACCATAGGAAACAACCAAATAAAGGAAAAGTATACATACTTAAAATGAAACCAAAAAACAAGGAGCTTTTGAAATTGATTTGTAGAATATAAAATTCTAAAATAAAATACCCAAATATCTCAGCAAGGCGATGCAGAAGAAGACGGTTGTAAGCGTTCATTGGCTCCAATTCCAAGATCCCGTCTGAACTATAGTTCAATAAAAGCAGATATTTAAGAACCATCCCATATGGTAAAGGAAAAAAACTTTGCAGCATTTATGAAAACAACTATTTAACATGGCACATATGCACGTATATGCTCAACTGCCGCAAAAAACAGCTTCAACCGGGACCTATAAATAACCAACAAAATTTGGAGTTGCTCTGCAACAGCCCCTTCCTTACATACTGCATATGAATCAAGGCCTGGCTTAATATAAATTCCAAGCGCAAATGAGTAAAAGATGGACTGCTACAGCTTTGAAATTAATAAACAAACTATAGCCTTTGTTGTTGTTTTCAAATTTGTCTATAACAATGCTAGAGACAACAAAAACACTGTTGCTTGCTAACTGAACATCTTGCTGCCCTGAGCCACAGCAATGACTTATAGTCTTAGACTAATACTCAGATTAAACACCACTCGAAAACTGTATCATGAATTTTACCTTGTTTGATCATCCTGAAGAAACTTAACTAAGGTTTCTTCAGTAAAAGCAGATACAAGAAAAACAGATATTTAAGAAAAGCGGATATTTTTAAGAAAAGCAGATATTTTACCTTGTCTGAACTACAGATCAATAAAAGCAGATATTTAAGAAACATCCCATATGGTAATGGAAAAAAACTTTGTAGCATTTATGAAAACAACTAATTAACTTGGCATGCATATGCTCAACTGCCGAAAACCAGCTTCAATCAGGAGCTATAAATAATTGACAAAATTTAGAGTTGCTCTGCAACACCCCCTTCCTTACATACTGCATACGAAACTTAATATCAATTCCAAGTGTAAATGAGTAAAAGATGGACTGCTACAGCTTTGAAATTGATGAACAAACTATAGCTTTTGTTGTTGTTTCAAATCTGTCTATAACCGTGCTAGAGACAACAAAAACACTGTTGTAACTGAGCATCTTGCTGCCCTGTGCCACAGCAACGACTTATAGCCTTAGGCGAAACTCAGATTAAATACCACTCGAAAACTATATCATGAATTTTACCTTGTTTGATCATCCTGAAGAAACTTAACCAAGGTTTCTTCCATTGTGAGCACTAGATGCTTGCAATGAAGGTTGTCCTTGACAAGAAAAGCTAATTCTTCAACCTGAAATATAAACACATCTCATGGATGGCAAAATAAGTCCTTCCAAAGAGGATGCTTCCTCAGTACTAATTCAAATAAGTTAAAAGGGTAAAGCAAAATCATCAGACATGGCTTTAAATTGACACTAAACCCTAGAATTTTATCATGCAAGCATTTTATGCTCAATCAACATGAAGTAAAGGAACAAACTAGGTGTCAAAACTAAGCTTATGATTTTTTATTCAGTAAATTATACATTAAACAATGCAAACGTTTATACAAAAATGAAATTGGCTAGAAGTTATGGTTTTTTTATTATTTAAATTGACACCAAACCCTAGAACTTTATCATGGAAGCATTTTATACTCAATCAACATGAAGTAAAAGAACAAACTGGGAACTAAAACTTAGCATAGGGTTTTTTATTCTGGAAGTTATATATTAAACCAATGCAAGCAATTATACAAAATTGAAATTAGCTGGAACTTGGGGGCTTTTGATTCTGTAAATTAACACCAAACCCTAGAATTTCATCATGGAAGTATTTATACTTAATCAACATGAAGTTAAGGAACAAACTTGGGGTTAAAACTAAGCTTAGGGTTATTGATTACGAAAGTTATACATAAAACAATGCAATTCGCTACGAGTAAGGAAAAATTACACCAAGAAAGAGAGAGGGCATTGCAGAAGGCACAAATTTTTCAATTGACAAAAGCATAGTAATGCACGTATGTTGCGAGGAAGAAAGAGAATCGAAAAGAGAGAACATACCATGGCGAATTGGGTCATACTCATCTTTGTTTGAAAATTGAACGAAGTCAGAGAATTTAGGGTTTAGGGTTCAAAATTACAAAGGGAAAATGGATTGCAATTTCAAACATCAACTTGCTCTTCTGGTTAGGATTTTTTTTGGTAGTTTCTTCAAGTTAGGATTTGCGTGTTGGAGTTGCCCACCACTTTTTCCGCATTTTATATTTTATTATTTTCTTTCACGAATTTATTTTATATTGAAGGATATTGACCATAAATTTCTTAAAGAAAAAAAAATACTTGCTTTGAATTTTTTCAAAAAAATACTTATATAATTTAATTACATATTTATTTGTGCTTCTCAGAGTGAGTAGAAGTATAAAATAATTAGTTTTTTATCTTTTTAAGCAGGTAGGGATATGTTTCTGATAGAAACATAAATAATAGAAAAGAGATAATGTTGTTTGTTATTTTTTGAAATATTATAATAAAAAATCTATTGTTACAAATTTTATAAAAAAATAAAAAATAACCTTATCCTAAATCACTCTCACTCATTTATCCATTTAAATTACAAATCGCATTCTTAATTGTAATTTTAACCCAAAAAAAACACTTATATATATTTTATCCAAATAGTTTAATAATTTCTAATTCTAATAAAAAATATTTTTACAATTACATCTAAATGAATATAATTTTTTCTACCTCTGCTTCTATTTCTAAAGAAGTATTTCCCCTAAAATTTTAACCAAACTAGCCCATGATTGGATAAATTGAGCTCATTCGAATCAACTTTAGGAGGAAAAGAAGTACTTTTTTTCAAAAACTTTAAAAAAGAAGTACTTCTAGAATTTGATTACATGTTTATTTGTGTTTCTTATGAAAAGTAGAAGAAGAAATTATTCAGTTTTTCTGCTTTTTTCAGAAGTAGATAGGGGACCTACTTCTTATAGTAGAAGAGATAATGTCGCTGGTTGAATTTTGAAATTACATAAATTTCAAATATGTCCTTACAAATTTCATAAAAAGACAAAATATATACTTCCACTAAATTGTATAATATAAAATTAGTATAATTTATAATTAAAAAAACTCAATAATAAGAAATATATAAAATTAGTTTAATAATAAATATTACATAACATAAACAAATATAAATAAATAAAGATTTTATTTTATTTATTTAATTTATATTAATTTTATATTTAGTTAATTTAAATTTTTTAATTAAAATTAAATAAAAATAAAAAATATTTTTATATAAAATGTATTATATGTAAAAATTATTTTTTATCAAAGCATCTTTCTTAAGAAGTAATTCTTCATGTCTTTAATTGTAATTTTACTAAAAAATGTATTTTTATGTCTATTATATTTAAACAATTTAACAATTTTTTATTCTAATAAAAATTATTTCCAAATTACATCCAAATGCATAAAAAAAATTTTCTAGCTGTACTTCTATTTTGCTTTTGCTTCTACTTCTGAAATATAAAGAAGTGTTTTTTAGAATTTTAACCAAATAAGCCCAATATTGTAAAACATTTTATACTATTAGTAAATTAAAATTAAAATATTCTTTTATTATTTCATAATAATAAATAAATAGGCTTAAATATGTGCTAGTCCTTATAAATATAAATAATTTTATTTTTGGTCTCTTTAAATTTTTTGCTTTGATTGTAGTCCTTATACTTTTTTCACTTTCTTTGTTTTGGGTCATTATTATTCTGAATTTTAGACCTCAATAAATATTTTCGAATATGTATTTAATTATTATAAATATTGAAAATTTTATTTTTATACTTTAAATATTTAAAAAATATTCTTTTTATCCTTATAAATATTATCATTTAATATTAAGTTTGCACGACAAAAACCAAAAACATAACAATGGAAAAAAATAAAATCAAAATATAAATTTTAGAATAACTAAAACCAAAATGGCTCATATTTATAAAGACTAAAGACATATTTAAGCCTAAATACATCTTCTCCTATTATAGTACATAGCATTATATTATTTTCATATACAATTAGTGTAAAATTATGTCACATGCATTAAAAAAAGTATTTTAATTCTCTCATAATTTAAAAGTAGAGTTTAATTTTGATGGAATAATTTTTATATCATCATTAAATCAAAATATTTGATTTGTACAACTTTTTAACCTAATTTATTAAAATATAGAAAATCAAATATTCAATGGCAACTGTTGAAAACAAAAGAGTATTTGTACCCATAGGGTACCAAAAGAAAAACCTTTATATATACATATAAAAAGTTCTCAGATAAAAATTTTACGAATAAACATTAAAATAAAAAAATTATACATATTGTTATTTTGCTCAAGATAGAAGTAGGCTAATGTTTAAGTTAGAGAATAGAGGTTGTTCTTCCCTTCTTTTTTAGGAGGTATATATGCAAGCGAGGCCATAATGAAGAGATTATGTTTGGGAGTGGATTGTGGGATTGATGAGCCAGATTATAGGCAAGATAGAGGAAAATAATATTTCCCACATGGGTATTGAACTGAGCATCCCAAGCCTAAGATAGCTGGGGTTGAGTTATGTGCACAAACCTTCTAAGCTGAGCTCAAATGCGAGTGAAGAGGATAAAGAGCTGGAAATCAAGATCTATTACCCCCGCTAATCTAATTATTTTCATATATAAAAATTTACATAAGAAAACAAATTGATAAATATATATGTTTTTATTTATCTAAAGATTTGTACAAAAATGATTCAAACACTCATCAATTTTCATTTCTTTTTTCCTCGATAATAATTAAAATTAGATCTTTACTGACATTTAATATCAAGCAAAATGTTATTTTTATAAAAATACTTCTTATACAGCAGATCGTGAGGGACAAAAAACCATTTTATTTAGAGAGTACATGTGTAAAAACTTACACATATAATTTTTTTTCGTGGTCCTTTGTTTTTTTTATAAAACATACAATTATTTTCTAAACTATATTATTAAATAGTCAAAAGTAGCTAGTGATAATAGAAGTGAAATGTAATCCAAGTAGACATTATTTACAATAGTAAAGATTTAAATATGAAAAATTTTCTTTCAAATTAGACTTACTTATTCACTTCTCTCGTTCTAAAATTATATAGGTAATGAGATTATTTGTTTAGAAGAAAATTATTGCATATTGTTAAGACCTCATATAGCATTGTTCATTTTATTTATGATTTAGCATTTTAGTTTAAGTGAATGATGAATCAACCATTAATTTACATATTTATTATAGTAATGTTTTAAGTGTTTTAAAAAACAATAAAATATAGATTAAGTAGCAACTAACTTTAATAGATTTTGATCCTTACAAATGATTAATTGAGGTGGTAAGCAATCCAAACCGCTGAAAAAAATAAAATAAAATACGCGAGTTCAAATATTAAGGAGCAACTCTTGTAAGGGAAACTGTATAGTCCTCATGCTCCGACATGTGAAGAAGGGTTAATATTATAAGTATATTTCATTTTGTTTAGTAACTTATTATTCAATGATGAAAAATAATATGTAATTTTTCATGTCAATGTGTATTTAAATAAAATATATTTTCCACCACTTTGTATCTTATTCTTCTTTTTCATATAACAATATTATGTGAAGAGAAAGATAAACATAAACATCTTAAATAAACTCTATTTAAATCACTAATGTTTATCTCTTCTTTTTTTCATATGATATAATCATATTATTAAAAAATGAAAAAAGAATCTAAACAAGTTACACTTTATATTTATGATTTATCACATATAAATAGTTAAAAAAAGAACAAATTATATGCAAACACAAATACATGCTCTGCAACCGTTTTTACTTCTAGCTAGATGGTGTTGAATTTGTAGAATTTTTTTTAAAACAATAATGAATAACAGGTGTAACTTGATTGCCGTTTTTTTTTTTTAATTTTGTGTATGGGTTTTGGATAAATTTTATCGTAAAATATGAGATTATGAAAAACTTTACACAAATGCAATATTTAATTAGAATTGTCATTGACGAGTTTCTTAGTTATATTATTTTTTATTAAACTTGTCTCCGACTAGTTTATTTTAAAATTATTATTTAAATAAAATTCATTGTTGGCATAATATATATATATATATATATATATATATATATGGTTAGAATAAAGTTATATCGGTGTAATTTTAAGTAAATATTATACCGTTGAATAACTTTTTATTGGTGTAATATTTTTATAAAACCACAAAATGAGATAAAAGACCCCACGATTGCTTAGGTTGAATAAGTGTTTTGTTAAGTATAAAAACTAGCAATAGGCAATAAAATTATAACCTAAGAACTCATAAAAACTACTAAAAAATCAAACCTTTCAATAACAATATCTATAATCTATAATCTATAATACTAATATTTAAGAATCTTTGGAGGAAAGTTTTACATGTGTCGCTTCAGAGTAATTTGGGGCCTTTATAACCTTAATTATTAATTTAGGAGATTATATTTGATCACTCAAAATTAATTTAGATGATTATTATATGCTGATTTAATGCAATGATAATTTTTAATGGGAACTTGATTTATAATTAATTTAGAAAAATTACAAAAATTATTATTATAAATTTGTCAAAATCCTAATTTATAACCAACAATTTACATGTTGATACTAATTTTGTAATCCGGTATAATTTGACATAATAAGGCACAATTATAAATTGATGCTAATATTAATATTAATTTTTATAATTTGATATAATAAGGCCTAATTTGATATGATATGATCAATTTTTTAAAAAATTTGATCATAATATTAGTAATTAGTAATAATTAATAATATCATCATTATATTTATCATTATAAAAAAAATAGTTGTCTTTATTACTCTTATTATTTATACAATCATTCAAATATAATCATATGTAAATCTTACACTGAATCATTTTCCTCGCTCTTCTTCGATCTTTACTATGCTAGAAATTTACTCCAAATTTGTCTTCATTAAATTTGTTTTTCATCCATTTTCTTATATTTGATATATTGGTGGACAGTGAACAAAAGAAGCTTCTTGGAAATCAGCTATTGGAGGAAAGTAGTGGTCAATCACAATGAAAAGATAAAGGTGAGGGATAATTTTTTATTCTTTTATTTTTGTATCCATTATCTGAAACTACCACTTTATTTTACCCTTCCTATTTTTTTGTTTCTCTATTTCGCCTTCCTTTTCCCTGCTTTTTTTTTAACTTCCATTATTGATTTTGATTTATTTTCTTTTACTGATTGATATAGTTTACAGAGAATATGAGGCTCATTGTAGAGGAAGAAGTACTTGTGGAAGGTTCTACCAGTCTTATCGTCTTTAATTTTGTTTGTAGTTCTTGTCAATAATCGAGATGGATGAAAGAGAAATAAAACAAGGTGAGTGGATAGGTTCTTGATACAAGACAAGTAGATTTACCACTTAAGAGACAATTGCATCCTCAACAGCAAAAATTGATGTACAATAGCGGTTATTGTAAAAGAGAAAAATTAGTCAATGAAAGTTAGCTATATTTTTAAAACAAAATTTTCAATGAGTAATTTTATTTCTCCTATTTGCTGGCATTGTTAAAAATAAGTTTACTTGAAATATAAAAAATTATTTTTATTTGATGCTTAATTGATGAGAATGCCTCAAAACAACCAATAGAGATAAAATAATACAGTACATCAATAATGAAACTTAGTTATTTTTTAAATATTATTAAACTTTTGTATATGATCTTTTATTTTAAATAAATTATTTGTGGGTGCTCATTTATCTATGTAATGTTATTGTGGAATTTAAAAATTCATATTACCTAGAACTGATATATATTCTTTTCTTTTTCAAAGGAATATATATTTCAATTAATAGAAAAATAGAAATATAAGAGGATAATTTTATTCATTGGTTCAAAGAGGATAATTTTTATGAGTAATATACAACTTTATGTGTGGCTTAAAATTGAAAGAAAGAAATAAAGGAGTGTCATCCATGATTGTGGGTTCTCAATATTGTACATATTTAAGGTTCCTATATTTATACAACATGCGGGAACCTCAAATATTAATTAAATTATATACCATATGTTATTTTATGATAATAAATGGAGATGATGATATAAATATATAAAATTAATTTCTTAATTCATAATAAATGAGTATCAATCAAATTTAAAATTATTTGAATGTTTTTTGTTTATTTTTATCTATATAAAATTTAAAATTCAAATATATTATATCTCTTCATTTTTTATATTTTGTTCTTCATCCATTGTTGGACAATAGAAAGAATAAATTGCTTCAAAAGAAAGTGCTAAATAGGTTGGGCAACTAAGAAGGTTTTAAGATAAATAAAATCTCACCATAACACTCATAGTTATAGAGGTAACGTAATGTTATTTGTTTCAAAATGTTGTTCACTTTGTTTGGTTATATCTAATTTATATTTTACCATGTATTTTAAACTCATGCAATAAAACGTATAAAAGAAATGTTGAATATTCAAATGCTTAAGTATTTTATATGAAAATATTTATTTAATTTTTTACTTGATTTAATTTAAATGTCAATTGGAATTAAATTAAAATATTTTCCACGTCTATGTTTAACATTAAATAAATTAATAAATATTAAATAATTAAACTATAAATTGGAATAAAATGTAAATATTTATTTATTTTACTTTATTTTATTTCTAAAATTATTCTAATGAGAAAATAATCTATTTTGCAAAGTGCAAAAATTTCTTATAAAATCAATCACAACTTAATAAAAAGATATTTATGAAGTCAAATTATATAAATTTTATTTCTTTCTAATGATATTGTAAAGTATATTTTATTATGTATTATTTAGAATAATTTTTGTTATTATACATGAGCTTTATATATATATATATAGAGAGAGAGAGGAATTCATATATGTAGGAGTTTATAAATAAGTGATTTTTGTTATGGTATCCCAAGGATATTGATATCCTTTTAAATCTAAGGATTATGATTTAATTATGAGTATTTAAAATATTAATAAATTTAATTAGTGGAACATGTGATAAATTTTTAGCCATAAGTAAGGTATCGATATCCATGAATTTTATAGGTATTGGAGAAATCTTCTAAATAAATATTATGGATAAACTACGTGTATTATTTATGAAAATTTCACCCCAATTTTTTTCCAACCAAAAATATCCTAGGATATTAAAGAACATGGAATAGATGAGAAACACAAGAGTTTTTTATTTTAATTATTTAACTCCACTTAAACAAGTGGACATTAGATCTTATAATTTATGCATTTTAATTTTTTATTTAATTTATTTAATCATTGTTAAGAGGTTAAATAATATAATGTGATCAAAGAGAAAGAGATAGGAAGATATCTGGCATGAATTTTCATTTTTAATAAATTAGAAGGATAAAAAGAATGAATCCACTTTTTCAATAACATTTATTATAAAGAGAATTACATTTTCAATAATGAAGTGATAAATAAAATTGATTTATAAAAATTTTCTTAAATGTCATTTTTTATTTCAATAATAGTCTTATAATTATACTTTTTTAAATATTATTTTACATCAAGCTGAGTATTTTTGTATAGATGTATCATGTAATAACACAAACCACTTTTGTTATAATATAAGTCTTATATATGGAATAAATATTAAAAATTTTATACATCTAAAATACAACATAAATTACTTTTAGCTTATACTTCCAAAATTTTATATGCATATTAGTCTTAATTTTTAAAACCCTGTACATTTGCGGTCAAAACACTAGTTATATATAAACGTAAGAAACAAATATAATTTACACTTTTAAGAATAATAATAAATACTTCAACAATTTCGTATAACTTTTATGACTAATGCTTGTTTTCTTTAAGTATCATCTCAAAGTCCAAGTCTTTGTGACTAGGAAAGACTAATTTTAAGAGAATTTTATTTTGCATCTCAAGTCGTGAATAGTTAGGACCATTTGGCATGTATAAGGCATGATATAGCAAGCTAACACAATATGTTATTGATTTTATCCATTATTTGGTTATGTATTGTATAAATTTATTCATCAAACCTCAATTATATGTTAAAATGATGGATAACTTAATCAAGTATAGAGAGATAAGATTATATATGATTAGCTTTTAATGTATAAGATTTATTTTCCTTATTTAACTAAATAATAATAATAAATAAAATAATTATTAAATAAAGAGTAAAAAATAATAATTATTTTAAATAAGCAATACTTAAATTAAATAAATAATACTAAATAAAAGAATAAAATATTTAATATTAATAAATATGTAAATAAATAATATTTAATATACAATATATTATAAATTATATAATAGTAAAATCTGTAAATAAATAATAAATAATATGTGATACATATGAAAGTTAGGATTAATTATAAAAATATTTTAATTTAATATTTATTATTAAACTAAAATTTAAATAATTATGATAAAAATACTAAAAAATATTAAATTATACAAACTAAAGAAAATATTTTTATATTTTCATAATTTATTGAAACAATAAATATTTATAAAATATTAAAAAAATAAATAATATTTAATATAAATTAAAATTTTAAATAATAATACATATTTTGAAATTATATTCAAATAATTAATAAACATTATCATTTTATTTTTATTCAATATTTATTTATAGTTATAATTATTTGTAAGCAACTGATAAAATTATATATTTTAAAATTATATTTAAATAATTAATAAATATATTATATTATTTTTATTTAATATGTATGTATAATTTAGAATATATTTATAAGCTAAAATTAAATGTAAACAAATAATGATATTATATCACATTAAATATAATATCTTATATAATATCACACTAAATATTGTTTACCGAACTTTATATTATGAAACCTTCTTCTATTAAACAAAAGCAAATTTGGATTATTTGATCATATATGAATAGTTATCATTAAAAATTAATTAATAATCATATAATCACTTAAAAAATGATCAGATAACTTTATATTTTATTTTTAACCTTTCATATACAATCAAAACTTATTCAACTCACTTTTTCAATTAACTACAGTTCTCAATTGCGATATTGTGTCTTGAAAAAAAACACAATAAGAGGTTAACAGAACCGAATCGAAAAAATGTTCTAAAATCTTAATGCCCACCCATGCTGACACCACCATCTCATCTTGAGAGTGTTTATTGCCTTTAAGACGCTTTCATCTAACGTGCATACGCATTTATCATAGCACCTCAATCACCACCAATATGCATGAAAGAATACAAAAGATTTGAACCATTCAGGATTGTATAGCTTTCAATACATGTTTAACCAAAAACTTCCTATAACAAACTATGAAACTAATTACATTGCCTCTTAAATGTTAATTGTTCAACACAAGTTGAAAAAAAAATGTAAACATGCCCCCAAAATATATAGAGAACACCACCACAGCCTTTCTGCTGCCCTTAAGATTCCCCTTCAAACAAAATCATTATCTATGAAAGAATATTACAAATCAACTATGCCAATGGAAACCACAAATGCAATTCATATGTCATAAAGAGATGACTTCTTCTATTTCAACATGATCACCAGCCACCAGAAGATAAGCCAACATACAGATTCAACATTTCCTTATTCCTTTTGTTCTCTGACATTTCGGTTTACGTCCCGGACGATGTCCGGTTTATCCGCTGTGCACCTAATTTTGGAGCAGCCGGTTTAGCTCCCCGACCCCGGCCAGCTGACAAGGGCTTGACCTTGGTAGTGGGTGCAGGAGCAGCAATAGCAGCCCAGGGATCATCATCTTCAGTTCCACTTGATTTCAAATTTAAAGGTTTTGCTGTTTTTGGAGCAGGAGCTGCTATGGAACCCCACAAATCATCATCTTCATTCAACTTTGGTGTACTTTTGGATCGCAAACTTGAGGCTATGAGATATATATTAAGAAAATACTTCCAATTAATACACAAGTAAAAATACAAGTAACCAAATAAGTAAATGAATTGGGAAATTGGGAAATTGGGATTAGGAATATTTCTATTGCTTCTAGGAACATTGTGGAAGATCACAAGCTATATAAAAAGCAGTAGCATATCTAAAACATAAATGTTTTTCTCAGGAATAATTATCAAATTCAATACCATGCATGCAAACAACAAAAGGTCAGAGTGCATTTCTCAGTGAAAGGTGCCACTTTAGTCACTAACCTAAAAGCCAATCCAATCATTTGATGCAAACCAGAACTAGGAATTTCATACACTTACATCAATCACCTTGAGAGCCTATTGTCAATAATCATAGCCATAAACATGTAAAACATTTCTGATTCCAGTAGATTGATTACTTTCAATCTAACATCCATATTTGCCGTCATGGAGACAAGGAAAACCCAAATAATTAATAATACCTTGTTTTGTCTGCGAAATAGGTTGAGAAACTGGCCGCCTTTGAGCAGCTTGAATGTTCGCAAGAGCTGGAGTTGGCTTTGGCTCTTCAAGTGGTTCCAGATCGTCCCACCCATCTTTGTCATTTTCATGCTCCTCATCGATTCCATTCTCTAGTTCCCCCAGCCATCCGTTGATGTAGGGGATGTAGGAACAGGCTGTTCAGCAAAATCTGTTGTGGAGCTTACGCGAACTGGTGCTGTTGACGGTGTATCTACAGCTAGAATACACAAAAACAAAATAAAATAAACAAAGGATAAACTCTAAAATTAACTCTCAGAAGGAAGCCATCCTAATAAAGCAGAACAACTTAAGGATAAACTCTAAAATTAACTCACAGAAGGAAGCCATCCTAATAAAGCAGAACAACTTAAGGTAGCATCAACAGACAGATAAGGGAGCAGAAATAAAAGCTTCACTCTTGCCTTCCCCTCAGTTTTCCATTTTTCCCCTTATTTTTCTTCATTTAAACATCAACACAAATGGGAATTAAAGCAACAGAGATGAGCTTTTGAAGCACATGGTTTTCTTTTAAGTTCTAGTAAGATGAAGTATATGGAATGTAAGTTTACCAGGAGGCACATTAATTCTAGTTTAGACTTTAGAGGTGAAATTGGAGATCATATCATACCACGAGTTACCCAATTTAAGTATCATGGATTCGTCATAGAAAATGGTGGCAAAATAAACTTACATGGAATGTAAGTTTACCAGGAGGCACATTAATTCTAGTTTAGACTTTAGAGGTGAAAATTGGAGATCATATCATACCACGAGTTACACAATTTAAGTATCATGGATTCGTCACAGAAAATGGTGGCAAATAAAGATAGATAGATAGATAGAGGAGTGGTTTGAGTGCTATTTGTGATAGAAATGTACCATTTAAGCTTAAAGAAAAATTTACAGCACAACTATGACACTTGCGATGTTGTATCAAACTTAGTATTGGGCAATAAAAAATTCAACAAGAGAATAAATTCAGTCTTGCAGAGATGAGAATGTTGCCTTAAATGAGTGAATTTATTCATGCTAACACATATATTTGTCATTCCTAAAGTGGATTTTGTATCTTCTCAATTTTGTATTTTAACAGATTCTGGTGAAATGAATATGCGTGACTGAGGCTGGTTACAAAGGCATTAATAGCAATCAAAGTTCAGGAGCTTGACACTAAGCATGCCATAAAGAGATAAAAAAAAGAAAGAGAAAAGGGAAAAGAGAGAGGGGGGGGGAAGTTTAATCAGAAATTCAGAGTATGCAATAAGAAAATCACATTTAAAATAACTACGACACTGATCATTAGGCATACCTGAGCTGGCATCATTAGAAGATGTTGGAGTAAGTGCACTAGAACTTGCAGAAGCAACTGGAGCATGATCAGAAGGTTTACCCTTCAGGGTCAAGGAGCTCATAGCCCATCTGCACAGTGACGAGAGTTTAATCAGCACCAATTTCATGGGGCACATGAAGAGAAACTTCTCAGTAGCATAAGTGTGTTAAAAACAAGCACTGAAGCTCAATTAGAAAATCATGCACTTTAATTTGATGCAGGGTTCCTTAAGATTTCTTGGACAAGAAGAAAACTGTAGTGAGGTGCTTATAAATAGAGTGCCTTTCCCAGAATGGCATGCAAAATATGTGAGCATCATTCAACTTATTTATTGAAAATTTGCAATATACACACACATACTTCCCAGAATATACAGTATCTCAGGCTCTCCTATACCATTACACCCCCCCCCCTCTCTCTCTCTCTCTCTCACACACACACACACACACACACTGCATGCATACTATCAACAAGAAGTCATATGTGCAGGCCACTGAGCCCTGCTGCCCTCTCTAGTCATGAGCGATATCTCCTTGTATGCTTGTAAAAAGGCAGACAGGAAATTAAGAATTAGCTATTATTTGGTGAAGTCTTCATTGACACTAATCTAGAAAAGGAAAAAAGGGAAACTACATCTTAAATAATCATAATCCAAGATATCTAATGCCAAAAACTTATATTGACAGTCTTGCTCTTTCTTTAACGCTTTACATGTGAACTGTCCAATGTCCATCCACCTAAAGTTTATGCTAACATACCCAAGTAAACTTGCATTTCCGGGAATAGATGAGTTTCCCATGCCCACACCCCCAGTAGTGTCTGCTGCATTTGTCTGCAACAGAAAAAAGATAAGAACATGAGCATCAGAAATTCAGCATCACAAATCACCAATAAAAGGGGACAACAACAAATTATCACCATAAAAAGACTATTTAAATTCAGAAGCTGGTTTACAAAACTAAACTATGCACGTAGTGCTAACTTTTAATATTAGGTAAGGACCACTGATATTACACCACTACATATAATAGGTATATATGAACCTTCAGCCGTATACCCAAGGTGACCATCCCAACTTTTTGTTAGTCTATAATGTGATGCAGGCCTTAGGGGAGAACCCGAAAAAACATCAAGTAATTGCTTTAGATTTCCTTCTCATAAAATGTCCTTCTTTATCAAAAAAAATAATAATAATAACAACAACAACAACAAAGGACTTTAACAGTAAAAAAATGTATTAATGGGGATGATATGCAAGAATAAACAGGAAATTGTAATCAGTTGAGTTATAAAAAATTAATAAACTAATTCTACACATACACTTAATTTCTTCTCAAAGACAAACATGCAGCTTTAAGAGCCATAATATGCATCTGACTGAAAGCCAAAAAGAATTCCAGAGTATACCTTCTCATAATGTTGCTTCGCTATCAGTAAAAATTGATCAACAGCTTGAAATGCCTTAGATCGAACATCACTGTTTGAACCATGACAAAGATAACATATAATCACTGTCTCAAAAAATGAGAAATAACTAAAGGCACAATGTAAGGAACTGATACCAGAAAGTAGAAATATGTAAGAATAAATGCGGTATAATGCTGGAAGAAGGTGATACCAAGGTAGTATCAGCCCCTCCTATGTGCATTACACACAAAACAGAAAGAAAGGTGTCACTAGGTGTTTGAGAGACCTAGTTCTCTACCAAGGTTCCAATTCCAATAATGATGCTCCCCTCAGCATCCCTCCCCTTCCCTATATTCCTCCCCTCACTCCCATAACAGAATTAATGTTTTTTCTCTCCTGTCTAAGTTTGCCCCTGCTGGCAAAGTTAGTCCCAAAATCCTCCCCTCACACCCAGGCCACATGTGTTGCTTGTTTCAACCTCTCTATTTCTATTCCTTCTCACATAAACCTTAGCATATGGTGAAACAATATAACCTGGGGTAATGTTACTAGGGGAATTATTAGACTTGGTATCATCATTAACCAGGGTCCTAACATACAACAATAAGAATAATATCTACTTGGAATCTGAAGACTAGCAAAACAACCAAAGCAGCACATAGCGCAAAAAGTAAACACTCATACAAAAGAACATCCATCATGAAGACTCCAATATTCCAATATTAAAAAAAAAAAACAAGAAAGGAATCTAGCAGCAATACTAGTACAAGTGTACAATGAAAAAAAAAAAGTAAATCCACTAAAAAATATTAATTAATGGGATAAATCAAATTAATAGAGAACTCCTCATCTACAAAAAGCAAAGGGAATATAAGAAAATAATAACCCAGCTAGAAGTTATAACCTGTCAGGATCAATTGTGAGTACAACAACATTTGGAAGAATACGGGTCGCAACTTCAGTGATGTCATAGTAGGAACTGGTAGCACATAAAGCCATAATGCCTGACCAATCAAAATTTAAAATGATACCACTTGAGGAATTTATCAACTGCAAAACTGAATAAAAACAGTAATAGATATACTTGTATGATTCTGATACCTGCTCCTCTAGCAGGTGGAAAAGTATCTCGTAAAGCACGAACTGTGAATGCATTAATCAAGACTCTTTTCTCGTCTGCAAAATTAGTTCCAAAGCCATCAGTTAATTCAACAATAAATCGTATGCTAACATTGTAAAATAAAATATCCCAAACTATTCTATTTGAACTTTGCAGATATCATTTGGATCATACCCCTTCATTTAAGTAGCTAGCAATATTTCCCAATAAGATGGTAGTATTTGTTCGTATAGCTGATTCTTCATCAACCTACAAAACAAAGTGTAGGTTTTATATTTAAAAGGAAAACAGTGAACACAGAAGGAAACAATCAAAAGAAAATGATTTGTTTCGTTAGGGGAAAAAAGCCTGAAAAGGCCTCCTTTCCAAATAAAATTAACAGCCATGTGATCAGTAGATTCTAAGAACATATTCCAAACTGTTATCGAAATGCTTTAAGAAAGCTTTGTCTACACTTCCTCAGTCACCATAAGCAACTAGCCTATAATTTCCAACACTTTCATGGTTAAAGTGGTACCTGCAACTTTGACAGGTGCTTTAATAATGACCCTGAAATGGTCCTCTGAGACAGCTGCAATTATGAGACAAACACCAATTTTTCAAATAAACAGAGAAACAAGCAATTATTTACTGAAGATTCATATTGTCAGAGAATATTTGGAGAGGGAAAAGGTAAACAAATAGTAACATAAATGTCATAAACACATGATACTTTTAGAGTCAATCAGAATTCAAAGACCATTTGGTATTATAAACGTGAATCAGAAGCAAATCTTATACAGCATAATACTATTGATGAGCATTCCACCTCATTTATGAAAATCCAATAACCAAATCTGAGCATCTTATAAAACATTTATTCAAATACATAATGAAAGAGCAAGATATTTTAAAAGCAATAATAGTTCTGTAACAGGACCCAAGCTCTCCTACAAATCCAAACCTGTTTAACTAGAAAATTAACATATCAAAAAAGGATAAGTTCTGAGAACAAGCCTCACCGCAAACAATTCATTAAGATTATTGAGATACCAAATGAATACGATATTGTATTAGGTCTGACCACAACTTGCCCCCAAATTAGTAAGATAACAAACATTAATTCATTTAATTCCACCTTAACATGACGTAAAAAATGTGCTCTGCATTATATACCTTCAATCAAAGCTTACACAGAAGCGAGAACACTGTAACATAAATTTGGCAACAGCCATGTCACACATAACATGCAAACACCAAGCCACCAGTACAAGCAAGCAATATTACTTTCATGAATCTAACATTCTCACTATATCAATAATATCTCTCATTGTTAAAATAAAATAAAGAGAATGAATAATTTGCTAACATGAATATGAAATAGTCATACCTTCGGAGCCAGAATTAGCATGGATTTGAGAGTCAGCTCCCTCAGAAAAGCAGATGTATCAGAGAACCCAGTAGCAACATGAGGGTAAACCTGATCATAAGTGTCAAAAGTAAATGCAATGTAACCATATTGTAGTCAAGAATCTTTGTATAATGTAACAAATTAAAAAAAAATTGGAAAGTAAAGAAATTAAACAACTTATCAAGACCACATACCTGCTCATCAACAACTTGTGCTGATAATGATTCTCCATACTGATCAATATGTTGAAGAAGGGCAACCCGAATAGCTCGGTCATTAGAGGCAAAAAGTTTAACCATTGTTGGAAGCACCTAAATATTAAATATAGAAATCAAACACGAAATCAAACACGACCATGAGATGAATACTGATTAGAGAGAGATAATGAAGCACTTTATGAGAAAAAGGAAAAAAACATCACCATGAAGGTACATAAATTATGAATTACCTTGAGTCGGAAATCCTCAGCTGAAAGCCACAAACCCATTTTCAACAGTGCAGTCAAAGCAGGGGCAGCAGCTGAACCAAATTCAAGGGCAGAAGCTAATAAAGGAAGTAACTGTGAAAACCAAAAATGAGTGACATAATCAATTGGGATAAAATGTTGATGAGATAAAAGTTTAAAATTAGAACTTCAAAAGAGATTTACTTTCTTCAACACAATCTGACGAGGAAGCTGCTCTGCTAAATTTGGAAGCTTGCGGAAGAAGGTGTCTTTCTCAACACTATCCTTCAAACTCAGAATTTCCATGAAATGTATTGTGTCTACCAGCTTATTTTGAAAATATTCTGCGCATCCATTAGAGACAAAACACAAATTACATACAAGGAAAGGGCACAGAATTATATCAGGAGTATGATGGATGATAACAATCAAAACAAGAAAGGAAAACATTTAGAATTTGCTATAGATTAGATTGTTGATGTTAAAGCGGATTTTCTTTTTGATTGTTTACAACTGATCCTGAAGCAGAAGAATTTCCACCTAAATCTGGAAAAGCTAAAATCAGTTTACATTTGAATATGCTCACATGACTCTGTCATGTAAACAATAACCCTCAGTCACGTATATAAGACTATGACAAAGTAAACTCTCTCTGTCTCTTCCTTTTGCATGTTTACAAGTGGTCATGAAGCAGAAGAATTCCCTCCTAAATCTTGAAAAGCTAAGAATCAGTTTACATTAGCATGTGTTTACAATATCATATCACTCTATAGTATAGACAATAAAACCCTCAGTACACATATACAATAATACCCTGACAAAGTACATCTCTGTCTCTCTCTTATCAATCCTAGTAAATCTCTGTCTCTCTCTTATCAATCCTCTTCCTCTTTTCAAGAAAAGCTATCTGATCAATCCTCTTTTCACGAAGAGCTAACAAATTTATCTGGTCTGCAATATCTTCAGGAAGAGCTATACAGAACAGTTTAGACTTAACCACATGATTCTGATAAAATAAAGCCTTGCTTGAACCAATTACGTAAAACAAGAAACTTGTTACAAAAATTAATGCTAAACATCCATCTCTAAAACTACTTAGCTGTAAATAATATATATAATACCACATTGTCATAATGCAACAAATTACCAATGTATTCTAATGCAGTTCTCAGTCACAGATTATGACAATCCTAAAGCCAATAATGATTCCAAAGACTCAGATATAACAATTCAAAATTTTAAATAGACTATTACATGAATATATTGGATTGGATGCTATATAGCTTATAAGATAAACTGCAAAACCCATTAATCCTTAAAGCATCAAAACTAAAAAAATGCTATGTCAAAAAATGTTTATAAATGATAACCATAAATAAATCAAACAGCACTCACCACTGTTTTCTATAAGCTTTGATGTATTTAATCTACGAGAAGGCATGGAACTCAGAAGCCGCTGGTAATCTGGAAGCAGAGACTGAGAGACAAAAAAAGACATACAAAGATGAGGAATGAATATTTCATTAGAATGAGATATAAAGCAACCAACAGATAAAGTCACCCTTATTCTTTACTGCAGCAGTAACTAAGAGATACAAAAGCAAACAGATAACCTCCTAAGCAGGGCTGACCTTGGGAATGGAGACTGTGTTACGTAAATCCTCCGTTTTCCCAACTTCGTGCCAGAGAATAGCTCATAAATTAGACAACCTATAGAATCAGAATGTTTTAATGACTTTGAGGTCTACTTGGAAGACAAAAAGAGAGACTAGATAAAAGATATTCTGTGGACCTACAGCATTTGCACAAGTTCACATAATGTAAACTATAGTTACCAACTCATAGACAAAAGGCAGCGAATTTCTTCCAATATATAACACATTCTTAAAGTAGATTTACGTGAAAGAAAAAGTTTAACAAAATATGCAATGTTAAATTTTAAAATTAATACAATTTACTAGGTTTAGAAAGAAGGTGATTAGCCATTATCATCAAAATTATGCAAATGCAGATAGAGGATATTTTATTTTCAATTCTTCCTTCTTCCTCAAGAACCCAATTGATATTATGATCCCTTCTCAACAAAAGGAGCAAGCAGAGACCTATCCAAGCCCCAAGAATAAATGGGCCAGGGAGTTTCACTAATTGCACTCCATTATGTAAGCAAGTGTCAAGGACCAACTCCTCAAAGCTTAATATGTCATGTGAAGGTTCAAATTGGTTTTTATATCTTTGACTCTAACATACCCATTCACACAATAGCCCTTTGACCTTGAAGCATGAACAATGCACAGGCTTGCTTAATGTGCTGAAAGCTCAACTTTATCTAGAATAACGGAGGCAGTAAGAATTGACTGACCACTGTTCATCTCTAACAGGATATCAAAGGACCATCTCTCCCAAAAGTGTAAGCAATTAGGTGAAAGTTCAAGATTTTGGTCTTTATATATCTAAAAGAAATTAGTGGAATTTCAGATAATAGTAGTTAAAATTATCTATTCCTCTTTACAGAAGCAACCAATTCTAAATGAAGAACATGTTTCATAATATAAGTGGTGGCCATATGATAAACCCATATTAACTAGGCTAGACAAAAAGAGAAAGTGAAATGTGACCATCAGCAAGCAAGAAAACATTACAACAGTACCCAAATGTTCCTTTGTTCTGTTCTGGCTAATATTCCAAATGGCTATCATGGTGCATTATAATTTTAAAGGATAAATAAAAAAGCAAATAACATACCCATGCCCCAAGAATCAATGGCCCACGGAGGAGACTTCTTAATTGCAGCCCAGTCAGATTTTGCCAGCTCCATTGGCTTGTATTGTGACCCAACAAGCCATGCATATTGCTGAATGGAAAACATGAAAACGTGTGAATAAATTAGATTTCACTACTAGATATCCTTTATTTTTTATTAAAAAAAATCAGAATCCTTGCAAGATAATTGGGAAAAAAATTCCTTGCAAGATAATTGGAAAAAAAAAAAATCCTTAAAAGATCATCAGGAAGAAAAAAATTCCTTGACAGGAAGGATCCAAATCCATGAAAGTCAATTTTGCCATAAATGTTGCAAAGTAAAGGAACACATGGCTGAAAGCCTCAAACTTGAGAACAAGGTTTAAATAGCACACTTCAGTCAGCTGAAGTGTTAAAGGCAACTGACATATAACCTCATCCAAGGAAAATTTCACCTAATGTGGGGTAATTATTTCAATAGGATGAGTTGCTAATATATGAACTTCAAGAAAAAGGAAAAGTTAAAATTCCAATGAAATGCTAAAGCTAACAATAAAACAAGGGATTGTGACCAAGCACAAAATTACCAGCATTGAGCCAGAGGAAGTTTCATTACTCCCATCGAACTCTGATAGAACATCAAAAGCATGGAGTTTCCAGTCCAAAGTTTGCGTGACAACAACACTAGCCAAGCAAACATTACCATGAACCTGCAACAGACAAAATTTGCCAATTAAAACCAAAAAAGTGACTAGTGAGCAAAACCAAAACAACACAATCAGCTCATACAAATACTCACAAGTTTACAATCATTATTTAAGAAGCTCACAGCTTTAGCTACTTGATGAAGGCCCCAGGCATAATATTCATCCCTACAACACCAATAAGGAATAATATAACAAGCGAATTTTAAGTCAATTAATAAACCAATTAACACTTGACAGTAAAATCAAAGTCTATGCCCACTAGTTTACATCTAACACTACTCATAGGGACCAACAAAAAAAAGCCCTTGCAATCGCACTTACGTGCAACAAAATCCAACACAAACAAAACAGTTTCAGCGGACTAACAAAGAATGCTTGGCAACTGAAACGCATGAAGCATGAATTGCACTCATACCTTTGTGTACCTTCAAGGCCTAACTCCTTAATCTTGTCTGACAGTGGCATAACAGGCTCAGTCACTATATAAATTGTAACCTTGGGGGAACCACCATCATAGGTTTCGATCTCAGTACTGTGAAGAAACGACAAGATATTCGGATGCCTAACCTGAAAACCAGCACCCACCATTCAAAATAATTCCAAAAAAAATTGGGAATTTCCCACAGAAAATCAAAATTGCCACAGCACCGACACAACACAATATTATTAAGATTTAGACTCACAGTGCGGAGACGCTTGACGCCATTTCGACCCGCAGCTAAATGCCCGTCCTGAGCACTGCTCCCGGTAAGAGAAAAGATTGAAACTGGAGACCCATCATCCTGAATTTTAAAATATAATTAAAAAACAAAAGTCTTTTTCAGAAAAAAAAAAAAACATCAATCAAATCAAGGTGAAATTAAGGCAATCAACATCATTCTAGCAACTAAGCTAAAATTTTAATTGAACAAATCATATGGTAAGTAAGCGTGTTACATGATTGGAAGTTGCTGCTATGTGTTATTAAGCATAATTCTAACAAGATGAGACCAACCAACACGTATATATATTATTTATATTATATATAGTTAGGACTTAGGGATGATGATGAATAATAATAATAGCTATAGTGAGAGTTGCGGTGGGGGTACCTTAGAGGTGCCGCGGTGGTGAACCCATGAACCCCAGGCGGAAGGGTAAGGTTCGCCGATGTTGTAAGGGAGATCCTTGACGCCAGTTCCAGATCCACCCACTACCTCTTTCAGGAATTTGAACATTTTTTGTTCCTCTTTTTGTTAATTTGTTTTTGGATCCCAAATCTGAAGGTGATGGACGCTGGGTATGTATTGAGTTGCTTTGCTTGGTGTTTGCTAGTTAGAGCTGGATCTGATTTGTTGCCCCCGCAACACACAGCACGCACAGAGAGACCGTTATTGTGGATTCCCCGTCATCCCAAACCCAACCATGTTCATTTCTACACTTACCAAGCTTGTTATTTTAGTTCTTGCCAATTGCCATAGCAAATTTCTTTTCTTCTTCTTCTTCTTTTTTTTTTTTTTTTTTTTTTTTTGGGTTTGTACGCGTAATTCCATTTTCATGTTTTATTTTCACTTTTTTCCCCCTTAAATATCATTAATCACTGTATTATACTATTATATTTTCTTTTTTCAATTTTTGTTACGATTCAAGTATGATGCGGATACAATTAATTAATTTAGGGACCTTTGTTTCAAGGGATGTATTCATATTCCTTGAGATATGATCATGTAAATATTAGATTCTCATATTTGGTAATTGATTCAAAACAATATTTCCGATTAAATTTGAATTCATTTATTTCATCTTTCACCAATTCACCATGGGGACATAAAATTTGCATGGATAGTGAATATTTATCTAAAAGTTAAAAAGATCAAATTGTCCTTAACTTTAACTACCATAACTATTGAAGGAGCGCTGCCACTAATGTAGGTAATCGACATTGAACCGTTGCCTCATAGCCAAACCACGATGTCGATTGTCGAACCAACCAATGCCAACCACGGATCAGTGCCAGACCACCATCATCAACCGCAACCACGCCAAACAAAGGCCGACCACAACATTACCAAACCATTACCACGAACCACTAATAGTAGTCATCATACCATTGCCATCATCAAACCGCTCCCCCTCAAACCACCACCATTGATCACCAGACCATCAACACCAATTGCCAGACCACCACTGACAATCACTAGACCACCTTCATGTTGGCCATTAACCATCAAACTGCGATCGACAAACCCTTGTCACTTGATGTTGGGCCATCATAAAATAGTTGACTAAATACCCAAATAGTCCCTTAAAATATATATTGATAAATTAGTCTCAAATTTTGAAGTCTTATTGATTTCTCACATTTCAAAAAAAGAAGACAAATTAGCCCTTCTATATAGATATGTACAATTAAAAATATATATTGTATGAGCAATTATGAAAGAACCAATCTGTCCCTTTTTTTGAAATGGGAGGACTTAATATAGGACTTTTAAAATTTGATAAACTAATTTGTCCCCATATATTTTCAAGGACCATTTTAGGTATTTGGTATATTTTACATTGTATTCAAAGAAATTAAACTCTTAAAGAATTTAATTTCTATTCACTTACAGCATAAATTTTTTCTCTAATTCAAGTATGATGCAGATATGATTAATTTAGTTTAAAAAATTTAATTTTTATGTATTATCAATATAAAATAATTTTACATTGTAAACCAATTAAATTTTTTCAAAGTGATAAATAATATAAAATAACCACTCTCATTATCATAACCACCCACCATGATTTGTGATTTTAGTAAAATTTTGATTAATTCGGTGGATAGAAATTAAATTTCAATTTAAATTGTGTCAATCTACTACAATATAAATTTGTTTTTGCTTTAATTTTGTTCTCATTCATAAGACTGTCACAGCAAGTTTTTACTGTGAAATTACGAATTAACTTGTTATTTTTTCATCCTATAAATTATTAGCATAATTTCGGATTGAAGATTTCTAAAATATCGTTTCGAGGATTCAAATTCTTATTATTATAAATAAATTTTGTCTAAGACTGCAATTCATTTCCATCGTGATTAATTACTTTTGATTAATTATAGCTTTAAATTCAAAATTGTGTGAGTAATTATTTGAACAAAATTATTTTAAAACAACCACGGATATTCAATTGCCCTTACTTTTAATTTTATTAAGACTAAATTCTCAATTCAATCCCTCATATTTATAAGGGGTTAAATTAATCTTCAATTTGAAAAATCACATACTAATTCCTCAAATTTTATAAATAGAGACAAGTTAATCCATTTGTCAAATTATTAATAGAAATGTCCACATGTTATGTTAATTTGCTTATGTGTACTCTTAATTTTCATGTCCTAACTTATTTCTCAGTTCGCACAAAACAAATGACAACTTAAAATCAAAATATTTTTTTTGAGCAAGAACTATGGTGAAAAGAAATGAAGAAGAATGTCTAAATGACTTTATTTAGAGGAGTGAGGCAAGTTAGGACCACCATGAAAATTAATAATACACATAGTTAACAATACATGTAAGTAAATTAACACGACACATCTTAGACAATAATTTTACAGAAGGATTAATTTGTCGTCATTTGTGAAATTTGAGGGACTAATATGAGATTTTTCAAATTTGTACTAATTTGTCCCTCACTATAAATCTAGAGACTAAATTAGGGTTTTAATCTTTTATTAAATTACTTAAGGGCAAATTACACACACTCTCTCAAGGTTTATCAATATCACACTTACACCCCCTATTAGATTTAAGTTGATACTCAACTCTCTTAATTTATTTAATCCTATTACAATTACCTTGCTTCACCTTAAATTCTAATTTTTTTAAAATTAAAAAATATATAAAACTATCATTTTAACCTCATTCATCCAAACTATTTCCATTCATTGCCATTACCTACACCCAACACCAATAAGTCCCAAGATATCAAAAAGCTATTAGAGAAAACCCCTTCATATCTCATGAAACAAACATATTGCCTTGTCATAATTACCACTCTAACAAAAACCACTTCAACACAAGGTTCAAATTATACACATTGATATTGAAATTATGCTTGATGATCAACCCACGACACCAAGAGCATGATTTGGGTTCTAGGTGTTCACAAAACTCTCAGGTTGTCTATGAGGTTCTGAGGCACTGAATTAGAGTCAATGACACGGTGGATATTAGAATGGAACTTTGTGAATAACCTCATTGTATTATCTTTGGTGAAGGATCAAAATATATATGTACAAGAGATAAAGAAAAAAAAGACAGTGATCTATTAACTCGAGACTTTAACTCTAGTGTGCTTAACTATAACTAACTAACTAACTCTAATACATTAATTATGACAACATAACTAACTATGGCTATATGCTTACAATGAATGATTAACTAACTATATTCTAACACTCCCCCTCAAGATGGGGTGAAAATGGTGTGTAAACCCATCTTGGACAATAGCTTGGTGAATGAGGATTTGGAATGGCTTTGGTGAAAATGTCTACAAGTTGGTGTTTGGTTAACACATGGACGAGTTGAATTAAGCCTTGTTGAACCTTTTCCCAATGAAATGTAGGTCTATCTCAATGTGTTTAGTTCTCTCATGGAAAGTGGGGTTGGATGCAATATATATTGCATATTGGTTGTCACAATAGAGCATGGAGCTTGGTATATCAATTTGAAAGTCTTTGAGGAGGCTATGAAGCCGAGTGAGTTCACTAGTGATTGAAGCTAAGGACTTGTATTATGCTTCTGAGAACTTCAGGCAACAGTTGTTGTTTCTTCGATTTCCATGAAACCATGGAATCTCCAATGAATACACATTGTCTAGATATTGATTTTCTTGTGTCAGGGCATGTTCCCCAGTACATTGGCATAGGCATTTAGTTTGAGTTGGGAGCTTGAAGAGAAAAGAATGCCTTGCCTAGGGGTAACTTTTAGGTATCTCACTAAGTGGTGGATGGCATGAAGGTGAGAGTGTGTGGCTTTGACATGTATTGGTTAAGTTTGTTCACTGCAAAAGTTGTGTCAGGCATGCTGATTGTTAAATATAGCAATCTGCCAATTAATCTTCAAGATAGGGAATTATCTTCAAGTGGTTGTCCTTCATTTGCAGTTTTATATTTGGGTCCATGGGTAAAGTGGCTAGTTTTTCTTCAAGGAATCCAGTGTCTTCTAGTAAGGAAATGGTGTATTTTCTTTGTGAGAATTCCTTTGAAGAGCAAGCTAGGTCCAAGCCAAGGAAATACTTTAGGTTGCCAAGATCTTTGAGTTTGAATGCTTTCTGAGTTGTTTTTTAACTTCGAAAATTGCATTTAGTGATGAGGATGCAATAATGATGTCATCTACATAAACCAACAAGAAAACAAGTCCAGAATTAGTGTTTTTAGATAAAAAGGAATGGCCATTTTTAGATTGGAAGAATCCTAGGGAGATGATAGTAATGGAAAACTTCATGAACCACTGCCTTAAAGCTTGTTTGAGTCCATATATGGCTTTATTGAGTTTGTACACTAGATTTCCCCTTAATTGGATATCCAAGTGGTTGATATCTATGTAAACTTCTTTAAATAAATCTCAATTTAAGAATGCATTGTTGGCATCTAATTGAGCCAAATGCCAATTTTGTGAGGTTGCAAGTGACAATAGAACTTTGACAATAGTGAGCTTGGCAATTGGTGAGAATGTGTCCATGAAATCTATTCCAGCTTGTTGAGTGTACACCTTAGCTACTAATCTAGCTTTGTGTCTATTGATTGTGCCATCAGAGTTGTATTTTATTTCATACACCCATTTGCAACCAATGGTATGTTTCCCTCTAGGTAGAATGGTGATTGTCCATGTGTTATTTGCTTCCATTGCTTATTCTTCTTTCATTGCTCTTCTCCATTCTTCATGAGACTGGTTGGTGATAAAATTGAGGCTCAAATGTTGTTGACCTACATAATATATTGAAATAATTTGGAACAGAGTATTATAGCCAATGAAATGGGAAATTGGGTATGGTTTATTGTTGGAGTGATAATCAGATAAGTAAGGAAAGGGTTTGGATATTCTCAGGATCTTCTAGTTAGGATGATGTGTTCATTTGAAGAGGAGTTGCAAGTGAGGAGAATCAGTTGTAGTAGTTTCGGCTTCATTATCATTTGTGTAATACCTTAGGTTCACGTGTTCCTAGACAAGTATAGTTCGACCTTAGGGTTTGGATTCTCCTGACTATGGGAATCCCCTGGACGCATGAAAGCAACAAAAATGCATACATCTTTGAGACCGCCATAGTGGTGGGCTGGAAGGGACCTATAGCGTAAGCGTTCATCTAGTAGTGTCATGGTCAAGTGTGTGCGTCACCATGCCTACTTTTTGTCAACCGCTATAGGGGTGTATGACTCATAGTAGTGTCCCCAATATAGAATAGGTCCAAAATGACATAGCTTTATTAAGTGGCTCTCCTACCTAATATAAACCCTCGTCCAACAAGTTTTCTCCCTAAAAAATGCAAAACCCTAATTCCTCCTCCCTCTTCCACCTTCTTAATTCTCATCCTCTATCAATCTTACCTCCTCCAAGCTCTAAGGTAAGGATTATTATAAGTTTATGTGCTCTCCCAATATTCACAAAGTTATTCTAGCAAGTTCATAGTTTATTCATGTGTTCATGTTACTCTATAGCAATTGTTGGTGTCATTCCAAGCTTCCAAGATTAAGTGGATAGTACCCATATATACTTGACCCTCCAAGGTGAGTGAGTTTAACTCATGACCTTATTTTCAGTCATTATGAATATGTTTTAAGCTTTTGATTGTGAAATAAGAAATTAGAAATGGAAATATGATATAGAGATGATTTTATAAGTTATGTTAAGTCTAGTTAAATTATGATTTTTTATTTTAGTATGAAAATTATGTTTTAGAAAACTTTGAGATCATGATTGGATTGTTTGTGCGATGAAAATGTTTTATATGCTTGTGAAAAGATTTATTGAAAAATATGTGATTTAGCAAGTTTACCAAAATGGTCAAACATATGAGATATGGAATGATGATATTATATGTTTTCAAGATTTGAAAACTCTTGATTATGATTTCAAGATCTCAAGTTATGATTTGTTGGAAAATTTTGAGCAGAGTACTATTTGTCTTATTGGACATATATGTTATTATGATTTTAGAATTTTCATGTTTATGAAATTACAGTTTTGAAATTAATTATGTTTGTGCAATTATATGTTTGGAATATATTGTTTTGATGCCAGTTATGTTGATACACATAATACTATAACTTGTATGGGCTTTAGAAACTTCAGATTTCTCAATTAAACTTTTAAGACGGCTTTTAGAATAAAGAATTAGTAAGAGAAATAGAGTTGCCAGTTAACAACAATAGAGAGATCGTTAACCTTAGTATACTATGTTGTCCATGAGAGACAATCTCCCAATTATTAAGATTTTAGATGTGTCCAAGGGACCAACTTCATGTTTGCATAGTTATCCATGAGGACACGGTTGCAAGGGGCCGATACTATGCCTTAGGGATATTCAATTTGCAAAGGGCTGATATCCTCCAACTAGATGACGTGACATATTTTGTTTCCTTACTAATTGTTGTATTTAACAACATAACATTTCAACAAAGGATATATGATTTCTCTATTAGTAGAATACATATAGATATGTATATCAAAATGATTTTCTGTTTTTTGCATATATATATTATGTATCGTTGTTATTGTCCCATGTGGGTGGTTGGTAAGAATCACTCACTTAGTTCGATGACTCACTCATCTCCCTTCTTCTTAGATCTGCAGATCAAGTTATTGTCCAACCACCATTTCAGGAGATACAGTTGTTCCAGGTAAGCTTTACTTTGTAATGAGGCTTAGTTAAGGTTATGTTAGAATTAGAATACTCTAGTAGTTATGTAGGGAGAATCGAGCCATGCACTATGTTTTAAGATTATGTATTTATTTTCAAAGTTATGAATATCCCTATATATTTTCAGATTTCAAGTGTTGATTGAAATGTAGGCTGTGATTAAAATTTATGTAAGAAGCCAGTTTTTACTCAAGGTTTAGATTTCAAGTAATAAATTGATTTTTAGAATTATGATTAAGATCATGAAGTGCAACCGTTATGTTTTCATGAATTGTTGTAGCATATGTTGTATTTAATTAAGATGATGTTATATATGTTGAAACATTTCAATTTATGAATCCTAATGTTATGTTTTAAATAGAAAATTGATAATGGTTTAGACGAAAATTATGTTTTAAATATGAAATCACGTTAATTTATGCATTTAGTAGCTCACTTTACCCCAAAAACTTACATGGGATCCAGTCCATCATGTGTAATCACGTTTCTAAGTCGGGTTGTGACAATTTATTATGTTTATTAAATAGATTTTAGACAAAAATTTATTTTAGTTTCTGAGCAAAATATTGGAGATAAATTAGTTTTTAAGAATTGAAAATCAGCTCAAGATCTTTCATCATTTATGTGGCACATTTTAATCCCTTCATTAAGTATTTGTTATTAAACTTAATAAAAATACATGATATATTATGATAAATATGTGACATGGCCCATTAATTAAGTGGCTACTAAGTAAGCAATAGTAGCTTGTTTATTTTAGTATTAGGCATTGGACACATCATATAAGGAATGATAGAATAAGCTAATACATTGTGTAATGGTTTTATACATTGTTTCATGCGAGCAATGTATTGTATAAGTTAAGGGTGGCAAATCTCCACGCGGGTTAGTCATAAAATAGGACGGGCGGGTAAACCCATTTTGGTTATTTGGGTTGAAAGTGTCACCTCTCAAAAATAGTAGGTTGGCGAGTCAATCGACGGGCCAATCCATTTTTTATTATAGTTTTAGTTATTTTGCTAACCACCCACCCCATTACAGGTTGACTATAAAACAGGACGAAAGTTGACCCACCATAGTTATATGGCTTGAAAATGTCAACTTGTCCCGTAAAAATGACAAGTTAGCAAGTCCAACCTATTTTGCCACCTCTAATATAAGCTTATCCATCAAATCTCTTTTATATGTAAAACAATGGATAACTTAATCATATCTAGAGGAAGGAGGATAACTTCCAAATAGTTTTTGGCATATAAGGTTTTATTTTCCTTATTTAATAAAAATAATAAATAATAAAAAACAATTATTAAAATAGTAAAATAAAAGTAATTTTTCATTTAAATGAAATAATAAATTATTTAAAATAATTATATGAATAAATAAAAATAATTATTAAAATAAAATCATAAATATTAAATATATAATGATAAATTATAAATTATATACTATTAACATATACAAGTTGATATATTAAAGTAAGGATTGATAATAAATTAAAATTAAAGTAAGGATTGATTTAATATTTATTATTGAATTAAAATTTAAATAATTATAATAAAAATACGAGAAAACTATTAATTTAATATTTATTCATAGTTAGAGTTCTTTTTAAATAAATGATAGTATTATATAATTTTAATAAATTTAAATAATTAATAAAAGTTATTATTTTAATTTTTATTTAATATTTATATATAATTAGATTTACCTAAATAAATGATAATATTATATAATATAAAATATAGTATCTTATACAATATCATACTAAAATTTATATAGTATTAAAAGTTTATAAAGTCTTATATTATCAGGTTTTATCTTGTTAGGTTTTATACTTTACCTTAATGCGTTCGACTAAGGATGAAAATCTTTTATTCCCAAATAGTGTCTCATTTTTTGTCCCTCTAATCATTTATTGACATGTGTAAAAATAAAAATCAAAACAAATTTAAAAATTAATAAATTAGCAAATATACAATACACTCCTTCCATGTATTGGCACATATACATGATTTGGCGACTAATTTAAATTTATATATATATATATATATATATATATATATATATAGAAACATACTTGTCCAGTAAACAGTTTTGAACAGAGTACCATTTATAAAACAAACAACTCCCTACAAATTAGTCTCTAACGGATTATAAAGAATTCAAATTAACCTCCGTTATCATCCTCCTCGTTCTCAAATCTTAAAACTAATTAAAACTGCTCTCTGTCATTGAAGGAAAAATCTAAATCCCATTAATCATTATCTTCTAATCTCTCCTCGTAGGCTAAATATCAATAATTTCTATTGTGTGGGAACGGGATTACCCATTATATCGATTTTGGAGCTAACCATTGAGTAAAGAGTAGATGTGAGTGTGCCTTTGAGAATAGAAGTGAGTGTGTCCTTGTCTCTTGTTAGAAAATGTGTTTCTTTCTCATTCAATCCGCGGATCATGAGTAATATATTTTTTATCTAGTCATATAGCAGTAGTGATAAAAGTGATATGAAGTGTGGTTAAGAAATCTAGTTAAAGCTTATTCAGCTGGGGTCATTTTACTACTTATTTTGTATTTTTTCAATACAAAATTAATAAGGGGATTTTTCTAGTGCTTCGTTCACAACGGAGCTTTCTAAAGAGACATGTTTAATTTGAATGTGTAGCATACAAGTGTTTGATCTATTAACACTTTGCATTACTGCCACATATTCGCATGTTAACAACTATAAAAACAAAAATGGAGTTTGACAAAATTAATGCATGCAAACCAACTTGTAACTTGTAAGATTTGTTTGTTAACAACAAGTGCTTGAATATGTTTCCTTCGAACATCTAACACTCTTGATTGGTCATCATTGGATTTGCAATCTACTCCAACAATGAACTTGAAAGGGAGTGGAAATTATGTTATATATAACAATTAAAACATTGATCTTTAGCATGTGCAATTGTTCCATTAGAAGACAGAATGTTGCATAACTAAATGAAAGCCTCCATCAAATTATTCAGCAACTCATCTCTTGCTGACAAGAATATGTGAATATATCATAAGAACTTATATATCTCCTACAATTATCCACACATTTTCTTGTAATTGCATCATGCATTTGAAACTCCACTTTCAAACAATGAGAAACATATTTACAATGTTATAAAACATGACTATCTCCTTCATCAATTTTTAAATTTGTTGTTAAAGCTTGAAGTATTTTTTATTAGCAATATTAGACAGAAAGGTAATTCAACGGTTGATTACTTACCCACCTACAAATGATGATCTTGAGCAATTTGGGAGAGACCTCCGAATGGTCATTCTCCTGGCAAACTCTTTTCGGGTTTTTCACTTGAGATAATCCTTTCTTGGTTGCTCTCTTTATATTTAGCTTCTGGACGGAAAAAAAAAATCCTTGAAGTATTTGCGTGGGTAACAATTCCATAATGAACTTCTTCATCAATCATAGCATTATTCTTTACTCTTTCCAACTTCACTTCAACATTGTTGTCTTTTTTGTATATAGCTTCTTAAATATTGCTCGTTTCAAGCCCATCTTCCTTGTTGAAATTCGAAATGTTTTCTTCATGAAAGGGTTCGAGCCCTAGGCATGCACTTTCATTAAAAGTCGAAAGAATGAGCTTTGTCTTCTTAGTGGTCATACCGAACTCAAGTAGAACCACCTCCAATAAGAGGATACCTATAACTTAGACCAAAACAAAATGTATGCCTAGCCAACCAACATTTTAATTTCATTACCATTAAGCAAAACATCACTTTATATCATGAAAGCTTAAGACCTAAAAAAGGAGGAAGATGATAATGTGGGTTTAAATTTTGCATCAAGAACAGGAAAGGGAGATTCAGATTTTAGGGTTTGGAAAAGATGAATATGATGATGGAAATCAATAAATTTAAACTACAAATAGAGTGTGGCACAGGTGGTTAAGAAGTCAGTCAATATCCCTCAAAGACGTATGTTTGACTCTCGCAAACTACTATGAGGCCAACAGCCAATGGGTCATGCCTTGATCTAGTGGATAATTAGTGAGGAACCCATTGAAACTTTTGATTATTACAAAAAAATCAATAAATTGAATCTCGTCATAATTTTTCAATAATTAATTGGTCCTATTAGTTGTATGTGTATCCATGTCAGCCACTTGACGGGCCAATCACATATTAAATGGGTCATGTGTGCATATCAAGCGAATACTTAACAAAGTGACTAACTTATCTTGCATTTAGAATAGTAAATAATCTTGAACTCACTTTTATGTTTGTCCATGATATTTTGTCCAAGAACTAAAATGATGTTTTTTTCAAGATTAAACAATAAATCAAACCAGTCAAAAAATCGACATCCAATGAAAGCTGAATAAATGTTAAACTAAACCTATCCAAATTAATATAACAAGCAAATTACAATATTTAAATCAAACGCAATACTCATAAACAAGGAGAATCAAAACAGCATTATTCATACACTGAATCCATTCTCACGCTGCTTTAATTAAAAAGCGTAAGAATTAAGAAAACAATGTATTTAAATGCGTATTTTCTTTATTTTATTATTATTTAAAAAACAAAAATGATGTGAAGATACCATTTTTTTTTTTTTTGGTCAATACATTTTGCGATTTAACTTTTGTTACTTTGAATGTTGAATCCTCCCTATTCCACAAGCCGCAAACCAAAATTAAGTGACCAAGTCAGTCTAGTATCTCGGAGATATTATAGATATCTTTGGATCTTTGATTAATGGCCCCTAACCACCACCTCCTTCTTCTAATTGTAACTCTCCTCCACCTTATTACGATCCTTTACAATTACACACAATTAGTACCCATTGCCACCCTTCATGATCTTCTCATATTCCTCCACACCCTCTTATTAGTTAATCAAAACACAACCATTCAATATCAATATCAACATCACAACCCAAAAATAAAACAAGAAACTCTAATTTGTTTTGATGATGGCATTGGCCTTTAAGTACCATGTGGTGGGGGATCTCACTGTGGGAAAGCCTGAATTGATAGAATTCCATGACACTGAGACGCTGAACTCAGCCATTCAAGCAATAGCAGATTCACCTGAAGGCAGCATACCCATTTGGAAGAAAACATCATCATCATCATCACATGCCAATGCCATTGAAGACACTGAAATGAGGCAAAACAGATTTGTTGGCATACTTAGTTCCCTTGACATAGCTGCTTTCTTGGCCAACACGGCAACTCATAATGAATCTTTGGACATGGACAAGAAACTGATGAACACCCCAGTTTCCGATGTTGTTGTTCCAAACAACTCTCTTCTCAGGATAGTTGATCCTAAAACAAGGTTGATAGATGCTCTTGACATGATGAAAGAGGGTGCCAAACGCTTGCTTGTTCTCAAGAGCCTAGTAATATCGAAAGGCATGAGCAAGCGTTTGCTCAAGAACATTGACACCTGCTCTGATGGCACCAACAACATAATAGACACAAACATGAATGTTCCATGTTCTTCATCATCATCATCTTCAAGCATTGCCTCTAATACTGACAAGTTCTGTTGTCTCTCTAGAGAAGATGTGCTCCGGTTCATCATTGGTTGTCTCGGGGCTCTAGCCCGCTTCCCTTAACCTCCATGGCTGCTCTTGGAGCAATCAATTCCCAATATAGTTCCATTGAATCCTCCAATCCAGCCATTGAAGCAGCACAGAAGGCTCCACAAGACCCTAGTGCAGTTGCTGTGGTGGAAAGCACACCAGAAGGGAAGCACAAGATCATTGGAGAAATCTCTGCATGTAAGTTATGGAAATGTGATTACTTAGCTGTAGCTTGGGCCTTGGCCAATCTATCAGCAGGACAGTTTGTTATGGGAATTGAGGCTAATGATGCCTTAGGCTCAAACTCAAGATCACTGGTTCCTGATTTGAGTGCAAATTCATCGGCAAATGGAGCTACTGATTTGTTTAATGGTGTTGGCACAAGAAGGCCAAAGAAGTTCAGTAGCAGGAGTATTGGATTCTTTAGTAACCATGCAGGCCCCAATTTTGGTTGCAACAGGAGCATGTATAGGGGTAGAAGTGCTCCCCTGACATGTAAAATGACTAGCACATTGGCTGCTGTTATGGCTCAGATGCTGTCACACAGGGCAACTCATGTGTGGGTGACTGAGGATGAGTGTGATGATGTTATAGTTGGATTTGTGGGATATGCTGATATCTTGGCCGCCGTAACAAAACTTCCCAGTACCTTTGTTTCTGCAAATAGATCTGCTGAGAGGCTGGGAAATGAAATTCAAAGTTGAATGTTCTTTTTGTTTAGTGAGTATATCTCGTGTTGTCTGCAGCTTGTTTTAGAGATATGGTATTTGAACACCTCTATATAACAATGTGGGACACAGTAGGATCTGTAAGCTAAAAACACTTCATCCTCTCTCAATTCAGGTGTTTTTTTTTTTATTTTTTTTATCTGAGTTTAACCCCACCCACATGATACCCAAAGAATATGTCCAATAACATTGTACCTGAAAAAAAAAAAAAACATTTCTGATTTCTAATGATTATATGGTGTTCACTATTCTCACAGTTCAACTATTTAGACCCAAAGATGAAAACACCATATGAGATAGTCAAAGTACGCCTTTGAGTTTGGATTTTAAAGAGAAAAGACAGAGAATAAAAGGACTTGTAGGTGAATTCTATTGTAAAGTTTTACATTAAAAGTTCTTCTTTTCCCTCTTATTCCCTCCAAAATTCACGCTCACAAGTCACAAATATACCCTTATCATCCAAGTAGGGGTGACGTAGTAGTGTGGGATCTATATTTAGAGTTAGAAGATTCCATGCATGTGTATTCTTGTATTATATCAAATTCAGAGGGCCTGCACATATGTGATTGTTTTCATTACTGGGTTTTGTTTATGGTCAGCAATCTTCAATATACAGAACAAGGACTGAGGTTCAGCATGCAGTTTCCTGTGTAAATTTCACTTTTTCTGCAGAAATATATGGGGGTGGTTTGTAATCCAGAGATAGTTGACTGTTGAAATAAGTCATGGCTTCTGGTGTTGTAATTTCCAATTTCTTTGGGACCTTTGTTCGGAGGTTGTCACAGTTAAACTCCAACAAATGAAGGAAAAACCTTCAAATCATCTGTGGTCTTTTAATCATATAGGAATGACAGTAGGAAGTCTGAATCTATGGCATGCAATCTATTCAGCCCCTCCTCAATAGCCTATTTATACTGGCTTGAAATCATCCAGGGTTTTGGTGCCTGCATTCCAGTATTATTCACAACCAGCTACTTGCAATAGTATATTTTTACCTCAGATATCAATTGCTTGATAATCGATGTGGCCATTCAAGTTTTCTAAGAATAGAATGCAGTCTGGGATATAAATTGCTGGGATATAAATTGCATGTACGGAGAGACTAAAAAATTGCATAGAAGATAATGAGCATTTAATAATAGTTAAAATTTTCTATCTGTTTCTTCACCAAATCAACTCTCTTTATACATCCCCCAATCACTTTTTCTCACATAAAAGAATATTTAATAATATTTAAATATTAAAACAATTACTAAATATATATTAATTATCTTCAACATGTCAATAAATTATTGATGAAATGGGAAAAAGGACATGATTCAAGGACAGTTTGATTTCTGTCCAGAAAGGAACCCCTCCACTAAATTTGGATGCCACAGCAACTGCATAATTTCCACAGATACAGTAGCCAGGAGGGGCCTATCTTCACTCTTGGAGGCAAGTCTCACCGCAATCACTATTTGAGTGTTGTGTCTTTCTTTTCACCCCAAAGAGAAAAGTTATGGGTGCTAAATAATACTTTGAAGCTTAGATTCAGCTTTCAGCAAATACAGGGCATATCATCAAATCCAGGCAAATGATTCACTAGCAAAGAGAACTCCAGAATCTTTAACAAAACAGGGTGGAGTATCCAAGGATTGGAAAAAGGTTGAGCATCAGTACTCAACACATTGCTAAAAACTAACAATAATTAATAAGTTCAACATGATACACGAGACATAGGGGAGAAAAACTCCACACAAAAAGTTGTCTAAACTAACTAACGACAACATTCTTCAACTATGACTGCTTGTTTTTTGCTTGGCTTTCTCAATGAGCGGCTTCAATTGCTTCTTCTCGGCAAGAATCTTTAGAAAGTTGAACAAAAAGGGTATGTAATTGTGTTTCCTACGAATATTTTCTGTCCTCCACTTCTTGAATTTTTCTTCCTCCATTAAGATCTTCTCTGTAGCAGCTTCAATCCCAGCATTCACTTCAGAGAGAGAATTGTTCAGTAACTCAAAACTGCTATTGTCGACCAATCTCTCTGACTTTGATGCGGCCAGTTGCTGCAAAATTCGCTCCCTCCTCTTCTGCAGCTCCTTGAGCTCAGCAGTATACATCTCTTTCCTGTTCTTGATGATTGCCATAAGATTAAATCTTATCTCACTTTGGGAATACCTTTCAATGCGTTCCTGGATCACAGGTTGCACCATCTTAAGCCATTCCATATCACCTTGACCACCTGAGCACTGACCAAGGCTGATAGGACCCTCCTTTAATCCATCAAGCTCATAAAGCACCCCATCAACAGGTAGATAGCTTATAAAATGGTACACATCATCATCTTTGCTAGCAACCTTTTGTTCGTCAGGGACGAAAGGTTCTGGCCTTGCAAAGCTATTGTGGGCTGTACGTATGGCTTCACTATTATTGATAGCCAAACCTTTGAGCTCAGGAGGAAAGTTCTTGGTAAATTCTTTCAATTTTGTCAACTCTGGACCAATGTCAATATCCGGTGAATTCATAAGAATAGACAAGATCGCCTGGGTTGCACAAGCATTATTAATTACCTACAAACACACCACTAAGATCAGTAAAACTGTAAAATGACAATAATTATGATATTGGTTAAAAAAGAAAAACAAACCTGGCTAGCAAAAAACAAGTTAGGGTTTGGATCTTTGATCACAACACGATCATCTTTTTCTCCTGGACGCCATTTGAATAGAAAAATCAACCCATACACAGGCCTGTTTTTGAGGGTGGAAATCCCCACAAAAATAATAGAGAGAAGGCAAATGCTCACAAATTAACTATAATCATTTGTCAATGTCATTAAAAATTCAAGACTAGCTGAGATAGTACACTTACCTAAGGTTGTCAAGAGAGTCAAGGTCCAATGAATACAGTTCCTCAACCTGCCAAGACATATCTAGGCGTCACATGAGGGAAGCATACTAATAGGTACCAGATAAGAATCACACACAAAAACTGAGATATGAATCTCTCCTAATCTCATGTGAAAATGATATCAGATCAGCAGACTCTGTTGTGTGTATCAAACTAATAGCATATAAAGGTTGTGAAACAGACTAAATTTTGAGCAGCGTGCAGTTTTTGTACTTCTTTGGTTAATTTAGCTGGACCAGAATGCTTACATCTTTAAGGAAGTCTCTTTGGCAGCAAAAATTTTTATGGGATGGGTTATGTTTACATCTTCTTTTTGGCTGTTCTGCTCATGGTTGTTTCAAGGGAGTCACAATCAGCAAAGAGACCAGTATCAGCCTTGATGCATTTTAGTACTTTTTTCTTTTATGTTCCTTGTTGTACCTTGTCTTTTCTATTTTGGAGGACACGTATTGCTCCCCTTGTTGTATCTTTCCCTTTTTCTCTCTAATAAAGTTTCTATTGGCTAAAAAAAATGTTCATATACTTATCAACAAGGATCTTACAAAAGTAGAACCAAAGCTAATAAATCGCACGTGCACACACATATCAGCAGTGCTATTTACCACAAATCGATTTTGTTGCGATAACGGAAAATTTAAACCAATATGGTAAATGGTTAAATGAGGAGAGAGAAAACCCTCGAAACCAAAAAAATAGACCTTGGTGTTTCAAATGCTTTCATACGTGTTTCACGAAAAAAAAGTTTTAGTACCTTCAAGCATAGTGTATCACGTGAGATTTTGAGAAGGCTTAATTATTGCAAGAGATGAGAGACGGTTATGACAACCTTTGGATTGAAAGAATACATTGGTGAGTCATGTGATGCTATTCACTTCTTCCCTTCCTGACTTTTATCGTCTCTCTCCATGGATGATCAGCACAGACAAACCAGGAATGGCAGCAGAGTAAAGACAGAGAGAAGCAATAAAAGTCCAGGAGGGCAATGAGTGAATAGCATCACGTGACTCATTAAAGTGTTCATTTAATCTTGATCATTAGTATTGACCCAACGGTTGTTATAGGCTCACTTGCATTAAACAAACCCTCTCATGCAATACATGTGTAAACTCTTTCTTAGCCACGATATTTATGCTATTATTTACATTTTAGGAATTTTACCATATGTGAGCCTGTGAAGATTGGACACAATTCACAATATTTGCCAGTTTATCATCCCTTTACTGTTAATGCTCTAATGCACTAAAGAAGAAAACAAAAAACACAACATCCCACCCTAAGCTGAAACCATGAGCAAGCATGTATCACTTCAACCTTAAAAGAAGAAATTATATATATCCAACAAAAATACACACCTGTACTCCTTTCACTTGCACTTGCTGAATAAGTTCTGTAAATACACCTGAAGATGGGGCAAACAAAAAATATCAGCAAACTCTAAAGCAATGCTCCAAATTATCAAACCAAATGTATACATTATAAGAGTTTAATTTTGATGCAAAGGCCGTGTAAATATTTTTACACAGTCAATCACATTTTACCACATAGAAGGTGAGCCTCGGTGCAACGGAAAGGTTGCTGCCTTGTGACCAGGAGATCACAGGTTCAAATCCTGAAAACAACCTCTCAAAGCAGGGTAAGACTGCATACCTGGTGGGAGCCTCCCCACCCTTTTTAATCACATTTTACCACATCAACAATACATTATCCACTCTCACCCCACTACTTACATGGGAGAATTTGTACCCTAGTTTATTTAAATTAAATCCATATTATAAAAGGTCCATGAAGCAAACAAACAAACAATATACTTATACATATTCGAGTAAGAGACAAGAACTATTCAGTGAACGCAAAAGTAAATGCCTCTAATGGTTCTCAGAAAGAGCTTACTTACCGGGATCGGACTCAATGGTGCACCACGACATGATTGGACAAAAATAATTTGTACGAATCAACCTGCACACAAGGAAGGAACAAACGATGAACAAAGGCCATCAAAAAATAATTTTTTTTGTGATGGGGAAACTGAATAAAAAAAAAGGTGAAAGAGAAAGAAAAAAGGCAGAGACTTTTTTTTTTTTTATAATTCTTATACTTGACTCAAGGAACAAGAATGAGATTTTCATACAAACACAAATCAAAGAGATTTTTTATGAACACAAATCAACGATTAAAAAACGAGTCTTTTCCCGTGAAAGAGTACCTCTCTCTATTTCTCTGGCATCTAGTGCACTGCAATTCCAGTATCTTACTTTTCTTTCTACCTTTGCCATCAAGGTCTTATACTTTGTAGCCCACCCCATTTAATTTTTAATTTTTTTGTTTATCTTAAACGTGTTTTTAGTGCTATGTTTTGATTTTATTCCGTCTAATTTTTTTTTTAAGTTTTTAGTCCTTAATTTTTTCTAAGATTTTGTTTTTATCCCTAGTCCCTACTAGTTTATATTGTTAAGTGATAATATTTATAAGGACTACAACTGCAGGGCTGTCATCCAATCAAGTTTTTTTTTATTTTTTGACAATAATCTATTTCAATTAAATATTAACCATTCATGATAGTAATATACATGTAGAAGATAATTGTTATAAGTAATTTTACTATTTTATCCATATTTTTTAAAAATATCTAAATTGTAAAATTTAAGTTAGAGGGGTAAAAGAGGAAAATTGAAATTGGACACCAAGTGACAGTTTTTTTTTTTGGGTATTCCCTTTATTAGTAGTAATAGATGAAAAGGATATTTTAAAATATTTATAAGGACAAAACAAAATTTTCAATATTTACAAGGATTAAATGCATTTTAGTTATAAACTACTTTTAGGAACCTAAAGATAAAATGCAAAGACTATAAATATAATAATCTATACATATACTATACATTTGGTGCATAACTTTTATAATTTTAAAAATACCCCTGTGATAAGAACTACCTTTACATCTACAACTTCAAGAATAACTACATTTATAATAACTTCTATAACTTCTTATTTTTTAAATTACTTTTCAATTTATTATTTCTTTCTTAAATATTTTGAGAAAAATAAAAGATTCAAATTGAATGGCACATAGAATGCCTATTAATTTGCTAGTACAAGAAAAAAAAATCAAAAGCCAAAAATTTATTTTAGAGAGATTAAAATCAAAATAACTTATATTTACAATAATAAAAAACATATTTAAGCCTTTTTTAATTTTTTTAAAAGAAGTTAAGTTGTATTATAATATTTATATTTTCACATTCTTAATTATAAAAGGATAATGATGTTTTTGTTTCAGATTTTTTTAATAAAATGTGATTTTTTTTAAGTAAAGAATTATTTTTATATTCACTATTCATATTCATTTTTACTCAAAAGTTAAAAACAAATTATTTGAAGTAATTTTTAGCTTTGGAGTAGAAATTAATATGAATAGTTTCTATGAAAAATTAATTTTTTTAGTTAAAAAAATATCAATTTCATCTTTAAAAAAATAGAAACAAATTCATCTTAAATCTTTATGTCCACAAAAAAGTGAGAAGTTAATCACCTTTAAAATATTTAGTAGGGCCTATACATAATGAAAGTTATTCATCTAATAGTGATTAACCTCTCAATTTTATAATTTATCAACCTCTTCACTTTAGAAAAACTGATTTTTTTTAATTTTTTTAGTAATGGTACTATAGATTTGTTTATTCGAACTTCTAAAAGAGTTTAAAATAAATTTTAAAAATAATCCCATTAAATAAGAAAATATTATTTTATATTTGGAAGTAAAATTAATTTAAATTTATATTTAATATAAAAATATTTTTCATTCACAAATATATTTTCAGGCTGAAAAAAGTGCTTTTTCATAAATAAAAATGTTAACTTTTGAAAAGAATTTATTTTTTAGTAATTCTATTTTTGTTAAAAATTTACCCTCATGTATCCAAAATGTAAAAGTACTCTTCTAATAAAAAAATATTTTTAATAGGGTGCTAATGGGTGATTTTGGATTTTGTAATAATTAATTTTCAATTTTCTTTTGTTCTTTTTAACATGTTAGAAGGTTCCCAAATATACAATGGGTTTTACTATGCATTAATTTATAGATAAGAGCAAAATTCTTTTCTATTGCAGTAATTGCAGGTTTTTTTTTTTGTTTGGATAAAATCAAAGTTAAGATAATTTAATTCTGTTAGCTATTTATGATTTTCACTAGATTTCTTTCTATTAGTAGTACTTTCTTTATGTTATAACTAGTAAATTGATAGGCAATTTTGTGCTTATCAATTCATATTTTTTAATTTTAGATAAATTTTAAAATTTATTTTTTAATTAATTTCTTTATTATATATATCCTTTAATTTATTTTCTATTTTTAACTTTTCTTAATTTTCTTCTAGTTCTTTTAACTTCCCTTAACTTCCTTTTAAACTATGGATATTCTGGAAAATATGAAATTTGGACATCAAAAGGTGGTTAAAGGGAGGAACCCCTTTTAAATTATGATTTTAATTTTAATATACTATTGGTGTAATTTTTTTTTATATTGCCATCTAATCACATTCTCCTACACTAACAAATATGTTTAACTCACTCCTCCACTACTTCAAAAATCATACAAATTGAATCATTTGATTAAATGATAGTGTAAAAGTTTTACATTGTCAACGCATACAAATTAACTCATATATATATATATATATATATATATATATATATATATTGTTAATTTGGATTTTAAACTTTTATTATTGTAAATTATTAGCATTTTGGAAAATATGAAATTTAAACACCAAAATATAATTAAAGAGGGGAATCCCCTTTAAATTAAAAGGAAGTTAAAAGAAATGGAAGAAAATGAAGAAAAGTGAAAAAAAAAGATAAATTAAAAATATATATCTATACAAGAATGATATTTACACACCACTAACTTACATCATATACTTACATGACACCATAAGACAAAAAGAAAAAGAGCACTTCATCCTGAAGGATAAAATGGAAGGCAGACAGAAGAAAGTTCTCGCATCTAACCTCCCTCCAAAAGCATTCTTTTTTTTCTCTTTATCACATTTATCTCTCTCACACCCTCATAAAGAAAATAACCTCCCATAACTCAAAGCTCTCGTTCATTGTCACTCAGGAAGAAGAAAAAGGAAAATCAAGCTTGTTGAAGGCGCATAAAACTAATCGTCAAGCATGAAGACTTACCTTATTCCATTCGATTTTTCATGTGTTTGTGGTATATTTTTTGTTTTTATAATTTTTTCAGCAACAAAACAAATTTAGAATGATTCTATTAAAAGTGAAAATTTGTTGTTATTGTTAGAAAGTGAAGTTAGAAAGTTGTAAATGTGTGTTATGAAAAGTTATATACCTGGACACAAAGAGTTATAAACTATGTTCATAAAACATATAAACTAGTTTTGAAAAATTGTAAATCAATTAAGAATAAATACTAACAGGTTCAAGATAAAATATAAAACCACATGCATAAAAATTGTAAATCAGTACAAAAAGGTTGTAAACAATGTTCATAAAACATTAAACCAGTTTTGAAAAATTATAAACCAAATGAGGATAAATACTAGCAGGTTTAGGATAAAATATAAAATCATATGCAGAAAAGTTATAAATCAGGTACGTAAATAGTTGTAAACCATATTCATAAAACATGTAAACCAACTTTAAAATTATAAACCAATTAAGGACAAACTTTTCGTATATTGTTTCACATTGTATCTTAAATTGTTTAGTATTTATCCTCAATTGATTTATAATTTTTTAGAATAGGTTTGCATGTTTATGAACATGATTTACAATCATTTTATTTCATTCCAGAACATTTATAAAATTATTTGATTTTAATATTTGTAATCTTTTTCTGTTAAATATCTACAAATATATATATATATATATATATATATATATATATATATTTCTATTAAATGTTGAGTTGTCAAAAAAAATATCAATCTTACATAGAGTCATTAATCTTAATAATCTTATAGTCAAAATCCTACTATAACATGGGTTATTGCATAGTAAAAGATAAATTATTAAGTTGATTATCAGGGGTTATTAGATGGGGATTTGACGCATAGGATTATTATATGAGGAAAAAAATCTTATGTTCACAAATAATGTACTCTTTTCTTTCTCTCAATCATTTATTACCATATGAAAAGATAAATGTTAAAATAGATTTAAAAATTTATGAGTTACTAAATATACAATATGCATATTCCACATGTCATTAAATGATTGGGGGATAGTGAATAGATACTACCTAGGAACAAAAGATTTCTATCCTATTATGTGTTATATATAATTATTGACTGCTCATTTTTTCTAATGTCAAAACTAAAATTTGTTTAATTTTTCAAGAAGCAAAAATATGTTTAAACCTATTTTTATTTATTAGTATGTATGAAGTACGAGGCAAATTTTTAAGTATTTTTATATGCCCAAATTTCAATTATAAATAAAATTTAACGGGATTATATGCATAAGTTTTTTAAAAGTTTAAGATTGCTAAAGGTCTGAAAGGTGAAACTGTAACACCCTAATATTTATCTTAATACACCTAGGGCGTATTTAAGTTAATTATTAGTTATTACTCTTTTGTTAGTTCTTTAATTCTTGAAAATACTTTAATGAAATTATGGGTAAAAAAAATTTTTTTTGAACTTTGAAAACAAAATGTGAGCCACGCATATCAACGTCGTACATTTCGCGTACATGATAAAAGTATAACAACCAATTAAAATCATACATCAAATACATTACAACAATATATCTACTACAAAACCATAATTATACATATTAAGATCAAATCGTTCCTTGTTGCGCAATAGAACATACAAATACCTAAGTAAACAACACACGAATGAAATCAAACTATCTCAACTTTCTCCTCTCACTAAGCATGCCTAGAATGGGTAGACTCGTCACGTGCGCCAGATGTCCGGTTGGGTGAACATAGGCGCCTCGATGGGGCGAGTGGCACCTCTGCGAATGGGTTGTGAAATAGTCTCATCTTCACTATCGTTACCCCCCATATCCATCGGAGTAAACTCCTGGAAGAGTACTAAAAGGGTGATTTCTCCAGAAGGGCCGATAGAGTGGGGAGGTGATCGGGCACGTACTCAAGGAAGTTTCGAACGGAGATACACAGGATGGGGAGGGGATCCTGTGGAGTTCATGGGTGGGTGCGCACGCTCGAAGGCGAAATTATCCATGAAAGGGGTAGTAGGAGAGAATCGAACGCTATCAACAGGATGCGTAAATGGACAAGCCATAAAAACATAAACACGAATAGCACAACAACCCATAAAGTAGTATGATCGGTTGCAGGATCGAATGCATCTCCCAAGCGGGTGCGTCAACGAGATCACGAACGTTGCCATCTACCTCTGAAGATGAGATGGAAAGAAAAGAATAGGGAATGAGAAACTTATAAAAGAATCTCAGGTAGGGCTTTCACGTCCTAATGCATTGTGTCATCATCATCGTTCTTAGGAATCTTAGGTTTCATTATAAAATTGTGAGCATGCATAAGGTTCATTTATTAATTTCCAAATACTTTTAGTCGAGGTCCGTATCTTTTAGCATGATCTTAATGTCATGAATACAACATACTATATCATGAATGCATGTCCATACCATATGCAAGATATAATAGGATACACATTGAATGAACGTATAATGAATGCAATTTATTCCAACATGATTCATTCTTTTAGATGACTTAAACTTCTTATTCTCTTTTCCTTAGGGCGACCCTAATACTCTCCCTTTTAAAAGTTCTAGGTTATGAACTCATACCTAACTAGTCGTCACTAGTTTACACTTGTCCTCTTGATACGCTAAATTCCTAACTCCTAGAGTGCGGGTTACGGGGCATAGGAACACCTTTCATAACAATTAATTCCAGGAGTCTAAAGGGTCCTTTCTGGATCACCTCTCATAACCTTTAATTTGGGAGTCCTGGAGGATCATTTTCATGCGTCTTATGTCACATTTATCTTAGCATGTCCATTAAGGTACAAACCTGAGCATTATAACATTATAATTTACGAATTCACATTTCATGCTCATAGAACACATCAATTACACATTTAAAGAATCTCAATCATAATTGCAACTCATCATAACATAATTCACATAGGCATGCTATTATCAACGTCTTATTGAAAAGTAAACATGCTCCTACCCAGGATGCCGGAATCAAGGGTCGAGGTCAGCTAATACACATGCTATGTTTTATCAAGACATTTATAATGCACCAAAGGTCATCACAAACACAATCAGACAATCCCATTGCAGCATTATTCATTAACTAATAATCCAAATTAGTAGCCATAATTAATAACTAGATTTTCTTAAAATTATCTCAAGGCAATGAAAACACATGAAGCCTTAACATAAAGTAAAACTCAACTGTAGGCCTATTATCATTATAAGGCCAAAATTACATGTTAGAAACATGTCTATGGTTAAAATTTCCATTCAAGATAAAAGGAGTAAGTCTTGAGCTTAGAGATTTAAGTGATAACTAGAATCATAAACATGCTTTGCAATTTCATTTTTAATCTTGGTTATTATAAGGTGATAATTTGGGAGTATAAATATGATATGCAAGGCTTGAAATATAAACATAATATGCAACTCCATTGTCTTATCTTTAGGAATTAAAGTGATGACTTGAAATATAAACATGATTATGCAAAGCTTGGAAATTAAACATGATATGCAAGTTTATTTACTTATCTTTAAGAATTGAGGTGATGACTTGAAATATAAACATGATAATACAAAGCTTGGAAATTAAGCATGATATGCAAGTCCATTTACTTGGTGATGACTAGAAAATATAAACATGATAATGCAAAACTTGGAAATTAAACATGATATGCAAGTCCATTTACTTATCTTTAAGGATTTAGGTGATGACTTGAAATATAAACATGATAATGCAAAGCTTGAAAATTAAACATGATATGCAAGTTCATTTACTTATCTTTAAGAATTAAGGTGATTGCTTGAAATATAAATATGAATATGCAAGGCTAGAAATTTAAACATGATATGCAAGTGCTTAAAACATAAACATGGATGCAAGTTCCTTATTATATCTTGTTAAGCTCAAAACTCAAGACTTCTTAAAGAATGAATTATTTAACTCCAATTAATCTTAACAAAGAAGAAGTGAGCTTTAGAGTTCTCATTTCAATGGTTCCAAGAACCTTATTTCATGAACTCATCATCAAGCTCAAAAAGAATCAGTTTAAAGGAAACTAACACTTTTTCTATAAATATTTTAACAACAAAAACTAAACCTTGAGCTTTAGAGGTCCATTATATGATAGATTCACAATCATCACCATGGTTCCTCATCATAAGCCATGGTCATTAGCAAGCCATAAAACCCGAAAGTTTAAGCAAAAAATAAGAAGAAGAATATGAAATAAACTCCCTACCAAGTTGTTTCTTGTTTTCAAAAGATAAAGCTTGATCTTTCAAGAAGTGAGAACAAGAAAAATCTGATGCTAATGATGGTGATGGATTTGGCCAAGAGGGGTTTGAGTGGAGGAAGGATTTTTCTTATGTTTTGTGTTTGGCAATGGAAAGGTTATGTGTTTAGGAGTTGATTTATAGTTGGAATGTGTATGCTTGAGGTTTAGAGCTTGGTTAGAGGTTGATAATGGAGTCTCTTGAATATGAATGAGGAAGAAGAAGAAAGCTTGAAGTTTTGAGAGAATTAGAGAACTTTGAGCAAACTTTGAGTAAGAAAACTATCAATAAAGCAAGTGCTAAGGCTAAGAGAGTTTATGTGTGCATTTTGGCAATGGAAAAGCACCTATTTATAGGCTCATGGAGGCTGAATGGTCGCTGGTTCAGGCTGGAAAAATGGAGGTTTATTTCAATTTTTAATTAAAGGAAACATTAAAGAAAGAAAGCATAAATTGTTGTAATAATTTTATTTATGTATAATGGATAAAAACACTAAAATATGGTGCTAATGGGAGATATTGTGGCTGATCATATCATGACTGAATTGGTGGGTTTTCTTTTGATTAAACATAGCCAAAAATAATGGAAAAGAATGCTAAAGAAATGGTGATAATGTTGGATATGTTTCTTTGTTGAAAAAAAATCATTAAAATATGATGTAATGGGGAGCAAAATGGTGCTGGAATCTGATTGCTTTAGGATCAGATTTCTTATCATTTGAGTGTGGTAAAACATGTGTTGGATGTCTAGTTACTTAGGTAAAAGATTAGGAATTGATAGATTAGTGAAAAAAGGTGAAATATTAGGTGTTTAAGATAAATCAAGACAAGGTAAAAAGAATAATCATACACTAGTAAATGGAGTTAATTTCAAATGAGTTAAAATCAATTTGTAACATAAGTTCTAAACTTAGGATAAGAAAATGTAATTGTACTAGATTTTACCTAAACCGAAGTCTTAACCTTAAGTTTAAAATAGCTAATTTTATGAGTTCTTGTTATTAAGGAAATTTAATTTTTTTCCTTAAGCAATCTTAGGCTTTAATTACCTTAAGTAATTATTTTTAACCTTAGGTAATTAATTTTTAACTCAAGGTTAATGAATGGAATTAATTCAAAAAGATTAGAGCCTAATATCGCCTTATTTACTTAAGTAAACTTATTTAAGCATTAAATAGGGGTAAAAAGGTAATTTCACATAAAATTCTTCGAATTACCTGAACTTTCCAAATATTACTTAGTACAACTATTTTAGGCTTCCAGATGATGATCGTTTAACATAGCTCAATCTAGGTTAAATTACTTGGGGTAAAATGGTTATTTAAAAACTTCCTGAAATTCCTGGGCATTCTCAAATTGTGCTTGAAATAGTCATTTTGAACCTTTGGGTGAAAATCAAATTCAAAGATTACTTGATTTCATGTAAAGTTACTGGAGGGGTAAAACGGTAATTTTATATATGGTAAAAATTGATAAATTGAGATTTTTATCTCCAAGGCACATATAATCCCCATCAAGTATTAAACTAACCCCTTAAAGATAATCTAAATTGGTTATCGTTAATTTTCTAGGTAAAAATGACTTCAGGGCATTTTTATCATTTTACACGTACAAAAAAATTGGATTTACGACTTCCGCACAATCGCTATTCAAGTTTCTCATAATGTTTCTCTAAAGTTATATTCCTTTATTGAGAATTATTCGGCTCGAATTACGTGCAAAATTATCTAGGGGTATTTCGTAATTTTACACAATAACAAAAGGCGGGGTGTTACAAGAATAGGACACCTTTGGTTATTTTTAGAAAATGCCAATAATAGTTTGAAAACGTAATTGAGAATTCATTCTTTACTATATTTCGATATAGAGAAAGTTTAAGTGGGGTAAGTGTCAGTCTCATCATGGCTGGGAAAGACCTTCAATCTCTTTGAGAATTTCAGGGTCCTCACATAGCTAGAGGATTTGAATCCACATATTTATAGGGTATGAGTCAAACTCTAACCAATTGTGCCCACCCTTTTTGGCTCATTCTTTATTAGTAAAATATTTGGTATATTAAAAAATCAATATATCTGAACATAACTTATGTCCAGATAAATTAACTTTTAAATGTATCAAACTTTTATTTATTCTCAAGAAGACAAATATAGGTGGACAGAGGTAGTATATACTTTTGCTTCTCCTAATTCATTTTATTGAAACTAGTGAATTGATAGGTACACATTTTTTTATTTTTATAATTTCTTTTTCAATGTTTTTTTAATTTTTTAATTTATTTTTTTAACATACTTCAACTCCCTATACATTAAGGGTATTTTGAGAAATAAAAATTTTGAATACCAAAAAATAGTTAAAAGAACTATTCCCTTTATACGTGGTATATGTAGTATAGATAAAAAAAACCACTACATGCTGACTCCTCAAAATAAGCAGATAATCATTTTGTGATTTAGTTTAGTGAAAATATTTGAAGTACTTATTTACTAAAATAAGTATTATTTCTCTCGAAGTAGACACATTTAAATGGATTTATTGTGCAAAGTAATTAAATAAAAAATCAATTAATACTTACTATATAATTCTTATTACTACAATAATTTGGTTTTTAAAATAATTTTACTAAAAGTAATTATCACAAAATATTAACAAACCCGTGCCACAGTTACCATGAGCTCCTCTAAATATTCTTGACTTTAATGGCATTATCAGAATTAAAATAAAAATAGTAACTTTATTTTATAAGATAAATAACTTTATTTTATAATAGGTCGATGTAACCTAAGCCAGATCATTTGAAATTTAGTGAATTTGACATATCGGCATTTTAAATTTTAAAATAAAATATGTTATTTTTTCCATCAAAATTTTAAAGTCAATGCAATTTCAATATGTGGTTTTAATATAACTATTTAATTTCTCATCATGAATTCAATTCTTATAATTTCGCCTACAATATATGAAGGGATTAGTTACTAAGTCCAATGAAGGATACCCAGAAAAACCAAAAAAATAAAATATGTCAATTGGTTATTGTCATGGATTGATAATAAAAAAAATTTATTGGAGATGTATCATCTATCTATACCTAAAAAGAATACTACAAAAAATTATTGCATAAGGCCTAAAATCACTCAACTTCCTAAATTACTCTACATTTTCTTTTTTCCTATCTACAAACAAAATTAAACTTAAAAATTTGTAATTATTCATTTATTTGTGAGTAGTCTGGATTTTTTTATCTCACTAATATCACTCCATTTCCTCTTTCTTTTCTATTTACAATAAAATTTAAACTACATTTAGCTGTTAAGTTTCGCTATTAAATTATCTTGCTCAATTTATTAATTTAATAATTTATTAACTGAATATACTATTATAAATCAGAATACAATCAAATTTAAATTTTAAAAACTTATTTATTTTTAACAAAGATAGGTAAGCTTTTCATTAGAAAATGAGAGAACCAAGGTCACAAGGACTACAAGCAAAACAAAGAAAGGGAATTCCCAACATCACTACTAACAATTAATAGGAAAGTAACCAATTAACAAAGACTAAAGGAAGAAAGTTCAGATTCCCAGTTCTTGGATCAATTTCAAGGAGGAGGAAGCAATTTCATGTACTCCACACTCCTTGCCTTCAAATAATCAACAATTTACTCAAAATAGTTTTAGCTTCTGGGAGAGCTTTATTTGGTCTGTTGTAACAAGTTTGTCCACCATTCTGTAATTACCTCGGTCTCATGATTCAATACCATTCCATGTATTGATAATGCGTCCATAACAGCTATGGTTTGGGGAAGCAATGGACTACAGCATTAAGCAATAGGACTACAGTTTGAGCATTAGAGTCACACGTAGGACAAGTGTCTTGAATATTATTAAATCTGCTCTTCAATTTGACTCTCACAGGAAGGCCTTCATGTAATAGTCTCCAACCAAATATCTTAACTTTGTGTGGCACTTCAAGCATCTCCAATGATGTCTCTCTCTTGCGACTCCACTTATTACCACATCATTATCACATAATCAACTTATCATAAAAAGTAAAAGTATTCCAAGAGTTTTCCTTTCTACTCTGATAGAAATAATCAATTTTGATTCCTACTATGGCCCCACATGATTTTTTAAATTAAAAATAAATCAATATATTTATGAAATATTTTATTCTAATATCTTGTATTATGTAATTTATTTTTAATTTGGATAAAAATTATGAATTTGTTTGTTTAAAATTAATTTTAATAAATTAAATTGATTGGGAGTCATTGTTTGTAGAGAATAAAAGAGTAAAATAGTGAAAAAAAATTAGAAAATGTTAGAAATGATTAAGAAGAGATGTGAAAAATAATATTGAAAAGGATTAGGAAGAGGTGTAAAAAATAAAATTGAAAAGGATTGATATTTATAAAGTAAAATACTAAATAAAAAAATATTTTAAAAATTTAACCATTTGTAAAACAATGAAAAAAAGTACAAATTGAGCTCAACTTTTGAGTTGGGATGGTCCCAACTTAGAGACTCTAAGTCTCTCTCCTCATCTGGATAGTTGCTCCAATGGTGTCCTAGTGCTGTCCCTGACATAGCACGGTAAGTGGCTGAAATTTGCTCCGCTAAAGCTCTCTTAAGAGACAGATCGAGTTCCACATAGCTATATTCTGAATGTGATCAGGCATAGCTTCCAGTGGGATGGAAGAATTAGATACTCTCTTTTTTTAGAATAGAGATACATTTTTTGTTTTGATATTAAAAAATAAATTTAATGATATGTAAATGACTAGATATTGATGAAGGTTTAAAAGTAGATTTTGTTATTTTGAAGAAATTAATATTGATGCCTTAACATTGTAAACAAATTCTACGTATATTGTCATTTTATTGTGTTTTTTTATTTGTAAAAGTTGATATAACTATATATGATTAGATGTGTGTGTAATTTTTTTACCAATGGTGCATATAAAATAAATTCTATTTCTAATCTACAAACTCAAATTTAGGTGAATAAAAAAAATATCTCACTACATTTTTAGGATGTTGAATAAAATATTTATATGCTTCATATTTATAAGACTTTGATGATAGTTAGTAAGTAATTAAATTAAATTATTTTATTGATATGGTAATACATGGTTGAATATTTAAGTGAATTTTTCATATTGACATTATATATAAAAAAATCTTATCATGATTTAGTTGCTGCAAATTGCAAAACAAACCATGTAATTAGCGATTTTTAACTAAAAATAACTATTTTACATATAAACTATTTGTATAAACTTTTACTCAAAAGTTAAAAGTATATATATATATATATATATATATATATATATATATATATAAAATTTATCAAATTTAATTGAATATATTATAAATAATTGTATTGATGAATTATAAATAAAAATATTAAATAATTTAAATTAAACAAGATTTTAAAAACTAATTTTTTATACCGTGCACGAATGCCATCTAAAATTTAAAAGTAATAAACCATGCCAATTGATTGTCATCACGAATCAATGAAAAATAATTTATTGCAGACGTATTTAAACTACCTGTGAACCTCTTTCACACCCTGACGTCTGCATATATTTTTTATAAAAGTAGCCAAATCATTTTATTTTTTTGGTAGATAGCAAGACAAAAAAGAAAAAGAAAAGATACACTAAAAATAGCTCCCGCGTGCCAAGTAGGAGTAGGAGCCTTTCATTCATGGAAATCATCACTCGAAATAACTTCAGACGTGCCAAGTAATGACACATCCATTTGCATCTCTTAAAATCAGAACAAAACGAACACACCATTAATGAGTGATAAGCTTGAATTTCAGAAAGTAGATCTCTTCAATGTGATTACTATACATTTTATAAGTAGTCACACAAGAGAAAGTTTGTAGGCTATTAGTCTCACAAATGACATTCTTGTAACCTTTGTATCATATATATCAAAGACCCCATTGGATAGCAAGTAGCTTTGATATGAAAGACTCATATATTTTCACTGTGACTGAAAAAGTCACCACCCAGTCTCCTCTTACATTCCTAATGATTCCACCATAACCAGATCGCCTCGGCACCCAAGGACACTGCCATCAACATTAAGTTTGACAAAGTCATCGCAGGTGGGGACCATATCCATGACCTGTGTACCTTGCCAATAACAATTTCGCTTTGGGTGCATTGTACATCATAAGCAAGCAGACGGGAATTTCTAGCTATCAGAGTAGTAGGCCAAGTTTCAAGCACCAAACACATCATTATTGCGGTCTCTCCATATCCACAGTAACCTGCAAGAAAAAGTATAGCCCTCTCCCAGTCCCAAAAGTCTTAATCCAATGACTATCCTGTAGCTCATCAAACAACGGCTCTTCAAGAAGTCCAAAAAATCCCAAACTTTTTTAGCTTTCGGGTAGTCTCTAAGACAGTGGATACGAGTTTCATATTCCTTCCCATATCAATTACATATGGGGAAATCAGCAAGACCTTTTATGAAAAGGAAAAGATTGGTAGGAAGTGCATCATGTAAAAATAACCAAAGTATTACCTGTGTTTTTCCTGGGTAAACAAAACGTCATAACCAAGACCAATTCTGAGTTGTGTCCTAATTCAGAACTGTTCAATAAGCCAACAATAAGTAGAAGCAGAATGGGTATAGGAAGAACATTTTGTCCAGAACCATCCATGTATTTTCTCTCCACTTAATTGCATTGGTAAAGCTGCAATTTCATTCCTTAATTCCTCTAAAAGATCAATAGATAATATATGCCAAAGCCAAGTGTCATTATTCCAAACATTATGAATAAAAAATGAAGTATCAGAAATATGAACATAAGGGACTCTAGTGCATAAAGGTCCCAAGTGAGACTAAGAATCATACCAAAAGGAAGTGTTATCATGATCAGGATTCCAAGCAAAACCACCTCTAAGTGCATTAGTTACCTTCATTATGCCATTAACTACAGGAAGGGGCCACACAAAGGTTATTATTTAAGACAAATGAATTTGAAAATACCTGTGTCTAATCACTTGAGGCCATAGTTTGTCATTATCATGAATTAATGTCCAAACAAGTTTACCTAGTAAAGCCAAATTACTTCGATGATCTTCACGAATACCAGGACCCAAAACGTTTAGGGTGATAATCTTTTTTCCAATTGACCAGATTAAGACTTCTAGAACATTCTCGACCATTTGAATAAAGTGACGAGTCATATGGTTAATAGTTTTGTAGACAACTTTGGGAAAATATAGTGCTTGCATTCGAAGAACAGGAATGGAGGAAATGACAGGATTTTGGTAGCAGATCCTACCAGCCTTGTTGAGGAGTTTCCCTTTCCAAGATGCCAAGCGGCGTTGAATTTTGGCAATAATGTCATCAAAGGTAGACCACTTCACCCTATCCGGATTAAAGGAACACCCAAATATTTACCAATATCACATGTAAAGCGTATAGACGATATCCTGGTAAAATTTTCCTTGCATCGAGAAATATTCTTCGAACACAATGCCCTGAGTTTTTCAAAATTGATTTTCATTCCTGACGCTTGACAAAATTTATTGAGTGTAGATAAAATCAAATGAATTTAGGTACTTTTAGCTTTGCAGAAAGAATAACATCATCAGCAAACATAAGATGAGAAATCGTAGGTCCCCTTTTGAAGTTGTCACTGGCCCCCAAACACCACTGTCGACCTTTTGGCTAATAAGAATTGCCAATTTCTTCATGCAAAGGACAAAAAGATAGGGGGACGTATGATCTCCTTGTCTTAAGCCATGTGAGGGAACAAAGGAATCTAGCTTAGCACCATTCCAAAGGATTGAGAGAGAAGAAGAAGTAGCACACCTCATAATAAAGGCAATTGTGGAAGAAGGAAATCCAAAGTCAAATAATGTCTATTCCTAAAAGGCCTAATCCACCTGGTCATAAGCCTTTTCCAGATCAACTTTAAAAGCAAGAGTACCATATTTAGATTTTGTCTTCTTCATAAAATGTAGCACTTCTTGGGTAAGAATAATATTGTCTATTGTGCCTCGTCTTGGGATAAAACTTCCTTGCAGAGGGCCAATAAGATCTTCCAAGAAGGGACAAAGGTGATTGATCAAAACCTTGGTAATGAGTTTGAAAAGCACATTACATAGGCTAATAGGTCTAAATTCTTTCATTCTCACAAGTTGCTCAGTTTTACGAATTAAGACAATCAAGATTTCCAAAAGTCTAGGGTCCAACTGTTATCCAAGAAAGCATCTCTAACAACCTTCCAAACATCATCCCCAACAATATCCCAGTAATTCTTTAAGAAAAATGCTTGATACCCATCAGGACCAGGAGCCTTAAATGAGTGCATTGACATAATGGTCACACGAACTTCTTCTTTAGTCAGGAGTTGTTAAAGCTACACGCCTTCATAGCTTAGCTTTGGGGAAGGTAAATCACTTAAAGCATTAGAAACCACAGTCTCCCTGAAGGCAAATAAGTTCTTGTAAAAGGTTAAAGCTTTGCCTTTGAGAACTTCTGGATCACTGACCAAGAACCATCATCAACAAAAAGACCATGCACTCTGTTCTTGTTTCGCCTAATTAATGTTTGCATATGAAAGAACTTAGTATTCCTATCTCCAAATCTAACCCAGTTTTCCCTAGATTTCTGATACCATAAAAGCTCCTCTTGGTGCAAAATGCTATTATAATCAACCTGAAGTTCCCTTTCTATATTCTGAAGTCTCACTGAATCAATTACCTCAATCTACTTTGAATATGTTTAATTCGATCCTCCAAGTGCTTTTCCAGTGGCAAATATTTCCAAAGACTTCCTTGTTGAAGGTCTTAGATTCCAACATCACTTTATGAAGATAGTCAATAGCATTAGACTTCAAATGATCCCAGGCCGTACGAATCGCCCTTCTATATAGAGGGTGAGTGGCCCAAGCGCCTGAAAACGAAAGGACGCTCACCTCTATTCTAGGCAAACCACCACATCTCACTAAGATAGGACAATGATCTGAGTGGAGACAATAAAGATTTTCAACAAAAGTATCTCGAAAGATTCTTCTCCATTCACAGTTAACTACTCCTCTGGACATTTGGAAACATACCTCTGATTTTGAGAAGGACGAGACCAAGTAATTTGATTACCCACAATACCCAAATCCATTAATTGACAAGAGTCCAAAACATTAGAGAAAATAGCAACCCAGAAGGTGAGAAAATCCCCCCTTTCACCTTATGATGATGAATGATTTCATTAAAATCCCCAAGGACTAGCCAAGGCAGGTCATTAGAAGAGTTTAGATTGGTCATATGTTGCCACAAGTCATACCTATGAATTTATAGAATAACATAATATAGTTTAGATATAAATTTCTTTAAATATTTAAAAAAGTATGAGAATTTAAGCCGTCATAAATACGATCGTGCTAAACTATACTACTATCTTATATTCTTATCCTTAAACAAAGTGAGGGTGTTGAAAAAAATAGTTAGGGTGTTACTTGAGGGTGTTGGTAAAATTATTTTAATAAAATAATAATCTTTTGGAAGAATGAAATAAAGTATATTGGTTGTCGAAGTAGGCAAGTTAACCAATAACGTTTGGCAAATCATGATCCCCGTTGACTGATGAAAAGAAAGAGAATGAGTTGTTTGTTTCAGTTCATGGGAAATTTGATAAAATGTTGAATGGGTCTTAAAATAGGTTGAGCACTTGGGCTATATTCTGACCTGGTCATGATTGTTGACAGAACCATTAGTATGATTTATCGTTCACCAGTAGGAATTTATATCCTTCATTTTAAATATTTTTTTATTTTTTAAATTGTTACTTTTGATTTTTAATAAGTGTCAATTAATTTATATCGATTTTTTTTATTTATATTGAATTAAATACTTTTTTTTCTTTTTTATCACCTTTCTTTTAGTTTTGGCCCTTCATAACTTATTTTTGAATGATAATTTAATTTTTTTAGATTAAATTTTTTTAAAGAATTAAAGCAATTTAATGATTTTTTTAAATTTCTGTGCAACAATTTCAAGTGACATTTATTTTAAAATAGAGGAAATGATTTATTGTGATCCCAATATTAACTACAAGTAGAAATGACAAAGGGTGTGTTTGGATTAACTTTTAAAAAATATTTTTTACTTAAATTTTTAATAAAATTTATTTTTTGAAAAAGTTACTTTTTGTCTTGATAGATAAATTTGAAAACTGTTTTTAATTATTAAAAGTACTAATGAATTTGTTTGAATAAAAAAGTATAAAAACATTTTTTATAACCAAATTATATGAAAGTTCGTGCAGTATAAGTGTTATGAATTAATGAATTAAATAAGTTTATAGAAAAACTTTGTACTTTATCACATGGAATCGATCAGTACTCTTAAAACTCATTTTCTTTCTTTTTTAACAAAACTTATCATTTGTTTTTCTTTCAAAATATTTCAATGTTAAATGTAACCAATAATTTGTTAGCATTAAGAAATGAGAATGAGTACACCTTGAAAAGACAATAAAGCCCCAAGAAGAGATGTGCAAAACCACGTGATTCACAATATGTGAGTGAGTGTTCTATATCTCGAGTGAGAGTGCGAATGAGAAGAAAATTTCTATAAGCATTTGACAAAGGATGAGATTGTAAGTATAAATAATATGGACAGATATTTTTATTAAAAACCATATCCTTTTTTACTTTTTTTAAAAGTTGAGTATCATCTATATTATATATAAAGAAAATAGTTCCTTTTAATTAATTTTTTATGTCTAAAATTCCTTTTTTAAAATATCCTTAATATATAAAAAGTTGAAGGAAGTTAAAAAAATAAATTAAAGAAATTATAAAAATAAAAAAAATGTGGATTGATAGGTATACAAATACCTGTCAATTCACTCGTTAGCTTAAAAATGATAGTAACATTATTTTTTTTCAAATTATACGTTTTTTTTTAAATCCAAATACCCTAAAAAAATACATTAAATGATTTATTTTTTTCAAAAACAATAAGTGTCTTTTTTCCCAAAACAAACCAATCCAAACACGCTTGTACCTTTGACCATCGTGGATAATTTGTGGAGTTAAACTGTTAAACACAAGTAATGATAATGCATAAAATAAGGAATTGGTCAATCTCCGATTGTGGATCATACAAATTGGAAAGCGATGACTTTGCCGCAAAAAATAGGCAAGAAAGATTCCTGGTGAAATCCCGTCAACAGAAAAAAAAAAATCTTGGTGAAAGTAAATTACTCCACTAAAAAAAATTAATATATCAACATTAAATCTAAAATTAATTTGGATTCCTTATATCTAGAAAATTAAATATGTTTGTGATTCTCTTTAGTCACCTGCCATACATTGTTGGCGTTACCTTCTCACTCGATGGCTTGGCTTCCCCAATTCTAATGAGAGGCAGGCCGAGTTTTAATTGACAAGATAAATATAATAATAATAGCGATTTCTTGCACACCTTGTCAAATTTAAGAGTATAAATATCTTTGAGTTATTTATAATTAAAAATGTATCATATATTTCATTAATTTAAATTATTAAAATTTATAAAATTAATAATTAAATCATTAATAATATACTTTTTTGAATTCAAGCAATTTTTTTATATTTCAAAAATTATATTAATCGTAATAAAATTTAAATTTAAAATCTCAAGTATACTATCCAAATCTCCCACTATTGTATCATAGTAGTAGCTTGAATACATGTGATTGAAAACAACAAAAGTAGCGGTAGCATGTTGGGAGGGAATTCATCCCCATACATTGAGACAACTGAAAAGGACGAGAGAAGACTCTTGAGTTTGAGACGGTCTCAAAGTTGATAATAATAACAGCTATTGAAAACAAAAAAAAAAAAGAAAAACAAAAGGAAAAAACAGAACAACATTGGATGAATAATAATAATAATGAATTGTGTTTGATAGTAATATATGATGGGGTTGGTTCTGTTTGTTTGTTTGTGATCGTGGGAGATATATAAGCCACCTCGTGTTATCCGGTTCCCGCTCCTTCCGTCAACTAACGTAACTCATCTCCTCCAATCTCTCATAATAATCTTCTAAATTCAAGGAAAGCTACTTATCCAATTTTCATTTTAAACCTTCAAAAAATTTTGGAATTAAAAGAATTACGATCACCATCACCATCACCTTCGTTTTTTTCTTTTGTAACTCACGACCACCACCACCACCACCATCACCATCAATCATCATCATCTATCTGTCTGTCTATCTATCTATCTCCTACACCTCATTTATTATATCTTTCCTTTTCTTCTTATTATTGAATATATATTACCTAGTACTATTATTTATCACCAACTACTACTTTTTTTTTTCCTTTTTTTCCTTCTATTTTTTATTTTGATTCTTCATGCATGACATAAGCACAAACACAAAACAATAGCCTCTGTGCCGTTCTCTCTGCTTTTGAATGCCAGAAGAATGAAGTCTCCTTCTAGGGTACGCATTAGCCAAACTCTCTCTCTGCTTCATTCTCACATATATCCAAAGGGTATTGATTTTTTTTTAATGGTGGATGATGAATGAGTCAACGGTGCGATATGAAATAGTTTTTGGTTTCAATTCGATATAGTTTTTGCAGGTTTATATGATACTTGTATGCTATAGGGATTAGTGAAATTTCCTGTGAAATTGAAACAACCCTTTGTTTAATGTTATGACTGAAACAAGGATTAAGAAACAAACCACAGCTTTTTGATTCACTGTTCTATAGCTTTCTGACAATAAATGATTGGATATGCTCCAATTCAGTCGCATCAATCCTGCACATGTGTGCTACTGATTACTTGTTTTAAATCTTCATGCAGCAGTTTTGTTCTCACATGAAGGGTATGTTTGATCAAGAAGTAAAAGTGGGGTAAAATTCCCCTGTATGAGTTTCATATGTGAAATTATACACGAAACTCATTCAGGAAATTTTTAGCCTTATTTTTACTTAGTAATCAAACACGCCCAGGAGTAACAATTTCTTCGGTTCTATTTTACAGTGTCTTGCGTTGTTTTTATCTAACCTTGTCTTGTGTTATCCTGAACCAGGGTGCTTGGGTTGCTGATTCCAAGAGTAAAAAGCCCTATTCATGTCTTTATGCCATCATACCAGCTGTTTCTTTGATATGTCTGGTTTTGTTCTTCTCAGTTCGTCTTTCTCCCAAAGCTACAAAGAGGTATATATAAAGCCTTAGGACAAACTGATAAATTACTGAATGATTTTTCTAATTAATTTTTCTTTCGATATATATGTTCCCCCCCCCCCTCCCTCTTGAGTTATCATCCATCATCTATAAAGATCAGTGTTTTACAGCATGCCTAGTATTGAAAATTGCAGGATGTCTATTTGTAGTTCAATTTAAGTAACCAATTGGACTTGACTTTGATTAAGTACAATTCATGTGTGTTCTTAATCTTGAATTGATCCTTTTGGTCTCATACTGCAGAGACTTTCAAGCTGGAGAATGAACTCTCAGAGTCAAAATGTGGAAACTCCAATTCAGAATGTGGAAACTGATAATGAAAAGGATAAATGCAAGGTTCATTCTCTTATTGTGCTTGATTTACCTATACATCACAAGATGTACTCAGATATTTCTGGATTAGTCATTCATCATGCACATGTTTCAGATGTTCAACTTTGGTGCTTACAATTTGTTTATCTTGTTTAGTAGAACCAGTGCAGGCCTAGTGGAAGTGAGGCATTACCTTCAGGCATAGTGTCCAGCACTTCCAGTTTGGACATGCGGCCTTTATGGGATCCTCCTAAGCCAGGAAGCGGAATCGTAATCGCCATCACGCAGTTGATGTAAGTTTCAGTCAGTCATGGATATTCATCTTTCTGTCTATTATTTAGTGTAAGTTTCAGTCAGTCATAAATATTCATCACGCAGTTGTCTATTATTGATGTATCTTGTGTAGTCCCTTTAACTGACGCTTCAGTGACATGAAGCAAATATCATTAGATGTGTCTGGTGGTCCTGTTATTGTTCTTTGCTTTTGGTATGTCAGTCTGACTCTTCACTTGAACAGATTAAGGTAAATGCAACAGCCAACTTGTTTGCAATGGCAGTTGGGATAAAGCAGAAAGATCTTGTGAACAAAATGGTCCAAAAGGTACCTGTTCATATTTCTCATTACTAATAATCTATTTTGGTCCATGGTTTCATGACCCTCTTTCTAGACCAAATTTCAGTTTCTTGCAAGTGATTTTGCTGTGATGCTCTTCCATTATGATGGTAATGTTGATGAATGGAAGGAGTTTGAGTGGAGTGATCGTGTCATTCATGTGTCAGCAATCGATCAAAGCAAATGGTAGGTGACCTCACACTTCATCCCCTTCCATATTCTAAATAATTTCAGTTATCCTAAATGTGTTTTTACCTGGAGATGTTTTCAATGACTAGGTGGTTTGCCAAGCGTTTCTTACACCCCGACATAGTTGCAGCATATGAATATATTTTCCTTTGGGATGAGGACCTAGGAGTTGATAATTTCCAACCGGATCAGTATGTTGAATACCATTCTACTTTCCGTAAATTACAAAAAATATAGTTTGGTGCACGTGGATTTTATTTTAAACAAGCAAGTTTATATTACCATCATATACTAAGATCATGCCAAAGGGGAAGACAATAAAGTACTCCTATATTACAAAATCTTAAGGACTCTTAAATGATTTTCAGGTATGTTTCTATTATCAAAAGTGAAGGGCTGGAGATATCACAGCCTGCACTTGATCGTAAAGAATCAGAAGTGCATCATCAGATTACCGCACGGGAAGAGGGACAGTGCACAGGTTCTCATGTATACCCTTTTTTTTCAATGGTGTGTTCTGTATTTTATGAGACACAAGTTCTTTGTCTTAGCGCAGCACCTATAGTCCTCTAGTTAATTATAGCTCACAGGTAGTTCATTAGCCTCTAGTAGATTCTGTTTTAGCTTTTGCAATAAAATAGGAAAAGCTAAAACAGAAGAATAGCATAACTCAAGTTTTGCCTTCTAATGATGCCAATATAAGTGTGCTTTATAGCAGATGCACATACTCACATCTATGTTGTGCATGCTTTTCGCCATTGGGCTTGTAGAAGAACATATAAACCCAGTAACGATGGTAAAGGCTGTAATGAAAACAGCACCGCTCCTCCTTGCACCGGGTAAAAGTTTCCTGAATTAACAACTAATTTAGTTTGGACATCCCTTTATTTTTCTGCAGTTAAAGAAAGATGAACTTTCTTTTTCAGGTGGATAGAAATGATGGCTCCTGTTTTCTCAAGAGCTGCATGGCGTTGTGTTTGGTATATGATCCAGGTGCACCATTTTGTTCTGTTAATGCTGCTGCTGCTGAGCATTACTCTAAGAATTGTTCTATAAATGGTTACATATTTATTCACCATCTGTGGTTTATTTTACAGAATGACTTGATCCATGCATGGGGTCTAGATATGCAGCTTGGCTACTGTGCTCAGGCAAGTTAAGCTTATTGTCTTTTAGGTTCAATTCCATGATTTCCTATTTTTCTACATTTTGGATATTCCTCAGATGACATTTTTGCTATCTTTTTTTTTATTTACCATTTTTGCTATCTTTTATTTTTTCTTTCTTGTACAACCTGACATTATTTCTGGTGGATAGGGTGATCGGACAAAAAATGTTGGCGTTGTGGACACTGAATACATCGTTCATTACAATCGTCCTACCCTTGGAGGCAGAGATAAGACTAAGGTCAGAAATGTTGCATCTTTATCAGAGTTTAACCATATTCAAATGCTTGTCTTATGAAGTTTTCAAATATTATAATTTCATGGCATACCTCTGATGTGAAATGTGTGTTTTGTATTCTATCTGCATTGAAACTGAGACTCACCTGTGATTTGCAGGTTTCTTCTCAGGAAACGGATCATAGAGTTGATGTAAGTTACTATCTTGCCATGGTTTGTCAATCAATTTAATAGCCAACACAAATCCTTTAAAGTTAGAAAATGATTGGTTTAATATATTATGCTCAAACCTTATCAAGTTTCATAACATATGCACTTGTCACATTCAACGACAATCACCAATTGCTTTGCCATACATTTTAGACTATAGTATGAGATAATTTTTTTGCCAAACAATTACTTTATGAATTTAATTCCTATACCCTGATAGTGTGAGACAATCCTACACTGTCAACCAATAAAATTTCATCAAAATGACAAATCATAGAAAATAACTACCTACTATCACAACCACTCACCATGAGTTGTCATTTTGGTGAAATTCTATTGGCTTTGTGTAAAACATATTGTCAATGCATAAAAATTATACTCTTAGTTCATTATCATTATCTGAAGAAATTAATTTTGATGTACTATTAGTACAAACATCCAATCATGTATTATCATATCTAATAATATATTAAAATTAATCTCTTATCTTAATTGTATATGAATGATTTTGTCTCTTTGTTACTAATATATATTGGAGGCTGTGCAGGTGAGACGACTTTCTTACAGGGAATTAGATATCTTTAGGAAACGTTGGAAAAAGGCAGTTAAGGAGGATCAATGTTGGGTCGATCCATTTCAATAGCCATTGCTTCAATTGGAGTGGAACTGTCAAAGTTTTGTGTAAATTTTATAAAAAAGAGCACACAATTCATTTAAAGAGAAGCAAATGCAACTGGCAGCTACAGGAACTCAGGAAGTGTTTATAGTTGAGGGGGGGGGTGATAGTGAGAACTGAGAATGCTTAGAGGATCTTTAGGTCAACGTGACTCCTGGGATTAAATTTAATCTTAAATAAGCTCGGTGCATCTTATGGAATGTTTAATCCATTCCTTTTATTCAATCAGCTTTGAAGCTGAAATAAATAACAATAAGTTAGATTATGATGGGAGAGAAGTTAGAAACATAGAAGTCATGCTCTTTTTTCCTTGTTTATTTTCTTGAGAGGACATCTTATAGTCATCCGTTTTCTTTTAGTTTTTAGTTTCTGGAAAGGATTTGATGTCAGGTGCATGTGATGATAGTTGATAAATTTTGACTTTATTACCTTCATTTTGATTCTTGATTTTTCCTGCTCCTTTTTCTGTTTGGATTACTGCACATTCTTCTTCCTAGTACATTTTGTTTTCCATAACCAAATATATAAAAGTTAATTGTTTCTCTATCTTGTAGATTTACACATCGTTTGTATTAAAATTTCATTTGTCTCATTGTATTTTAGTGGAAAGGTTAATAGCTGGAGTGGCAATTCAGATGTGATCAGTAGAAAAAAAAAAAGGACAACCAATAAGAATATAAAATATGTGCTAGTTCAAATCTTATGGTTAAACAAAATCATGATAGAAGAAGTACACTTTGCCCTCCGAGTCTTGTGCATTTGACCCCAAGCTTTTATAAATGTGCAAATTGTGCCTAATATTTTTTAACTATGCACATCTTCTCTTCTATTAACTTTTCTGTATATTCTTAACAGAAATAAAACACTTTTAAGAAAGTTTATGGTATTAAATTAAACATTATTTATTAGTTTAGGATGTTGAGTTGCACCTACCCTAATGTTTAATAGGTTGTAGTGTACCTATTTGTTATTAACAATAAGCAAAAGCTTAACAAAAGAATAAAGTGCATATTATCAAATATTACTAGATTGATTTCATATTTTTTAAATTTTGAAAGTGGATAATGAGGAGGTAAAGTATAATTTTTCTTTCAAGACATAAAGTTTCAATTATCCACGTGAAACTCATTGACGAAATCTTACCCTTTTTTTTTCACCTCAACCAAACGGAACTCTTTTAGGGTATGCATGTGCAAATGATTGTCAACTCTCTCTCTCTTCTTGGATAGAATTCCCGGAACCCTCAAACCTGGGACAAAATGCTGCATATTTAACCACATCCACTGATTTTTGCTAATTTTTTTTTCTCCTATCATTTAGGCCATATTCCTTCTTGCTACATCATTAATTCATTTTGGCCATATTTGTTAACCTCATCCTCACCTACAAACAAGAAGTCAAGCCTTTCGGCCCATTGTTAAAATTTCTACACTGCATCTGCTTCGTTCACACTTCACTCTAAGGTATGAGTGAGTGTGACAACAAACAAGGTTGTCTTATTTCTATCTTGCGACAGGTAACAAATTTTGGGTCTAAAACGCAATACTACAACTGTGGGTGATGTGCATTTTATGCATTATAACATTCAAAAGAACCAACTCATTAGTATTAAGTGGGTTTTGAAAAATTCATATAACTTTAACAACTTATATTTACACATACTCATAATAAAAATAAAATTTATTGACTTTATTCAACATATAATCACTCGTATGGGTTTTAATTGTTATGAAATCATCTCTTCAAAAACTTAAGTTGTTGAGTTGAGATACATGAATAATTTTATATCTAATACGCCTCTCAAGCAAATATCTCTTTTGGACTTGAAATGTGAATAATGCACATATCCACTATACCTTGTGCTAAAATTTAATTATTTTTATTTATAAGTGGGGGTAATAAGATCGAATTCTAAATCTTTTGTCATAAAAGTTCTAATATAAAACCATCTCTTCCTAAAACTTAAACTATTGAGTTGAGGCATTGAATAATTTTATATAATAATTACTTTTATGTGGGTATGCCCAAATTTGAGTTGGTGAACTTATGACTATCCAAAAATTGTTTGTGGGTTTTTATTTTACTTCTAGGGTTTTATCAAAGAGTATTAGTTAAGGAATCAATAATAAAAAATTTTACATTAAGAATATTAACTTTTAAGTCACTTAATGCATGAAACTCACTCAAAACTTTTAAAAATTATATTTTTTGAATTCTTTAACCATTGCTATTAGGACATTAGATAATAAAACTCTTACTTCTATTTTAACTACCAATAGCCTATTTGTTACTTTGTTTTTAGTGGTCGCACGCTGCTTGAGATATCCCATGGAAAAGTGTGTTTTTGGATGGGTTTGTCAAACATATGTTTAATTTGACAATTCCGACCAGGGAAAACAAATAGACTACAAATATTTTTTTTTTCTTTTAGTTTTCCAAAGTTTGAAAAGCATAGGAAAAAATTATTTTGATCATGTCATGTATAAGCATAATATAAGACATAGTATACATTATCAAAATAAAAATATAAGACATAGTATACTTATGTGAGTTTCATGGTACATATATATCAAGGCAAAATAATATAATATTAATTACATAAGAGTGTAATATTTAAGTGTCCAAATATAATGTCCATATAATTGAACTCTTATAGAGAGGATAACAGTAAGAGTGTATTTGATTAAGGGATAAAATAAAAGGATAATTTTCATAGATAAACTATATATGTAAATTACAAATGAAATTTAACCATAAAAAAATTTTCCTTTAATTTTATCCCTCAACCAATTACACTTTAACATAGCACCACGAATATAGTAGAATAGTTTACTTGTTATGTGCTGCAGGGAGTGACCCATACACATTGACTTATCAATCATCATAAAAGAAACAAACAAGCTGGCTTACCAAAATTGGAAGGCAAAAGGATGGAACAGCCACAACCCATTCCAATTTGATCCTCAAAATATCCACACAACAGCACATGGGTTGTTGCCGACTTGAGGTCAGAAAGATTCCCTCCATACCCTCATCTCAAGAGACATGATTCAAATGCAACTCTCCAATCTAAAGCCTACAGCCACAGGGCCTTAGTCTCTATAATTTACCAGCACATATATACAATACTCATGCTTTATTAATTCAATATAGAGATCAATTTTGATTAACGTATTACATTGTCAACCAATCATATGATATACGCAACTTTTGAGATAATTATTGCAATTCAAGTTCAAATACTTTAGTAATGTGTCAACAAATGATTAAATAACGGAAATAGTGCACCAAAATTAAATTCTTTTACGTAATAGAAGCCTTAACATTATTACAAATGCAGCAGGTGTGTAGCTATCTATGGCTTAACTGCAATCCTCCCATCCCAATATTACACCTATATCAATCAGTATGAAATTCAACATTCTTGACTTGTCATTCACAATGGCAATTGAAAGTCACAACAGAAACAACTAGAGATGGCATCCAAAGCAATTACAAGTCTTAGGTGTGAAGGAACAGAAGCCAAAAGGCTTGTTTGGAATGTTGCAATTGATGGCATAGCAACATGGAGAGGGCAAGCACAGCCCTTTGGCTCCACCACAGCAGGTGCACATTGCACATACCTGGAAGCCTCCCAACTTCCTCCTGATGCTCTTGTTGTTCATCATCATCATCATCTGCATGGGAACTGCCACCCCTTTTGCCTCCTAATCATGAAAGTTGAGAAAATTCAGTAGAAACTTCATATACATTAACAATGTGGGAGAGAAGAGAAGACTTACATTAGCATTGGCTGAAAAAATGAACAAGAAAATGAGAGAGATCATGATGAGAACATGATGAGCAGGAGCAGAAGCAGGCATGTTGATGGTAAGTGCTTCTTTGGTTGGTGGTTGTGGTACTTGAGTTGAGAGTGAGTTGAGAGTGGAGAGCTTTATTTGTTAATTATATATAGCTAGCTTTGCATTCTCTTGAGTTGAACTTGTAGTGTGAAGAGGAAACAATAGGACAAAAGTTTCCTTTGAAATCAGAGACCAAACAAGAGTGACCCATCTTGTCTGCATTCTTGAGGCTAAAGTAGAGATCACGGAGATCATGAGATGAGGTTTGATTGAAACTGATATTATCATCACTTCCTAACTGTGTGTGAATCCCTCGAAGCCTAATACAAGCCACAATAAAAATCATTTTCTAACACCTTACAGAATTATATAATCATTAACTTTAATAGAATACTTTATTCTAAAAATTTAATTAAAACTTAATCCTACATCAATATCAATAATTAATTATTATAATAACATAATATTTTTAGAACTTTAGTAATTAATAACAACATCATGCTCGTGATGATTTTTATGAAAAGGGGTTACTTCATCAATTAGATGAGTGCAAGGGCAGAGTCCTCTGTTTCATACATTGAAAAGACTCTGAACTTTTTCTTTTCGTAGTTCATACATCGAAAAAGACGTCAGATCTCCCACCCACGCGTAGGCTTATATTGGAAATGGAAAACACCAATAATAGGAGAGGTTTTTTTCACTGAATTTCGAAATTCCAAGGTAAGAATAATAAGATAAATATTTGGATATTCTAAGCCTATCTGGATAAATAATTTATTTAAATGATTATGTGAAAATAATTTTTAAGAAGTACCTTATAAATAAGTTATTTTATATTTAAATATATAGGAATAAAAATATCTATTTTAAGTGTTTTAAAAAGTATTTTTTTGACAAGTTAGATATTTTAACTTCTCAAAAAATATTAAAAATAATTTTTTAAAAAATAATAAGCTATATATCCAAATAGAAAAAATTAAAGTAGAACTTTTGACTTTCAAAAAAATTAAAAAAGCCATAAACTATATTATTCAGATGATCCTAAATCAAGATGAGAGATTATCTATGCATAAATTAATAATTTGCCTTTGATGTGATCAAGAGTAAATAACCTTTCATTTTCTCATTTTACAAAAATTAGGCAAAATTAAACGTAAAGTTAAAAAGGGAGAAAATGAAGAGATGAGAAATGTGGACAGGGGACGGCGTATGCAATTCCACAAGGAAGCAGGCACCCGTTTTCAGAAGTCTCCCTGCGCAAAACTGATTGCAAATCTAGGCAATTGCTTATGTGGTTCCAAGCATATTTGAAACTACCTGGTGACAAAATCTTACCCATTAATAATTGAATCTAATGGCTGAAATTGATAGCAATTAAAATATATATTTATATTTTAATATTAATAAAAACATTTTGATAGAGAGTTTATCTATTTTATCCTCATTCATTCCCTCACCCGCCCCCACCACCATCCCTTACTCAACACCAGCGCCTGCCGCCATCTCTCCTAGAATGAGTACTGCCACCACCACTCCCTCTCCAAAACCAGTGCCACCGCCCCTCCTTCAAGCATAAACTAGCATAAAGGGCACCCATACACATCACAACGATAAAGGGAAAATGTGAAGATTCTGCCAGTGCAATAGAAATCGTAAACCTTTTAACACAAACAAGTATTGTCTATATTCCAACAAGAGCTCTTTCATTTTTATCTTATTGTGAAGCACCACAGTGGGCGCTCTAATTGGGGTCAACTTCTGAGACCCAAATTCTGCCACCACAGCCACTACCATGGGGGCTTGAGGAGGAAGCCAAGTCAAACAGACAAAGAAGGAACATGCGTCAACACCAATCAGGGCAGTGCAGTGGAGGAGGTGGTGGTGTCGATTTGCAGAGCAAGAATGAAAATGGTAGAGCCTGAATTTGGGCCTGGAACACATCAACCGTAGGAGATCCACTCTGCGTTACCGTCAATGGCAACAGCCCCTTCTCCGTTTGTGCAGCTTTGGTGACGCCGGTGATGAGCACCAACATAGCTATTACTGGTCTGCATAGTGCGGCAGTGATTGAGACAATGAGGACGTTACCAATGGGTGAGATGTGGTGAAGGCTAGGGATGGAAGAGAAGGGGGAAAATATTAAAAAGAGGCTAAAAAAATATTTTCTCATATTTTTAATTAAATAAATGGCAGTCAGCATGTGATTCCAAACTAGTAAGGAACCACAGAAGAACTGGCCGCAAATCTATACATATGGATCTAAATAGCAATGTCCATGCAAGCCAATGTTACATTACAGAGAGGATGGGAAAAGTGTTTTGTTGAAAAAATAGCTGTGCTTGACCAAAATAAAGATGTCTAGGATAGTAATCATGATAATCATTTTCACCCAACAAGTCATTTTACATCAAGACCTCTGAATAAAAGTACATGCAATAATAAACTAGTGCATTAGGGAGCAGAACATGTAGACTGATATCAGGACTGCAGCTAAAATCTCCTAATGTCTTTAGGGGGCCTGAAGTTAAGAGGATGGGTTTCTGGAGTGGCAGTCTCATCTTCTTTCCACATCTTTATAGTCTTGTCAGCTTCACAGGTTATAAGCCTTGAACCCGTTAAATCATAGGTTGAAGCATAAATACCAGCTTCACTGTCCAGTGAACCTGTTAAGAGGGAAAGATGGGGGAAGAGGAAAGTACACAGAAAACAATGTGTTAATCTGTGTGTATATATTACATGTTTAGAACTAACTAGCATCAAACTAAGGCCAAAATATGCATACCAGGCTGTACAATTGTCTGGGCTTGCTGGAAATTGTGACCACTCTTCCAATCCCAGAACCACAAACTCCCATTGTCACCTTCAACCAGAGTGAAAAATAGTAAGCTTAAGCTTGAAAATTAAAAAAAGGGGGGATTGACATTATATCCATGTCAGTTCTTTTTTCAATATGGCACAACTCAATATTGGGGAACATTGATCCCAAATCATGGTCATGAAAAACCAGCACAGAATTAATTGAATTTATTCCATCGAGCATATTTCCTAAAAGAATTTTATTTTGTTATAGGTCCATACCTCCAGTAACCATCACACCCTCCTCATTAACAGCCATTGTATTGATGATAGTTTTCTGTTGAGAGCTGTAAATAAAACAAGAACAACAAAAATAAATCAATTCCTGAATCAATATCTTTCAAACAATGAGTTGAACTGATATAAAGTATAAACTTTTACATGACTGAAACAAATTGTTATTGCTTTTCACAGGGGACAAATGACAATCCAAATTTACATTAATGATCCCTCCTAATCAGACAAGTTCAATAATAAGTAATTGAACTCACAGCATATTGTGGCAAAAACTCTCCTCTTGGAAGGCTGAATTTCTTAATATTGTCAGCCGAAGCAGATGCAAAAGCTTGCCTACAGCAAACAAAAATGAAAACAGGGTGAGAAGACAAAAGAATCGCAAATTTAAAGAAGATCAAGTAATCAAACATATTTCATCATTCTACAAGTAGCGATCAACTGATACACATACTCTTTAGGATGTTGAGCCATAGCGCGAACAGATTTTTTATGGTTTGTCAGGGTTGACATTGTCTTACCTGCAAGGATGCATCACATCTCAGATTAAAAGACACAGGAACAGGCAAGTGTATATACAAAATCAGCACAAACAATAAGATGGGAAAATAAAATCACAACTTACCATATCTAAGGTCCCACATCTTGATGGTAGTGTCGTGAGAACCGGTAACAACTTGGGGATCCTGTAAACAGAATAAGAAGTGAATAAGGCCTCTTAATGAAAGAATACAAAGTTAAATAGATAAAATAAATCAAGACATTTGTTTCAATGCTGAAGTTCGTGTTCATTTTTATCATATCAAAGAATAAAGAACTAAGAGAACATCTAACGGAAAAATAATATAGATAAAAGAAGAATCTGCACACCGTTGGCCGTGTAAACACAGAGCAGACAGTGTTATCATGACCTGAAAGAGCATGGATTTGCATTTTACTACGGATATCCCAGACCTGAAAATTTAGTGTCAGCAAAGCGTAGTTATAACTTATAACCTTTATACTTCCTTCATAACAAATTTAGAAAATAGTCAAAATACTGGGAACTGTTTAGTAGAAAGGATTGCAGCCATCTAAATATGTCAAAAAGTAACTATATCAACAAAGTTCATACTCGGCAGACAGAATCACGTCCTCCAGTCAGTAAAATGTCAATTGTGGGATGAAGAGCCAAGCAGTAAACACCACTCAAATGACCATGATATGACCTAATAACCTGAACACAATATCAAGTGTTTTAGTAGCCTGTTATTGATAGAATTTGCTGAAATTCAGAGTGCAGAAAAACGAATACTAAAACACAAATTTTTAACCTTATTCTGTTCAAGATCCCAGCATTTAACTTGTTTGTCATCACCAGCAGAGAACATGTAAGTATGCTTGTTGCTAACAGCAAGGCCTGTAAACAAAGCCCACCGTTTTAATTGACCTGGTTCACAATATCTAACACCACTAATAATACTATAGTATATTACCTCTAATTTGTTCAATGTGACCTGTCAGTGTGAGCTTTAGCCTTCCACTAGCCAAGTCCCATATCTGCCCAAAATGAACAACTTAGCCAAGAAAGAAAATCTATAGGACACAGAAATAATATTGATGTCATGTAAGTCCATAAACTACTTCCAAATTTGTAAATTCAATTTACAGCAAGACAAATGTGGTAATAACAAAGTTAATATTCATAATAAATAAATCATTGGCACATGGCGTAGGAAGAACTTTGGAAAAGGGCAACTCCTCAAAAGGATAACTAAATATCTCATAACTATCAGTATGAAGCAATAGAAATACTTAGAAAAAGCAGGAATTGTTTTAGATGAAACTACAAAGAAGCAAGGTAGTCCACAAAATCAACAATTCAACATGGCCCATTATCTTTTCCTTTTTATCTACATTCTCCTTTTCATCTTCATCTTCTCACATATCAAGCAACTATGACATGCATTTCTTGATCAACTACCTTGATAGTTCGATCTGCTGAACCAGTACAAAACCATGTATTGCTGGGATCAACAGCAACAGATCTCACCCATCCTAAATGACCACTGATGACCTACAGAAAATAAATCAAGGTTAAAATCACTCAATTAAAATACATCAAAAGTACTACACAATTTAAAAGGTTCCCTTAAACATTATATAGGTCAGACCTGATTAGAACAAAAGAATGGAATTAATAACAGGAAAACCAACTATTGTAGAAATGATGTCCAAGTATGAACAGTTCAGCTTCAAAATTGAAATCTGCTCTGGATAGAACCACATATGCTTTATTTCATTCCTATTCGCTAAAGACCTTTGTTATTTATATAAGAGTTCATAGCTGAACTTTTACAAGTCTGCCTCGGCCCTAGAGTTCTTCTAAATAGCAGCACAAGAAATGTGCATTTCAACCGGAATTATGGGGGTGCCTTGGGGGCTAACACATTGGCGAAAGCACTTGAAGGCTTTCATGTCTACTGGGGAAGCAGCTCATTTGGTTGTTTGCTTAATTCACAGTTCACAGTGATCCTAGAGGCTCTAAAACACTTAAGAATCTTGCCATCGAAGCATCACTGCAACTGATGGATCTGAATGTAGGGTGGGTGAACTCATTTTTATGGTAGATGAATCAAGCCTGGGGCAGTCAAGGGCAAGTTGTGCTCAATTCCTTCCTCAGAAGTTGTAGGATGCTGTTAAAGCAAAGTTTGGGCCGTAGCAACAGTGAGTGAGCCAGAATTGGAGGGAAGTCCACATAACTCTCAAGGAGAAGCAACAAGAAAATCAGGACTTGTTGATCAGGTACATATGACATAACTTTGGATTTTTCTTGGGGAAAACCCATTGCCACATGTGTCATATATAAACACCATCTTTACTGGAGGTCATTTGAAGTTGAAAGAACAAGTGTATTTGACTGTATATGGCAGGAGAGGGGTTGGAAGGAAATCTCTAAAGGATTGGATCAAAGTTTGTGAGGAGAGCTTGCAAGGACTCTAGAAACTTCCCTTACCACCATTGTAGCTTGAGTTTCAGGACCAAACTGGTCAGGAACTTCTGTGAATAATAAGCACAATTCTCTTAGATTCATACCTGTTCTTTTATTCTCTGAACCAGTTCTATCTTAACCACAAAATAAGATTTTTTTTTTGGAGGGGATAAAATCAACCACAAATTAAGATTACCAAGTGATAGAAAATTATATTTATTTTCGATCAAGATCTCAGAATTTAAAATAACAAATTCTAATGCCAATCATCCTTCATCAAATCTAGACAAAAGATAAAAGTCAGGTTCTCACCCTGTAGTTCTTCCATGGTGCATGCCATTCAGGGCGTGGCCATTTACTAGGCATCCTCTCCATTATAGCAGCTGTCGACAAATTCCTGCATTATATTTAATAACCATTTAGTCATAATTGTCATTCCAACAGAAAGTCAACTATGTATTATATACCAATGTAAATCATTTAATATGTGATATAAATTATATCGAAATACAATCCTATATAGCCAAATGCAGACACAAATTAAGGTTAAAAGAGAAAAAATAAATAAAACAGAAGATAGTGTACTACCAACAAAACATGTATTGCACTCTTGGAAATTTATTGTAAATCATCTTAGAATCTTGTTAACTATAAAAGGGACAGACAAAGCCAGAACCTTTCAGATGAACCAGAGGCAGAAACAACTGCTGTACTTTTGCTTTGAAAACCATGATCATTCCTGTAAAATAACGAAAAACATAACAACCAATAGTCTTCAATAACAGCTATTCGAAAACTTTCAATGCAGGTGTGTCACACAATACATGTTTCAATTTTGCAACCAACAACTTTCCTTTCTACAATGACAGAATATTAATGCAAGCTGCTTTAAGAATCTGCATTAAGATCTCTGTATGCGATAAAAGATAATTGAAACAATACTTCCTAAGGCATGGAATCCCATATTTTTTCTTCTTTGGATAATAAAATGTCACACTTAGCAAACTCTATGAACTTCGGCAATTTTCCAGTTTACATAGAAAACAGTTTCTCACTATTCTAAAGATTATGCAAGTTCTTTAAACAAATATATTTTAGAATATAGAATACCACATGATACATTATTAAACAATTGCAATTAGAATCTACGATTTCAAATCTCAACTGCTATACAGGCTAACATATCAGCAAATATAAATTTATAAATAATTTAAGAACTGTAAATAAAAAATTAATCCCTGATCAGCATAGCCGAACAGTTGATTCATGAGTTGAAATCTCTTGGGTGCACATAAATGTACAAAAATGGGTGATAGTATACTCACGGAGTTGTGGATGGAATAGTTGGACCAACAACCAATGCATTTTGGGGTCCTCCTTTCTGGGATCCTTTGAATCCCCGGACCTGTCAAGTAATCAGGAGAAGGAATATCATCATGTTGGGCACTAACTAATAGAAATTGCTTAAAAAGGATATCACACAAAAATTCCAAATTTAAAGGGAAAAACATTATGTCACTGCAGAGAGTTTTAAGGGGGACCAACCTAAAACAACACTACTAGGAATGACATAATATGAAATGGGGCACATTAACCTGCCAAACGTGCATACACCATAATATTTAAAAGGAGAAACATTTTTTTTTTTTCGAAGAAAAGGATCATGATTCAAGAATCGTGTAAAATCACACAAAACAAGATCAGTTGGCATTCTTCAAATCAAGTTAAAATTATTTTCTACAGACATCTTGTATTGCCGCGGCGGTCAAACACAACAAAGGCATCAATTTCATAAGCACCAAGAAATCAATTCATCCTTTTATTTTTGCCACGATGACGACGATGATCGTACCGGGAAGAGCAAGCGCGTTAGAGGGCCCAGGTTGTCGTTGATCCTGCTTGGCAGAATTAACCTGACGAGGAGGCTGATTACTGGTGGCTTTGACTCCACCATACTCCACATTCACCTAAATTTTCATTCCAAAATCCATAAGCTAATTCACATTAATTAATCCCAAAAAGCCCCATTCAGCTAACTAACTAACATTCATTCTTGCGCCCTAGGGTTTCAGACCAAAATCCCAAGGGCACCGGAAAAAAAAGAAGAAGAACAGAAAAGAAAAGAAAGAAAGACGATTATGAATAGCCAACTAACCTTGTGAGCAATGCGTATTCTCTTGCTGCGCGAACGAGAAAATAAGATAAACAAATAAATAAAGCAAATTTGTTAATTAGCAGCAACAAAATAGAAAAAAAAGAAAGAAAGAAAGAGAGAAAAGAACCTATGGGCATCAGGAGGAGCGAGCTGAGAGTGAGTGGGAGAGAAGAGATCGAGGGCGCGCTTGAGGGACTTGAAGCTGAGCTTCTTCAGCGACTGTGGCTCTACTGGTTCGACCTCCGTAGACATAGCTGCTGGACCTGGCATCGCCCTATACTTGTTCTTTTTCCTCTTCGCGCGAGTGAGTGCTGCTTACTACTACTCAGATTGTTATAACGGAATTGGGGTAGCTGGTTGATCTTGGCCACTTACTTACTGCTCCCTCCTCCGAGTTACGGAGGTTTTGCGGAGGCGAGAATCAGAGAAAGAAAGAGGGAGATGGATGAGGTGGGGGGTGGGGAGCTGCTGCTGGGTCCTTGGGACTGGGCCAACAGGCCCAAAAACCATATGTTGCTAGCTGCTGCACCTGTAGAAGGAAAAATTCTCTAATACCCTTGGAACCAAATACTCCGCTTCTTCACACTTCACCAATCCGTGAAAGAAAAAATGTCTTATCTGACATTAAATATGTGCCTTATTTTATTAGTTTAATAAATAAATAATAAAATTAATAGAAGGGAAAAATATGCTTTATCCCCTTATACAACCCCAAATCAATTATTGATACAACACAATACATAATCAAATCAAAGTCACAACCCAAGTCATTCAATTGGAGAAAGGAAGAAAAAAAAACCTTAAAAAAAAGAGAGATAGGAAAAGGAGGAAGGTTGGGGACCTCCACACAGTCGCCACCGCATCAACCCACGGTCATCCTCCATCTCCGACGCACCCTCACCGCGAGCACGTCATGGTTTCTTCCTTCACCATTGTCCACCCAAATCTGCAACAACCAGGTTTTGCTAGTCATCTCCACAAGTGTTGTCCCATGGTTGCCGCCATGCCACCGATGAGGTGAGGCGCCACCTCTGCTCCACCAAGTGAATGATGAGTTGAAATCCATATTTGTTTATTTTGAAATATTGAAACCTAAGGGGTAATTCGAGTAGGAATAGAATAGGGTTCAAATTGGGGATTCAAGTTGGGTACTTCAATCCTGGTCTGAAGGTTCACTGGCTTGATTTTGAAGGGTTTGCTAGTTTGATTTTGGATGATGAAGGTTTGCTGCTTTGAAGGTTGAGGAAAGATAGAGAAGGTTGAGGAAAACAGAGATAGATTAGAGTGATGTGGTTAGTAGTAGGGTTTGAAGGTTGAGGGTGCTTCGATTAGAGCTTGAGGGTGGAGGGTGTTTCAATTACGTGCATTTTCTTCTTTAATTGAAAGGGAATGTTTTTGGGTTGTGAAGGTGGAGTGCTCAGTTTTGGAACAGGGGTGAAGGTGGATGTTGAAGGGGATGAAGAGAGAGTGGATGTTGACGAAATAGGAGTGTTGGTTAGGGAACGTGAAGTGTTGTTAGTGTTAGGGAATTTCATTAAAGATTAAGGGTAATTTTATCCAAAAATTGGGTTATGTGAGTGGTATATGGCCACTTAACAAACTAAATGGATGTCTGTTTAAAGAAAGCTATTTTGCAGTTTGAAAACTATAGGGGGTCGCAATGCACAAATTTAAAAGTCGAGATATAAATTACACACACCCTAAAGTATAAGGGTAAAATGCATTTTTCCGTTAATAGAAAGGAAGTTACTAGGGGTGGTCACCAACTTTATAAAAGTTGGTTTTTGGAAGTTCTATATCCCATTAACTTGTCCTATTCTTACCAATAAAGTTTCTTATCATATTTTTACTATCACTAATGAAAGAAGAGAGTATGGAGAAGGTCAAGGTATAAAAACTCAATTTCTGAACAATTTCTACTCTTTTTTTTTTTGGGAATTTCTACTCTTCTCAATTTGCTATTCTATCATTTGCATTATGGATCAATGTGTGTTCTTGGACTCCATATATTATTATTTCTACGAATCATGAATTTCAATATCCTTTTGTTTTGATATAATAGTTTCTGAAAGAAACTTTAGAAACTATAACTTACATATGGTATCAAAGTATTGCTGTAAAATTTATGGGTCTATTTAGTTTCAATTTTCAGTTTCATTTTCATTTCAGGATTGTATGAAGGAAATACTAAAAACTGAAAATAAAAATTGAAAATTAAAATTTGTAGTTTTAAAAAATTTCAGTATTTCCTTCATAAAATTTGGAAAATTGGAAAATTGAAAATGAAACTAAAACTGAAAATTCAAACCAAATAGACCCTATGATTCTCCATGTTTGATGATGGTTTCCCCAATTTATATGAATCCTAAAAATGAAATTGGGAAATTTTGGTATCAATATGACTTCAAGGAAAAAATTCAATTATGGCAATCCATTGCATATTGAATTGGGAAAGGAATAAAATCATTTTGAAAACTCATTCAAAGTCATGCAAGGTTTTCAAAAATGAATTGTCAAGTTGTCAGTTAAAAAAAAACATATTTCCAATACTGTGAAATTATGTTTTGCCTTGTATTCAATAATTTTGGAACCTTTAAAGAATGTATATGAAAAGTTTGAAGTTCTAGCAAGAGATTATGTTAGTAATGAATGTATATGCTAATGATGGTTGAAGTTGAACCATTTTTTATTTATGGCATTAAGTTTGTGGTTCATCTGATTAGTAAAATTTGAAAGCACTTTATTTTTTTTATGAATATTTGGATTTGAAATTATTGTATATGAGATTTGTTAATCACCAAAGTGGTCAAATATGGAAGTTGTTTAATAATTCCAAATTCATGATGTTTTATTTCAATTACTCATGTAATATATGCTAAATTATGATTATTTGTGTATGAGTAAATTGAATTTCACTGTTATAAGGCATTTAAGGATCACTCAAAGGTTAATTAATTATTGTTCTTATAATTATTGGTCATAATTAATAGTCCTGTAAGTACACTATTAGTTTTATTTATATATCCAAAGATAATAAATATTTCTAGTTGGTGCATGTATCATTTCCAAATAATGTTTAAATTTATTAGCATCATTATGTTTATTGAGTTGATGTGTCACCCAAAGAAGAACATTGATATACATTAAACGTTTAAATACTTTGTCATAACCCAATTCGGGCACGTGACCAGTGCGTAAAATCCCCCCCACGTAAGCCCCATGGCTTGTGCTTTCTCTATATTCATAATTCATTATAAAAGTACTTAAGACATAGTTTCATTTTCTATATACAAATCACTTGCTCTATGGAATTACACTGTTGAAATCAAAATTTTATTTTTCTCTCTAAAGTCCATATCATAATTCTAACAACATGTAATGCCTTCATGTGCAAGCTTCATAATAAAACCATATAGATACAGACCAAAATAATATCATGTATGCAAAGTAAAATCATGCTCTACGATCTGGGAGCCCCCTGATTTACACTGGAGCGATTCTAGAGCAAAACAATAAAGGCTTTATCAAATGAAGCTCACCACAAGTAATTTAGTGTTGAAAAGAAGAGGGCTAAAAGATTCTCCAGAAGCTCTATTTGTAAGAGAAGGAGAGGGGTGAGTTTTGAGAAACTCAGTGAGTAACCATCTAAACTCTTTTCATGGGATTACAAGGAAATATGCACGAATCATAATAATAACAGTAATAGTCATAGAGTCCCAAATAGTTTATAGTTATATATATATAATCAAAATCACAACACTCTAATAGAAAAAGATATTTTTAATAAAATCTCTAATAATATCTGGTGTTATATCGCCGTCCGTGTGCTAATAGTTCTTTATTCTCTATGGGTCCTTACAAGATCCTTCTCTATTTCTCTAACCCTAGGCTACTTGGTACTAAGGTTAATAATTTAACTTTTAACATGCAACATGTTTCTCTCTCGCTCCTCATTCAACAGGAATCTAAACCTCTTTTCTACATTTCATTAAGTCCTCTATCCTAGGGTTCAAAATTTCATCGTGCCCAACATTCAATGCCAAAAGCCATATATAAAGTAAAGTAGCTCTAAGTTTCAAGGTCTCCAATTCCAATATTCATAAATTCATTTCAATACCAAAAAGGTCCCATGGCTTTACCATAAAATATGTTTCATGCTTTAAATCAACAGCTCAAATCACCAAGATCCAACAATAGTTTCAATATCTTGCTAAGTATCTTCTAAAATTTACACTTTATGCAATATCATAATAAAAATTGTTCCAATGATCGACATAGAGATCATAGATGTGAACCCACTTACCTGGTGGGTTGATGACACAGGAAAGCACCAATAGAACTCCTTGAAGTAGGGATGACACTAGTATCTACTATAGAATTAATAGAATGCTAGATTAACTTTTATTAACCTCTAATCTTTCTCTAAGGAACTCTATCTTTTTGACAACATGAAAACCATCATGTCAATCCCAAAAACAAGGAGAAATTGAAGGGAAATGGAGCAAAACTCATAAACTAAACATACCTTAAACTTGGAAGATGGAAGATTAAGGTTGATTTTAAGAGAAAATGGAAGAAATATGGAGTTTGGGGATGAAAATGGTGAAAGGGTGAGTTTTCTAAGTTAGGGGGATGGAACCGTGTTTCTTGAAGTCTGCACCTGAAACGGGTTTTTAAAGAAAGTTTGAAGCTGAGACGTCCCCTCCCAGCTGCCAATTTATTAAAATTTCTCACTAACTCAATTTATTAAAATTTGAAAAATTGAATATTAAATCACAGTTATTAAAAAAAAGTATAGATACCCATAAGATATCGAAGGAAAAACCAAAAGAAAGACATAGTTTATAATCGCTTATATATTTATGTTACATCAAATTAGTTTTGAAATTTTTTTTCCTTTTGTTTACATCAAATATGTTATGAAAATTTAATTATGATATTGTGTTAGTCATTGAAAGTTTTTTAATAAAATAGGTTCCTAAAAATTAAAATGTGATATTATTTTGATCCCTGAAAAGTAGATGTACGATTTATTTGACTTTTTTTTCTTTTAAATTATGAGTTTCCATGGACTTATTTGATTTCAGGTTAGGTTGGGACAAATTGTGTTGCCTAGCTACCAAGATGACTTTTTGGTGGTGGAAGAGGTGGCACAATGCAACCAATGGCAAAGGTTAGCAGTATCATATCAAATAAAATTACTTCAATGTTGAGCTATGAACAAAAAGGATGGATTTGATTGACGAAGAACACAAGTAAGCATGTTAATTTGTTTTACAAGAGATTTGTCTTACAACTCCTAAGTCAAATTGAACTAATTCTAAATATGTGTTTGGTTTGGTCGTTTGGGGGTAAAGGTGGAGAAAATTTTTTATAGATGAATTCCATGTGTATACCATATTTTTTACCCCAAAATCATATTATATCCTTAGGATATGTTTGGTTATGGAGCAAAAAATAGGCAATTTTTTCATGATTAAGCTTCATATGTAAAATTACATATGAAGTTCAATCATGAAAAAATTTTCTCCATTTTTACTCTCCAAAATATACCCTTAGGGTTTGTTTGGTTAATGGAAAAGTGGAGATAAAAATTCATTGACATGGAACTCATCCATAAATTCTTACCTACACTTTCCTAACTAAACACACCCTTAGAGTTATGTTTCTCTATGTATGACTGAAAAGACATTTTTTTATTAATTTTGATTCACTATAATTTTCATAATTATCCAAGGATGAACCAATTCAAAAAATTAATCCTAAATATTGCATTGTTTTAATATTAGGAACAATAATATATATCCTAATCTAGCATGCTACATGTTCATAGAAACAAGCAAGTAAACATACAAGGATACACTTCCATTCATTGTTTATGAAATGTTTAATACAGATAGCCTTAATTTGATCGCAATATCCTTTACTAGTAAACATGTTATTTATAGATGGTTGGTTTGAATGACATATGCTCATCCTCCTTAACCAACGGTCTCTGATTTAAGCCCTGATATATGGAAAAAACTAGTGTTAGGAGACCTATGTGTAACACCCTCTTAATTACAGTATTTTGCCTAGGATTAAATACTATAACTAAGAGTGTGTACTTCGTATTTTATTTATACGTCATAGCAATAATTTATTTATTTATAAATAAAAGTAGACCTTTACAATATACCTATAATGTCCAATCATCCAATAACTAGAATACATATGTCAAAATACAGACAGAACTCCGTTCTAAAGTAAAACACATAACATTCGCAGTATAGATACAAAGGGGTTTATCTAAATCAAATCTCCTGATCAGAGCAAGTGTCTGGACTTCTAATCCTAACATATCAGGGACACATGGCAGAGCTCCTATATCAGGATCCTCTAGTGCACGCCATCGGATCTGGTAGACATGGAATACACATAGGGATGAGAATTTTAAAAATTCTAGGAGGTACTCCCATATACATACAAATGTCATCATTATCTACCTCAGTGCTTGGTTTGATTATAAAAATATTGCATGCAAGGAACATAATTAATAATGGATATGCTAATTTACAAAATCTTAATCCGAAGCAGATTCATTTTTATCCATTCATTATCTCATAGATATATAATGTCAATGCCAATCTCATAAGTAAACATCTTGGTCTCAATGAAATAATAATCTCATTCATTAACACATAACATAGAGAGTAACTTAAAACAATTGTTACTTTAATTCTTGGCCCTTGACTTATAGTGATTTATTCCACTTCGGGTAATAACTTTTAAGGACTGAGCTCATTCCTATACATGATAATTGGATTTACTTTCTCCAATTCTCAAATAGATCTATTCCTAGTAAGTTCTTACCCGACTCATTTCAAGGGTAGTTAGGCTTACTTTCCCCAACAACTGGATTTACTTTCTCCAGCCCAAGAAATAACATTTTATGCTTTCTTTCACATACAAGCAATTGCAGTAAGTATTCATATTGATATGTGTTTAACATCATTCATAGATACATATAACATAAATGAGATCAAATCCTTAATATTTCATTATAGATTCAACAATTCAGCATACTATCTAGAATTTTGGATAAAGAAAATTTTGGATTAGCTATCAAATCTCACCAAAATAGAGCAAACTAAATTTTCATGGTTAGTCCAACAAGTCTATGAGATCCTGTAAAAATTTCAAAGCATAATAAGGTGTCTAGCTATGTTAATAAAATTCCACAAATTGGAGGTCAAAAACTACTCAATTCAGCTAGTATTCAAAGGTCCTGATTTTATTTCTCTATCAAATGAACCCAAAACTTCATACAAAAATTCAGGGATAGACTTCAAGATGTCCTTAACACTCTATAAAAATTTCAAAGCATAATTCGTTCTCTTGGTATAGTAATAAAATGGACAAATTCAGTACTTTAGAATGGACTGTACAGGCAGCAACCTTGACTACTTCGGTTCTTGAATTTTTAAATATAGTAAGAGTGCCCAGAATTCCTCAAAATTTTTACTGGAGATACCTCAATATGTTAGCTACATCCCATAAAATTTTCAGCTCAATCTAAAGTCTCTAACTTGGTCAGAAAATTCAGATAAATTCACCTGCCTGCATAAAATCGGGATTTCCAGGAACATAATTCAACCATATTTTTACAAAAATGATTTTCTAACATCATCCAAACTCTCTACCAAAATTCATATATCAATATTCATATGTTATCAACCAATAAAACTAAAGATATCAAGCTCACACAAACCAGAAATTTCCAGAATAAATTTGAAAGAAAAGTGGATGAACAAGGCCCTACTTGACTCTTGTAACTCTAACTTTTCTTCTTGGCTTCCTTCAAGCTTTCTTGATCTAACCCAAGTAAATCCTCCTTAAGACAGCAAGAAGCAGCTAAGTTTGAGGATATGAGGAGGTAAGGATTTGTTATGAAGTGTTGATTTAGGATTTATGAGGAATAACATGTAAGTTGTGCTTTGACTATGAAAGTGTGGTGTTGTAACTTAAGGTTTCTAATTGATTTAGGATATTTTGGTGAAGAAGAAGAATGGAGAAGGCTGAAGGGAGAGTTGGCCGATCATCACTTGAAGGGAAATGATAAGGTTTTGGGTTTTATTTATTTAAGATGACATGTGTATGGTTTTACTACCATAACAATTATTTAATTACAATAAATTTATGATATTTGTGTAACTCTTATTGACTCATGAATAAAGATAATAGTTTGTCTAAATCCTAGTCATACATGTGTCAAAGCTAGTAGAAAATGTACATTACAAAATTTCATAAGTGTAATTCCTACACATTGAAATTTTACTAAATAGATGAAATATTAGCTCTTGGGTAATTAAAACTTTCTTAACAAATGTTTAATCTATGTTATCCATTTAGCTTAACATGAGTGGTCCACTTAAATTTAGAAAGCAAGTTGCCTTTTTCGGTGTTAAAATTACACACGATTTTCATTGAACGAGTAAAATACCTTACCAAAGAAAATAATACTGCCCCTAAATTTAATTCCAGCTCTGAATCTCATCTATAACCATTTCTAACCTTCATCTCATCATATCTCAATCTTGGACATTTTCTTGTTCCTTAGAGTTTAACCTGTCTAATCAGATGGGACCCACAAGGTTACTATTCACTATTCTTTTTTTTTTTTTTTTAGGATGTTACATATGCCGCTTATGGGATCTCCAATGCTCAAACAATATTTTCTTTGATTGAAGGATGATGTGCGAAACAAAAAAAATCATTGTTTTTCTCGTCACTTTTTTTTTCAAATTCAAAAGAAATTTTTATACCAACTTGCTATAGTGGAGCCATCAAATTCAAAACCAAATGTTCCTTTATGCTAGGCACATGGAGAGCATATTATTCAAATCTATAGTATTGTCATCAACTTTCTTCTATCCAACAAATGCTTCAAGTCCATGATTCTCTAAAGTATATACCATTCCATGAATGTTTAGCATTGAAAGGACTCACTTTTATCATTTATTGAATTTTTGTCATTCCAACATCTTTATTTTAGGACATGTCTAGAAATGGTCAAGCATAAGTAACAACATATGCATACAAGTTAGGGTTGCACGATAGCAAAGTTGTTTTTATAGTGGTCACAACATTGTTGTTGGTGTTAGTAACCATGTTATTAGACGTTTTAGGAGTTTGAATCATAATCCTTAAGGGTGATTGCTCTAGTGATGTTGCTGGTTAATGCCTTGGTGGTGTTGCCCACGTGGATTGCTATGTTGATGACACGTCTTTACTACACTGAATGCATGAACAATGACTGTTAATGTTAAGATGAGGTATTAGTTGTTTTTGTTAATATATTTTAGAAATTGAGAATTAAACCCTTTTTTTAAAAAAAAAACCTTTATTTTTTTCTTTGAAAAAAAGAGAAGCTCAACTCTTCCATTGTTCCATGAATGTCCACCCTTTGTGACATATCCGGTTAACCCAGATGTTTCTCATCTTCTCCTTCTTCTCTGTGGAGCAACTCTGTTGGTGAGACAGCGGGTCATCACTTTGTGAAGAGAGTTGATGCCTAGATCTACAGTTAGGGTTGGGAGTTTCCTTCTGGCTACCATGATAGGGACCTTTCGAGAATGACATTTTCCATTCTCTATAGCTAAGGATCCATACCAAAGCAGCAAAAACAAGTAATGCTCCTGAAAATTGTAGGTCATAGGCTGCAATCTGCATGATATACTATTCTAATATAAGCCACCACAAAGACCCTATCACATTACCTACCTACAAAAATCAAACTACATAAATTCAAAGCCTACGCCTTTGACCTATCTTTTACCTAACCCACTTCAAATTCTAAAGCAACCAATGTCACCAAACAGCAATAATGGTAAATTATTGGACACAAATTCCACACATTTCAACTAATTAACAAGTAATATTTTCATAAATTAATTTTTCAAAATGAGAAAAATTTCAACAATCTTAGCAACATCACCCACTCACATCAACACCAAAACAAAAGGGTAGCAACAACCACACCACTGGGTAAATTTATTCCAAGCCATGGGTGTCGTCTCACCGATTACTTTCTATCCCCACCTCAAGCAAGTGCCAAAGTAGCATCAACTTATGAAGCCGCCAACATCAACTTGTTCCACATAAACTCCTCGACCAGAATGGCTATACCGTGTTGGTTGCCGCCTCCTCCTTTCAATACCCACCGTCACCGTTTTGTTTGCCATATTCGTCAATGGATGAGGCCTTCTGGAATTCACTATTTCTTTCCTTTCAAATTTTAATTTCAATTTTTCTTTACCTTTTTCTATAAAAATGAAAACAAATATATTACAACCCCAACAAATTAAAAAAGAAAATACTTTTTATTTAATTTGTCTTTAATTGTCGAATTTTAATAATTTTCACCCAAAATATTGCACTTACTAAACCATCTCATTACAAAGGTTAACCAATTTTATTAACCGCGTCCTACCAATGTCATCATCCAACCACATTGGCCCCCACATGTCCAAGTGTCATCTCTCCATTGCAGAGTTTGCCGACTTCACCATTTGCATTGCCTGGCGACATCACCAAAGACCTCCCCATCCTTAAGATTGTTGTAGAATGAAAGTCTAGCTTGCAAAACTAATTATAAACAAAAAAAAAAAACACTAGAAGTCTTGGGTGTGCAAGCTTGTACTGCCTTTAAAGATTATTTTAGCACAGTGGATATCCCGTAAGATATAGCTGATTTTTTTAGCAGAGGCAGAGTGAACAACAATTAACACATTTGATGTAGGCAGAAGAAAGAGAAGAATATGGTAGGAAAAGATAAATGATCGATAAAATATTCAGCCCACTTCCAACAGTAGTCAAAGAACAACTAGTTTCAAATAAGAATAGGTCAATTTCATATATTATAGTCAAAATCCAAAAAAAAAAATAATTTAATTAATCAAATGAAAGCAATTAATTAAAAACACAGCATAACAAGCATACGGAGACTAATCGCAAATTTATGGGTCCAAGCTCAGCCACTAGCTGAAGTCTCTTTATGCGGATCAGCTTTGGTTCAAGTAACTTAAACTTGTAACTAAAACTTCTAAAATAGTTTATGCAAACGCGGATAGTCATGGGGTCAACTCATATCGCATAGGGGCATGCCTGGCCCTAGGTAATTGGTGCCAAGCCCACCAAACCATCCTCCCTCTCTCTCTCTCTCTCTCTCTTATATATATATATATATCACAACAAAATATCCGGTCCTTCTCAGTTGATAACTTTTTTTGGATGTACTTCTCAATTGATAATTGACAGTAGATAGTAGATGAATCATGATAGGATTGAGTGAATAAAATTAAATGAAAACAGTGAGCTTCTATTTGTCACATTCTGTCATCTATATTGCCAGAAATGTCTGGCCATTATGGATACGCAAGCAATGATTTAGATGGATCGATATAGACTTTTTTCCTTTATTTTTTTTATCAGGTATCATAACAATAATTAAATTTCCCATCATGGCAGTTTCCTTAAAAGGCGAATAACTAATCATAAAATACATAATCTATTTCTATGAATGAAGATCAAACTCCAATTATATAATTAAGAGATAAGAAAAGCTATCACCACATCACACTCCTGCTTATGGGTCGATATAGACCGAGAGCTTACGAGCTTATAAACTATTGAGTTTACGTAAGCTGTACAGGTATTGTTAAGAATGATAAGGAAAAATTTAAATGAAAAAAAAAAACACTAAAGGCACATATTAATTGACCATAGTCAAAGGCTTTGATGATCGTCGGTGGAGGCGGTATAATTATAAGACTTGATCCAATACTTTACCAAATATACATAGAAGTGTACGGGAAGCATATTTAATTTCTGTTTTCATTTTTAACTTTTACTTTTTGATTTTTATTTTAATATCCCAAGGATATAATACTCTTTTAAATACAAAAATTATTATTTAATCATGAATATTTAAAATATTAATAAATTTAATTAGTAAAAATGATAAGTTTTCAATCACAAATTATCTAAAAAATTATCAATATCTATGAATTTTATAAGGTCTAAAGAAATCTCTTTATTTTTTTATAAATTTTAAAAAATAGAAAATAAACTAGAAACAAAAGAAAAAGAAATAAAAGCAAAATATTCTACATTTTTTACCCTTTTTGAATTTCAAACAGTTTTGCTTGTGCGTGTACGCGTTCAACTTTTTTTCAAGTGTTGATGTATCTTCTTAATAATTATTTTAACAAATTTTTAAATTCAAAGTTCCAGTCACAAAGAAATGAATTGTAATTTATATAATGGTATCGAATAACTATTTAATAGATATAAGTAAAATTTTGAATTTAAATGTTTTTAGAAGAGTTTAATTTTTAAGTAGAGACTTTTTTATATTATCAGCCAATTAAATTATTCTAATTATATGATTTTTTAAATAATAGATATTAAATTTAATGAGGTAATAATACATTATTAAATAATAATATAAAATATTTTTATATCATTAATTAAATAAATTATTTTATTTATATAAATTTTTAAATAATAAATATAAAACTTAGCAATCCGCTAATATGATGAAAGACGTAAGTGATTTTATTAATGTGTCAATAAACATTATTAGAAAGAGATTATTTTTGGGCTATCGACCTGAGCGTTGGAAAGAGATAAAATAGGGGTCAAATCTCGTGACAACTTTGATTGCCACTATGTTGACCATACAGTGGAACTTTGTGGACCATACAACGCTTGGGGCGTGGGGAATTAATAATTAGTTATTCGGAGCGGACCACAATTCATCGTAGGCGATAAAGTGGAACCAAATCTTCTATTTTCTTCTATTTATCTTTTTTTTAATGTTTTTTTAATAAAATTTTAACATGAATATAGTGATAGTATTATTTATAATTTTTAAATTATTTTAATTTTTTATAATTTAAATACGTGATAAAATTTAATTAGAGATATAAAAAATGAGTTTCATTTCAATTCCTTTCAATTTTTTACTTTAAATTTTGGCAGATGCTATGTAATCCACATGAACCTCGCATTCTTTCAATATTTTGTGATATTATCTATTATTTTTTATATAAATATTATCTATTATTATTACCCTTAAAAAAAATGATCACTTTGACATTCGGTTATCAATTTTCAAATTTTCATTAAATATAATATTTACAATATCTGTTAAACTGTTTTAAAGTACTAGTATTTGATTCAAATAATTCAACATTTGTTTATTTTTAGAGTTTAATTTGTATGTATTCACATAGTGTAAAAATTTTTTACACTATCATCCAATCAAATCAATTCATTTATATGACTTTTCAAGTAATTATGTAAGACTTAACTATTTTTACTAAGATAATACACAATTAAATAATAATATTAAAAAAATTTACATTATCCGTAATAGGAATTAAACCCTTATTTTTAAATAAAGTTTCGAGTTGAAGTTATGTGAACAAAAAAAATTAACGTCATATTACTTTCACAGTAAGTTGGTGTAATTCGATTCAAAATAGTTAAAGAAAGATTAAAATATATTATTTTAAATTAAAATTATCTTAGGATATTTTACTTTTGTTATATAATTATTACTTTTAAAATTAATTATTTTATCTTAATAATAAGTTAGAAAACAGTAATAAATCCAACATCACGTATCGCTCAATTTGTAACTTTTTTTTATTAACATTTTACAAAGTAATGATTTATAAAAATAATTACATAAAATAAAACCTTGGCTTAATTGCTTGCAAAAATAATAAATTAAGATACTATCCATTGTAATCTTATGTCGTTTTAATTTACAGAGATTTATTGCGATATATTGTAACCATGAAGAATTTCATATGATTATTTAATTATTTTTATTATATCACTATTGTTCTATTAATTGTAAAAAACAAATATAATTATTAATATGTCAATGCATAACTGAATGATTTGTATAAAATCTTTTTAAGTGCATCAAATTTAAATTTTAATTTGAAGTTAGATTTATTAACCCAAAAAAAAAGGCCGGAAGTATTGGAAATGTGACATATGCTTTTCGTACGCCACCATTTCGTTTTCAAGGTGGCCCACTTGATTTGGTCCACAATGACAATATCCTAGTCATGCATGCATTTGAATATATATTTACCTTCTCAATAAAAAAGATAGAGATAATCTCAGACAAAAATCATATATATATGATAAAAATTGGATAACTCGAAAGCCGCGAAGAGCTAGGGAAGATATAACATCTCATAAATTTATCTATTTAATTATCATCAACTCAAGGAGAAGCCATGGGACTAAAGATACCACTTACCAGCATGAAGTTGAAGAAGCTAGAAGGAACACACAAGAAGGCTTTGATGAAGATGGTGGAAGTAGAGGACGTTGAAGAAGACGACGACGTCGTTTTGCTTGCCCCACCAAACTTCTCAATGGTTGAGGAAGGGATTTACCGCTCCAGCTTCCCTCAGCCTTCAAATTTTGCTTTTCTCCAAACCTTAAATCTCCGATCCATCATGTAATTATTGCTCAACACTTTTCTCTATTCTTTACCCACTCCTCTCTCATTCTTTTTTTATTCTTACTTGTCTCTTTGGACATGTTTGGATCATGAGTTAAAAAATGAGGATAAAATTTTCTTTTTATGTTCAAATTTTTTACATAAAATTTATTTATAAATTTTTTATCCTCCAAATTAGCAAACTCTTTATATGAAACTCATCATGTGGGTTCCAAATTGGTGGAATGGTGGGTGCATTGCAGATACTTGTGCCCCGAACCGTATCCACAAGAGAATCTGGAGTTTCTTCAATCACATAATATTCAACTCTTTCACTTTGGTATCGATGGCAAAACGGTAATTAAGATGTCCTCTTCTTATTTATTGCTTGCTAGCAGAAGAACCCTTTTCTTCGTTCGTATTAATTAAAATGTAAATTATTAAATTATATGATATGTATCATTGCATTAAACTCATGAATTATTTGATTTGATGCTAACGAGTTTTTTTTTTTTTTTGGTATTTGCAGGATCTGTCTGTGTCAACTATCAAGGATACTATCATGGAGGCCGTGAAAGTTTTAATTGGTACACAATTCTTATAATTTATTGTAACAGTGCTATTTCAAGCATTACCCTTATTGCTGGTACTTTCATTTGTTTATCATGTATTTGACTTGTTTTATTTGTTTTCCGTTTTCAGATGTTAGAAATCACCCAGTTTTGATACACTGCAATCGTGGAAAGGTATGCATTGACTTGTCAATTTAATTTATTTCTTATTCGTTGTTTCACGTGCACAAGTAGGCACAAATCTAATCGATAAATATTTTTTTAAACCTTAATTTTGTTCCCTCAAAAACATATTTAATAGCAAATTAATCTCTTAAAATTTGAAAGTCTCTCTTTTAAATTGTGATAGACTAATATGAAACTTTTAAATTTCGAGATATTAATATGTTTTCAATATACTTCTGAGAGATCAAAATGAACTTTTAGTTTTTTTTTTTATATTTTTACCCTTAGACTAAAATTACTTTGAAAATGTTAAATAATCTTAATTAGATTGTTATCTAGTAAAAGTAATAAAAAAAAATATTATGTCATCTTGGGCTGTGTAAAATTGTTATATCATAAAAATGGTTTTCTTTATATATTTTCTTAATCCTTAATTATATCTGATCTTGCCTCCTCTTATATATGCAGCATCGAACTGGTTGCATTGTTGGTTGCCTGAGGAAATTGCAGAATTGGTGTTTGGGTTCTGTGTGTGAAGAGTACCAACGATTTGCTGGTGCTAAATCAAGGAACACAGATTTGAGATTCATAGAAACGTTTGACATCACAAGCCTGAGGCAGTGCCTTTACAGCACCATCTACCACTACCAAGGATATGCTTCAAAGAAGCCACGGTTGTTGTTTGGATCACAAGACAAGATACAAAAGCCCCAATTGACATCAGTTTAGGGCTATTTGCTTTATATATATTATTATGCAAATATATTATTTTAGAAAATTTTATAGGTCCGATCCCCTAATTAGTTAATTATTTTTCTTCTCTCAAAATCATTTGTGCAACCTATTCATGTGGGAATTCACTCTAGTCATGGAAGAATCAATTTTTCTGTAAGTAGCTACATATATCAACATGTACTCTTGCAAATTGCAGTCAATTATTTTCAAGAGCATTGTAATTCCAATTGGAGGGTGAAAACGGTTTGAGTTTGGTTGGGTAGATGCGAAAATAAAATCCAAACCAATCAGCTGAAATCAAGTTTAATTGGGATGGGTAGTTTTTTTTAAAGACAAAATATCAAAAGAGGAAGGAACAGATCACTACTAGAAATCCGCAATATATCGATGGGTGTACCGACATGATGATGCGTTTTTTATGCGTGATTTTTTTAAAAAAATAACCAACACCCTGTTGGTAAAGCTTGGCACCATTATGCGCCATGCAACGCCTACCATATTCGAGGTATACCGAAGAGTGTGTTGACTGCATGCATATTTATTAGAGGCACGTCGGTCTCCGTCGGTATATGTTCCATGTCACATGGTGCAAAGGGGACACCAGGTAAGTTTTTAATTTTTTTTAAATATTCATTATTCCAACGAGTATATTGATGGGTTTAATTAAATTATTTTATTTTTTAAAAATTGATATTGCTGACTGGTTATTTTATAATTTATTTTTATTTTATAATTATTTATTATTGATAGGTTTACCGACAAGTTTTCGATGGCAATTTGAATTTTTGGAACGTTAGCACGTGTTCCTTGGGATTTCCATTACCCATCAATATACTCGTCAGTAATTAGTGATATTTAAAATGTATCATTTCATTAACCAATTACCGACGAGTAAAACCCGTCAGGAACCTGCAAATATGTCGTTCACAAAACTCCTATTCTTTCTCATTCTATAACTTCTATCTTTCTTCTCTCTCTCTCTCTCTCTCTCTCTTCCACCACCTTTCCTCGCTGCTAGAGTTCCTATTCATGATAGGGTGTTCAAAACCGATCAAACCGAATTAAAACTAAAAGTTTATCCAAAAAATCGAAAACCAATCAAAACCAAAATAAAGTTTGAATTGGTTCTTAATTTGTGAAACTTAAATAAACCGATCGGTTTTCGGTTCTTATTTCCAAAATTGAATAGACCAAACCAAACCAAACTGATAATATATTACATTAATAATTATGTATATTAATTAAAGATATTACTTATCAAAATTTTCTATCCATATCTAAATTTATATCATATTTTAACTCAATATTTTGGACTTTCAATTATACATTAGCTCTTTTAATTTAATCAATATGATTTTCGTTCAACTTATTAGTTAGTTGTATTACATATTAGCATAACTTGTAAAAATTAGTTTAGATTTTATAATCATATAGTTTTATAACAATGATTAGTCTAATATATATAATGTTATTATAGTTACTTTTTATATTTTATAAAATTTTTAGTAAAATTAAAAAATGATGAAAACCAAACCGATCCAAATTGATTTAAATTGATTTGGTTTGATTTGATTTTAAAAAATAATAAAAATGAACCAAACCAATCCAAAAAAATATTTATTAATTGGATCAGTTGGTTTATCCCAAAGAGATAAATGCGTTTTACCTTCCTTAACTTTAGGTTATGTGCAATTTACACCTTGACTTTTCAAAATGTGCATCGCGACACTTTGAACTTTCCAAACTATGCAAAACACCCCTCATTATAATTTTGGCAACTAATGAAGATAAGATTTATGTGCATTTAACCCCCTGATATTTTAATTTATGTAACCTGACATCTTGTCTGTGAATACTATATGCAATTAATCCCTCTAATTTTTTTATTGTGTGCAACCCGCCACCCTCCTGACTTAAAGTTTTGCAAATTGCAGGAGTATGGTTTTTTTTTTCACAGTTTGAAAAGTTTAGGTGTCGTAATGCACGTTTTGAAAATCAGGTGTAAATTGCATATACCTAAAATTCAGCAAGATAAAATGCAAACTGAATTGTGAACACCCTAATTTGCAAAACTGATGCCATCATCGCAATCCAGGTATGTTTTTGAGCATTTTAATCAGTTTAATTTTTTTTATTTGGTTTAGTTTTTCCATTCATTTTTGTTGCCCAATGTGTTGAGTTTTAATGCATTGGAGAGTGATTGTTATTGCTATTTTGTTAAGTAGGAGTTCTATTAAAGGAAGCAATAACAACATTAGTTGTGGGAGATTTTGATTTTTTTTCTATTTTTTTGTGTTTTTTTTTTCAATTTTGATAATTGTGTAAAATTAAATATTTGTTCATTTTGGATTTTCCAAGATTAGATTTGATTGCGTACTAGGAGCTTTTGATTATTTGTTTTTGTATTGCTCTATAAGTTAGTAATGAAATCCGTGTTATTTTTATGTTTTAATATGTATATAGGATAGAGACTTATGATTTATAGGCTAAAATTGAGGAAATTGGGATTGCATAACTAGGGGAAAGGGCGTAGAGGTTTTTCCTCAGCTTGTTTGTATTGTTTGTATTTATGGAGATTGCGGGATATGCATGTTGTGGAGTTATAATGTCACGACCCGACTGAAACGTAAGGACACGTGAGAATCTCATTCCAAGCCTTGGGATCTGTGCCATACTCTATGCACATTTTATTCATAAAATCCGTTTAAATAAAACGTCATTTCATTTCTAATATAAATCTGTCTTTTGGAATAAAATCTGAAACTATAGCTAGGATATATAATTCAACTGAGTTGCTCATTTACAAATAGATTCATGAGAGTTATATCAAATTTGAATACAAAACAAATCATTAAATTCAAAATACAAAATATGAATCTATGATCTGAAACCTACCTGTCACATCTGGAGCACTCTAGATAAATAACCAAACTTCACATCAATGTGAAGCTCACCGAAGCTGGAAAATACTAGTGAGAGGAGGAAGAAGAGGATCCTGAGCTATACCTATCTGTGAAAACATGAAGAAAGAGCGGTGAGTTTTGTTACAAAACTCATGAGTAAATTCTCACCTGTAACCCCTTTCATGGGGCAACAACCAAAATGCATAAATTTGTAATAATACTAATAACAATAATAATAACACTTATAAAATAAATTCTAAAACTCTTACTAACAATCCCATATATAATATATAAAATAAAGCTCTAAACTCCTCTAAGTTGTAGTCAATAATGCTCTGAACTTGATAAAAAAAATAATAATAATAACTGTCACTGAATTTCCTTGTTCTATGGTCCCTCGTGGACAAGCTGGGCACCTAACTAGATCCCATTTTCTAAATTTGCCACCATGGCTGTTTACTACTATTGTCTTCATGATTGTTTTATAATATTTGCCTCCATGGCTGATTTATCCTGTTGCCTCCATGGCTGTTTACTACTATTGCCTCCATGGCCGTTTTATACTATTATCTCTATGGTTGTCTCATAATATATTCATCATACAAAACTTAACTGAAAATAAATAAAAAGGAAAACAACAATGCTGAAAGGTGGATACTATCCCTGGCAAAGTAGAGCCACTAAATTACTAGTACTCTGAGAGTTCTGACTAAGCAATTCTAACAATCTGACTTTAGCATAATTGTGGCTATGAAATCATACCCAAGGGATCACCCGCTTGTAGGCATTTCGATTTCAAGCCCACAAAATATGTATCAGTTGTTATGAATAATCCTGAATTTCGTACCTTTTAGTACCATAAAACTAAATTTTTAAAACCTCATTCCTCAGTAACACATTTTCATAACTTAAATAACTCTAATGTCATGCTTTAAAACAGAAAGGTTCAAAATCATACAATCTCTAATATTATAATAACATTTTTGACGTAATCATGATCATAATCTCATAAGCCTATCAAAATCATAACAACTCTCAAATCTTTTCTAAAATAGCCTCAAGTCGTATAATTCATGATAGTTGAAAACCACAATTTCATAAACTTGGCATAACCCATAATAATTCATAATTTATTTAAAATATTTCCAAATCATGCAATAATGTCACAATCCAATAAAATAGCTATAGTAATCTACCCAAAGGATACAAGATTTGAACCCACTCACTTGGAAGGGTGGAACGTTAGGGAACGACTCCGGTGGGCTCAGAGAAGAGGGATGACATCAATGTCTGCCATTTCAACCATTAAACTCATGAATACTCTATGGGTATCTGTAGATTATTTTAAACATACACCAATAACTTTGGGGAGCACCCCCACTTGACAATAATGAGAGAAATAACAAATCCTAACTCAAGATTATGAAAAAACGGAGAATGGAGACATAAACTAACAACATTTACATATCTTGAAGCTTGGGGATGATGGATTAATCTTGGATTAGGAGAATAAGAAGGAAAAATGGAGAGAAAAGTAAAATCTTTGGTTCTAGGGAGGGGAAACCCAATTTGGGGTTTTAAAAGGGCAAAAAAATGAAATGACATCGTTTCTGGATACTGCTCACATTCCAGGGACTGATAGCGGTCAGGCTACCGTGCCCCTCATTGTGCATTTATAACCGCTATACGTGCGATCCTCAGAACACTAAAACCATGAAGCCACATCCCTGTAACCATTATAGCGGTCCAGTGATAGCAACCCCCATATCACGACTTCTATCATCTAACATTCAAGTTGCCTCAATACTCACTTATTTACATTTTTTACTTTTAAGTTAATATGTTAACTTTAAAACATAAATGTAAATAAGGAAATACCCCTGATTTGGTTTCAAATAAAATATCAAAAAAATCAAAATTTCAACCCTTCAAAAACAAAATTTTGGGTTTTAGTTCAAATTTAGAAGTTTTCAAGATTTTCTAAACTTGAGGCCTCAAAACGAAACATTTAAAGGTATCATAAAATTCATTAAAATCACTCTTCAACTCCTTTTCCCTCTAGGAACAATTGCCGTGACTTTTGATCCCAAGAATGCCACTCTAATATATATCCTTCCAAGGATGTGTAGGTCAAGACTTAGAGAACTCTAGAACGCGCAGTGGGTCAGGGGACTTTAAGGCCATATAGAATTTATCTACCAACACATATGCGGGTATTACATATAAAGGAATATGCTCTATAATGGTATTTAGGATTATGCAAATTGTATTTAATTGTTAAGTTGTGATTGTTTAAATATATATGTTTTGTTATTGTGAGTAAATGTCTCTAATTGTTCAATGAATTGGTTGATTAATTGATGATGGTCACAAAAACTCTTAATTTAAGTAGAGATATTGTTGAAATTTTGTAAAATTTTTCTTAGGAAAATATAATTAAAATTAATGAGTAATTTAGTTTTAGGTAAATTTTGTGACAAAGTAATTAATAATGTCTTGTTGCTAAAAAATTGTAGGGTTTGGGGTTCCTGACATGCATATTGTTTCCTTCAAACCAATCATGGGTATATGATAGGTTGTATCCTAATAGAGAGGGATTAAATCAGAATTCTATGATGGTGTTGAAGAATTTATGAGGATAGCATGTCAAACACAATAATTCATTGATAAGGTAAAAATTAGGTGTCCATATAATAAGTGCAAATGTAGGAAGTATTTAGATGATGATACCATAATCGTAAGTGGGGTTCATGCTTGATTAATTAGATTTGGACGAGCATAAGGAGATAGTTAATGCAGAGAATCAAATGAGTATGCTTCAGGTTGGAAGTAGTTCTAGTGGGGTCCACGTAGATTAGCACAATGTAGGTAATGTCATGGGAGGACAATCTGTCTAGTTAGACATCATGATATGGTTTTTAACCCTGCTAGTCCTGATTTTGCGTGCATTATTCTCACTTTCAATGAGGGTCCAACCAAGATATCGCTAAATTTTATAGCCTATTGGAGGCTGCAAATTAATCTTTATATGATGATTGTCTGTGCTTTGAGTTGTCATTAACAGTTCGAATGTTGATTATTAAGTCTAAAAGGAACCAAAGCCAAAATTCTTTTGATCAGTGAGCTGCTGATCAGTGACCAAAGTTGAATCTCGATGTAATTCTAAAAGATTTTTATCAAGTTAAAATATTAGTTTCTAAACTTAGGTTGAAGGAAATAAAGATTGACTGCTATTTAAAAGGCCACATACTTTATTACAAATATGATATTGCAATGACCGAGTGTAAGTTTTGCCAGAGATCCTTGGTTTAAGCCCAAGAGGTGGAAGTGGGAGGCATAATGATTTCCCTCATAAAAGAATGCATTATTTGCCTTTAATCCCTAGACTCAAGAGATCATGTGTATTAATGAGCTTGACTTCTTATATGATGTGGCACGTGAAAATTAAAGGAGTGACAGTGTGATAACTCATTCATCGAATGGTGAAACATGTAAACAATTTGATTGAACATATCCTGACTTTGCCTTTAACCCCTGAAATATTAGATTAGGACTTGTTCAAATGAATTTACCCTAAATAACTAATTTACCAAGCCCTATTTATTCCCTCAACCTTTCAATTTTTATTTTCTCCAAACCTTAAATCCTCGATCCATCATGTAATTATTACTTAACTTCATTAGTCTTAGTTTTTTTTCCGGAATTAAATCGATCACAATGAAATTTGAAGTCAAGATTTCATGATATTACTCAAACCTTTGCCATTGGACCAATTCTGTTAATCTTATTTTGCTTACGCTTCTCTCATGACCTTCTTACTTTATATGAAACTCATGAGGGTTCCAATAATTGGTGGGTGCAATAATGTAGATATGTAATTGTGCCTTGAACCCTATCCACAAGAAATCTGGAGTTTCTTCAATCACACAAGATTATTCGACTCTTTCACCTTGGTATTGAGGGAAAGACGATAATTAACATATACATAATTTTCTTATATATTGTTACCTAGCTGAGCAACTTTAATTTTTAAATGGTTCACATTAAATATTTATATGTAAATATTTCTTGAATTAATTATGTGATGTGTGATATTGCATTAAACTCATGCATTTTGATTGGATGCTAATGAGTCGTTTTCTTACTTCTTTTTGTGTTTGTAGGATTTTTCTGTATCTATTATCGAAGATACTATCATGGAGGCTGTCAAAGTTTTAATTGGTATACAATTACTATAATTTATTATTGGACTAGTTCAAGTATTACCCTTGTCGCCGGTGCTTTCATTTGTTTATCATATATTTAACCTTTTTGATCCGTTTCAATTCTGTTTTCAGATGTGAGAAATCACCCAGTTTTGATCCACTGCAATCGTGGAAAGGTATATATGCATTGACTTGTCAATTTAATTTGTTTATGAATTTAGTTTATTAAGGGGAGTTTGGCATTAGGTAACAAGTGAAAAAAGACCAAAAAAAAAAAAAAAGGAGTACATTTATACGTGAAATATTACACCATATTTTTTATCAATCAAATTTACTTTATGATCTATTTGGTTTGGGTAAATTTAACCCTTAATTTTCCCCTCTAATTAGTTTGATTAGGGTTAAATTTTATGGGTTCGAGATTTTGTGTGTAAAAATTGCATGCATAACTTACATATGAAATTTATCTATTAAAACTTACTCATTTTTACCCTAATAAAACATACCATTGTGTGTGTATTTAGCAAATGAAACTCATATATAAAAATTTTCATCCTATTTTTTTACCTTGTATCAAATGCACCCTTAATATGTTTTTTTGACCTTATTTTGATCTGGCATTCTTCTTATGCAGCATCGAACTGGTTGCATTGTTGGTTGCCTGAGGAAACTGCAGAGTTGGTGTCTGGCTACTGATCAAGAAACACAGTTTTGAGATTCTTAGAAACATTTGATATCTCAATCCTGAGGCAGTGCCTTCACAGCATCATCTACCAATACCAAGGATATATGCTTCAAAGAAGCCGCAGTTGTTGTATAGATCACAAGACAAGATACAAAAATCCCAACTGACTTCAGTTTAATTAGGGTCTATTTGGTTTATATTAATTTTTATGTGTAAGTATCGCTGTTTTATTCTTTAAAGACAAGATACTTCAGTTTTCATTGGAGAAATTTATTTATTTTTTTCTCTTCTTTCTGCTACCTTTTTATCTGTAAGTATCACTGTTTTATTCTTTAAAGGCAGTCTTTTTATGTGTAAGAATTGTTGTTTCTCCTACCTTTTTATGTGTAAGTATTTTTTTTCTCTTCTTTCTCCTATCTTTTCTTTTTTTTTTCTTCGTTGTCATGGGATTATGTTTTATTTTTTTGTCCCTTCGCAGTGCTTTTGTTATTTCTTTTACGGGTGTTTTGATTTTCATTTTATAAGTATTTTGATTTTCTCTTACAAATATTTTTATTTTGATAGTTTTGCAACTATATAAGTATTTAGATTTATGTTGAAAAGATGCATAATACATTCTTCAAGATATAATATTTTTCATGTTAGTCATCGATGTAAGATACTTATATATCTGTAGTTTTTGGGTAAGGAGAAAAGTCTTCATAGTGTTGAATGAATTTATTTGTTATTCAATCTGAATCTAATTATATATCTGTTTTTTATATTAATAAATTATTCTTTTCCCTAAAAAAACATTTCATCGGAGAAGCTAAAAATGATGTCTTCTTTCAAAATCAGTTACTCTATTCGTGTGCGAAAAATCAGTTTTTCTGCAATCAATTATTAATTTCAAGATCATCGTAATTTCGATCATAATTGTATGATTCGATTGATTCTGATGATTAGATTGAAAATGTGATGATTCAATCTTTTTATTGTTCTAAGCATTAAAAAAAATGAAATGTATTGACATATTATCAAAGTTATTTCACTTTATCATCATATACCTTAAATTAAAGTCTTACAAATATAAATATATCACCCATACATCAAATTCATCTCTTTTTTATAAATTGATGAACTTATTTGATATAAAATGTATCTTTCAAAAATAAAAATGATGTCATAAGTACTTCAACTATAACCCCATCTTTAACATTCACTTTTAATTGAAGCGTTTGTGGAGTTTATCCATGTGGTGCTCCTAAAGCATATAAGAATTTCTCCATTAACTTGCACAATATTAATTCAACTATGCGTGAGCATCATTATTAGGCCAAAGGAACCCTCCACCATTCTCCTTCATAAGGTTGTGCCTTGCAATGAATAAAGACTGTGCTGAACCAATTGGGTTCACATAGTTGAGGCGATGATGATCAATTCCACCCTGATGTGAAAAGCCTTGATGAGAAGATGCAAGATTCAAATTCAGTGTCAACTGTGACGTTGGATTAGAGTCATGAAATGTTACAGCAGGTTCAGCTTGAGGTGGTGCAACAAATTGGTCATAATAGGAGCCATAACAAGGCATGCCATAATCGTCATTCTTCAATGAAGGGTAATTCATATTTGGGGCATTGGAGGAAGACCCAAAATTCATGTTCATGTTATTGGCATTGTTGTTGAAACTTTGAGCCCCCAATTGAGGTTGTTCATGAACCACTGGGTTAGCACTTTCAGCAGCAACGGGTTGGGGTGCATTATTATTATCATTATCATTATGATCGCTACCATTTTCAACTCTCGTGTTGAGCTGGTTTCTGATCCCACCAAGGGGCACTTCGTGGTTGTGTTTTCCCTCATAAGTGGTAAGCACATATCTTATGTCGTACGAAGGCCTTTCCACGTGCTTCTTTACAGGACATCCAGCAGCTCTGCACCTGTAATAGCTCCTGTACAATATACGAAAAATTGAAGGTTAAACAAAGCATAATTCTCCTAAATATAGTCTACACATGTATATGATTTTGATAAGTGAATTTTGTATTCGATTCTGAAAATAGTTTTCGGTGTCCATTTTCTTTGTGTTCATATTTGCTGAATTTTATAAAGGAAATACTAAAAATTGTGAAAATTATACGACTTGATTTGCAATTTTTATTTTCAGTTTTAATATTTCTTTCACATAATCTTAAAACAGAATAACTGAAATTTTTTCCTGAAACCAAAGGCAGCCTTAAGCTGTCCAACTATCACTTTCCATTTAATAAAAAAGATTGACCATTGATGAAAGGAGGTATGACATACTACCCAAAGGTGGATATCTCTCAAATTTTTTTGTGAGTGCATGTCAGACAGTGAGTCAAGAAAAATATGACTATATATCACTACTCTATGTTTTTTTATCAAGGTAGAGAGAAATAATTAGTATAATAAAACATTTCATATGTATGTCATCCATTGGACAAATTATATGATAAGCATATATACTTGCAAGAGCACTACAGGAAAGAGAGATCACTACCTAGGGCCTCCAAGACATTTGATAATCTTCTGGCCATATTTCTTCCACTGATAACCATCATCCACTCTGTCCACATCGCTCAATACTTGGATTACTAATCTTGGCTTACAGAAAAGCTTCGAAGTCCAGGCATATTCGATCAAGATTTCATCGAGCTTCCTGCAATAGAATATTAATGTAGAAAACATAAAAACATATATTGAGTTGTTTTGTTTTTAAAGGTGATATAGAGTTGATATATATTAATACAGACTTATGTTCATGCATGGTGAATCTTATGCCATATTCACAATTAATTTAGCTTGACTTATATTTTGAATTAATGGTGGATGTATTAACACCTAAGATCATATCCACTATTAACTAACTAACTAGATTTAAATCCTACTTCAAATGGTGGAAAGCCACGTTGACACGAATATTACAAGATCTACCAAAAATATTGTTACCGCTCTTTTTGGTTATTGTCAATTACAAGTATAAAAATGTCATTATAACATTCAAAAGTATTACCATAGGATGTAATGATGACTTTCACTATCCCTACTCATTCATCACATCTAATTATAACAAAGTGATCTTTCAATATGACACTTACTTTTGAGTGTTGGAATAATATCGCTTATTATAAGTAAAATAGCATAGAGTAGTATAATTAAAGAGTTGTGTTATTTGTCCTTATAGAGTGTGGGATATCATACCAACTCATCCTCATCCATCATTGGATGAGATGAACCTCATTCAAATAGGGTCCACATCCCATTCAATGATGGATGATCTGAAATATAAGTCACGCGATTCACGTTACGAATACAAATAACATTTTTTATAATTAAAACCTTCTTTTGGGAGCAGATTCATCATCAACCGCATCCCCTTCAAGTGAAAAGATTCTTGGAGAAGTTCCATCTTCACAGCCATCATCAAGATCAACAACAATGGAAGAAAGACCTGGAACCTCCACTCCATGATCCAAAATAGCTTAGCTTTGTCAATTGTTAAAGGATGAGTCAAGTCAATGACATTCACAACATAAGCTGAAAAGGATCTCACTTCCTCATCCCAAGAACCCTTCCCATCGAACTTGTGTTTGGTACCATTATTGTTCAATCCCCCTTCAACTATAGAACCTGCATCCTCACAATCAAGCACTGGAATATCAACATTATTATTATTGTTGCCATCATCAAGAATTTCATTATTGTTTGCAAATTGCACATCATTGTTGTACACATGGACTTGGTCAGTGTCAATTGAAGAATGGGGTTCAAAATCCACAAATAATCCTGCAATTGCTATGGGGCAATTACTTGCTGGAACCTGAAATCAATGAATTCAAATACCATATATAAACTATTAATGCAATATTAGTGAATCATATGTTAAAGTAGGGAAATTTTGACACATTGGATAAATAATATCATAGAAAGATATAGCTGATGGGTTGAGTTGATAAAAACAAGTTAGATAGAATCTAGATCGGGCATAATTTATTATTAGTATTAATTAGAGTTTAATTTTTATACATCAACATTGTAACACTTTTTTATACCGTTATCCAATCAAATCATCTCATTTGGATGACTTTTAAGTAATGAATGTGAGACTCAACTACCTTTACTGATGTGTTAACATAAGATTGGATGACTGTCAGTGCTTGTAAAATAATCTTATCACTGTTATTGTGTTTTAAATATTTGAAGTTGTAAGCTTTAATACTCAAATGACACAAATTCCCTATTCATCACATCTGTTAATTAACTACATGTATCCAAGTTAGAATTAGCCATTTTCATCCTGAATAATCGAGCAACGTAACTATTGCAAAGTAAGCGATTATGAAGCACACAGATACTATATGAGATATTTATGAAGCATAGATACGATATTAGATATGGATATTAAGATATAATAAATTTTAGAAATTCTAAGGCACAACATAACTATCATACAACACATACAAAATTAGTACAAGAATTTGAAAAGTAATAAAATGTTGTTAGAAATATCCATAAAATATCAATACAGATATATTTTTATGTGTTTGATATAGGTACAACAACTATTTTATATTTTACTTGTTTGTTCATACAATGCCTCTTATTTCTAGTGAAAAAGATCATCACATGTGAAAATTCCACATGATTATATCATGTGTAAATTTTTACCATTGATTATCAACATGGGCCCTACTTATGACATGATATGATCTCACAAAATAGTATAATCAATGGTAGAAATTTATATTTGACATGACCATATGAAATTCTCACATAAGACGATCTATTTCCAATTACTGAGCATAAACTGTGAATTTAAACTATATACCTAAGAATTAGGAGGCATGACATTGATAGGGGAAGGCTCAGGACTAATTATCTCCACTAAAGGGGCATTCAAATTGAATTCCTTGCTCTTTTTGGCATTGAGAAAGCCTTCTCTGCCAGCAAGTGATAATTTCAGGAGTATTTCACCATTGTTGTTGTTGTTGACGTTCATGTTCTCCATACTAGACACGTATGTACCTGAGAAGGTATATAAGAGTGAAGCTGAAGCCAATGAAGATTTTGCTCGTTTTTAGCAGATGTATATGGACATCACCTCACTGGCTTTTATAAGGGAAAAAAAAACAGAGAAAAGAGAGGTGAGAAAGAGAAGGGGGTGTTGGAATACAACACACAACCAACTAGTGTGCTATGCTAGGCAGTAATAATAAAAGGAAAGTATGGCAGGATGAAAGTTTAAATGTATAGAAATAAAATGAAATTAATTTTGGTATACTTTATAGAAAGAAAGGTTTTATATTATTATTTATGTTGTATTTGGTTAGGGACTAAAAATAAGGATAAAAAATTTCTAAATGAGTATATATATAATTTTACGTATGAAACTCATGTAGAAAACTTTTACTTTAATTTTTACATACACAATCCCATTCCTTGGAGATAATAATATTACATTGCACTTTACTTTATTTCTAAAACATACATTCTTCTCCCCTAAAATACTGTAGCAACCTACACTTTAATCCATTTTTAATTTTTATTCATTTATTTTTCATGCTTATTATTTTATTTTTTACTAGAATACCCTTTATTAATAAGTGTGTGTGTATGTGTGTGTGTGTATATATATATATTATATGGGAATTGCTAACCTACACATATACAAATATGTGTAGGTTAGCAAGGTACACATTTCATTTTAGATATAAAACCCTATCTTCTTTCTCCTAAATCAACTTAAAATTTTGGATATTATTGTCATTTTATTTTGCTCACATTTATTATTACTCTTCTACCTTTTCTCTCATCTAATTAATATCCACTCTTCACTATAACAATATTATTTTCAAATTGCTTTTTACTTGGATATTACATCTTTGGTTCACCTCACCACCTCCCCTTAGCTCTACCTTCCTCTTGGCCGATCTTAATTACCACCCATCAGCCAAGCTCGCCTTCGCTCCGAGCTCTCTATTTCCTCTTGGTCGAATCTTGTCGAACTTTATTTCCTCTTGGATGAGCTCTTGTCGAGATCTATTTCCCTCTTTAGCTCCAACTTTGCCTCTGGCCAAGTTACCTCATCATCCATCGGCCAAGCCTTTTTAATAAACATGACTAAACAAAATAACAATAATGTTCAAAATTTTAAGTTGATTTAGGAGAGAGAAAAGGAGGGTTTTATATCTAAAATGAAATATGTACCTTGCTAATCTACACATGATGATGTATAGGTTAGCAATCCCCTATATATATATATATAAAGTTTTATTATATAATTTGTTATATATAATGTTGTTTGTTAAGATTCCTGGTAATCTAGTAGTAGACTCCTGCATGTCTCAATGAGTTTATGAAGATTGCGAGCTTTACTCTCATCCCTACTTCCTATCCTATAATATCTTAGTTACAAAAAAATCCAGATTACCACTCAAAAAGATTGTTACGTTTTAAATTATTGGTAATTTTATAATGCAATGTTTAGTATGTACAAGTAATTTAGTTGATAATTCACATTATCTTGTTTGGTATATCATAAGAATTATTAGGTAATATATCTTTTACTAATAAATTAAAAATAATAGTAATAATAATACCCATTAATATTATTAATTACCATTAATTATAATTTACTATTATAAGAATTTGATTTTAAAATAGTGATTTTACTTATTATATAAAATTAATAATTAATAATATTAATGATTTATATTTATGATTTAATAATTAATAATAATTATATTAATTAATAATTATTATTAATTAATCATTATCAATTATTTACTAATTAATGATTAATAATAATTATTTTAATTCATAATTATTAAATAATATTATTAGTAATTAATAATTATTATTACTACTTAATAATAATAATAATAATAACATTGGGAGGATTATCATTTGGATGGTAATCCACAACTAAGGTAGCAATGTGGATTGCCTACTAATCTGGGTTGATAGTAATATGTTCTAACCAAATATGATATTATTGTGGGCCCATCTCATTTTAAGTCATAGTACGAACAATCTAGATAAATTATCCTATACCAAATTGTCCCAAGTGTTATCAAGATGCAAAGATAAGAACTATAGAATAATAACACCATAAATTAGAGATATCAAAACGCTTAGTGTCTCAAGTTCTCAAAATCGTCATTTTTAGCGAGATGGGATAAACTTTTCAGCCTATAAAAAAAATCTAACCCACCTAACCAGCCACGCTTAACCCATGGGTTAAGACCTGGCTTGTGGGCCAAGTTTTTTATTTTTAGACAAGAATTCACAATTTATTAATCTTTATTCTTTAATACAATTATAAGAGCTCCAAACCCAAAGAACATATATTGGAACACAAAGCAAAACCCATAAATTGATTGGAACCCGATCATCATGCCAAGTCCAAACCAAATTTAAGAAAAAACATGTTTATGACCCAAAAAAACGAAGAAACCCATACACACTTGATAATATGAGCAGGGAGTAAAAGTTACACAAAGATGTTAGTTGTTATGGATTCCTTATAAATTATATTCTACTATGTATAAATGTGAAGAGTTGGTGCATAGTTATCATAGACATTAAAAAATTGGGTATGCATCAAAAAAGTATTTTAAAAAAATAAAAATATTATTTTAATACTCAAAAGTGATTAATACTCAAAATATTATTTTAATATTATTGGATGTGATGATGGTCTCCACTCATCTCATCCACCTATCACATCCAATGATTAAAAATTGGGTGTCCTAGTGAACATCCATTTTTTAGATATTAAAATAACATTTCTTTTAAAAAAAATTTAACCATTAGATTTTTTTTACAATTTTTGTTTTTAGCAGGTTGGCCTGCCTTGGCTTGATTTTAGTGAACCGAATTTAAATGGGACGGCCAGCCCGCTTTAACATCTTTATCATAAATATTTGATTATAAAATAACACTATAGATATTTATACATGCCAAATATTCTTATTTCCCTTGCAATTCGTCAACACCTTCCAACTTCGAATATTATTTTTTTTTTAACTTTTAAAATTTCATTAATCATAATAAGATTTGAATTTGAAATCTTATATGTATTATTTAAACCCCTCATTATTAGGCCAATTCCAATGCCTTATTAATGTATTTTAACTAAATCAACTCCCAACCTTTTTCACTTTCCACTCATTACCACTTATTGCACCTCCTTAACAAAATTGATGGTAGGCTAAACCATCATTTGACTTTTTTAATATAATTTTGTGGGAATTACACTAACCTCCTTTGAGGTATAGTGTAATTATACTATACACTCATTTATTTTATAAAATTATCACTAATCTCCCATAAAATTTATTAAAATTATAGTAACCTCCCCTGCATAAACTGATTTATTAATTTAAGTAACAAAAAAAAATTAACATATATATAATTATTAATAATAAAATTATAATATTTTTATAATATTTAATATATTGATTGAATAATTTTTTTTATTATATGAAGATGAAATTTATAATTATAACTTATGATAAAATTAGGTATTGTAATTGATATATATATATATATATATATATATATATATATATATTGTGTGTGTGTGAGAAATATTGTCATAATATTATAACTGTGCACTAATGATCATGTACATATCATCTATTATCTTTTTTCCCAATTAAATTAATGAATTAACATGTGTAGGGAAGATCAGTGTAATTTTGTAAAATAAAGGAGTGACAGTGTAATTGCATTAAACTTCAAGGAAGATCATTGTAATTTATCTAAAAAAATTTCTTTTGAGAAATGAATTATAGAGAAGGAAAGCAATTTTTATACAATGTCAATATTGAAAGGTCGCCTTTTTTTAAATTAAGACAATGAAATTATATGGAAAAAAATTCATTATAAATATTTTTAGAAAATACTTATCATTACCAATTTATGCTAGACCCTCCTCGAGTGTAGCACGTAAATACTTAAAATATAAAATTTAAAATTTATTAGTTTTTGTAATGTGTGTTCTGAAGGCATAGAAAAAGATTTAAAATAATATTTATTAATCATTATTAGTTCCTTAAAGAAGAAAGAAGAAAGTATCAAATGCACTTTAGATTTTCAAGAGATTAAATGTTTTTATTTTTATTCAATGACTTTTATTTTTGTCTATTACATTATGGCTTTAACAAAATCCTTTTGTGGCGGGTTTATGTAATTTAAAGTCATATTACCAGCTATTAGAAAAAATTACTGTAGATCAAACACCCTCTTAGGCCTCTTATCAAGATTGGTTGGTTTGATTTGAATCATCTCTCTAAAAAAAAAAAAAGAGGTTTAATTAATATGTAGATCCTTATAGTTTCACAAAACTTCAATTAGATTTCTATAATTTAAAAAATTATAAATGGGTCCCTATAGTGAATAGGAAATTGTAATCGGATCCCTATAGTGAATTAAAGTTGCAATCAAATCTCTGGACCTAATTACCATTACAAAAATTTTAGATTAAACATAATATTCCTTGATTTCTATCTTGTAATGTGAGAGCACCTGTAAGAAATAGTTGGCAATAGTTTCATATTGATATTTAGTTTAACTCATTTGTTGTCCAATAACACAAAGATAACATTCTATTGTGATGAGTTTTAGGGATGATTAGACAACAATGTATTATTGGGTTTTTAATCTTTGAGAAGTTCAAACCAATCCATATGAAGCTGTTATTAGATGAAATCAATGAATATTCTACCTAATCTATGAAGACTTGATTATAAAATTTTATTCATTGTAGGGACTTGATTATAAATTTGTAAATTTTGGGGACTTAATTGGAAATTTGCTAGAACTATAGAAACTAACAAATTAATTATACCATTATACATTGAAGAAGTATTAAATTAAATTAAGAGTAAACTTTCACATTGATCTCTTAGAAATATATAGGAGATAAATTAGTCCATTGAAATTTGAAAGTCCCCTAGATGTTTCCCATAAAAAGAGGGACAAGTTGTTTTCTCCATATAATTGTCTTTTTTTTTTTTAGTTATTTGAACTTATATAGATGAACCAATTTATCTATTTTTTGAATTATAAAGGAGTAATGTAAAATTTTCAAAATGCTGACGGACTAATATCTATCATATTTGTGGGCAATTAAAATGGGTATTAAATCTTAAATTAAATATTGGTGTCTGAAGTAAGGATGACAGTAGGGCAAGGCAATGATGAGTAGTCGTCATTCATTGCCCCATGCCACTAGAGTTCTTGCATCCAATTCCCCACGATAATCCATGGGGAATTAAATTGAAAGAGTCAAACACTAGATATTATTAATAAAATACTAAATATCTTCATAATCTTTATGATTGAATTTGAGTTCTACTTCCACTTCCATACAAAAAGGAATATCTAAACTAATTACAAGTTATAAAAATTTCAGCTACAAGGAATATAGTATAAAAATAAACCAGTCTCAATATCATCAATATCCTAAAATATTATGAAATACTCCCTTCGTCCATGAATATTAGTTGCTATGGGAAACAGAGATAATTGCAGTTAATGTATACGACTAAATAGAGATAATCTAGTATATTTTAGTCGTATACATTAACTGTTATCTCTATTTCATAGCAACTAATATTCATGGACAGAAGGAGCGTTTAGTTGTTCTTTCGAAAATACTAATATAACATTGAGGTGGATATATACATGGGTAGGAGATATAATCCCCATCTCCAAATTAGTTATCGGAGACTTCTACCCCTCCCCATCCTTGCACATAAATTATCCTCACATTCGAATCCTCCTTAACTTCTAAAGCATGTTGAAATTCAAAATTGTGAAAAATTTACCCAAAAAAAAAACTATTCAAACATGTGATATAAAACTATTTATTGATAGATTTTCTTAACAATCAACATAATTTTTTAAATTTCAAATTTCAAATTTGCTCCATAATTGCAAATTTTAAATATTAGTTACAATAAAATTAGATTTTAGATAGATAATATGTATTTGATAATTAACAAAGTATTTGATAATTATGAAAAATCATATATGTAAATAAAATGAGATCGAATATGAATTATATTGTTTGATCCATGAAAATTCATATATGTAGATAGAGTGAGATCGAATTTGAAATACATTTTTAGTTTTCTAAGATATCTATCATCAAATCAAGTGATTAATCCTTCACATATTGTATGTCCATTTAAGGAGTAGACATAGCCACGAGTTTTAAAATTACCCCATTTATGCGAAAATTGAACCCTTGACACTTAAGGGATGAGGGGTTCTTACTATCTCACCTTGAAATACACTATTTTACATCTAAACAATTTTTTAAAATTACTTTTTATCTAAATTAATTTCAATTTGAAATTATCTACCCAAAAAGTTTGAAATTAATTTATAAGTAAAATTTCTTAAGAGTGCTTAAAATTGAATCAAAAAAAAAAAAAAAAAGTCGAGCAAATAAATCAATATAAAGAATCAAAAACCAATTACAAATAAAAAAATTGATTTCCATTCAAATAATAATTGAAGACAGTGTATTTTGAGTCAAATCTAAAGGCTCGATTAAAAATCACCTTTATTTAAGGATTTGATGGGAATTGATTTTATCTTGAAATTGTTTATCGAGAATTGTTTGAAAAGGTTTAGAATTAAGTAAATTATATTACTTATATACTCCTAATTTCTATTTTAAGACAGATTATTATAATTTATTAAAAAAATTAATTATTTTAAATTGTTAATATTTTCTTCTATTTTAATGCAGCTTCTTGAGGAGAAATCAAAACTATGATTGTGCTATGTTGTGCATGATAAATATTTTGTACCATTAATCATATAATATTTTCTTGCATTATTAGATGAATTACTTTTACTATTATATTATAGTATCATTACTGTGTGATTTTCCATGATAACTATTAATAAAAAAAATGAAAGAAGTAACACTTTTACTTGTTTTTATACAATGCCTTTATCACGTCATCATTCCAAATTAAAATTAAAATTTATTTAATTTTATATGTTTGTACTTAACTAACATGCTAGTTTGTGAATATCCGCGCTCATATCTCCGCCTACCTATATCATTTCTTTCTTCTCTGTCTTCCTTCTCCCATTTCATTGTTCAAGAGTAAATCAACTCATCCCTTTTAAGATTTATAGGAATATAATTCACACTTTTTTTGATTATTTAGCTTATATTTACACTCCTTCTATTTATTAAATTTTAAATATTTATATTATAATCATATTCTCATTCATAAAATACCATTAATAAACATAATAAAATGATACTTTTATAATATTAACTGTTTTAATTAATAAAATTATAAAAATACTTTTATTTACTTTGTTAAATTGAAGCATATTTTTATAATTTTATTAATTAATAATAATTAATGTCACAAAAATATTATTCTGTAAATAAAAAGTATGATTATAATATAAATACTAAAAAATTTAACAAGCAGAAAATATAAATATAAGTTGGATAATTAAAAGCGGTGTGAAATTATATTTCTACAATCTAGGTAGTGGCTGGTATAATTAACCCTTCTTCCAAACATAACCACACCACCACACCGCACTAAAACTGCTTTACGAGTGCTCTCATGCTATCGCATTCTATTGTCACTATTTCTTTTCCATATATATACATTGCTTTCTAATTCAATTCCCCCCGTTTCAGCTCATCAAAAATGTTCTCTTCAGTTCCCTTAATTGTTGGAAAAAAAGATGAAGAAAACAATCATCATCCTTCAAAATGCATTGAGCTTCGATTTGAGTACAAATGGCGATTTTATTTTATTTTTCTTGTTCTTATTGCAGCTCCAAGGAGAGACCCACTCTTGGGTAAGTCTTGTTCTCTCGTTACTTCCACTCGTGGGGGAATTTCTCTCATTACACATTCTGTATAACTTTTAATTTTGATGCTGGAAAAAAATAAAAAAAGTGAAGTTGTAAAATTATTTTATGCCGAGAGTGTATTCAAATTAAGCTCCTATCTCGAGTATATACTATGTGATTTTTTTATTTTATTTTATTTTTTATTATTATTATTTGTGAGGATATTGTGTTTTGTGTCCTTTATCTGAATCTTCAGTGGCACGTGGATTAAGGCCCGCAAACGGAACATTGCAGCACCATTGGACCCTGAAGCATTCTCGGATGCAGTGGTCCAAATTTATTTGGATAGTGCTGGTGATCTGGTAATACTAATTTCCACTGCATTTTCGCTTCATTTATTGATAATTTGCATTCATACATAACACCTGTATCACATTGATTTCTTTGTGGACTTTGGAGATTAATTTTGATGCACTGTCACACTTTCAAGGTGTTAGGTGGCTACCTCGAAAACTTTTGCTGATGATATCGACACTGATATTGATAAAGTAATTTATGTTTTTATTTAGGAACTTGTTTCTAAGAGCATTGAGTCTTCAGACGTTGATTTCTCAAGATACGGCGGCACATTTTTTGAGGCAAGTCTTTCTAAAAAACTGGAATTATTTTCATCCTTTTCTTTTTGTTAATTAATTTTCTGCTAGTGTGGATATTTCATCTTCGTTGTGACATTCATGTCATGCCTTAATGGCATTTATAACTGTTATGGTGTGTGGCATGCTTGGGTTTGGGTAGTGTCTGATTTATCAAGATTTTCGTCTTCTGCGTGTGTTTTGGATTGGGTAAACATTTATTTGTTTTCCTTTTTGATAAAAGGTTACATAACCACTTATAGGGTTTAGGGTTTAGATGCAAGATGCGATGGTTAAGATTTTCTCCTCTTACTTTCACAATAAGCCGCTTCCCTCATTAGATATGCTATAGTGCTGTATATACACAGCGTCATCTATTTTGCTTCATAGTGGTGCCATTAATATACAGCATTGCTGTAGTTAACTTTGCCTGAAATCCATGCCATGACATCTTAATTTATTTAGTTAAAAACTTCTCTGGTCCTTGTATGCTCCCCCTTTGGGTCTGAGGCGTAACTCATCTTGGCACTGACATCTCCATCTGCATTAAGAAGCTGTTCATCTAAATAACATAAATAGGAAAGAGTTTCATCATCGTAAATTTGATTCACATTCTTTAGCAATAAGGGGGGCTTCTTTTTTTTTCCCCCTTCCATCTCTTCAGAGATTTGTTTTTAACTGAAAAATAAACTGCTAATATATATGCAGAATTTTTGTCGAATGCATGGAAATTGAATAGAAAATGTATGCCTTTGCTTATTCCATTTACTTGCATGATGCATCAATCAGGTCGTCTAAGCTGAATGTTCACAATGTCCTTCAATGTTTTACTGTTGTTAGATGATTTGTGTCTGATTTATTCTTGTGTGAAGTCCTATATCCTTTCTTCTAATTTATTCTTGTGTGAATGTTTGTATGATATATGCTTGCTTCATATTGTAGGTTGTTTTCATTGGGGGCCGTACACAACGTGGAACAACCAAACTTGATGACGGGGAGCGCCATCATTACTCTATAATAGAGTGTGAACCAAAGCATGAAGTCATTTTTCCATATGTAATATACATGCAAAAGATTTTACGGCGAAAGCCATTTCTCATCGAGAACCTTGAAAATGTCATGCAAAGATTCCTACAGTCCTTGGAGCTTTTCGAGGAAAATGAAAGGAAAAAGTTGGCAATCTTCACAGCACTTGCATTCTCCCAGAAGCTATTTGGTCTTCCTCCAGCCACTGTGTTCCAGCCGCTTCTTAAAGATAATCTTGTGGACAAAGGGCTAGTTCTGTCATTATAACCGAGTTCTTTAAGGAGTATCTGGTTGACAACAGCCTTGGTGATCTTATTTCAATTCTGAAACGGGGAAAAGTGGAGGGTAATCTTTTGGACTTTTTCTCCCTGCAAAAAGATCAAATGAGTCTTTGAGCATTTCAAGTAAGTCTTGTTAGTTATATATAGACAAATCTTTATAAAGAATATTTTAACATGGTTGCTCTTTCTCATGGTCTCACGGCTGATTTAGTTTGTGAATGCTGTTTGGCTTACATACATACATGCATGCATGAGTGCACGCATACATACATAATTGCATGTATGTATGCAGTTCTAAAGTCCTTGATGGTCTTATTTGGGAATGCTTTAGGTTTGTCAAATGGTAACAACTTAAGATTTATCATTGTGATATTTGGTAGCATATTTAGAGTGAAAGTTAGTGTAACATCTTGTGGCAAAGATGATATGATAGAATATTGCTTCAAGTAGTCTTAGCCGGTGTGGAAAGCTCCAATAAGGAGCATAGATCAGATGGAGAGTAGCTCAATAATTAGAGGGAGACCAAGAAAAACTATAGGCTAAACTATTGAAAAAGATTTAGATTTCAATGGTTTAAATTTAGACACCATTTACAATAGGAAACTATGTTATCGTCTAATCCATGTAGTCTTAGCTGCCTTAATAGTTAGGAATGATAATTAGTTAGTTAGTTAGAAAAGGGTTATAAAAGAGTGTTAGAGATTAATATGGGGGTGGAGAATTTAGTAATAGAGAGTTTAGGAGAGCAAGGGATCTATGAAATATCAAATATCCATAGCCTTTGTAATCTACCTTTGTAATCTCATTAGGAAATAATACAGTTTCTTGAGTTTTCTTGCATATCCTCACCCAGTTCTAACATCATGGTTTTGGTTTCTTGCACCTGATGGGGTTTTAGGTGTATGGCAATTAGGTAGGGTTGCCAATGTTTGATATCTAGGTTATTCTTCCGCAAGGAAAATACACTGCACACAAAATTAAAGAGAAAGTATGAGTAAATGGTTGGCCTTTCACCTGCTCGTAGAATTAGAACTGACAAGGCAGGGCATACTTGAATTCAGTGTCCTCTAATTGGTTACTGCAATTGATATATATTTCATTAACTAACTACTTGTACAATACACTCACAGAAAACCTCATGCCCCAACAACACCCTGGCTTGATTCAGTTATAACTGTCTATTATGGTTTTAATTATTTAAGATACAACTATTTTGATTATACGCATAATTTAGACCACTATTTTCCTTTCACTGACCTCTTAATGTCTGAAGTGCCGAATGAAATGTAGAAATGCAAGCCTCATCTGTTATCCTTGGGATTTGTTCAACCTTTAAGCTTAGAGTAGGACACACAGTTCTTTCCCAGAATCATACCTGAAAATGTGATTTTGGATATTTGAAGCATGATCTTATATCACAGCTAAATCTGCTTTGTCTTTTGGGTCAAATTTGACTACTGATTTATCATCTGAGGTGTTTTTACCTTTTTGCCTGTTTAGTGCCACGGGGGTATTTGTTTTGTAGTTTTATTAAGTGGATATTTTGTAGACTGAATCATATTGTTTTTTTCATTTCTAATGTTGTTCACTAAGTTGGAACTTATAGACATTTATTTGTTATCAACTTTTTAGGAAGGAAGGACTGTTGCCCTTGGTAGAGTATAATGAGAAGAAAATATTTGATGTGAAACTTAAGGAAATGAAGTCTACTTTAACGACACTGATAACAGAGGAGGCTGATATATCTGAAGTCATAGAAACCGTGAAGCTTCTAGTTAAAGATGCTAAATTACCAGACATTAAGGTTGTGCAGGTCTTGTGGGACGTTTTAATGAATGCTGTTCAGTGGTCAGGAAAAAATCAGCAACAGAATTCAAATTCAGCCCTGTGCCAGGTGCGCCTTAGATTTTTTGCATCTATGTCTACTTGTATTTGCTTAGAAACTTATTAACTTTGTCCTCTTTGAACTAGTGGTCTTGGGTTTGTTATTAAATAGGATAAGGATTCAAACTAGGCAGTATTGACAAATTCATGTTTTATCATGAGTCAACTTAAAAAATTTTCTTTTCCATGACGGGGAAGGTGGATTGGTTTTTATGTTTTTGGAACGGTTTTAGTGTTTGATTTTCTCTGTCTTTGACTGAAAATTTAATTGTTAGACCTGATTTTATGAAGAGAGCTGTGGAGCTTATGGATATTGTGTATTGATAAGCTAGCTGAGTACTGCAGAATAATTTCTGAGTCATGAATAATTTCTGACTTGTTCTTATATATGTGTAATTGCTTATCAAGAAAAACACTCAGTTTTCTACTTTTTTGCATTAATACATGTTCCACCTTGTGAAAGTTGATGACATTACTGTGTTTTTGATAAAGGTAAAAACTTGGGCAGAATTGTTGAATACATTCTGCACCAGTAGGAAACTGAGCTTGAGCTGATATACAAAGTACAGATGCAATGCTATGAGGATGCGAAACTCATGAAGCTGTTCCCTGAGATTATCAGGTCCCTTTATGAGCAGGGTGTGCTGGCTGAAGACACCATTCTTCATTGGTTCAGAAAAGGAACAAACACCAAGGGCAGGTATGCAATAATAATTTCAGGCATTCGCTGACTCTTGAAGAACTCTCTGTATTATTTTAGATGCTCTCCTTGCTGGTGCCATTGTTTCTGCAATTGTAATTGTTACTTAAGGTTGGTTATTTGGAAATACTACAGGCAAACATTTGTGGAGGCAGACGAGGAGGAATAATGGAAGAGGTTCAGGGCTGACATATTGCATTCTGTCTTTAGCTCTTGCCTAAGTTCGGTACCTATCCACCTTCTGAGAATGACTCGTAAATTTTTCTAAGTTTGGTTTTCCTGGCACTATTGATCTTATTGACCTTGCATTTGATTCTCTTATCTGCATCATGTCCTCCCAACATATATGATATATCACTTGGCACTTGTTCGTTTTCTGCTCGCCAGTGATTATGTTGCAGGGTGCATTACTGTTTGAGTATTAACTTCATCGTTTTAGTTATTGTTAATGCAGCCATTGGATTTTGAATTTATTGATATTGGCTGTTTGGCTAATTTTGTTGATTTGTTATTAGCTTTACTAACAAGAAAATAAGCTCAATGTTACGGGGATGAGGATGTTGCGTTGAATGTGTGATCACACGGCGAGATGGGATTAGAAATAAGTGCCTTAAAGAAAAGTTGGGATTGTATATATTGAAGAGAAACTTGTAGAATCTCGTCTTAGCCTCTTAGGTGATTTGGACATGTGCAAAGAAGACTTGTAGAGGCTCTAGTAATGTGAGTGGATCAAATGGAAGGTAGTCCAAATGTCCAATAGCTAGGGGTAGAGGAAGACTTAGAAGAACTATAGGTGAAATTATAAAAAAAAAGGACTTTGAAATAAACGATTTAAATATAAATATGATATACGATAGAATATTATGACATCTTCTGATCTATTTTTTTATACAAGTTAAAAGTTCTAGCTTATAAATCGGTCCATCAGGCTCAGGCATTAAAAATATTTTTGAAAGCTTAAAGTTTGATCTTTTAAGTAGTAAAGTAGGTTTTTGAGAAACCTTTGATCTAATTTATGCACTAAATTGGTCATGTCAAACATAATGGGAGACTGGTTGTAAGTCTTTGATGGTCTGCTTTCGTCAATTTTTACCTATTTACAGTGTTACTATTTGATTGTAGGCGGTAACCTGTGGCTACTTATTCATTATTCATGACCCTATCATTCAAGAGAAGAGAGGGGGGGGTGGAAATGAAACGACTGGAATTATAACAAAGTGATTGAAATTCAAGTTGATGGGAGGATTTCTTTATATTAATTGGGAAAAAAGATAAAGATAAAGTATGTATCCCACTTATCATTAAAGTCATTGGAAACATGGAAAAGACACTTAACCTAAATTACAACTGGATCATAATTGATGCATGTTGTATACAATTATATTGGTTTTCCTTCCAACCATCTGATGTAAAAATCCAGTGCCTCCCGTGGCTTATATTCTGGCACTGTGTGTCCAGCTCCCTGCACCATTTCGTCAAGTACCAACCCCAAATTAGTGGAAAAAAGGTATGATAATTAAATTAAATTGACTTGAGCTGTGACAATTAAGTTGAAATGGGGTGCGTTAATGTTAGTGTAGCAGTGTATTTTATGATTTACCTTGACGGTAAGGAAGGTGAGGTTGTTATCGTATGCTTGCAAGTACCTAGAGGAAATGAAAGAGCACAGCCATTTGTTATGTGTCCCCATATACATAGACCACATATATTTAGTATGGAAAATTAGGGTTTTTTATCCTCTATCTTTACTTAATTTTTACCTTTTATTTTTCTGAATTTAATCCTTTATATTTCAAATAGGGTTTTTCCGATACCCTTATAAAAATTTGTACTGGTATCTTATAGTTATTTGTGACTAAAATTGTGTAATGTGTCTCATTAGCCCAATTTATTAAAACATAGAAAAATAAATATTTAATCAGAATCATTGAAAACTCGACCCATAGGGTATCTAAACAAAAACCATTTTAAAGAGTCTTTAATTTGGTCTTAACTCATTGTTCTGTCATATAATTAATGAAAAATGTTGACGTGACACATTTCATACTAGATCCACGTGTGTGCCACACCAAAACTGCTCGTGCCAGGTTAACATTTTCTGTCAGTTATGTGATGGAATAATAAATTGTGGAATTGAAAATTATTTAAAACGTAAAATCAAATTAAGAAAGATCAAATAAAAAAAAATGGAGTAAAGGCTAGGGATATAAAACCAATTTTGTCTATTTAGTATTAGGCAGCTATGAAGGAAAGACAGAGCATTTATATGTACCCAGCAACTTGGCTATTAGAGGTCCAGGGCCTCCATTCATCCAAAATCTTATATCCCAGAGATCGAGTCCACGCCTCACTTCCGGTATATGGCACGCACAGATCATGGTCGCCACTGCCATGAACCATACATGAATGAAGAATAAATTAGTTAGGATATTCCTACTTTGTGCTACTCCAGATCAAGATATTCCTATATATTGGTTCAACAAAGGTAATTATTAATTAAGATTCGTTTAATACAAAATAAGAATCATATGGTTGACACACCTGAAAATAAGTGCTCGATAGCCCAGCATGGTTAGATTCCTGTGGTAAGGAATCATGCTTCCAGCATCGTGACTGTAACTTATTCTTCCAGTGCATAGTACCCACGGACCCGCCACACTTATCTGTGGTTAATAAATTAAGCAGTTTATTATTACCTTAATGTTACGTAGTTGGAGTTGGCCGAAATCATAGTCAAAATGCTAGGAGGGTGATTGAATAAGATTAAAAGAATAAGAATAAGTAAATAATATTAGTTTGCATTAAAAAAAAGTAAGTAATGTTGGTAATAATACCACGCCACTTTGACAAATATTCTAATAACAAAATCATGACTTATAGAGAAATTATTGTATGATCAAGGAGCACCAAATAAATTGTGTTTGACTATCCAATAAGAAAGTAGCGCTTTTCCAACAACATTAATAATAATTACTTACTCGCTCAGCATGAATGGCTTTCCTGACTTCATCGTTGTTTAGCCATGAATTTGCTACTTCATCACTCTGCTCTTTGCCAAGTCAAACATCTCTAGAGTTACATCATCTCATATTTATCATATGCTAATTAATTACTAGCTTGGTCCAACATGCCAGCACAGACATATATTAGGCACACTCTAGAAAAATTGGCATTAATTGTACGTGCATTGAGATGATATTTTGTCTTATATTTTTTGGGTCAACTGTTGAAATGATTGATGATGAGTAAATTATTTTTTTGGTGGTCATGAGATGATGATGAGTAACTTACAACACATGGAATATGGGCATCTTCAGCCAACTGGGGCCACAGTGTAACGGGTCCGTCTTTGACTGCTGCTCCAAGGGGCCAAGCTCGACCAAACATTCTCTTTCTCACAGGGAGAGGCTTATCCGTTGCCCCTAATTGCTTGAAACTCAATGGCAAGCTCACATTTCCTTTGGCTGTTGTATTAGGGTCATGGTAGCATGGTTCTAGTATATTGTATATGTTTAGCCCATCGATAGCCTGATTCCACCCATCATATTTACACACACACACACACTATTATTAGCCATAATCATTTGAGTTGGTTTTTTTTTTCTCAACTCAATAACATGAATAAGATATCTTAAATGAGATGTGAAATGACAAGATGTTTTATACATGTTATGTACAAATAATATTTTTATAATTGTATTGATATGATCGTATGTCGTAAGTTTAAAAATACTTTGGAAAACAATGCATGATGTATATGATGTCATTCATCTCACCCTGTCAACTTTTATGTAGCTCTTGGAGCACAAATTATTATCGTCACCGTCGGAATCATAATTGTTGTAAATTCCTTTGCAATATGCTTGTACTTCCTGCAGATTTGTTAATTAGTTATTTTAAATAAAGTACATACACTTAATAATAACATGCAAATTATGAATACAAATTAACTGAAATTTTACTCAGCAGAGAGGGAAAAAAAATTGTTTATCAGAACCTCATATATATCGTCGGATATGAGGCCCATCCCATGCACAAATGGGATGAAAGCATTGCTGTCAAATGTGTGGTCCGTGACACCATTTCCAACCATGTAACCCTATAGAGACGAAAGAATAAAAGTCTAGGTTTTAATTTCTATGGTTAGTTCAACAATAATTCACCAAATTAATTTGAAGTAAATTTGGTAGCTTTGTTATATACCTTGAAATTGATCACGGGCTTAATACCACCCTTGATTCCTGGCATGGCACGGTATACAAATAATTTATGTCATAATTACATCCAAAATCTTATCTACTTTGTTTTCGGTCAACAAGTGATATTTTATACATAAATAAAATATTGAGTAAGTTGGAAGAAATCAAAGCCCATACATATATGACTGATATAATATTAGTAAAGATACCTTTAACCACTTCATAAGCCAGAGTGGGCACATATACTCCAGCGTAAGATTCCCCAGAAATGTAAAATGGATTATCAAGGAATTCAGGGAATTGCTCGAACCACTGCCAATAAATAAGGGGAAAAAAATTAAGAAAAACCAAAGGAAAAATACATATGCATTCCAAGTGGAATGATAAGTATATATAATTAGTAGCTTCTCCTTGGTTTTATTTGATAAGTATATATTATTATTATTATTATTATTATTCCTTCAAATTTAAATAACAAAATTCATATTGGAATTGAATTACCTTTAAGAGGAATGCATGGGTATCAGCCGCAGTTTGCAGGTCCCCCGTTGTATATTTGCTGGAGTTCTTGGAGTAAGACAGCCCAACACCCGCGGGAGAATCCAAATAAATAATGTTTGAAACCTGAAACACGGTCATGTTATTTTTTTAATAAAAAATAATATATCAAAAGATTTGATTTTAATGTATTAATAATGTAAGAAAATATTTATACAGTCATTTAATTATACTTTTATATTTATATGTCATTTCAAATAGTAGATATAAGAGCCATTTACATTTATTGATAGCACTTTACATGATTGGACAATAATGTAAAATTTTTTTTATATATCAGTGTATCAAAATTAAATTTATATTAATTAAAATCTCAAAAATATTTTTGTGTAATAGTTTTTTTTTTTTAAGTTTCTTAACATGAGTATTCTCGAAATATCTATCAATATAGTTCTAACTACGGAAGGCCGACATAAGTAGGCAAGACATTTTTGTGGAAGCATCCATTTTATCCGAAAAAATAAAGAGGTGAAAAAGAATGTTAACAGATAAGTTGAAAGAAAAAGGGTAGATTAATTAGTTAAGAAAGTCTAAATGCATACAATATTGTCTGTAATTAATTTTCTTAGCCATAATACACAGATGATTTGCTTGGTCCCTAATTTTTTTTTCCTTTTTGACAAGAATATACCAAAAGTTATATTATTTGCAGGTGAGTATTGGATTTGTACTTGACGGGAGACTTCTAAAAATTGAAATAGAACCAATCAGAAAAAATAAAAGAAAAAACGTCAAAAAAGAAACACTATAAAAACCAAAAATATGTTAGTCCCACCTGTCGGTAAAGTCCATCTGCAATGGACCATATAAATTCTGTCCGTATTCTAAAGAGATATTATATTTAAATGAATATATTCCATCAGTATGTATGTTAGTGATTTGCATTAATTATCGAGGAATCAAATGATAAGGGATAATGATACTATTTATCACGTATATGATCGGAAAATAGAGATAATAACAATATTGTCCTTGTCAATACAGTCACCCAATTTCCTATTAATTAACGTAAAATCCACACTATGAATGTATGTTTCTCCTTATATTGATACACATCGAACATACTATGTGCATATATCGTTAGTATATTCATATTTCAACATATAACTCTCCTAGAATAGTGCAGTACTTTTAATTACTTATTTATAAATAATGATGCAATGAATCATCAAGTCATATAGGCATGTATGCATGATATTATAAATTAAAGCTTTATTGTCTTTAAAACTCTTACTAAAAAAAATCTGGGAATGAATACTGAAAACTTTCTTCAGATTGACCACGATGTAATCTAATACCAAAATCAAGCACAAAATAGTATTATACATACAGAAGTCGTAAATTAATATTATATCTATGACTTGTGGTAATGATTTTCAATTAACCTTAGACCAGCTATACGGATTGAGATGCAAGGTGGGCAGATTCCCTTTCCCTCTTGCGGCTTCAAAGTTGAATGGCCCTGCATATGCATCATTCCCACTGATTTCACATTCACAATAAGCAAAGCAATAATTGCGATCGTTTTAGTTCTACTATCCATGTTGATCTAGATGGCCAGCACCCCTCATGGAAAGGAAAAACAAAGCTGACTAATAACGTGTGGATAAGGAAATATAACCAACAAGGCTAGTGAGTGGTTAGGCTTCGTTTGGCCATAATTATGCCAAGCCCACCATGCTGAAATTTGAGTTAGAGGGGTTGAAATGAGAGCGACATATATAGGTATAGAACGTAGCGTAGCATGAGATATTCTTAATTGTATTTTGGGGCAAATTTCACTTATTTTCTTTGGGATTTAATAAAATTCATTCCGTTTTCTTTATTTTCCGGATGACACTATCTCCTCTGGATAGTGGATAAACTGTTTATTGTGCGATAGAGAGAATGAGAATGTAATGATTTTAAGAACTTAAGGCCTTCCTAAACAAATTTTATAAATAGAGATGGGAAGTGAATTCCATCAAATTTTAGGGTATATCAGTGCAATTCACCCTTGTTTTTAGAGTAAAGAAAATCTTCTTTTTCTTCTTTTCTATTCATTATAATCTAGATAACTCATGTCTCCTGTATTATCAACATTCACTAGTGTGTCAAATTCCGAATGAATCAAAATAAGAGCTTACCATGCTCATAAACGAAGCCATCGAAGCTGGAGCACCCAGGTCCACCATTCAACCACAGAACAACCGGATCCTTCGCTGGATTTCTTTCGGAGTTTACAAAGTAGTAGAACAGGTTCTTCCCACTCTCAGCATTTCCATCAATGCTTATATACCTAAATTCTCATTAAGTAAATACCATCGATGTTATGAATATTCATATTGATGAAGTAATATATTAATTATAAATAATATTGAAAACATTGGAATAATTAAAAGGGAAAAAAGTACATTAATTATCACATCTGGGTATACGCTCTGACAAATTCAGTTGATGAATTTCATAATCATATGAATCATATTATATATATTGCATACCCGGAGTAGTGCTTTGATGGGAAAGTGCCGGTAAAGCCAGGGAGTTGTGTGATAAGAGAGGTTGGAGGGGCAGCTTCAATAGAGATCCAATTAGGGGTCAAAACCATGCAAAGGGATAGAGCTAAGCTCAATAGTAAGTTATGCTGGCCTACCATTCTCCTCTTACTTTGTCTCCGTGGGTGGACAATAGTTTACTGATGAAACAATGAAATGGGCAAGGAAACACGCGCACGCACACACATATATATATCATTAAGGTGTGGAACAAAGTTACATTTTAGGTCGTAGTCAAGCATTTAATTGAAACTTATGGATGAGAGTTGAGGAAGGGGGAGGATCAAATTGGAAGAAAGGTAGTATATACTTTAATTTATACATATTTTTAGAACATATGTTAAATGTTTTTTGTTTTCCAGAGACTAATCTCTTGAGGAAATAATTAGGAGCCTAAGTGGGGTGTGAGACCCCTCCCAATAGTATTTTTTTCATACATATAAATCCAGTGATCAAACATGGGATGTTTTAGAGTAAAAGATAAAAACTAATGAAATGATAATGATATTTCCAATGAAAAAGTAATTTATTCAAAGAAACTTAGTTTTAATTAACACGATTTTAAAAATATTTTAGATGTTTATGCAACAACTTCAAACGACCAATGGAAGAAAAGAGCAAAAATCAAAACAAGAAAGCAAAACAAAACAAAATTTGGGTCAAAGGGGCACACATCTTCCAGAAATAACGAGTAAAACAAAGGAGGATTTATTAGCCGCCCATAATATCCACCCCCAAATCAATTGTGTATTTTCCACCTTGCATGATGTGATGAAGATTACCAAGTCATATAAATATCTATCCATTTTTAAATATCAGGATAGCATTAATTTTTTCGCTTAATAATACCCTTAACTAATTAATTGTATTAATGGAAGTGAATATGAGAAATTTCATTCACCTGTATAATTTTGTATCATTTTCAAGATCAATCTATTATTTTTTTAAATCTGTGTTTTTTTACATATAAATTGAAATGGATAAAATATTAGTCATTTATGATATATTACAATAACTTATTTTATTTTAATTTAAAAATATCATTAAATACATTTTAATGATAATCAAAATTTATTTACATGATTCTCATTTTGCATAAAAAATATTTATTCGAATCCATTAGGAATGAACTAGTGGTGATGGATTTGAATAGTTTGCTTGAAAGTATAGATTCAAATTTCATTGCTGTCAATTTATTTAAAAAAATTATATATTTGAGTGATTTAACATTAAACAAAAATTGGGGATATTTTAATAATTTAAGAGTACACAAAATAAGTTTCTGATTTATTTATTGTGATTTTAAAATTAAACAGAATTTTCATGAATTAAATAGAATTTTCAAAATGTATCAAACCACATTTTCAAAACCGAACTAAAATTAAGGGAGTGTTTAGTATAATGTATTAGGCATGATGGTATAAGTTAATACCATATGCTATGTCCTTATCCGTTATTTGAATAGAACGTATTGTAAACCTCATATGTTATAATTCCCTTATATATCAAAATGTTGTATAACTTAATACAATATGAGAATCATTAAGTTATAGTTTTAACGTATAAGATCACTATTATTTTTTAATATTTATTAAAATAAAATAATTTATTATTTTTATAAAATTATTTTATGATAAATAAATACAAATAATATATAATATCAATTTAGTTATATATAATAAAAATAAACAATAAGTAAAATAAAATAATAAATATTTTAAATAAATAATATGTAATATATAAAGGTAAGAATTAATAATTTAAATTTAAATAATTATGGTTAAAATAAAAAAAATATTAAAATATATAAAATAATATTTTTATAATTATTGAAATAATAAATAAATATAAAATATTGAAATAAATAATAACATTTAATATAAATTAAATTTTAATAAAAAATATTTACATAAATATAACATTTGAAAAATATTATAATAAAAATTCCTATTTTATTATTATTATTTGATTTGATTTAATATTTAATTAAGGTATTAGAATTATTTGTAAATAAATATAATATTACAGAATATAAAATAGAATATCTTATACAATTTATAACACTAATAATATTAAAAATTTATTATATCTTATATCATCAGATTTTATATTATCAACCTTTATACTATTAGATATGTCAAATGAATCCTTATATTATTAGATCTTATATTATCAGCACCATTCAGTGTGTATCAATGCCCATCATAATTTTGACCGTTGAATTACAAAAACGCGTGATATAGCTTGACAAAGGAAGTCCACCATTACACACTGCCGGATTTATATTCTAAGCTGAGCATCTTTTGTCTTTTCTGTTTTTAACAAAATAGGGTGAAAGAATGACACAAAGTCCAAAGATAATGAAACCCTTCAAACTTAGAGAATACTTATAAAAGAATTTGCATTTATCCCAGAGAGACGAGTGAAAATTTGAACCTATAATCTATCGAACAGATAACCCTATCATACTCTACTTGATCAACCCGAATTACATCTTTTGTTAATTTGAAGCTATGGAATCATGGCCGACGAAATGTAAGTGTAAATTGGGGGGGACCATATATACATTTATACAAAGGGATGGAATTTGTTTGCCAATACCGCTAAACGGCAGTCAACTTTAGTTGTTCTGACAAAGATGTTTGCGTATTTGTCTTCTCTCTTTGGTCCTTACACGCATTATCCTGCTCTTTCTGTTGCTTTCTAAATCATTGGTATTAGTATATAGAGTAAGAGTATATTACATTTTAATCAGTCTAAATCAAGTTAAAATAATTCACTATAAAATAGTTTTTCAATATTAATTTTTTTTTATTCACACAACACAACTGGAATTTAGTACTTAGAAAAATAAATATGAAACAATTTAGATGTTCATTAACAAAACGTTATTCACGGTCATGGCCCCTAGCTCTCTCTCTCTCTCTCTCTCTATGCTTGAACATATTGCAAAAGCCAAAGGGGCCTTGTGGTGACAAAAGGGCACTTTATTAACTGCCGAAATAGTGGCATAAGGACAATGCAATTGGTTAGTGGCAAATAATGCAATGCCGTATGCTGGCGTTGATACCAAGGAATTGTGGGTTTGGGGCCTACATTTGCCGCCTGTACTTAATCTACACCCGAATATTGCAATTAGAAATTCGAAGAAAAACTTATTAACTTTGAGATTAAAAAAACCAGTTAAATGGTAAGTGCATTTGATGTAAAAATTTGGGAAAAAAAGTTTTATCGTTTCTTATTTTGATATGCAATTCATTAAAGTTACTTCTTGTGTCCACTCTTATTTATTTTTTCGATTTTTCTTTGTTATCTTACCTGTTTTTAAAACAATAAAGCTATCTTAAAAATTTTATTGTTACTATTAAATAATGGTAGAAAATTAGGAGAAGAAAACAAGTCAAGTCAAACCAGACTTGACTCTTAATAAGATGAAACTATTTTTGAATCAATTACTCAAAATTCAAGTTTGAAACTCATGTAATTAACCCATTTTCACTTGGTTAACTCCAAAAAAAGAAAATGCTACACCAAAAACTATATAATATTAAAAGTTTATTAAGTCTCATTATCAACCTTTATTCTATCAAAGCATGGCAAACAAGCCTTGAAATCCATGGTAAAAAATGTTTTGGTAGTCTTAAAAAGAGATAGATGTGAATGCAAACAAAATAAGAGGAGCAGCCAACACATACAAAGATAACACTGATGAAACTCAGGCTTGTACATGGCAGTGCTGATTACTACAAGAAAATCATAGTTTTAAACTAAATTATGTATAAAGAAACATATTAATCATCATAAAAAAATCAGGCATGACAATGCCTTCATTAGAAAATCAATCATATACCTTCCTTATTCAAAAAGTAACACACACAAAAGTTATTGAGATGAACTTCAAAAATTTGCCCCTTTCCCAATTCTATCTAAATGATAAATGTTTTATTCTTTTGGTACATAAAATGATAAATGTATGTTTAAATTACATACACACTGCACACCCTATCATCAACCAAATTATGGTACAACTAAATGAAATGAATGGCATACCTCGTATATCAAAAACCTAGTTAATTAAACTGTTTAGCATGGGAATTAGCAACAAAAAGAATGTTAATATTCTTCCAATTAAGAAGGTAGAAGCAGAAGAAAGATTGTGTGCACCCACTGTATACACTGTTCCAGTCTTTTCATCCTTCACTTTAATGCTGGAAGAACCTAAAGTAAAATACACAATGCTAAGAGCGTCATTTCTGGCCCATAGATATTTACCCAAAAGCCACTAGAAATTAACAGTATGAGTTATATGGATAAGATAGCTACATCAAATGAAGCTTCTTTAGGTCAAGCTCTTGTTAAACTAATTTATCTTTCTCACATATTCTAATACATAAATCTCAAAAACAATTTGTCAAAATACTCAAACCCCTCAAGATTTGAAATTTTTAAATTGGTTCCTCAGAATTTAAAAAGAAAAAAAAAATACAAATTGATTCTGTACAGGCCCATACAATGCTTTTTGAGTTGTACAGACCAATACGATCATAAGGATAGACCAATTTGTCCCTTTGTTTTAATTGTGAGAGACCAATATGAGATTCTCAAATTCTGAGGGATTAATTGTCCTCCATATATCTCTGCGGAATTAAAATGGGTCTTTAGACAAGATATTTTCATGCAGGAGTTAGGAGTAGATGTGGGCTAGGAAGGCTGAAATCATTAAAATTAAATACTGCTAGAAAGGAAAAATCTAAGGTGATAGGAACTTGACAGACACATCCTTGGATTATACATTCAGCATATTAATATAAAATGGGGTTAGATTAAACCATACAACAAAGTACATAGGTAACAAAAAATTATGAAAGGCCACTTGGTACTCACAATTGTAATCAGTCCATCCGATGACCATATTTTCCAGGTCATATACGACTAGTTTGTTTGATAGCACCAAATCTGCAATTGGAATCATAACACACACTATTTATATATTTTTATAAATTAATTTTCTATTTTAATAAAATATTGAAAAAGTAGAGAGTAACCTTATATATTTAGGGTATGTTTGATTAGGGGTAATTTTTTGTAGATAAGCATCATATGTAATTTTATACATAGAGCTCATCCATAGAAAATTTATCCTCAATTTTGCCCCTCAACCAAACATACCATAAAAGTTAATCCTAATTCTTACGACCTTATTAAGTTATTCATCATTTTAATGGATAAAGAAATTCTAATGGATAACCATATATAATACATTTCTTGCATATGATAAAGACTGAACAGAAAGAGATGACTAACAACAATAACACTGAATGCATATTACTAATAGGATGTAGGATGCCATATCCTAACCTCATGCTCCTCCTATTCATACAAATAATTAGGTTATGTAATAGTACCACTAGTATAAGCCCAACTGCTCAGGCCCTCTAACAGTAGGACTAATGAACTTAATAAGATTACTATAAACAGTCAGAAACAAACTCAAACGGGGACATAAATAAGCTTTTACTAAGTAAGAAGTCACTGGAACAGTTTACAGGTGAAACTGTACCTCCAAGAAGAGTCATGTCCTTTCCATTCTTAGATTGTACCGCATTTTTCTGCCATCCAATACACCAGATATTGCCCTGGGGGACAGTTGAAGACAACATAATATCAAAAACACTGTAATTGAATAGCTGTAACGAATTTGTCAAATTGAGGTATTCTAAGTAGAAAGTTGCATAAAATAAAAAGTATCTAACAGTAAAACTCCCCAGATGACAATTTAAACCATCATTATAATCAACAAGGAACAAAATATAGATAATCCAATATTTTAATTTACAACTACACAATTTGATTATGCATGGTGTTCAATAAGCATGTATGATAAAACACAAAGAACAGCCTGGTACAATTTAAGAGGGAGAAATCAGTTCAGTTAAAGGTGGGAGCTGTACAAAATAACATTTGTCCTTTGATTAATCAAGAATCAAGCATCCACAAAGCTTCTCAAAGCTAAAGCTTGGTACGAATACAATGAATAACAAACTTGCTACTCACTTTGAACTGGAACAGGTAATCATGGGGATAAACTGTCAGAGAAAGAGAATCCTCAAAATGAAACTTGACAACTGGAAATCCGTCATCAACACTACAAGAATAAAAATGGTAAACAAGTTATGGGCTGCATTTGCCAGACAATTAAAAGTGCATTTGTTGCCTTGAAGTGCTCAAACTAATACTATTACACGGCCTTTGTTATCTGTACTGGGTCCTACTTACTACTGTCATATCTCCTTTACTGTATCAAATTTTTTTCCCTTGCATGTTTCAGAATATTTGATTACTAATATCAGCAAAACTGAGATAGCTCAGTGAAGATATATATTAGAAGGCAGCTTGATGTCGTATGGGCTAAACAACCAAGAAAATAAACATAAGTATCTATGATTTATTATGTGATGTGCTAAGTCAATTGAAAAAATGGGGAATCAAACAAGTATGACATCACACCTTATATTGGCCAAGAATACTAATTCCAAAATAACAGAGTGCAAGGAATGGACCAGCGATAATTGGAAAAGGGTGTGTATTCCTCAACAATATGTGATAACAGCAAGGAAGAGAGAGAGCTCCTCTACTCTCTTAAGAGTTTAAGACCCACCAATCAATTGACAAAAGACACTAACTAAACCCTACCTCCCTTTATTTATAGGCAACTAACCAACTAACTAACTAACTAGTAGGTTCCTAACACAGAAATGTAAAATTTCAAGAACAGAAAGTCACAAAGATAAATATTGTACTTTCCAGTATACTGAAAACAAGTAAATTGTTGCTCGACTAGATATAATTTCAGTCCAGCCTGTCTAGCCAAAACCTGTCATAAAGAATAAGCATGGCACAATTGAGAAATACGATTGATTCATCTTGGACAGGAAACCAATCAAACTGAAAGCAGGGGAATATTGATTCAAATCATCTCTAAAGATACACTTACCTTTGAAATTAGTTGGTCGTAAGCGATGCTTGGGAGATAAGCCAACGTGGTGCCACTATCTATCACTGTTCCCTTCCCAAGTCCAGAATCAAATATATCTGTGGGAAGCTGTAGAACATCCTTATCGACCTCAATCCCCGTCAAAACCACATTGTAGTGTGCCCTGTAATGGTCAACAGACTACAGTTATAGCATAATTCCAAATCCAATACCGGAACTATACACAAAGTTCATTAAGAATTTAAAACAACTGTAAGAGTATAAAATCATTCATGAGCTTCTACTTATAAGCTTAAATTTTTGGGAGAGAGAGTTTTATAACATAGCATCAGAGTCATCATAACCAAATGGTCTAGGATTTGATCCTTGTTATCCCCCAACCCCCCATTACGAGAAAATAATTCACATCCAAGCCCAAAAAGAGACATTTGTGTGAGGGGATGTGCTAGATATAAAGTAATTCATGTGCCTCTGCCTATGTTATATGGATATGGGTACGATACGGTATCCGGTACAAATATGGCTACACGGTAGGAAAATTTTGAAAAAAGTAGAATATAGGTACGTCTATATATATATAAAAAAATATTAAAATTTTATAAATTTCATGCGATGAAAACTAAAATTTTAACATAATACAGGTCAAAATTATTCAATGTCATAGGGTAGGGAAAGGTTAGAGTTCAATGGAATTGGAAAAAGGAAAAAGGAGAGAGAAAAAAGAAAACAAATACACAATTTCTATAACGACGCACCAGGCTTAGGTACGCGGGTACCTAGCGTACCTGCTAGAAATAAGGAAATATCTATTAATATCTCATATCTTAGAATATTTCATATCATATCTTAGATTGTTTTATATTTATTTAGGTTGATTATGTCATTATGATTAAAATTTTATCTTTAACTTATAAATAAGATTACTTTATTGTATTACAAACATAACACATTATATCAAATATACTTTCATATTATTAAGTCTCTATTCTTTCCTTTTCTTCCTCCACCATCTAAAACCCTCAATTTCAACATGGTATCAGAGTGGTATCATCCTCCATGACCTGTAGCGCTCTCTTTTTGCTGCCAAGTTCCTACCAAAGAAAATAATAGGAACCTGTAATCTTCATTTTTCCAATCTTTTGGCCCTTTTTCAGCCGCGGTGTCACTTCTGGCAGCCTCCAATACCTTTCTGCTGCCGTCTACGGCTGCTGTCCATCATTTTCCGGCGAATTGTGTTCTCCTTCCGATTGCTAGCCCTTGTTCTCGTTGTGTCATCACCTCTAGCAGCCAGAAAACCACCTTCCACTACCTTTAACCGCTGCTGCGACTTTTTCCGGTGTCGGTTCTGGCTAACAACCTCACCACCAGTCTCTTCCTTACTACGTAAACCCCTCTGGTAGTGTCTCGATCCTCTATCTGCTGTGTCATCCATTCTAGCAGCCCAAAACCACCGTCCGCGCCCTTTGTTCGCCGTCGTGAGCTTTTCCATGTCGACTCTGGCCAGAAACCTCACCATCAAGACCGCCATCTCTTGCACAGCATATCCTTGAAAGCTGCGCACAGAAACAGTCAACGACACATGCTCACGCGCGTTTCTTCGGTCGCAGGGCACCCACGCACCGTCTCTCCGCTGCGCATGGCGGCGCGTCCGGCATCGTCTCCCTGTCGCACATTGCCGACTCAGCTCGCCATCCTCTTCCTGGATCTAGCCTCGGTTTTTGTGAGCGCACACTTCGTCAATTTCAATTGTTTTTATTTCTAATTTTACCCCTGGTTATGACCCATGGCTGTGAGTAATGAATATTTGGTTGTGCTTCCCACCAACCTCCCATTGTGAATCATTCCAATGGTGATATTTGTCTTCACTCAGACATGCCAGTGATATGCTGATGTGGCCTATTTTTTCAACTATTTAAGGCTTCCATATGCTGTTATTGCGATCTATTGTTGCATGTACAGGAAATTTCCGCTGAATACTGATAGTTGTGTGTCTTCTTTTCCTGGCCGTGCAATTGTCCAACAAGCTGTTCAAGCTGATGTTCATTTCAGCTACCTTGTTGTGTTATCTTTTTCTACGTATTCAGCATCCTTGAGTTGCCTTGCTAGTCTTCAATGGAGATCATTTTTATATTTCAAGGGTTTAATTGTAACAAGCTTAAAGCTTAGTAAGCTTTAGCTTGAGGGGAAGTGTTAGAAATAAGGAAATATCTATTAATAACTCATTATATCTTAGAATATTTCATATCATATCTTAGATTGTTTTATATTTATTTAGGTTGATTATGTCATTATGATTAAATTTTATCTTTAACTTATAAATAGGATTACCTTATTGTATTACAAACACAACACATTATATCAAATATACTTTTATATTATTGAGTCTCTATCTCTCCCCTTTCTTCCTCCACCATCTAAAACCCTCAATTTCAATAGTACCCAAATTTGTTTTTAAAAATGAAGTCATCTAGGACGTACCCACGTGTACCTAACGCATACCCGTACCCAAAAAGTACTTGGTACGGTTAATTTTGCAAAAATAGAGTACCCATGCATCATAGGCCTCTACCCATGAGCTTTTGAGAGAGAGAATTTCATGACAATAACATTTCATGGAAAGTTTTACAGCTTAAACTAGATGCCTCAGAAGACTATACCTTCATAAAAAGCAAAGGCCTTAAAAGACCAAAAAAGAAAAAATTTTATTCTGCTGGTGCATATGGGACTTATCAGCCCTTCTAGCAGACAACAGAAAACAAAAGGAGTTATCATACACATAAATTCTAGAGAGAGGGATAAAATTTAACATATCCCAGATTCATTTTGAAGTCTTAAAATTAAAGTAATCTCAACAAGATAGGGGTGAAAAAAAGAGGAAAAGTGAAAATGTTCATCAGGTCATACAAACAAAAAATCCATTAGAGCTGATTTGTGTGAATGCTTTATTCCTCTCCAATCAGGCATTTAGAAGTTTTTCTTTAAAGAAAAGCTTCATTCCCAGCCAAGCAAAACAAATTGTGAACATGAAATGAGGTTATGTGAAGATAATTTCACTATCGATAATTTAAGTATTGCGTGACTACTGAATTTACTCTTATTTATATGAAAACCATTATCATGGCATGGCAAAAGGGCAAGTTACTGCACATACATTTTCGGTAACAATGGAGTTGTTTTGACTGTAGGTTCCACCACTTCCCCTATGGCAAATATTCCACCACCACCATTACTGTCAAGGCAGTGTGAAAATATTTTCTTCACCTTTCCAGATGCAGCAAGCTGCGAAAGCACAGAAGAATTTGCTTGTCCAAAACCAATTATTCCATCAAGGGCTTCTTCAGAAGATGAACCCAACGTCCCAGATTGTTGATTGCCACATCTGTCAGCAAGAGAACACCAATGGAGATTTAAAATCAGGGGAAAAACTTTCCAATTCTTTATCAGCCTAGGAAACTAAAACATTTCTAAATAAAAATCACACACAGCAACCCCCTACTTGAATGGAAATTATTCACATAACAAATGGAAATTATTCACATAACAGATATGGAATTATTCACATAACAGAAAACAATTAACTCAAAAAAGGATGAAAATTAAGTTTAAGACCAATGATAATTTTCTCATGAGACTATGAGAAGAAAGAATATTAACCTCTAATCCAATTCAACAATATCAACAGCAGACCTGATTGGCCTGAAAACAGTTGTCAAAAGTCAACAACATACGACAACAGCGTAATATGAATTATTGGAAATTATTCTCACCCAAAAATGATGCTGCTATTTTGTGGTGCAGTATGGAGATTGCCATTGACACGGTTAAAAGTAAGATAGTCCTGCACATAGTATCCAGTAGTTGCACTTCCATCCCCATAGGTTATGCTGTACGGGCAAGGAGTATCAGAATTGCAACCAGCAATTGGACCATCATATGTGGAAGAACAAAATTCTTGGTCACAAGCAATCAATTCCGAAGTTTTGGAGTCCTTTGGGTCATAGAGAGTCAAGTCTATCTATTGTAATAATAACAAAAATAGGAAAAATTACTTAAATAAGCTAAGATCATAATTAAAGCGTAATATAACTTTGACCATATATGATACTGAAGCTGAAGCTCCAAAGTCCAGACTCAATATACATACACCAAGATCACTTTTCCTGGGGCATCTTGAGCAGCCAACACAATTTACCCATAGAATGTCACTTCCTGTATCAACCTGTACATAGTAGTCCTTTGGAGGAGAACCAAGCCCAAGTTTTGTATAATACAGCCTAAATAAAATAAATACGTAAGAATCAATCATAGCATTTGCATCAAAATGAGCTAGAAAGGGAAAACATATCTTGACAATTAGATTTTACAGGAATGTCAAGTGTCTACCACTAAATCATAAAGTCATGTAACCTTTTTAAAGTAATCATTCGACCTTTAAATAAGTGATCATCCATTTATCATTTAACAGCTAACATTTGCTACCCTCACATCTTACCCACAGAATACATAATGAGTAAAAATAAGCATAACCTGTCCTGGCTCAGGGGTCAACAAACTATGGCCTGGTTTGGTAATGCTATGGCTGAGCTAATGTGCTCTCTAAAAGTTTCTCTTGAAAAGTTATAAATAGTAGTGTTTGGTAAAAGAATATTTGATAAATATATTATACAGTTGCTCTTAAGATCTAAAATGACTATAATAGTCATAAATATAAGAAAATGTAATTTCTAGAATTTTTTTTTTTTAATTTTAGAAAGCACAAACCAACTTTGAAGAGCACCTCATGAGGGCTCTCAATAACACCCCTGGCTTTTCAAAATCAATAGCTAAAGTATCCCAGTTTTTCATTATTTACCAAATAGAAAAAAATAGCTTATGTTTTCAGACTAAACTCCAAATTCGTCCCTGAGGACCAACACACCCCCCAACGAGAACTACTAAACCAAACCAAACCAAAGAAATTGACTTTAGACTAAAACTCCAAATTTATCCCTAACAAATATTACAGGAGGACAAGTTAGTACTTCGGGATTTAAAGGTCCTTTCATGATCCATCACCTTTCACAAGAAGGGCACATGAGTACTCTGTTAACTCGTCATTCAAACACTAAACAAATAAGCACATGTAACTCATTAAATTGATGATGTATCTTTATTAAAACTCCATGACAACACTAAACGATGTTGTTTTGGCTTAAGATGGGTAAAATGGAGAAGAAATTAGAGAATGAAGGAGGTTAAATTATGAGGTGCATGAGCATAGAAAATAGGAAAGATCAAAATGTAGTCATTTTGATGTGAGATTAGTATTATGTCACGGTGGAGCCTAATGAAGTATCAGATCAACAATTTAACGATTCACGTGTACTTTTCTGTTAAGTTTTGGAATAACAAATTAATCTAAGGACTACCCTGTCTTATTTTATGAAAAATGAGGGACCACATATAGATTTTAAAATTTTGAAAGATTAATTTGTCTCCTGCAATATTTCTTATTAGCGGATTTTGGGTTTTACTGCTGACTTTATTTCCTTAGCTCAAGTTGAGCTCACCTTAAAGCTCACGTCTTTGGAGTTCAATAAACTATCAAATCTTCTATTATTAAGTTTTCCTTGTATTAATTAAGTTTCTTTTAGATTCAACGAGTCATACTAGAATTTGTATCTCAACAAAATATAAATTCTCTCACATACATTTTGTCGCAGAATAATTCAACCAAAGATAAAAAAGATCGAATAATAAATCATGTCATTTTCAATAGTCATTATTACTACTATGATTATTCTCAAAACTGAATAACACACATGGAACCACAAGCCCTAGTTAGGTAAATAACTATTGTACGTTCATTCAGAGTTCAGAACTCATAATTAACTCCAGACCAAAATAAAAAAACTCAACTAAATTAAGAGTAACCAACCTCCCTCTCCTGACACTTTCAATTTGACATTAATTTGATCTTCACAAAATTTTTCACATCAATTTAGTTCTAACATTTTTAATTTCAGCATCAATTCAGTCATGTTATTTTTAATTTCAACATCAATTTAGTTGTTCCATCAAAGTGAAGATATTATAAAATAAATGAATTAATGTCAAAATAAAAAATATTAGGATAAAAAAAAAAAAAGCTTATCTGCTCTTGAATCAGTTAAAGAAGCGAATAGCAGCGGAAAAAAAACAAAAAATTAAAGAAGCGAATGAAGAAGAAATAGGATTGGCAGAGGCGAGCGATTAGGTAGCACACATGAGATCCTAGATTTAAATTTTTATTTCCATCAATGTAATTTAATAATTACTAAAATAAAAAGGGAAAACGAATGAAGAAAAGGAAAGTAAAAATAAAAAAAGAAAAAAACGAACCCAGTATCAGTTGGGTGACTATTGCCGCCAAGGTTGAGATCCACATCAGAGAGAAGCCTACCTCGTCTACGCTCATCACGCACCTTCATCTCACTCAACGCATAACCCCTTTTCCGACGCTCCACGCGCAACACCAAGTTCCCATTCGCAACCAAGAATATTTCCGCAATCACAATCCCCACTAACACTGCTCCTCTTAGATCCATCAACCAATAAAATAATGATAACAATGGCAACAAACAAACAAACAAACAGATCCAACCAAAGCTCGAAACTCGAAACCCGGTTGAGCTGATACAGTAGTGGTGTCGTGTTTTGCGTTTTGGGATAATTAAGAAGAACACGGGGTCATTGCCGACCCATAAAGAAAAAAAAAGAGGGGTCAATTTGCAATTTGCAAATACGAAGAAGAAGAAGAAGAAGAAGAAGACACGAGAGAGAGTAAACGGTGACGGGAGAGGCAAGGAAATTTGGTTTCTTTCTTTGCTATTTCGGTGGCAAACGACGCGGGTTGTACACCGTTTTCAGAAATTAGACTTAGATGGGCTCCATTATTTTGCGTGTTCTCTCTCTATTTAGTATTGTTTTTGCGTTGGCAAGTTTCTTTCGTGTCCCCGCTCCATCTTTTCTTTTCTATCACAAAGAAAGTCATGTATGTATGGAGTAGAAAGAGAGAAAAGGAAGGGAGGGCCAATGTCCAGTTGTGCATTACGACGTTATCCAACCCGTGAGCATAATATTGAGTTTTGTTATTTGTATTCAGATATAAATATTGTGTCGACTATATTTCATCTATAATTGAATGATATAGACTGCATTCAAATAGATCCACATTTTATCTAATGATAGATAAAATATAAGTTAACAGCATTCATATCTTAGGATAAATAATATTTTTTCATATCACAAGTGTGTGTGAATGCGAATGTTAGCTTGTAATCAAATCTAATGTTATTCTTTATTATAGTTAATTTATATATAAGAAGCACGTGCGGCACATTTGATAACAAGCTGAGTTAACTTATAGTCAAATTTAATTATCCTTAGAATGTGTTATGAATAAAAATAATATAAATTTTTATAAATTAGTTCTGCGTATAAAATTACACATCAAACTCGTCTATAGAAAAATAGACTCATTTTTACTCTCTAACCAAATATAATCTTTTAGGTATAGAGAAGATTTCATGATCAAAGGCAAGATTCATATATGTGAGCTATATAACTTAAGAGAATTAGTCATGATTTTCAAATGTGAGTAGCCCTTGTATATATATATATATATATATATATATATATATATATATATATATATATATACACACACAATAGGGAAAGAAAGATAAAAATATAATAACATTGTTACTAATAACATTATTTGCATTTAATTCTGATAGAGATATTAGTATACAAATTCTCACTCAACATTATGTAAGAAAAATTTGGAAAATAAAAAATATTAAAGGGTTATAAGTATAAATACCCTATATATATATATATATATATATATATGAAAGGTGGAAGAATAAAAGTCAAAGAAAAAATTAATGGGCAACAAGAATTTGAAATAATCAAAACTTATGAAAAAACACTAACTAGTAGCAACTGGAGTGAAAGAACTTTAATATATATTTACATCATAGATAAATAGATTATTGATAAAAAGGACTATAATAAATCCACATTACCCAAAGGGGTTTGGTCTAGTGGAAGCGTGCTAAGTCCACAAGACTTGAGAATGTATATAGGGATTTTCACAATGAGGTCTCTTGCTCGATTTCTTGTGAAAAGTATCCTCCTGGAGAGGGATGTACCTATGTCGCTCCAACTCCAGAGACTGTGAAGTTTCTCTCCACAGTTTTAATATAAAAAATAAATAAATAAATCCACATTTAATACGTCTAAGTCATTTCTTAACGGAGAAGTTTTTGCGAGAGTCAATTTTTTCATTATTACAAAGTGGAATAGAAAGGTATATGCATCCATCGGGAACAAGAATTCAATGTCCACGGCTCCATCCTGGATCCTGAACAGAAACTTCCTCTCCTCCCTCACGAGGAGATGTGCTTCACAATGCATATTAATGATTTCACCCCTTTACTTATTAAATACTTCGATAGCTGGCCTCTATGGTTCAATCACGAAGATGGGCTGAAAGGAAACAAAAAGAAATCATACCTATATCGATAGAATAGGCAAGTTCAATTTAGGGAAGACACTAATTAAATCGCCATAACTTTGTTGTCAGAATATCTGCTACATTATTTTCAATCTTTAGATGGATGGATAGTTTTTAGTTTTTCCTCCTTTTCCTTATCTAATCAAAGTTCGTACGTCTATTTTTAGTAAATTCCGGCAACAATAATAATAGTAACTATATAACATTACTTTTAAGTTTAATTATTGATGAGTTATTTGGTCAAGATGGATGGCCTTGAATATACGTATATGTATACTCACAGTGTCAACGGAGATGGGCTTGCCATCTTCCACGAGGATATCGGCTTTGGTTCCTGATTGGTCAGCCTGGACAGTAAGTACATAGGGGAAATTGATGATCATCAAAACAAAAGTATATATGCTACTACTTATAAAACTCTATGAGAAAAGTTATTGTTGAATAAATTTTTTTTAAAAAAAAAACCCTATTTGAACATTAATTTTTTTTTTACATGTACATTGGCACCAAGAAAAAACAAAGAAGAGGGATGTAAAAAGATAATAGAGTTTAATTTTTATATACTAACATGTAATCTTACACTGTTATTCAATTAAATCTTTTCATTTGTATGACTTTTTAAATAGTAAATATGATATTTAACTACCTTCATTAATATGATAACATATAATTGATTTAACACCTTAAATACATCAAAATTTAAATCAATAGTTATAATAGATCAGGTGGAGCCTAGTCTTTTATTTGTATTTTGTAATGTCTTGTACCTTGTTATGTTCAAATAACAAGTCCCTTACATGAATCAAGAAAGTTTTTTGCGCTACATTGTCTCCATCTTCTTGATGGCTAGTGATTAATTTTATCACAAACTGCAAGAACAACATCTAAGCTACCATGAAATCCTATATTTTTCCAATAAAGTCTCTAGTCACCATTCTGCAAGGGGAAATGATGACAAGCAGTATTACAAAGGCACAATAGTAGAATCCGCCATTTAAATCAACAGATACAATTAAAAAAAAAAAATCATACATATAGTACTTTGAAGTGTGTACTTACTACTATTTCATTCATCAATTTCATCGCTTCGATGATGCATAGGACTTGTCCCTTCTTTACTTTGTCCCCAACCTAAAGAAAAGATCCCATGTAAAAATGGGGAATAAAAATGGCATAAAGAAAAATAGAGTCTATTGAGATTTTTTTCTTGAATAAATAACTCATATAGTCCCTTAAAAAAATTTTACAAGATTATTTAATCTCAAAACTGAAATTAAACCTGGTCATCCCTCAAGATTTTAATAGGACACATTAGTTATGCATTTGATTCCTTAAACACTAATAGAATTGTACATTGACCTTACATTATGTTAAATGATATATATATCATTTGAAGTGGAATAGAATTTAAAATGACTCATTTTAGTGATTAAAATTTACAAAATGAGTCATTTAAATATCTATTATAAGTTATAAAGTGATTCATTTTGTATAATTTTAGACATTAAAATTAGTGTAATATATTTAAAATAGCTTTATTTAGCTTGCTTTTTACATTTTAATGACATATCATTATTGGACTGTCATATGTAAGTCCACTAACAAAAAAATTAATCAATGGACTAATGTGTTAATCATTTTCAATTTTGAGAGACCACAAAATTAATTTCTTTTCTTGAAGGACGAAATAATTCGATGCAAAAATCTTGAAGGACCAAATAGGGTATTCACTTTTTTTTTACTTTTTGTTTCTTATGGGATTTTCATCCTATATATCTACCAATAATTCAATTTTTCTGTCACACTTCTTATCCCTCTAATCAAGTTTTGTCATGTATTAAAATCATAAATAGTTGAATAAAATTTATTAGAAAAGATCACGAGTGATGTCATTATTATATATATATATATATATATATATATATCAAAGTTTTATTGATAGAATAAAGAATGGAATAGAGAAATGGAACGAAAGATTTGCTTCCTATCTATCAACCTCTATGTTTGAAAAATATTTATTGAAATATGGGATTGAGATCTAACCAAATGTAAGTTTTAATTAAAATAATAATTTTGAAATGAAGTTGTCAATGACAAGTTTAATAGATAATAATAAACTCGTCAATGTCATGTTTTGTGGAAAATAACATAATAATAAACTCGCCCTGACGAGTTTAACTATACAAAATCCATCCGTTGAAGATAAGATGTACCTTAACAAATGGAGGTTCTCCAGGTGCTGGACTTCGGTAGAATGTGCCTGCCATGGGGCACTTAAGAGGTATATGTGATGATTTGGCTGAATTGACAGAAGCAGGAGAAGTTGATAGAGTAAGGGTAGAAGGAGCTGGGGTAAATGTTGAAGCAGATGCCTCTGTTATAGGTGCCACTATTGGTGAAGATGGTGAATACATCATGGCAACTTCAGCAGGAGCTTGAGGCTGAAGCATAGCCTTTCTGATTGTTACTTCACAGTCAAGCTGCTTCAATTGCAATTCTACAATGTCTCTTGAATCAACCAGCCTGCAGAAAATTTAAACAGGACTGTTTTGTCCAATCATGTTGGATGCAAAAGATAAAGCTAATCACTAACTGCCTGTTTGGTTTACTTTAAAAGTGTGTTGTGGTGATACAAATTGCTTTGAAAAAAAGTGACGATGTTTGTTTTGATTTGATACTTTTAGAAAAAGCGTCTTCATTTTAATAAAAGTGAAAAATATTAGTTTTTACTTTTCTATCTCACATCAACTCTTTTAAACTCACTTTTTTTACATTTTTTTTAAATACAAATCAATTCTTTCAAAATTAATTCTTTTAAAATTAATTCTTTCAACATCAATTATTTCAAAAGCAATTCTACTAAAATCTAAACCAAACCGCCCTAATTGAAACTAAAAAGTACCAAAGTTGACTTTACTTACTTGACAAGGCTCTCAACTTGAGTAACAAATTGAGATATTGATTCTTCTTCTTCAACTTCCAAAACTTTGGAAGACGATTGTTCATCGCTTGATGGCTTGGTGTCCTCTACACTCACTATTGCTACCTTATCTGATTTGGTTTTGTTGGCAGAGGAACCAACAACCGCAACTTTGGAGGCAAAAGCTGACCTCAAAGCCTTGTCCAACAAGAATGAAATCAGGTCCCCGAATAAGGACCACTCAATGAAGCTTACCTCATTTGGCTCAGCCTTAACTCTTGGCAATAACATTCTGCTTGGAGGTGATCCCTACAACATGACATTAATTTTACTCATTGATTGGAAACAAAATGTTCAGGCAAGCTATGATAAATATGTAGTAGTATAATAATACCAAATTAAGGAGAAACAAGAACAAAGCATATTTTTTTAATTAATTTTTGGAGGTTGGATGTATGGTGTGAATGAATTAACATATAGCATTTTCTAAACAGCGCTGCTGATTGGTACAAAATAATTTAACACAAATTGTAACGAATTGGACTACAATCATTTAGAAGTTGGTCGAGAGTCAAGGGAAGAGAAAGAAAGCAAGATGGTTACAACCAAAAAAGCAGAGCAATACTATTTGAAACAAAATATTATTCAAACACTCAAAAGTTGTTGCCTATTTGGACATCCACTTAATAATCATTAATGTCCTGGATTCAATACACTCTATCCATCACATCGTATTCAATAGTTATTAAGGATATCTCAATAGATATCCATTTTTTGGATATTTGAATAGCACCACTCATCCAAAACCAGTTTCATATGCCATTTCACGAAACAAGTTTCACACTTTGTAGTATTTTCCTTTTCTAAATAAACAAGAAGGTACAAAACCAATTGAGAAACATGTACCAATTCTATATTCACACCTTGGTGAACAATTGCGGCTTGGGTTTACGAGGGAGATGGAAAGACAGAATTGATGAAGATGAAGATGAAGGGTATCTGTAAATGTAATTGGCGCAGGCATTGGTGGCAGCAGCTGAAGGAGAGGCTGAAGCCGTTGAAGCGAAAGCGATAGCCATTAATGCAGTTGCTAATAAAACACTGTTTTCTTTTCCCTTTCGGGGGTTATTATGGTTATAACCGAAATGTTGGTTCTTCGATGACACCTATGTGAATGTAATGTTATGATCAAAGTGAGTGAAGATTGAAGAATGACACAAACAAGATCATAGGGAGGCCGAGATTCTCGAGGGATGCCACGCCCACCAAACAATGAATATCACTCTATGTCCAACTAATAAAATTATTTGTTTTTAATGACTAACCTTTGTAGAAATAACAATACTCCCTTCATTTGGAATTACTTATCTCTTTGGGCAAAATGGTGAATTAGAAAATCAATGTATTTGGACACGCATCGGACTAATTACCATCATACAAGTTGAATCAAAGCTTGACAATGCAATTAGAAGATTATTTAAAAAAACTTAAAGGGTTGACTCACCCCTTTCTCAATCTTAACTGAAGCAACACGATCTTGCACAACTTCATGCAATATAATGTTCTTCATTCATCTCATAATTAAATACGTATTATATTTATCTGTTAGGTGGATTGTTGCACACGTAGTCACGTTAGTTAGGAGATAAGCTAGCACAGTTACTGTTAATTCACTCTTCAAGATGAGATCACATCTATGCATCATTGATTTTTCATTGAATGAAATGAAGCTCATCATTTTATACAGAACAATTAATCTCCAAACTATACCATATACCATATCAAGCACCCTGAACGCCTTGTCATTCAAGAAATTATGGCACAACAAAATCGAAACATCCCTCCCTCATACATCAAAACCCATATCAATTTCTTCGCTTATGGAGAGTGTTGAATAACAACAAACTCAACGATGTTAACAGTAATTAGACTGAACGTGAACACATATGCTCTAATATTATGACATTCAATCAATTTAGATTGTACAGAGTTTAACACTGATTTATATTCTATATGGAAAAAAAAAAATTCAATAGGGTCTTCACTCTTCATGTTGATTTGTCTAATCCAGGAGGAACAAACTTTTCATCCGTTTTTTTTTTAGGTCTTCCTTTAATATATATATATATATATATATGAGAATTTGTTTTACCAAAATAAAAAGAATTTCTTTTTTTTGTTGTTTTTGTCAGCTGTGAGAATTTTTTGGGTCCAGAATAGAAATAAGAAGAATAGAAAGTTGGGCTTTACCCTGCTTCCTTTAGCAATGAAATTTCTATTCTTAACACATTTTGGTCTAGGCTTTCCTCCTCTTTTCTTACTATATTGGGCTTCTCAGGTCACCTAATTATCCTGCAACATGCATTGCCTCTTTTCTCCTCAGTGGGCTACTGATAAAAGCTGTCAACCCAATTGGGTTAAACACTCATACCATAAAAGGATTAATATTCTTTTACTTTGAGGAACATATTGCACAGCCAGGGTTCTACCAATTCTACTCCAAAGTTTGTATATATGTGTTATAAAATTAACAAATCAAATACTACGACAATAAATTTCTCAGCAACGTAAACTTATCATAAAAGTTAGTTTGATATTATACAAACTCAATTTCCATGCTATGTTTTGATTTGATGAAGTTATTGTTCTTATAATACATAGGAATTTATTAATATTTTAACATTACTGTCAGCTTTTCTTAAACAATTATTCCAATATGTTTTATCAATGCAATTACCTTTTTTTTTGGTACATTGAAAATACATTATTTAACAGTGCGAAGAGTTAATTCCGATAGATTATTAATGTGAAAAAATTTTACCTAATCATCTGATAATTTCATTAAACGTACTTTACTCTTATCATAACAACATTAAAAGTTATATACAAAACAATATGTAATTGATTGGAAATGTAAACATTTAGACTAATAATATACCAAAATTAATCTCTCTAACATGTTATATGTATTGTTATGTGTAATTACAATCAAGCTTTGGTCATAATGCGAAAAGCAATATTTTCTATTATGTATGTGAAACTACTTTTAAATCTTGAATGATTAGTTGATAATGTAAAATATTTTATTCTTTTTATAAAAAAAAAGAGCATTTTATATTGAGATGGCATCAAAAAAATTTTTGTTATATATGTGAAACTTCCTGTTTTTCAACCATATTTACCAACCAGTCATACTGTCATTGTCAGGAAAAGAGCATTTATCATATAGCTGCAATACTATAGTCAAATTATTGCATTGATTTGATAAGACAAGAATAATTGTACAAAACTACATTACATATTCTTATATAATGCAAGGATATTTTTGTAATAAGGCTACAAAATATGCTTATAGATTTGGTCCAATTTCAACTATTCTATGACGACACTTCAATTATACCATGGATAAGCTGTTAATAGAGTTTTAGACTATTATATATGGCCATTCATCACATTTGTTATTGAATATGTGTTGAGCTTTATATGAGCAGACTTTACTCAAAATGCAAGGATTTAAAATTCACTAAAAACACCCTGCAACCAGAATGTAGAGATTATTTCCACCTCAATAAAATGGAAACGCCTTCTAATTAAAAAAAAAAAAAAGGTTCATACAATGAACGAAGTTAAATCCACTTAAAAATGTGTCTTGCGTTTGAAAAGAAGACCGTGTTTCAGGACTTGGAAGGCGGGTCAAAGTCAACATAAGTTTTAAATCCCAAACAGAGTTTCCACAGCCACAATGCTAGCTAGGGCATCAGATTTGATAAATAAATTAATATGAGCCCCGAGAAAAAGACAGGAATGAGCATTCCTAGAGAGCTTGTTCGCTTATAAGTGGATTCAAATAAGATAACAAGGGGTTAGACAACAGACACAGACGCACATGAAGCATGCAGCTTTTTTTTTTTTTTTTTTTTCAAGTATGAGTATGTTTGGTTAGTGAATAGAAATGATGATAAAATTTTCATAGATGAATTTTATGTGTAATTTTATTAATAAAGTTTGTCCATGAAAATTTGTACCATATTTTTATCCCATAACCAAACATACCATTATAGATAATTTATTAATGAAAAAATTCAAAAACTAAACCAAATCATAATGATACATAAGCAAAATGCTGAGCTTTGGGATGATGTGTTCTCACTTGCCACTTAAAATCAAACTATTTTGACCCTTCAAATTGGGGGTCAATGAGGGAATAAGTATAATTTTCAAACAATGGTGTGACATAGTCTCCTCCACTCTACTCCTCAACTTTCTCTTTCATTCTATTATTAGTCATCCTCTTTTATCATCTACAAAACTCCAAATATAGCCTAAAGTGTGTGTTCAGTTTAATTTATATTTTCATATCATGATTTCCCATGATTTGATTCGGTGAAAATAGTTTTTTTTTTTTTCTCTTTTGTGTCTTTACTCAAATGTAGTTTAAGATTTTTTGGGTGTATAGATATAGTTTAAGATTAAAAGATCATAAATCATGAGATGTGGCATGTGGTAACTGACTTTGTTCCTTAATTATGTAGTCGATGCCTCACTCACAAGGATGGAGCATATTTTGTGGTTAACTGTTTACCTTTTCAGAGAGCTCTTGAGAGGTTAGTCACGCCCCAATGGACCTGATTTTGATAAAAATAAAAATAATAATAATAATAAAAGATCATACCGAATTATAATTTAATATAATTTCATTGGTCAAATCCGATGAAGTGAATATTGAAATTCAATTTGCATCCTTGGAACCATATTTTAAAGGATTTTGCTAATAAGTGCCAAAAAGTAAATTCTTTTTATTGTTTTCAATATATTCAATTCATTGAAAAATTATTTTTTTAATCAAAAAAATTTCTTTTTCTTGATTCTTTAATTATTTTTGTAAGGATTTAATTTCAATTCATTGATTTGTACAATATCATCCAAATCATATATTGTGTGAAAAACATGACTGATTTTCACACCCAATACACAAATTAAAGAATTTGATCTAGATTATAAAATCTTTTTATACTATGAATATATCAAAATCAAACATTTTTCCCTAAAAAGGCACAAAATCCTAATTTTTTTTTCCGATAATTAACATAACACTCGATGCCCAAATAAGGTAGAGCAAAAGAGTATCAACTAGCATTCAAGAAAACTTAAAACATAAGTATCCTAATTAACGCAAAATCCTAAATTGAAACAAAATGCAAACATGCTACAAGAAAACAAAACAAAACGTTGTGTTAGTGCCATCAAGAGGCTAGCTAGGAACATCTAGGCCCGTAATTTCGTGTTGAATTAGCACCCTTGTCTAAAGATCAATTGGTTTGACCCACCAAAAAAAAAAGAGGAAGAGGAATTTGTTGATTAGGCCGATATATAAGATAAGTTTGAATAAACGTGGAGTCCACAGAGCATGGGAACAAAAAGTAGGGTAAGGATTGCAACCCCTGCCATAAGCAACTTTACTTTAACAAAGTTCACTGCCCTTTCTTGGAAATGTCTTTGATGAAAGGGGAGGGGGTTAATTAATTTGTGCATGGATAAGGGTGAAAATATATGAGAGAAAGAGAAAGAGTTGGTCTTTAATTACTTAGTGTTTGGTTAATATTATTTATGGGGTCTTGTTTACGAGAAGGCACGGGTGCTGCTGATTTCTCCAATGCAATCCCAGTTCCCACTGGACTTTTACCCCTTTCCATATCTTACTCTTCGCGGTTTTCATGCCACTTGGGTTCTAAATTACTTTGCTTTTATACATATCAATTATTATTTAATCTTATAGTAATCTTGTAGAAATTATTAATAAATTCATCAGCATGAGAATAAGTTCATGGCTCTCAAACAACCAGAGAAACAAACAGAGGATCAAATAGTGAGAACCAAAAAATAATGGTAATGGACCATCCCTTTTTTTCTCAGCTCATGAATGAAACAATCGGCAAACCTAGCTAGCATAGTTGGCAATATCAAAAAGTAGAATGAGTTCAAATTAAATAACATTGTTTTGGAGAATGGAATTTTCCTTCTATGAATTGAGTTAGTCAGGCCTGTATATAGTATCTATGTTTCGTTCCTTTGATAAGTTATTATTCTGGTCAGATATTTCTTCAAATTCCAAGCGACAAGTTGGTTGATTCAAATCTTAAATAGTAATTCGCAATAGAACCAGGATTAGTCTTATATATATTTTAAACAGATCAAACTCATCATAAGAATAACTCACGATCTAACAATAAATAAATAGCGCATACATAAGAAGAACTGAGGCTCAAATTCCCATTCATCTAAAAGAAGGTATTAAACGTAAATGCTTTTTTTTTTTGTGTGTTGGTAATGGGAGGATTTTAACCAATATAATACTCATTTAGTGTAAGAGGGTAATTCTTTTTCTACGTATTAAATTTTGAATTTTGAACTCTAAACTCTTGAAATTATTTTTTCTTCTTTTACGATATGTTTGTGAGTTTAATTTTAAAGGAATAAGGAAAACTTATCGTGTAAAATTATATTACAAATCCTCCATCTCTTCCTTCCCCTCCAAAATCCAAACTCTACATACACTTAATTATTGAAATCAAACTTATCATTCGAACTATTTTACTTTGATAGAGCTGGGCACTTGAGCCAACTCTACTCTTGCATCATGGCATAAAATAAGCCTGACCAAGTTGGTGTTTTACATACACTTATTTTATTTGAACACATTTTGTATACGATATTATTTACTCATATTTCATTCAATGATAAATAGATATATGCGGATTGTATTTAAATGAAATCCAATCTCATCCAATCACATACATATAAGTCTCTTGGTACAATGTTTCATACAAATTAATATGTACAGATAACATATATATATATATATATATATATATATATATATATATATATATATATATATATGGTCCTACAACACTATGGGCTGGCTCAGTGGTTAAGCAAACCAAGTAGTGTAGACCAGCATTCAAATATTGGGAAACTGCTTGCGGGTATTTGATATAAATAACACAAAGGCAGTAACAAAACAAAATGCAAGAAACAAAGCAAAAAATATACACAATGCTAGTTCGAAATGTCAAGTATCTCTAGACTTGGATGTTTCCGTAATAAGAAGGCGCTTACAACTATTAAGAATTCAGATCGTCAATTTCATTTTAGTTTGTATGACAAGCATATAGTATATGTATGTGTACAAATGTATATATTAAACTACCAGCAAACATAGAAGAAGAAAACTGCATGTCCTTTCTTCTTATTGAAAAAATTACAAAGCCTGGTGGTGTTAATATAACTTGCCAAGGATCTATCCATGTTCTCAAGTTAATCCTCAAAATTCATAGCAAGTCAATTATATTCTGCTATGCGCCTATGCCTACAACTACATCTGACACTAGACTAGTACATCCTTATAAAGTAAGGATCCTTAGAATGAAGAGTCAAAAATTGGGAAGTCAGTAATGTATACATTCAACATATTTTCTCCTTAATTAGTGACCTTGCTATGATCCTCCCTCTCTCTAATTTCCAATTATCTACTCATGCAACAATGTGAAAGGTGGAGCTCCAGTGCAAAGAGCCATGTTGTTATTAGGCCTTGGCGCAGCAAGAGTAGTTGGAATAGCAGTTGGCACCCAAGTAGTGTTGCATGCATCGAATTCACTACCCTTAACTGCATGATGATCTTCAGATGTTTGCTGCGAATGATAGTACAAGTTCCTAGCATGATAATAATAAGGATCAGAAGAGTTCATCACATTTTCATATCCAAGAAACTTTATGTCATTATCACCAAAACCATTACTGCTTCTTTGGTTTTGGTTACCACCATCATTTCCCATTGGAATCATGTAGCCCCCACCACTTCCTCCATAGCCATTACCATCACCATATATTGATCCAGAGCTATTGTTATCAATGGAAGAAGAATCAATGCTCATGAAACTGTGCACCCCAGAATTTGACTGAAAGAAATTGTGGGTGTTCCCTAATTGTAGCATATGAATATCATGGAAGGTTTGAGAGGCATCAACAACATCTTGTTCTTGCTTGCACCAAAGCTTCTGATGGCCATAGTGGTAATTACCATGCATCTGGCTATAAGGCTGATGAGTTTGTTGCTGGAATTGAAGGGAAGGCCAACCATGTTGGTTACTATTTGCACCATAGCTTAGGTGTGAGGTCATGCTATGATCTTCTGATGATGATTTTTGCTGCCTAATGTTGTCTACACTGAGTTCAACCTGGTCAACATTGTTATCCTTCAAACGTTTAGCAGCAACTCCACCAATAGGCAAAGTGCTGCTCTCAAGAATGCTCTTAACATCGTATCTGCTCATTTCAAAGTTTGTGACTGCATTCAGTCCTCGGAATTTGATTGCTGCAATGTCATATGCCTCCGCAGCCTCTTCTTGGGTGCCTGAAAATTTAATTAATGTATTTAGCACCGGTTCATTAATCAAGCGTCTTATGTGCATGCATATATACTGATTACTGCTCTATTTATCACTTTAATAATGAATGAGAAAACTGATAAACATTAATATAGTAAGTTTCTTCTGAATTATGATTATTAATTACTGAAGTACGTAATGTTGACCCAAGTACCAAGTATAGAACCAAGTTATCAATTTTGATTTTTTTGCAGTTTCTTGGCTATATATAAAGAAATGTATAATTCACATGCATATGCATGTTAAAAAAGATAGTCTTTTCTTACTGAAAGTTCCCAGGTAGAGATCTTTGTTGCCTGCAACTCTTCCAATCCTAGCTTGCCATCTACCATGCTGGTGATGCCTGCAATAACAATATCATTAAATTAATTTAAGAAACTAATTAATCTCTACATTGGCCAATAAATATAAATAAACTAACTCACCACATTAATCAGGGATTCGTTAAAAATCCATGAAATTTTATATAATGATATAATTAGGTGACAAATTAAACTAGTTAGATTCACTTAATTAGATAAAATTAAGGCCTTCAGCAGCAAGTTGTATACAAAAATATACTGAGGTTAGTCAAGTGTACCTTGTTACTCCTCGATATATGGATGCACCGCGAGAAAATCCACTGCTTTTCCTGCCTCAACGTAATTTACATATACAAATATATATATATATATATATATATATATATATATATATATATATATATATATAGTTAAATTAAGCTTATTTGGTATGTACGTAAGTGGCATTTGCAAATACCTTCTCAATGACGCAATGTACTCTTGCCTTGTCATGTGCTTCATTTCTTCCAGCTCTTTTTCATAGTTGCTGATCTAAAATTCATTGATTTTTGATGAAGATACATAACATTCAATATCAAAACACAACAGAGTAAGAAATCACGTGCATCGTTTGCATAAGACAAATAATCTATACTAATTTAATTCCCTCTCCTAAAGAGACTCGTCCCATAAAATGAGGAAATTATTTTGCGGCATAGAGGCACATAAAATGGGTTCATGAAATTTAGGCAGTACACTTCAGTACTAATCACTAATTATTAAAAAAAAATTATGATTTAGACGTTGGTAAAAAACAATTAAATGAATATTGAAAAATAATAAATTACATTCCACTATCGCTAATTTTTTATTTTTATGAGAAATAACTACCATTTGCACCTTGAAAGATACAAAACCCATATACAATGTTCCCTAATTTTTGCATGCTATTGGTAATTCCAACATTATTGCCTAGAGATATGTAGCTCAACCCTTATTCATTAAGGGTACACACGAGAGGAGAAATTTAATAGAGAATGGAGAACCAAAAAAAAAAGTTGAAACTTACTGGAAAATTTGTTGTGGTAGTTGTTCCCCAGTACTTAAGTGCTGCTAAATCATACGCTCTAGCTGCCTTCTCTTCTTTGTCATAACCTCCTGCAAAATTAATACATTAGATAAATGATAACTAATATGAACAAATACATTTATTTTTTCGAAGTGTAAAACTTATTCATCCTTTTTTTTTTTTTTGTGAACGGAAGTAAATAAACGAATCTGCAAAGAACTAGCATATGTTTGCACTCACCCAAGTAAACTGCAGATACATCGACCAAGGAGGTATAGCCATTGAAGACAAGAAGTAATGCAAGGGATAAGGAACACACACATCAATACTCATTAATAAATAAATTTCAAAAAAAATCTTCAAAATTATCTATATATAAGCAGAAAAAAAATTAAGTAAGAAAATATGGAAAAATAGTACCTTGCCTTCCTTTGCGAGTTTGCCCTTCTCTTCTACAACTATTGTCCCACAGGTGAGCCTCATATCTACCCGTCCACCTATGCCTTCAAAATCAGAAAAAAAAAGAAAAAGTACGACACTCCAAAGTTAGAAATTTTTTTTTACTAAAACTCAAAAAAAAAAAAAGTTAGTTATTAGATGGGAGAAAATACTAGTAATTTCTATCATATTTATGCTTAAAAATGAACTAATTGAAAACCTTGTTACACCACGGTAAATGGAAGTTCTTTGTCCAAATGTGTCAATGGCCTTTCTGGTGCTGGTACTGCACTCTCAACAATAGCACTTGCTTGCCCTTCAAGTGCGGTGGTAGTTGGCTGCTGCTGCTGCTTCTTGTTATTATCTGAAGAGGAACTCTCTCCATCCACACTGCCTCTGAGGAGAGGCAGTGCCATTGACGAAGTTGATTGCGAAACGGTACTCATAGAAAGAGATATATTTGCTGCCGCTGCAGCATCTGATGATGATGATGATGGCTGTTTCTGTGGTGGTTGGTTCCTCAGCCATGATTTTATCATGGATAACCCTATAGAGTTGGTGTTTTTAGGACTACCGCTACCTCCGTTGCTGCCGCTGCAAGCTGCTGATTCTTCTTCCGGCAGCTGAGATGCTGCCGGAAGTTGTAGTGAGCAGCTTGGGACATAAGGCCTCCTCTTGAGGAGGCTGAGTTGCCACCGTATGTTGGGTGGTCTTGATGGCTATTATCACCAAAAGAGTGTTGGCCCAGAAAGTTTTCAAGCTTTGGCTGTTGTTGTTGTTGGTTGTTGCTGCATGAAGTTCCCAATAGAAAGCTTTGGTTGTTGTAGTTACCCTTTGTGTTCCAATCTGTCAAAGACTCAAAAGTATAAACAAAACAAAACAAAATAACCAAGAATAACGAACCGTCGTTGTTGATTAATCTTATGTCTTGTAGGGGAATCAACAAAAATAGTACTATTCAATAATAATCTAAGTTTATGAACTTGTGGTGTGGAAGAAGAGAAGAAATTAACCTTGAGAAATATTTCTGTTGAGTGCATCATATGTGGGAAAAGGAGGAGGGAGGTGGTTGAGTGAATGGTGTGGAGCAGTGGAGGAGTGTGAAGTGAGATCAAAGCACTCGCCAGTGGCTGAGATTCCTTCATCAGAGTTGAAGCCGAGGCTAGCAGTAGTGGCCACTGTCTGAGAGTGTTCCTCATGTGGAAGTTCTTGAGGGTACAGAGAGAAACCCAACCAGTTCATAGACGCCATCTATGTAATCTTTGATATTGAAAATGAGAGAGATCACAATATATATATAGGCCTTCAAGTAGTTTGAAATCTTTAGGAATAGCTAAAGGGTGCTATGATGGTAGCTAGCTAGCTAGCATTTCATGCATGAAGGAGAAGCATGGCTAGTGTGATATACAAGGCTTGTAGATCCCTAAGGGTTAGGTTGTGTGAGGGAAGAAGAGAAGAGAAAGAGAAGAAGAATGGTCAAAATTTCTGAAGAGAACAATGAAAAAAATGAAGAATCATTTGTTGAAGAGGAGAGTAAGAGAGTGCATTTATATAGTGCACAAACTTTGATAATACAATTTTCTCTTTCTTCTAGTTTCTCGCTTATAGTGAAACGCACTGTAATTTCTGGCTCATAGTGCATTTATATTTTATATGTGCATATACATGCCCACAATAAATTTGAGGGACGCCTCTATTCTAAAGCACTTGGGATCTTTAAATAAGAAATGACTTGAAGATTAATGTGTAGGTCGATGGGGTTTTAGAAACACTGTATTTTGTGACGTGAAAAATTGTACTCTTTCATTTTTTAATAACTGTCTTTTGGAAAAAAAATATTATATATTATTTAAGATTTTTTAAAAAATATTAATTATTTTTTTCTCATTTTAACTCTTACATATATTCTTTTCTACACACAAACTTTATATCTATTCCCTCCATCCACAAATAATAGTCACTTTACAAAATTTAGATAAATTGATATATTAAAAAGTGACTATTATACATTAATCTTTTAGTATATCAAATTTTCTTCATTTTTTAAGATGGCTATTATTGTTGGACAAAAGGTGTAATATTATTGCACAATTTCCAAAAATAACATTTTGTAAACATAGAATTTTGTTATGCGTTTATGTATTTTTAATAATTTTTTAATCTATGTGCTAACGCCATAAAAGATTACGTAATAAAAATGAACTTCAAAGACAATTATAAACAAAGGGAGAGAATAGTTAAAACAAATTTGGTTTTTCCTTCTATACCTATTGGGTACTGGTATGTAGCCTTATATAATTAATGATTGTGATTTGATAAAAGAAGTATTTAATTTGATGGATTTCAAAAACTTAGACTAGTGAAATATGCGATACATTTTTAGTCACAAATAATGAAATGATATTGGACCATTGAATTTTATACAGATGCAAAGAAACCCTCTTTTAATGCAGTAGTCCAAACACAACTAGTGGATCATACATGAAGGCACTATTGTTTTCAAAAAGTTTTAAGCGTGCTCTAGATTTTATACATACATTGTTGTGGTCTTTTTATTTTGTGTCAATAATATGTAATTTATGACATAAAGAGTGGACACTATAGAGAGAATGTTACAAAATCTTACACCACACCCACTAACATTGCTCTTCTTTTTGAGGAAAAATTTGCATATTTTTTAGGAACTATAGTAGTATATATTTAAGCCTTTTGTATAATAATATGAATGTCCTGACAAAACAGCCACACGTAGCCCGTCTCTGCAGTCTCCACACTCATTTATTCAAGTCCTCTTGGACGCTAGTCATGTTTGTAATGTCAGACCAGTCTCTTTCTGCGACTAACATACATACAGACACAATACAGTCCCCATGGCCATAATGACTCTTATCTGATTTGGATTCCTAATCATCGATCGATATCTGCTGCTCCCCCGCTACACACGGGAGTGCCTGACGCCATACATACATACCGCCTTGGTTTCTATTTCCTTCTCAACGATGCTCTCTCTCTCTCTCATCTGCACAAACAATAATTCATGCATGACTGACACTTCTTTGGTTTTTTTTTTAAAAAAAAATGATACTCAGATTAGGAGGAGTAGAAGATAAGAGTGGTATTAAAAACAATTCTTTTATTTCTGCGTATTCTTTTTTTTAATAATTTTTAATTCAATAAAAGTAATATTAAAGATTTTACAAAGTATTCGATAATTAAACAATAATTTAAGAGAATATATATATATATATATATATATATATATATATATATAACTAAACTATATTATTAACTTAAATATATCTTACTTTTTTTTATAAATATCCTTTTATTAAAAGCAATCTTATTAAAGATAAAATAAATACTAAATATGGGTGTCCTTTTAAATAAGATTCAAAACGTAATTTGTCATGTCCCAATGCAAACATTTCGACCTTTTTTTTCCTCAAAATATTATTTAATCATAAGAGGCAATCATGTTTGAGCATTTGAAATAATATTATGAGGTATGATTCTCTCAACACAAATTACTCAGCATTGAGAGTTTGAACCCAGATCATTAATTAAAGAGAATGAATATCCATCATTTCAACTGACCATGTGTTGGTTTTTCCACTAATTCTAAGCACTATAATTATAAGTACATTAAGAGTACATAATTTTCAAGTGTATAAATAGAAATTATGTACTTATAATTATTAGTAAATCAATTTTTAAAGAAATTTGTATTAATAACCATAAATTAAAATGTACAACAGTAAAATTATATATTAATGACCAAAAACTAATATATTAAATTGATAGAAAACTGAGTTTTATTATTGATAAATATTTGTTTTTTCGATAAGTGAAAGCCAGCTACAAGCCAAACAAAAGGCCATAGCACGCAGCAACCAGGCAACCAAGTACAGAAAGAAGAGGAAAGCACCCAAGGAAAATACATTAGAAGTTCAGTATAGAGATCATATATAAGTAATGTCTCATAGAAATGAAATTCTGCAGTGTTCTCGGATGTATTATCTATCCCAATCTCATATTATCATGAGCAGCATGTCCAAAGTCCATAAACATCTTGACCCTTAATCACATTCTAAAAGAGATTCAGCTTATAATAAAGTGAAATAATAAAGTCCAATAAAGTTCATGGCTTTCACTTTTTTTAATTATAAACGTAATTAAAATTCTTGTTTGTTAAATATCAAAACTAAATCAATACAATATTAGGCTAACACTCAATGAATAATATTAAACTGAAGTAATTAAACAGGGAGACTAAATTATTTAAAATTGCTTAGAAATTTAATAATTTTAATACCTAAACGACTATTTTTAATAATACGTTTATCACGGATTAGAAATAGTTTTTCGCTAATTATTGTAGTATTAGAAAGTAGATGCATGGGATGGCACCTTGCGCCCCTATGGGAGGGCACCAACCCTTGTCTTGCGGGTACAGTAATAATCTATGAATCACGCACATATCATTTGTTGGTTTATGTCAACATGTATTTGTTTGAATCTTACATGATATGTCAATAATACATGTTTATATATATTTAATTTAAAATTTTTTTTTCCTACTCTAATATAAGAAAACACTATATAAACAATGTTATAAAAAAAATAATACATAACTTTTTGAGTTTACAAGAAAATAAAATATAAATGAAGTTCATATAAATGATATTTTGAATAATGTATCATGTTTTAAAAATATTTAGTTATATATATGTGTGTCTTGCCTATAATTTTTTAATTTTGATATATCCCTTGTGTCACAACCCAGTAGGCCAAGGCGCATGGAATACATTTCCCAGGAGACTTAACATACCAAATTTTCTAAAAATGAAAAGTTTCCTTTGTTTTCGATCATTCCCAAATAAAATACAATATATAATATTCCCAGTTAAATCCAACATATGGGCATTTTAATGCGCCTTCCAGGATATATATCTAAACTTAGTTTACAAATCCTTTCTAAATATAGTCTATACATATCTAAATCTTAACTATGCATGCTTAAGCACAAATATATACATAAAAACAAAACTAATCCAGGACCTGCATATATAGCATTAAAGTTTAACAGAATAAAACTCAACAAAAATAGGTTCCATGTACCAAAAGGCCTTCTCAAGAAGGTTCAAACTTAGACAATCGGTACTAAGGAGCGTGGATTGGAACCTGAACACTTGTATATGGAAAAGAGAGAAACAACGGAGTGAGTTTTGCAATGGTAGACATGATGTCTATAACCCACATGAGACAATATATAATACATAAATAGAATAATAATAGCCTCATAGTTCATATAAATTCAACAAATTCTTTTACTTGAAAACAACCACTTTATATAAAATAATAGGGAATCATCAAATTTAGGATAAACAGAAGGATTCACACTTAGCGGCCATTCCTTCGTGTGATCTAAAAGAATGGTTTACCCATGCGAGTAGCCATAGAAAAAGGATCCACTGTATGGTCCTAAAATTATAGTCAATGTGCACCAAGGCTAACGCCTTTGTGCAGCATAAGATCTGAAAATTTTCCCAAAACATACAATTACTTTATAGAAATCAATAAAAAGGGCCAGGCCCACCATCCATAAATCATTTCTCAAATCCACATTAGGGGCCGATAGCTTTCAATTAGTTCAATCCATGAAATTTAATATTTCTTTATTAAATTTCCAAGTCATATCATATTGTCTCATGTGTAAATTTTTGAATAAAACATAAACTATTTACATTAAATATATTTTCACCAAAAATGTATATAACATAGCCAAATAATTATTTCTCAGCCTCTAATTTACTAAAATATATTTTTAACTAATTTAGAATAATTAAAAACAATTATAGACATAATGTCTACTCACAAACTATTTCACAGAATTGAATATCAACTTCCAAGTGCCACCAATCCAACAATTGACGCTCAATTGCTCTATAACTCTAGAAACAATATAAATAAAATATTAGTAATTAAACAATAATACCAATTTACACAATTTACCCCAAATCACTAAAATCCCTAATTTATAGAATACAAAAATTCTAATATTAATCCTAAATTAACTAAAAAATTTAATAAATAAAATAGAGCAGAGTAGAGGCTTATTTACCACTGGAAGAACAGAATTAGTGAAGAAATTCACTCCAATTTCTTGTAAAAATTTCAAGCTCTCTAATGGATTTTAGAAAGAAAATAGAGGTAGAGGAGAAGAGAACGGTAGAAATGATGAAGAGGAGGAGGAGATGATGATTATGGAGGTGATGGTGATTTTTTTTTTGAATGAAAGAAGAAAAAGAAAAACTGAAGAAGAAGACGAAGAAGAAGGGAAGAAAGAAGAAGAAAGAAGAGGAGGAAGAAAGATAGGAAAGTGAGAAGGAGGAAAGGAAGAGAGAAAGAAAAGAAAGAGAGAAAACTATAGTAGTTTATACCACTTAAGGTGCACGGTGGTCCTTACCTCAAATTATATATATATATATATATTTTGGTCATCACACTCTTCCCCCTTTAAGAAATTCGTTCCCGAATTTCTAACAACTCAAAGATGAGACACATACCTTAAGAATGAAATAGATGTGGATATCTAGCTCGCATAGCCTCTTCCGCCTCCCAAGTTGCTTCATCTTTAGAATGGTTATTCCAAACCACCTTCACTGACACCACCTCCTTTGATCGAAGCTTTTTCACCTGGCGATCAACAATGGCCACCGGCTCTCCTCATATGACAATTTCTCATCAAGTTGAATCACTTGAGGAGAGATTATGTGAGACGATCGGGAATATACTTTCGAAGCATAGAGACATGAAACACTGGATGAACCATGGATAGTTCAGGGGTAATGCTAGATGATATGCCACTACCGACCCTATCCAGAACTTCAAAAGGGCCAATGTAACGAGGGTTGAGCTTTCCTCGCTTACCAAACCTTATAACACCTTTCATGGGGAAATCCGAAGAAAGGCATGTTCTCCTATAGAGAATTCCAAGTCACGTCTTCTATGATCTACATAGGATTTTTGTCTACTTTGAGTAGTCAAAAGTCGCTCTAAATTAACTAACCTTATCGAGAGATTCTTGTACCAGGTCAGGACCTAACATCTTAGATTCGCCAACTTCAAACCAACCTATGGGAGATCTGCAACGCCTCCCATACAAAGCCTCAAAAGGTGCCATCTGAATACTAGCTTGATAACTATTGTTGTATGAAAACTCTATAAGAGATAGGTAATTACTCCAATTTCCTCCAAAATCCAAAACACATGACCTAAGCATATCTTCCAAAATCTGAATGGTTCTTTCAGATTGCCCATCCGTTTGAGGATGGAAAGCTTGTCCTGAGATCAAGTCGAGTTCCAAGGGCTTTTTGAAAAGCTCTCCAAAACCGAGCTGTAAACTGAGCTCCTCGATCGGATATAATAGAAATCGGAATCCCATGAAGTCTAACAATCTCATCAATATACAACTGAGCATCCTGATGGGCTCGATAGGTGGTCTTTACAGGAAGAAATGAGCTGACTTAGTCATACGATCTACTATGACCTATAGAGTCAAACCCTTTAATGATGCGGGTACCCCTTCACAAAGTCCATAGTGATCCGTTCCCATTTCCATTCAGGATTTCTATCTGTTGAAGCAATCCTGCGGGCCTTTAATGTTCAGCCTTAACTGCTGACACACCAAACAACGAGACACAAAGTCACCAATATCCTTTTTCATGCCTTCCCACCAATATAATTGTCAATCCTGATACTTAGCTTGAGCCAGGATGTATAGTACCGAGAATTATGAGACTCTTCCATAATGGTCTTTCTAAGGTTTTCAACATCAGGTACACATAGATGGTTACGAAATCGAAGTACTCCCTCTTGGTCTATTATAAATTCAGAGGTGGCCCCACTTCTAACATCATCCCGCAATTTAAGCAATCTAGGATCTTCAATCTGAAGCGCCTTAATTTGCTCCACGAGGGATGACTGGGCTCTTACATGAGCCAAGAGTATCCCAGACTCCCCCAAGTCAAACTGAACACCACTAGCCTCAAGCTTGTGCACTTCCTCCACTAACGGTCTTCTTACAGGAGCAATATGAGCCAAACTACCCATAGACTTTCTACTCAAGGCATCTGCTATGACATTAGCCTTTCCAGGATGGTACAAGATAGTGCAATCATAATCCTTAAGCAACTCCATCCACCTTCTTTGCCTCAGATTCAAGTCCTGCTGTTGGAATATGTACTTTAAACTCTTGTGGTCAGTGTAGATCTCACATGTCTCGCTATAAAGATAATGCCTCCAAATTTTCAAAGCAAAGATTACTGCTGCCATCTCTAGATCATGAGTTGGATAGTTTTGTTCATGCTTCTTCAATTGCCATGAAGCATAAGCAATGACTCGACCGTGTTGCATCAAAACACAACCAAGTCCTATCGAGAAGCATCACAGGAATGAGAACCTCAGAACCAAAGGTAAGACAAGCACAGGTGCTGAGGTTAGGCAAGCTTTGAGCATTTGAAAGCTTTCCTCACATGCATCTGACCACTGAAATTTCACATTCTTTTGAGTCAACTTAGTCAATGGCGCAGAAATTCTTGAGAAATCTTTTATAAACTGACAGAGCACCCAATCCTAGGAAACTGAATCTCTGGAACTGGAGTAGGTCGTGGCCATTGTTGGATAGCTTCAATCTTTGGATCCACCATAATTCCATCCTTGGATACGATGTGACCAAGAAAAGCCACCTGATCAAGCCAAAATTCACATTTGGAGAACTTGGCATAAAGCTTGTGATCTCTCAAAGTTTGTAGTACAATCCTTAGATGGTATTCATGATCTTCTACACTCTTGGAATATACCAAGATATCATCAATAAAGACGATCACAAAGTGATCCAGGAAAGGTTTGAACACCGATTCATTAAATCCATAAAAAAGCTGGGCATTTGTCAAGCCAAAGGACATCACCAAGAATTCATAATGTCCATAACGGGTACGAAAGGCGGTCTTAGGAATATCTTCATCCTTGATTTTCAGTTGATGATACCTAGAACGGAGATCAATTTTAGAGAAACAAGAAGCTCCTTGAAGTTGATCGAACAAGTCATCGATTCTTGGTAGCGGATACTTATTACTCACAGTGAGTTTATTAGTTGCGGAGTCCACACATAGTCGCATTGAACCATCTTTCTTCCTCACAAAGAGCACTGGGGCTCCCCATGGGGATGTGCTTGGCGGATAAAACCTTTCTCTAGCATATCTTGTAACTGATCTTTTAACTCCCTCAATTCGGCAAGAGCCATGCGGTAAGGAGGGATGGATATGGGTTGAACTCTGGGGCCAAGTCTATGCTAAACTCTACCTCCCTCTCAGGAGGCAATCCTGTAATTCATCTGAAACACGTCTGGAAATTCTCTAACCACGGGGACTTGGTCAATGCTAGGCACTTCAGCCTCAACATCTCTGACCAGCAAGGAAGGCTTGATTGCCTTTATTCATTAAGTGCAAAGCACTCATGGATGAGATCAGACTAGCTGGGGTGAGATAAGCATCCCCTTTAAACACGAAAGGCGGACCATCCAGAATGTTAAAACTCACTATCTTAGAATAGCAATCAACATTGGCATGATAAGGAGCTAACCAATCCATGCCTAGGATGGCATCAAAGTCAACCATCTCTAAAGGTATCAAATCAGCTAGAGTGTCAACCCCATGCACACGACGACAAGAGATCGAAACACTAACTGAACCCACAAAAATTCTCCCATTGGAGTACCAACCCAGAATGGGCTTTCCAAGAACCCTGGTTGCTCACCAAAGCGAGATGAAAAATATGAAGATACATATGAATGTGTGGAACCCAGATCAAACAACACTTGTGCATCAAAAGAACAAATTTGAAGGGTACCTGCAACTACTGAATTGGATGCTTGAGCATCCTGGCATGTCATAGCATGTATCCTTGCTTGGCCTCTGCCTGCTTGGCTTGAACCCTGATTGTCCAACCTCTACCACCTACCTCTCCCTTTCCCCTATTAGCAGGGCCAGAAGAGCCACCTGGAGATAAAATTGGAAAGGATGGTACTGGTGCTACGTTGTCCTGAACTCTAACCTCCCTGGGCATAGGGACAATCTCTCCTCATATGGCCATATTGCCCACAACTAAAATAGGCTCCAGGAGCCCTAACCTTGTGATAATTTCTGCACTGGCAAAATGGTTTAACATAACTATTGCCCTGAACCATGGGTACCTGGATGAGATACACTCCCAGGATGTGATCTTGAATTGAGACACTCATCGAAGTAGGTCCAGATGACATGGCTCCACCTCATGGTGCTTGCGGCCCTATTGACCACGATGGTGCTGATAACCCTGATAGCCTGATCCCTAGAAGACCCTCCAGAAAATTGTCCTTTCATTTTGGGCTTTTTCCCAAAATCCCTTGTAGCTCTATTTTCTTCTCTTGTTATCTCCATAGCAGAGGCAACATCCACTACTTGAGCAAAAGACATTCTTCCAACTTCAGAAAGAAGGTTAGTACATAGTGGTTCCCTTAACCCTTTGATAAATCTTCGCACTTTCATTGCTTCATTTGCAATTGGATGTGGTGCAAATCTGGACAGCTTGGTGAACTTGGTAGCATATTTGATTCCTGACATTCCTAGAGCTTGTTTCAACTTCTCAAATTCATCAGCAAGTCTCTCCCTTCTTTTTTCTGAAAGAACCCTTTCTAAAAGCTTGAGAAAATTCATCCCATTGAGGGGTGGTCTCATACTGCGCATTCTTCCAATAGAGTTTCATACCATGTGCTGCAGTGCCTTGAAGATTACAAGATACAAAATCCATCTCCCACCTTCACATTCTAGAACCCGAGTGCTCGCTTTGATCTATCTAAAAACTCTTGTGGATCTTCGTCTCCAGAGTCCCTGGAAGTAGGTGGGTTTAGCCTCAGGAATGCTTCAATAGTTATTTCCTCACGTCCAAAAGGCTGGGCATTTCTTTGAGCGCCAGGGAGGTTCAACATGTGGTTGGGCTCTATCTCCTCCTTGGGTTAAAGCGCCACCAAATTGTCAATGGCTTGCTGCATACCCAACATCCGTGCATCAAGATCAACGGGTTGCTCCTCTGGCCTGAGCATTAACCCAGGTATTCTTCCATGTCCCCTCCCTCGGCCACGACCTTCACGTCCTCGACCTCTTCCTCTAGGTGCTCGATTAGATTCAGGCATCGGAGGCATTATAGTCTCCTAGCCGCACATTACGTCTACGCCTCCTAGATGGCATCGCACCTGATAAATTGAACATGAAATTAGAACAAGGTAGAAATTATGGAATAAGAATGACATAAGACCAAACGACTTAAAAATAGACTTAAGAAGACATTCCTATTAGGCCTTTGATAGGGGCGCTTTGTGAAAATGGGGCAACCATTTACACAATCGTGACTCTACTATAGGACACTTGCTCCATATTACACAAGGAAACCTAAAACTCTGATACCAACTTTGTCACAACCCAGCTTAGGCCATGATCGGCGCATGGAATACCTTTCAAGCAAGCCTTAACATACCAAATTTTCTAGGAAAATGGAAGAGTTTCCTTTGTTTTTCGATCATTCCCCAAATAAAATACAATATATAATATTCAGTTAAATCAGACATATGGGCATTCTCAGAATGCGCCCTTCCAGTATATATATCTAAACTTAGTTTACAAATCCTTTCTAAAATATAGTCTATACATATCTAAATCTTAACTATGCATGCTTAAGCACAAATATATACATAAAAACAAAACTAATCCGAGGACCTTGCCTTGACATATGGAGCATTAAACTTAACAGAATAAAACTCAACAAAAATAGGTTCCAGTGTACCAAAAGGCCTTCTCAAGAAGGTTCACAAACTTAGACAATCGGCTACTAAGGAGCCTTGGATTGAACCTAACTACCTATATGGAAAAGAGAGAAACAACGGAGTGAGTTTTGCAATTTGGAGACATGATGTCTATAACCCACATGAGACAATATATAATACATAAATAGAATAATAATAGCCTCATAGTTCATATAAATTCAACAAATTCTTTTACTTGAAAACAACCACTTTATATAAAATAATAGGGAATCATCAAATTTAGGATAACAGAAGGATTCACACGGCCATTCCTTCGTGTGATCCTTAAACAGAATGGTTCTACCATGCGAGTAGCCATAGAGAAGGATCCGTATGGTCCTAAAATTATAGTCAATGTACACCAAGGCAAGGCGCCTACGCGTAGCTAGATCCTGCAGAAATTCTTCCCAAAACATACAATTACTTTATAGAAATCAATAAAAATGGGCCAGGCCCACCATTCATAAATCATTTCTCAAATCCATATTAGGAGCCAATAGCTTTCAATTAGTTCAATCTATGAAATTTAATATTTCTTTATTAAATTTCCAAGTCATATCATATTGTCTCATGTGTAAATTTTCATAAAACGTAAACTATTTACATTAAATATATTTTCACCAAAAATGTATATAACATAGCTAAATAATTATTTCTCAGCCTCTAATTTACTAAAATATATTTTTAACTAATTCATAATAATTAAAAACAATTATAGACATAATGTCTACTCACAAACTATTTCACAGAATTGAATATCAACTTCCAAGTGCCATCAATCCAATAGTTACGCTCAATTGCTCTATAACTCTAGAAACAATATAAATAAAATATTAGTAATTAAACAATAATACCAATTTACACAATTTACCCCAAATCACTAAAATCCCTAATTTATAGAATAAAAAAAATTCTAATATTAATCCTAAATTAACTAGAAAATTTAATAAATAAAATAGAGTAGAGTAGGGACTTATTTACCATCTGAAGAAGAATTAGTGAAGAAATTCACTCCAATTTCTTGTAAAAACTTCAAGCTCTAATGGATTTTAGAGAGAAAATAGAGGTAGAGAAGAGAACGGTAGAAATGATGAAGAGGAGGAGGAGATGATGATTATAGAGGTGATGGTGATTTTTTTTTGAATGAAAGAAGAAAAAGAAGAAACTGAAGAAGAAGAAGAAGAACGAAGCAGAGGAAGAAGAAAGAAGACAGAAGAGGAGGAAGAAAGAGTCACGGGAGAGTGAGCAAAGAGGAAAGGAAGAGAGAAAACTATAGGTTATACCACTAAGGTGATGTCCTTACCTCAAATTTTTATTTTTTTATATTTTTTTTTTGGTTATCACACCTTGTATTTGTGTTGTATCATATTCCATATCCATATCCATATCTATTTGCTTGCTTCATAGATAGTATACTATTATATTCTTTCTCAAGTTTGTGAAAAGACAGATCGATTGTAGGCAAATCTAACTCCAAAGCTTCCGATATGGAATTTCTCAGATATGGTGGTATAATGTACACACGTACGCTGCAGTTGTCAATATTTATCTACAGGGAGAAGGGGGACAGAGTCAATTACACATTTCAATTACACATTTTAATGTTTACTCTAATTTAAAGGTATTTAACCATTTTCACACACTTAATTAGTCATTGAATTTAAATGTTGTCTTATACGGTGGTATAATACACACGCGTACGCTGCATTAATTTTCACACGCAATTAATAAAGTAGAATATTAATAAAAATTAAATTCAATCAAGTAATTTTATAAAGTATTGAGATTACTTATTCCCTCCGTTAATTTAAGGGTTGGTTTGGATGATCTTTTAAAAAAAAAATTTAATTAATTTTTTTAATTAAAATCTTTTAAAAAAATAAAAGCTGATTTACGTTTGAATGTAATATTAATATATATTTAGATGTAATATTAAATACATTTATTTATTGTCAAATATCTTTTTTGTATATTATAAAAATATTTTTTTCAAAAGATATTTTTTTTTACTTTTTCTACTGATTCTACTTTTACTTAAAAAAATTACCTAAACATATCAAAAAAATAGAAAAATATCTTTTTTATATTAAAAAATATATTTTTATTAGAAAAAACATATTCAAACGAGTTCTAAGTCATTTTTAAGCTATGGATAGGAACTAAAGTAATAATTAAATCTTGTTGATCTTTTAAAAAATAAAAATAAAAGATGAAAATATTTTTTATCATTAATCATAAATTATTTAATTTTTATTAAATAATCATACCCATATCTACTTATTCACACCGATCCAAAAAGGACTTAGATTAAGAAACAAAGTAGTATAATAATGACTTTTTAGTTTTTCAAAAAAAGTTTTTTTCAAAAGTAATTAAATAAGATCCACATAAAATAATAACTTGGAATGTTTTTAAAGAGAAAAAAAAATTAAATACTCATTTTAGTATGCCAGAAATATATTGGGATATATTAGTCTTTTAAAATTTAAAAATCTCATATGAATTTATCATAGTTAAAAAGATAAATTAATTTCTCACACGCACAATTAAAAATAATTATACAGTCCTTATAAAAGAATCAATTTGTCACATTTTTTAAGTTGTGAAGGATCCATATGAAAGTTTTAAACCCTAAGAAACTAGTTTACCCATATATTAAATTAGATCATCTAAAGTGAGAATCACTTTAAATTGAATAAATAAGAGAGTTCTTACAATTGGATCAATTGATGGGTTTCATACACCATTCACTTTATTGATGTAAAGATGAGAATTTGGAGGATTCATTTTCCATTTTTTTTGAGGAACCATTTTATATATTTAGTTAAAAAAAAAAAAGTAAAAGCATACGCGCGAGACATTGACATGGGTAAACAACAGGGAGGCAACAAAAAAATATAGTATAGGTCTGAAGTAACGACGAAAAAAGATTCATCTCGAATGCCGCAATTCAAACACCGTAAGTTTGACCATCAATAAAAGAATCAAAGACGGGAAAACACATGGCCTAAAACCACTTCATTTTAAAAAAAAACAGGAAAAATGTATTATTAAATTTTAGATGACTATTATAATATTATATGAACCCATGAAATATAGATAGTATAAATATATGAACGTTAAAGTAGATGTATATCGAAAGATACGTATATTAATGTAAAAAATATCGTGTATGTTGACAAAAATAGTATAGAATTATAGATTATATTAAAAGGAGTGATATACAATCAATATCACTCCAAAGTAAATCCCCATTTTCACCCCCAATATCTCCCGTAAATAACATGGGTGATGGCTTGGTCATGCAGTCACAGTCATGGTTGTCGCTTAACTCCAGTCCAACTCAGATAAGAAGGAAAAAAAAAGTGTCTCTCATGTTAGACGGAAACAAATGCTAGTTCTTTTTTAGGAAAATAATCTCTTCACGATATTTTATATTATCATTTTATACTTTATTTTGAAAGAAATATAGAAAACATATTAAAACAGGAGTTTATTATTATATTACATTTTTTTAAGTAATTAATAAAACAAAAGAAATATATACTTTAAACATTTCTGTTTAGGCTAATTATATTGTTATTTAACATTTAAATTTTATGCCTTGATAGTGTAAAATTTTTTTTATAGAGTCATTTAATTATTTATTGTCACATTAGCCATGTTAGTTGACTTACATATCTACTACTTGAAAATTTATGGATATAAAATAATTTAATTTAATGATAATTTAAAATATTTTTATACTATTAATATATCAAAATTAAACTTCATTATTTAAGGATTTAATTTATATATATTGTCAGTATAAAAATTTACACAAACAACAAACCATAGATTATCAAATCAACAAAAAAATTAAATTTAATCATTCACTACCTTGAAAGTTTTTCAAATGAAAGTATCTAATTAAATGAAGTGTAAAATTATTTTACAATGTCAGTATATTAAAATTAAACTTATTATTTAGATGTGTACATCTTTATAAAAAGTTAATAATGACCTCTTCTGCATCTAGAAATTTTATTTTATATTTTTTAAATTGTTTATTTTGATTCATATCTCACTTAGCTCTACATATGATTAGTAATAAATGCATTAAACTTGATCTTGTATTACGCACAACAGAATGCTATCTTATTACAATAAAAAGAAATTATAACAAAATAAGTTATGCTTTTGCAATTATTATTATATATAGTATAGACTTTTTATACCCTTAGGGTATGTCTAATTAGTGGGTGAAAATAAGGATATATTTTTTATCATTAAATTTCATATATAAAATTATACATAAAACTCAATCATAAAAAATTTACCTTCATTTTTACCCTCATATCAAAAATAAAAACACGTTGCCTAGGCAAGTTAAGCGTATAAAGATCATTTATAAATCTGTTAAAGCACAAGAGTATTTTGAACCATTCAATATTAAAAGCTGTTGAATACTATAATAAGGGAAGAAATTAGTGACGCAACACAATAGAAACTTTTGGTTTGCCAATATTTTTGTCTGGCCTTGGTTGTCATGCAAAGGGATTCTTATTTAATATTGCTTCTCTGCTTGTTTACATGAGCACACGCTTAACATGTTGCCACATTCATACGGTATATCATTCACGTTTTACTCTCTCTCTCTCTCTCTCTCTTCGGTAAAACGTTTTACTGCTGTTAAGAAATAATAAAGACAAATAAAAATTAAGTTAATGACACACTACTAGTTTAATACGAAACTAAAGCTAAAACCATCTGCTTTGTGCCTTTCTCAAAAGGCAATGGTATTACTGTATTAGAAGTATGATACAAGTCGCAAAGCACAACCAGGTTTCCACTATTAGCATCATATATTTCTGTACACCTATATATACATTAAAAAAAAACCAACACAGAGAGCCCATAACTAGTTAATTCGGGGAAAGGATGTTTCCTGTATAAAACCTTTTGCTCCTTGTCCCAAATGAAGCACCCCTTTAGAAAATGAGAGGGTTCCAAAAAGAAATCATTTATCTCCTGTCAAAGTAGCTGTTATGGTCCAAAATGTCAGCCATCACATTAGCTTTTCTGAAAATATGTTCAATCTCCATTCTTAGCAGCTGAGTTGCTAGCAATTTGCTCTTTCTTATTGTCACCTGCAATGTCATTGTTTGTTAAGGGATCCGATAGAAGCTCTCCTACAAAATTTCAGTTGATTTCAACAAGGGGTAAAACTCCTGTTTAATGGTCAACTACTGGCCTCTTTTTAAACTATGCTCTAAGCCATATTGTGGCTACTCGTTCCAAAAAAATTAATAAAAATTTGCAACGCAGTGCATGCAAAGTCTTTAAATTTTAAAATTCCTCTAGATAGAGAAGAATGTAAACATACTGGGAGAATTTTGATATCACATCATGCCCAACACGTACTCATTTTTATTTTAATGTATTTTTTTCTTCTACTTGCCAAGAAATTGATGACATGTCATGCATGCCCTAATTGTTATATTTTTCATTCTTGCCAAGTACATTGCGTGCCCCTTTTTCCTTAGAAAAGAGATTGATGCTTTTTTTTTTTTTTGTAACGGAAAAGAGATTGATGCTTAAGCAAAGGAACACTACCCCCAAGATGAGTACAATTTTCCAGATCAATCGAATCCTATTGAGTTGAACTACAATTTCGATAATTGAATGATAGTGTGCAAATAGCATTGCACTTTCTATTAAGAAGTTATCACTCATGCATTTCTATCAAGTACTACTAATTTGTAGAAAAGCAAAGACTGTATTGTCAGATGGTAATGAGACACTAGCAAAAGGGTTGGGACCCAAAGCAACCTTATCATCTCGGCCATTTTTGAATCCTAAATGAAAAATCTGGAAAAGTATCAAACAGGTCATTATTTTTACAAATTAAAAGATCAGACATACCATAGAAAAAACTAACAGATAAGGACATTAACGATTGTACGAACAACTCTGCTCTAATTCATGAACAGCAGAACCTGATTACAGGGAGGATAGGAGTGAACGTTCACCACGCTTCACACTTTCACTACCAGGCAGCAAGCAACTACCTGAAACAAATGTGGCGGTGCTCCCTGATGCCAAACAGCCCTTATCTGCCAGTTCAACCAGACATGTAGTTTAGAAATGAAAAAACCTGCAGAAAGACTTGAAGTGCTGTACACAGATAAGATAACTACATACCAGGGTACAGTGCGCTGCCAAACTTAACTAAAACTTCTTTCTTCACCTGGACATAGATGAAATCATAAATTCAGTCAAATAGCATTGCCTTTCTTTCAATTCAAAGGGTCACGACAATCAATAACTAATCAATAATGATGCATAAATTCAACAGTTGGGCCATGTTTGAATGAGCTTATCTGTTCCTATAAGCGCTAACCAAGCATATTGTTCTAGTTTGGATAAGCTTATTAAAAGTACTTTCATGATTCCTTTTCTTGACTCCAAATAATTTCATGAGCATTGAGAAGGCCAATTCAGTTTGCCATATTTGGTTGGCAATTTGAAATTCCACGTCCCAAATGATGGTAACATTACATTCTTAAGTACTGCTGCTGGGCTTAATTAGTGAGAGAACGGTCACTTTGTTTTGCTGAGACAACTGGGTTACAATAGGTGACATCTGGTTCAACTGAATCTGATTCATAAATAATTCTATAGAAAAATTAGAACTTATCATTTCCATTCCATATTTAACCACTCAAGTTTATTAACCCCATATTGATTCTGCCTTTCCTCTGAGAAGGCTATTTGGGTTAAGCTTATGGAAACTCACAACAGATGTCAAGGTTTTATGTTTGAGGAAAACAATGTAACTTACACAGCACGCTTAGGATCACAATTGTACAGGTATCTTAAAAGAGGGTGGACTGTAAAACTTTCAAAGGGATCAATCTACTCAGCAACACCTGTTTAGTTGTGAGTCAAATAATAATTCGGTCCTCGCCAAATATGTCTAATTTCAAATCCATCATCTTTTTTCTTTTGCTCTAATAGAAACCAATCCATCATCTTTAATTATTCTCACTATAAAAATTAGCATTAGTCACAAGAATTTGGAATCTCCACCTTCTCACAAACCTGCAATCGGTTATCTACATAGTCTGACATCTCAAGCACTTTATCCCTCAGTAAGGATTCTGAGGCAGAAGGGAACATCTGTTGCAAAGACTTCAACGCCTTATCTATTCCCTGAGGATAAGCCTGAATAGTAGCCACCTGAAAATTAACACCACCACTATAAGCTGATAAAATTTGAATGCTGCCCCCACAGAATCAGCTGCAAATTCAAAATAGCAAGAGTGAAAAGATAGCATATCCAAATCAACTCACTACTGGAAACAGAATGAAGATTGTGACTTAACCCTATCAAAATAGCACTTATGCCTAAATCTTAATTATCATCTCAATAATAAAGAAGCATCAATCTTAATACTTCTCAAAGCATGCACATCCTTGAAGATATTAATACAACTCAAATGTATAACTTACAATGAGAGATAAATTTGAGTCTAGCATAGCATAGACATCAGATACCGAAGCAGCACTGCCTTTACCAGCAGAGAAGCTGGCATCTTGGTCCTCTTCTTTAAACTGATCCACAGCTATTTCTTCATAGGAGCTAGCAGAAATTAAACTCATACTCAAGGATTGCAAGCACATCTGCTCCAGCTTAGGCATACCACTAAAATTTTGACCCAATTCCTTGCCATGCATCAGATTTGTTATAATCAAGGGATGATTTCTTTTGAGAGCATTCTCTGTCAAACTGTTTAGATACTTTTGCTGTCGAAGTAAAGCACAGAATTCCTCGCTCTCTACATCATCTTTGCAGCTAGATGAGTTCTCAGCCCCCTCAGTGTCAATAACTGTTTTCATTTTGTCCACCTGTGCACCCTACACATTAATAATTTTACCAATAAATGGTCAGTGGTGGCTTTCAATATTCAACCACACAGACATGCAACAGTTGTCAGTACAAGTGCTTAAGGTGTGATTATGACATTTGAGGACACTGGATTCCTGCACACATCCTAGCCCTAGGCATTGGCAGATAAAATATACATAAATGCATAAATATTGAAACATGAAAAATATCATTCATATACTTCCACTGACTGAAATTAAAAAGTTCTAATAACAAATGTAACTAACTTCATTACAGTAAAAATGCTAAAACTTTACCTCATCTTCTGACAGATATCCATCAGGAACAAAAAACCCATCACTTTCATCATCAGATTTTGAACATTCCTCTACACATTCCTCTTCATCTTTGTCACAGTCAGAGAGGCTTTCACCAGGATCCTCCTAAAAAATGAAGAATTAGCAAACAGCATCTATCATACAATTTTTTAAATTGAATACAAGAATTTTAAGTACCTCTTCCCATTCCTCTTCACTGGTGACATCATAATCCAAGCTTGGTTCCTTCCTAAAAGGGTGGCGTGGTCCAACAACTTGACTGGAAGTGGAAATACATATTGCAACACATATAAGCAATTTCAAAATCAATACACAGCAATCAAGGTGCCTAGGCTGCAATTTTTCTAGATGTGGCATCTATAACTAGCATCAAATTGGACTTATTACAAGGTAGTAACGCAAACAGACAAAGCTAGGCAAACATTCAAGAAACATAAACCACTGCCATTACCAGGCATCTGTTAGAGACAAAAGCAATAATAATGACGATTTTTACACAAATACAAATAAGTTCTATAAAAAAAAAAAAAAACATAAATACAAATATGTTTTTTACAAACAATATATTGCAAGAGAGACAGCTATACCAAATGCACAGTATTAAGCTATGATAGAAACCCAATGCCAAAATGATAATGCAGCAGAAGAATGAAGGGGGAAGTTATGGTGCTGAGGTGGCATAGGAGAGAGAATGATCTGAGATTTTGTGAGATACTGGAGCAGATATACTACTGTATGCATGACGGAAGTGTGAGGAAGCAGGTTAGGCAGAAGTTAGAAAGAAACTAGGAAGGTAAAGGGCCCCTTTATGCCCCGGCTATTTTCTCTTTCATTTTCCGAACTTGCATACATGCTTGTGAAGCTGAATTCCCCACTGGAATTACAGCTTCAAAATTTATATACATCAGTTTCAATTTTATATTTTCTAGCGGATACCATGTTCTATCAAACTACCTTATGCAATCTCATACAGCTCAAACCTTTATTACTAAGACCTTAAGGGCAAGAAATAGCCAAGAAAATAAGTTAAGGCTGTGCCAATAACACTAAATTACATTCAATATTAAAACAAAAAATCATGTTAGTGCAAACTTGCAAACATATGATGGGCAACATTAACAACACCATTCCTTGCATAACACTATTACTACACTAGAAGTGGAAAGGGAGTTAAGAGTAAAAGAATACATCATTTGGGGAAAGGCCTAAGTATGTTTATCTTTTAGCTTCAACATTGGCTGCTATTTTGGAGAGATAAGAGTTATTTTGATTTTTGAGATTGTATTAAGTTTAGAATCCTCCTTTTTAAGCAGATGTAACTTCTTAGGAAATTTACAGTGTCTGTGGCAATTCTGGTGGCTCCCTTTTAAATTTGTTCTATGGGTTGGAACCTGGAACAGTTTTTAGTTGTTAAGCATGCTGTATCTCATTCTCTCAGATTTGTGGTTTCTTTCATTAGTAATCTTATCTCCTATTGTATCTTTTCCCATCCCATTTAATGATATATCTTTTCCATAAAAAGAAAAAAATCTGACTGACCAAAGAAGCTATAATTCCATCACTAAAATTTGCATAATTAGAAATTATGTGAGTTGTAACATTCGAGTTTTGAGATTCTTCCCCTGTAGCTGTAGTACAAGGTACAGAAATTAATCAAACCCAGACCCACTCATGAAGCAGGAGATCACCTTTTCTTGGACCAAATACCATAAAAGGCAGGTCTAGGACTATTGTCAAACTGCAATAACTGTTTCCCGTGACAGTGCTTCTTCACATCAAGAAGAGAATTATCTGAATTCATTGGGTCTGATACGACATCATAACTATGTTCTCCCAATCTGTCTTCATGCTTTTCCATTGCCAAGTCATCATAACGAGCAACTCTTGTGGTAGATGCAAGCTTAAGCTCCTTAAAAAGTTCAGACTTAGGTTTTGAGCGTATGCCCCATCTCTGTTTTTTGTTTGAGCGAATAGATTTCCCTAAATCATGCCACAAAGAATAGTGTGACCTGCAAAGCCAGACATTTTTGCCTGAGACATGAGAAAGAGCTAAGATTAAAAAGAATTAAGAAAAGAAACTCACTTGCGAATATCCTCGAGAGTAGTTTCACTACTAGATGCAAGGGTACTATCCATTGATAGAGTAGCTGATTCACACAGATTTTCAATCGTTCTGATTGATGAATCACATACAACTGATTTACTCGAGAGTTGGTCATTCTGAAATGAATGGCTAGGTTTGCTTCTTTTAAGAAAACGCTCCATGATTGAAGCTTGCTTTTGTAAAGAAAGTTTTTTTTTTAATTCAGATTCTTCCTTTTCTCGACGTCTCCGATCCCTTTCAGTTTCCCCTTGCTGCTTCTTTTTATTTTCACAGACATCCTTTGAATTGCAGTTCTCTTCTTTACTTGCCTCATCTAAGTCATCTCTCAACATTTTTGAGTCCTTTACCTGAAATAATTGTGCAGTTGGCAGAAAGGGCATTCTTTATTTAAAAATAAAAATAGAAATTCATTTAGACAGAGATGATTACAAGGAATCTGAAGGACAAGGGATCCTCCATACTAAAAAGAAAAGAAAAAATAGAAGCAAAATTAAACAATAAAAGGAAAAAGAAAGTCCCTCCACCATCCACTAAGGATGCGCACTTAAAAAAGCCAAGTACTTCATACAAAAGCCAATCTTTTAACCTTATCCCAGATCTGTTGCTGAGCCAAACAAATTTCCTACAAATATGAGTGCTACACTCCAATCAACTGCACTAAATAGTAGCATAGATTGCACTTAGCCCAAAAAAGTTTGCCTTTGCAATTTGCACTTCAACAAAAACCACTCAAGTGTTACTTAATTAGTCACCCACCTTCTTCTATTTAAGATGGTCAAATTCCTTGTTCTCTCCTTCATTTTCATCCCATACCTTATTTTCTCATCCTCCAAAATTTTGGATGGCACTTGTAGTGCTTGGTTTTAGTTCTCAAGTCACTAAGTTGGATCCTCATTCACTAAGTTTCATCCCATACCTTATTTTCTTAGGCTATTCTTACAGTAAAAAATGTTGCACATGTAATTCTCTATGATTTGTCATTACCTCATTTATGCAAATGTGATCTTTGAGAGCACTCCTTTCCCTTCGGAGTCTTCTCTCCCGATTTCACAAGTGATGATGACAACTTCTTGAGATGACACTTCCCAACACCTTTTGTTTCCTCTACTTCTGCAAAGTCTATTATTCATATATCTACTTGGCCTGATCCTTTTCTTGTTTCCTATTTTTCCAAACACTGTTTGGTGAAACAAGCAAGTTGTTGTGAGTTTGTGACTAGTGCTACTTCTCCAGCGTGTCATGATTTACATTGTCCTACAATTCATTCTTCCTCTTTGGACCCTGCCTCAATTATTCAATTCTTGATCTCCCAATTGCCCAATAGAAAGGTATGCATCCACATACCTATCCCCAAGACCCTATCTCATTAGGGGTGGCAAATGGCTATTCTGGATGAGAAGCATGCCCTTGAGTGTAATTAGGCTTGGAATTTGGTTTATTTACCTATTGGTAAATAGGCAATTGGTTATAAATGGGCTTAGACTTTGTAGGCTAAACTTAATGGCTTTATGGGAGGCTTGTTTGATAGTTCAAGGCTATGCTCAGGTTTATGGCATTGATTATTCTAAGAAATTTTCTCCAGTTACTAAACCTGCTTTTGCTAAATTGTTTCTCCCTCACACAGCTAGCCATCATCGGAACTGGCATCACTTGACTATCAACAACACCTTCTTCCAGTAACTTAAAAGAATAAGTGTACATGGAGGAATCAATTAATATTTTCCTTCAGCTCAGAACACCCTTCAATGGCCTTAAACAATTCCCATGAGGTTGGTTTAGGCAGTTTTCTCAGGTTGTCTTACAATTTGGACTTTAGTAAAGCAATTTTGCTCACTTAGTCTTCTACCAACATTCTCAGGGTGCTTGTATCTTGTGGGTGTATCTAGATGAAATTATTATTATTGGGAGCACAGATGTTGGGATTAGAAAGCTCGAAGGTTTTCTACAAACACAATTTCAGACCAATGCTTTGGATGCATTAAAGTGCTTCTTGGATATTGAGGTGATGAGAGTTAGATGGGCATTTTTCTAACCCAAATAAAGTATTTTCTTCATTTATTTAAATAATCAGGTTTGCTTTGAGCTAAACTTGTTGAAAGCCCTATAGTTCCTACTATTACACTTTTAGCATATGATGGAGATTTTGTTTGAAGTATGAGCAGTACCATTAATTGGCGGGTAAGCTTAAACCATCTCAAAGTCACTGGTCCTAACTTCACCTTCTCTGTCAGTGTGGTTAGTCAGATTATATCATCTTCCCAAACCACTAACTGGGAAGTTGTTCTTCATATACTAAGATATTAAGAGGGCTTCTCTAATGCTGGCAGGGAAAGATTCCTTGTTGATAAACAATCCAATTTTGGCTACTGTATTCTCAATGAAAGTAACCTTGTTTACTAGAGCAGCAAGGTGCAAAGTGTTGTTGCTTGATCCACTGCCAAATCAGAACATCAAGCAATGGCACAAGCTGCTTGCAAACTGATGTCGATACATCATCATTTTGATGAGATTTAGTTTAAGAGTGAAAACTCTATAAAGCTATGGTGTGACAAACAAGTTGCATTCATTGTCTCTAATCCAATGTCACAAGAGAACCAAGCATATTGAGACTAACTGTTATTTTGTGTGTGAAAAGATTTAAAAGGGGCTTCTTGTTATTGGACCGGTGAACAACTTGCAGAGATCTTCACCAAAGCACTCAATAAGAATAGAGTATATAATATTTGCATCAACATGATCATGATTAACATCTAAGCTCCAACTTGAGGAAAAACATTAGATGATAGTTATTAGTGGGTTATGTGTTATTAGGCTGGGCCTATCTGTCTTGTACTGAGCCTTATTTCTCAAGTGAATATAGATAAAGGAAGATTAACAAGTAACAACATTAAGTCATTCCTATTATTATTTTCCTCTAACATAAGAAGAGTAGTCTCCAAAGAAACTTGGTGCTACTAATTATTTTAAAAAAAGAGTATGGAGCTCACCTAAACTTAAAACCTTTGTAAATCACTACCACTAACTTTAAAGCATTCTCGATTAGTTAGTACTTAAACTAAAAACTCAGGAGACCCTTCGACTTTAAATTTGTTGATTCACTAACAGTAATACTACCTCCTTTCTCAAATAACCGTCAAATTTTAAATGCGCATATGGATTAAGGATGATTGAAAAGGCCTTAATGTTAGAGAACTTAAGGTGTATTTTACAAAATTATCCTCACTACTTAATCCTCTCTCTTTGATTATATCTCATACTACTTAATACTAGTATTCTAATTCTTTCCACTTATTTTCTTTCTTCCACTAAATTCATTTAATAGGGGTGTAATTGCTTGAGAACAGAGCCGGAGGTAGTACTACATGAAAACATTTTACCCATATGTTTTACATAAGATTCAACAGATGATTAATTTATTTGTTAAATTCAAAGTTACCGACATGCCATTATCATTAGTGAGTTAACAAATATTTACCAGCAAGATCTATGGCTATTGGTTACAGTTTATGGACTTATTGAAAAGGTTTTAAATTTTGTATTGGTTATTAACAAAAGGGTAAAAATTAAAGGGATCTACATATTTCTTTCCCTCATTCTATTATCTTTCACCTTTCTAATATGAGTCGCCAATTCAAAAAGATATAAATGTGACTTTGGAAGGCTAATTTCAACCAGCACAACAGCAATGAACAAGAACCTTCAGCTATAAGCATCACATGACAGGACCCAACAGCACTTACACTGAGTAATGTTTCCCTAATCCCTATGCAATTCACTGTGCATGCTTTCTTTACCTACCTCAACTTCTCTTCTGTTTATGCCCAACCGTTTAAGTAGCAATTTTTCTTCTCGCTTCACTTTTTTCAGATCCCTACACTTACAGAAAAATTTAGAAGAATCAAATGAAAAATATTTTTGTAGTTGAGGTAACAATCAAATGTATCAGGAACATTTAATTACTTACATGCCTTCACTGATTTTCTGCACCAAGCCACACACTAAAAAGCGGATATCTGCCTCATTATAAACTTTACAAAGCATAGTTGATGCCTTCATCAAGCCATGATTGTAATTCTGTTCAATCTCTGGCTTCTTCAGTGATGATATCATTTCTGAAAAGCAACAGAAATTTAATAAAACACTCTGTATACAAGCAAATCACCTCCTTCTCTAAGCTTCTTCAAAATGAAATTTCTGAAGAGAAGCACAAAACATATTGATAGTATGCTATTAAAATGCAGTATGACATATTGTAAAACTATCAAATATGTAATTCTTACGAAATTGTTAAAAAAATTATCCACTACAAAATTCTGTGGCAATGTGCTGATTATGGGAGCATGACTGAAAAAGGATGCCCAAATCTTCAAGGGTGTTTCTTCACCTCTGAATTTTTTATGGATTAAAGTCCTTTCCATGGTTTCTCTCTGACGCTGAACACATGGTCATTTTTAAGGGCATGAATGTGCCAGGATATGCAACAGGATTGAACAGCTCTCCAACGGTGACCAGAGCTTTGGAGTTTCTTTATTGGCTATGTTTTTCTGTTTTTGTTTTCCATGTGGAGAAATTTTATCCTCCAAAATTTTGTACACCTTTCACTTGCATTGTCAAATAACTTTATTCTTTCATCAAAAACAGATTATTTATGATCACTAATTGAATTCACAGAAAAAAGAGTTACAAAGAGAAATTGGCAATTTCCACACACCATCCATAAATACAGAAAATTGGTGTGGTGGCTGCTCAGTAATAATCAGTTCCTCATACGGTCATACCTTGCTCTGTTGCAGTTTCTCTTTGGAATTTTGTTCAACCTTTTCAATGAATGTTCAGTGTGGCTTAGGTCCAAGGACCAATTTTCAATGATTAGCTTTCCTTTTTTCTTGAAGAAGTGAAGAGGATAAGATTTTTTGGCATCATTCAAAATATGCTATGCTTTGGTGTATTTGGCTTGAGTGTGACATTCATATCTTTAAAGAGGTTTCTTTGGCACACCAACTAATTTGGGACATAATTCTGCAAATGGCTTCCATTTGGAATAAAGCACATGGCCTTTTTTGGTTTCCCAAACAAATATGATGAAGAGTTTGCCAGTTTCAATGTATTGATGTTTTTTTTCCCTGTTGCCTTGTGTTTTTCTAGAGGGTGAGCCTCAAAACCATAGTTATCAGACTCAAATTGGCGATCGACTCGGTCAAGGTACCGGTTATGTTGAACTAGATTTTATTAAATCAATATATGAAAATAATAATTTAATGCAACTGAATGTAATATATATATATATATATATATACATACTTGCACATTATATAACAAGGAAAACGTTGGACTAGTGGTTGTGCTGCACTTGCTTTTTAGGAGATGCTGGGTTCAAGTCTTATGTTGGATGTTTTTGAGTTATTGAAGGTTTTCATGGCTGGCCACATGTGCATATGGGTGTGTGGGTTCTCATGCGTTGGACTGCTCAGGTTGGGCACGCAGTTCATGGTCTGTCTGCATGTGGATGTGTGGGTTCTCATGGGCTAGGCTGCAGGCTGGGCACATGGAAGCATGGTGCAGGATGGGCACGCGGTTCACGGACCGGTTCAGCTTGACATGGTTCAAAGGTGACTCGACCGATTCACCTTGGGTTTAATCAAGTTTGACCGAGTCAATTACATGCCCAATCCATCGAGAGAATTGAACCAACCAATTGATTCACCCGTTTCCATTTCAACTGGCCAATCCAATCTGGTTGTAATTACTATGCTTGGAACAACGATAAGAGGGTAAGCCTTCTGTTGCTTGGTGTTCAAGTCCTAGAAATTGTCTCTCCATTTGTGCACGGCATGGGTTTAGGGAGACTAGGTAGGAATCTCATGCACTAGGCCGCCCTTTGTGTTTTGCAAGCTGCCCTTTGTATTTTGCTCTTACTTAAAACAGGATTCCTAATACTCCAAACTTTTTGTTATATCTTCTTTTTGCCATAATGAAATTATTTATTTATTTAAAGACAACTGTCACAATAAATTGCTCAGTTCTTTTATTTATAATTACTTTTTTGAGTGCTCAGCTCTTAAAAATTGTCATGATGATTAGTTACTTAATGAACTGAACGAGCCACTTACAACTGCATTTTTGCCATGTTTCATAAAGCTGTACATTGTTCTCTCCATTTCAAGAAATGAATAATTTATTAATTCAAAGATGTTCAAGTAGGCAATGCAGTGATGAGCAAAAACAAACCATCACGAACATAAGTCAGAAAACAAGTATAGTTCCAGTAGTCAAGTGAAAAGCCATGCTTGCAAGAGCAAGTGAAAAGTGCAAACATTTTAGCAGGTCCTCCAAGAAAAACAATTAATTAATCCTATTATGAGTTTGGTGGGTAATCAAAACCAGTTATGAGTCAAGGACTTGTGGTACACTACCAGTGACTGCCACAATTCTCTCATGTATCCTTCCCCGGCAAATACGCCGAACAATGAACTGTCCTCTAACAGATTCTGGGATCAATTTCACATCCCTTGTCTGCATACCAATTTAATAAGTTGTTCAATAGGGCAGCACAGGTAAACATGAAGTCAACAAATACTTACAAGTTACAACAGACATATCAAAGGAATTCAACAGTAATATGATATAGTAGAGCTCACTGCAATCAGGTAGAAGCAAAGCATCCGGTAGTAGCTTAACACAAGAAGCAACATAAATCGAAAAACTACACAGGTAATCACAAATCTTGGCAGGGAAAAGGACTGGGAACAGAACAACAATACACAGATCCAAAGGTGACAAAAAAGGAGAAATCAAAAGCCAATCGATGGTTGAGAAAATACAATATGTGATTATGCTACGCACAGTATTAAGTAAAATTGAAAGAAAATAAAGGCATGGAATTCGGAAAGAATAACAAAATCCATTTTATACATTTAATGAAACCCAATCTAGGTTATGTTTGTGAGTCAGGATCACTACAAATCATTACCCTCTCCTTCCTTCCAAAATCCAAACTCACAACCATACCATTCAGTTCAAGATATAGTAAGTTAGTAACTACTCATATTTGCACTCCAAAAATTTCAAATATTTTGTATAAAACAACCATCAATTCAACGATCAAAACGATGACTAAATGTAATAATTGAGGAACTAATTTGATGTCTAAAATCTTTATAAACTAACTTGATTTCGCGAAATGCAACAAATATTTTAGAGAAGTAATAACTTGAGCATTTTCCTTACTCTTAAACATAATCACGCAACATAAACTAAATTAAAATTGACGAATAAACCAGAACCAGAGAAGAAAACAGAAAACAAAACAAAATTGTATTACCTCCCAACACCAAAAGCAGGACTCAGAATTGTCCTCGAGAACATCAGCCTCAGCGTTAGGCACGCCGTACGCGATCCTCTGCCCCGATCAAACCACGCTACTCTTCACCGACGCGCGCGTCACCGGCTCCACCGATACCGTGACCGCCACCGCGCTCCTCAACCTCTCGCAAATCTCCTCCACCAGCTCCGACAGCGGAAGCTCGCTCTCTTCCATCAGGACCGCGGTCGCCGCGTTCCTGGAACCGCACTCGCTCAGCTCCACGCTAACCTTCTCGCTCTTCACCTCCCTGTAGTAACCTAACAAACCGTTCAGCTCCTTCTCGAGTTCTTCCACTCGCGCTTCTTCTCGCCAGCGGTGAGATTTTCCGGCAAAGACGACCTGGCTCTCTTCTTCCGCTTCCCGGTGGCTCTGAAGCGACGGCGATCGTCCGTTTTTGGTACCTTCGGAGAGTGTTGTTGTTCTTCTAATTCTTCGGCGTCGACGTCGATTATCGGAGCGTCGGCCATTTCCCGCTTCTAGAACGTTCGATCAGGCTTCGAGAAGCAAGGGATGGAATCTAGAACGTTCGAGAAGGATCGTAGTAATGTGGTTGCTGTGAGGAGATTTTGGAGCCCTAATTTGTTTCGGCGTTTTGGTGAAGGTGAAGGAGGGAGTGTAGTGAAATGGTATGGGTAGCGTCTGCGAGTGCTATTGGTGTTTCGCGCCAAGGGATTACAAAAGGTGGTCTTTTACCGTACCTGCCTTAAACCCGACGTGGCGCTTCAAGTGCACTGTAGCGTGTTTGAGTGGTCGATACATTTGAGAAATTCTTATATATTATTACGCCACTCGAATGGATTTATTTTATTATATTTATTAATTAATAAATTAATTATTATATTAAAAATATAAAAAATAATAATAATTTATAAAATTTATACATTATTTTATAAATTAATTAAAATAAGTATATTTTTTTTACTCTTAATATATTTAAATATTTTTTAATTTATTTATCTTTTCTTCAAGGAAGAGTGCCACTCTTATCTCTCTATTATTATCACTCCATATTGATTGGTCTCATTGCACCATTCCTAAAATGTCCTTAGACCTTTTTCAATTTCAACATTAATTTAATCATTCCACTAAATAAATAAACTTCAATAAATAGGTTTTACTTTATAATCTTATATCAAGGAAGCAAAGTAGTTCTTCTACGCAAATTATTGTATTTTGTTTTTCTTATGAAAGCAAAAGAAAGGCATAAGCAAAACGTGCAAATGCAAAAGAAGAGTAAAAATTGCTTAAAATAAATGCAATTATGAAACCTATAATCACGAAGAATAAGTTGAAGAATTTTCTAAAGGACCTTGGACTCTTGAATATTGCTGTACCCATGGCGAGAAATTGAGGAGATACAAAGTTCGTGAAAATCCTGGTTTTTGAAGGTTGGTTTCATTACTATGAGAAGTCTAGTGATAATGGCTATCTGATCGTCCTTCACAACTCCTACTCCAGTCTTATTTATAGACAAAGCTATTTACATATGCTTATCATTTGTCCACTATTATTTGAACTATGAAACCAAATTCTTTCTTCGTGATTGTGCCCACGTTGCATTAAGAAACTCCCAATGCATGCACTAGTTAAGCCTTTTCAAATAATTGCTAAGCTCCCTTCTACTTGACGCATCCATTATGAGCAGAAAACTTCGAGTTTATACCTCAACACTTCATTCATGCGATAGAAAGCTTGTGGCTATCTCTTCAACTTTTCATTCGTGCCTTAAGATCTCTAAAGCTCTTTCTTTGTCACCTCACCAATGCTAGTTTCTTTGTTAGTTGCCCTAACCACACAGCCTGCTTTAACTATTGAAATATCATTTCTAGCCTTGGCACTTTTGGTTTCCTTCACCCATCCATTAGTCGATAGTCCCTCTCTGACATAGGACCATTCAACATCATCTATAGCTTTCACCCTTTTTGGTCACTTTGATAGTCGTTTTGTGACCTATTTCTGAATCCCTTAACATCATCAACACTTGACTCATTTTTTGGCTCGACACCTATCCTCATTTGATTATTAATCATGTCCCCAAATATTTTTTTAATATTATAAGAAGATATTCCATTGTTTTAATTTCCTTTGTAATCGCTTCAACTTTTTTTATTTTTAATTTTCAAAATTATTTTTCACAAATTTCAAGGAGTGCATTCTTCCTAATGCAACTCATCATTCCACCATGTCTTTTCATTCCCTTTTAGCCACATTCTTTAAATGCTTTCTTTTTCTCCTTTTTTCAACTCTCCTGAGAGCTAAAATACTATCTTTTTATCTTCTCTCCACAATTTTTCTCTAAAAAAAAAATTTCTTGAAAAATCCTCTTATCGCATTCTCGAGACCTCTATGTTTCTTCATCCTCAAGAACTCTTTCTTTTCTTGTTCACTCTTTTCAATCATTTCATCAATGACCTCCAAGAATCCTAAGCTTATGGCCAGTTGAACATGAAGGTCGAAGATGGTCCCAAACCATGCAACGGGGCACAACGAACTTTGGAAAAATTGGGTAATACTCCCTTCTCAATTAGGTCTTCTATTTCAGAGTTGTGGGATCCATATCATGCCTAACAAATTCTCTAAGCCTGTGTTCCTTCTTCCCTTGCCTTTCCTAAACAAGAAACCCTTGCTTATCAATAAAGAATTCAAGTGGGATATTTCAACCCTAGTTTTAGCTTCTTATAAAACTTTTCTACCATTACTCCTATATACATTCAATGGTTAGGTAGGGTTCAAGCTTCAAAAGGGTAATTATGGGAAACTATTAGGATTTTTTAATTTCTTCAAATTTCTAGAAAAAATAAAATTTCACAAAGTTATTGTGATGTCTTAGATCCATGTATCCTTAGTTAAGTCTAATACGGCTTTAAGATACCTTAGAACTTGCCATGTCGTAGTTGAGCTATCTTAATGCAGAAAATTTCCATTTTTGTGTAGAGTCTTGCTAAATCGAGTGTTTCAATCGCTATAGTGAGCGAGTCTATACCCTAGGTGGTGTTTAGCTACGCAGACGCGCTATAGCAAGGCCAAACTCATTATAGCAAGTCCCCTTTCAAAATAGCACAAATGATGCAGTTTTGTTTAAAATACGTCTCACCCTATAAATACACTTTATAACTGATTCAAGCACCCTATTTTTGAACCCTAACACATCATAACCTTTCTCCTTTCCCTTTCGCCCCAAATCCAAGCCTCTCCCTCTTTTGGATCCCCTTGGATAAGTGATTTCCTCACATTTCGTCAAGTTTTCTCATGTTCTATCATGTTTATGGTTCGAGTTGATGTCAAACACGATTTTAGTATGTTACCTCCTGTTGGGTTCATCCTCAAATCTACCCCTAGTGTATTTTATAGTTGTTTGAAGTTGATCTTAGTTTCATGGTAGTCATTAGTTTCATTCCTAGCTCCAAAGTTAAGTTAATGGTGATACCTCCCACTCGACCCCTCAAAGTGAGTGAGTTTAAGCTCATAACTACATTTGTTGCCATTATAAATATTTTCTTTACATTGTTCACACTTTTCAAGAATTTAGAAATTGAAATATACTATATACATGTTTTATGATTTATGCTAAGTTTAAAAAATCATGGTTTTACAACTTATCATACAAAATTACAACTTTAGAATTGCATGAGACTATTATTGACGCTTGTATGCTATTTAAATTAGTTTTTATTCTTTAGAACATGATTTTATTGAAAGTGGAAATTGATGTATGACTTATTAAATTGTCAAATATGGATGGTTGGATTATTCATCATGATGGTTATGAGGTCTTTATTTGATAAGCCCCTTTTTTAAAATGAGTATGTATGAGTGATGTTTAGATAGGAATTAGAGACAAACAAAGTTGAGTTAACGATGATAAATTCGTTAACCCTTATATACCATGTTGCCCATGAAAGACAATCACCCTTTTTGCTTAGATTTTAGAAAATGAACCTAGTTAGATGTTCATTATTGTCCACGAGGGACGTAGTTTGTGAGGTACCATTTTTAATTCAACTAGATGCTCTTATTGTTGAGAGACCTTTAAAAAAAACATAATCAATTCGGTTTCTTCTCTAAATTCCTTAGAATAGTTTATATTATGTTTTCTCACAAGACTATATGATTTGCAATTATTGTGTATATGTATTTCCCATGGGTTATCCCATGTTGGTTGTGGGTGAAAATTCATTCACTAAGTTTGATGAGTCATGCCCTTCTCATCCATCTTTCAGATATAACTGGTGCTTCAAAGATCTCCCAAACTCCTCTTCAATAGCTTTCAACAGTTCCTTTATTTGGTGAATTTTACTTTAGAGTGAAGTGACTTATGTTTAGTTTATGTTAGATGAGTGCTCTAGTAGTATAAAGGCAGGATCTAAGAGCATACATCATTTTATAATAATATTTTGAGACAAGTTATGTAATTATGTTTTGAAAATGTTTGAACTAGAAGAATTTGGTAGATGTATGGTTTCCATGATTTTAGTAACTCATGTTCTATGGATTTTAGTAACTCATGATTTTAGGCATTCCGATTTCAAGCTCATGAAATATGCATCTAAGTTGCCTGAATCATGCTAAATTCTATACTTCTGAGTGTCATAAAAACTAAAGTTCTAATTTCATATCTCAAATTAACATATTTTCATAAACTTGGTAAGTAATATCATACTTCAAACCAAGAGGGTTCATAATCATGAAAACTCTGAAGCAAAATCACATATTTATTTGTGAAGTTAAATCATACTTTGTTAAACATTCTTCCAATATATCTTAACTGGTACTCTAAAAACATAGTTTGAAATATCAAATCCTAAAAACTATAATGGTGTCATAAATTCATAGTACATGTTTGACAAATAGGCAAACTTGCTAAAATACATATTTCCCATATAATTCCTATCTTGAACATGTAATGCATTTCCATAGCATATAACATAGCAATGATGGTCCTATGGTTTTCTAAAATATATTTTCATGCTATAATCGAAAGAACCATAACCTCTCATATTTGTGAAATCACATTCATAGTATATCTCTACTTGTAGATTCATATCTATACACTTTTTCATATTTGATTTAATGTTTAACAACCATGATACATAAACATACTTATAATGATTAAAAATAAAGTCATGAGTTTAAACCTACTCACAGTTTGGGACTAAGAGTATGTAGATGCTACCAACTTGACCTTGGAGCTTGGAATGACATTAACAACTGATAGAGTAACAGACACATGAATATCCTCTAACATTTATAGAATAACTCTAAATCAACTTTAATAATATTGGGGAGTATGCCTACTTGACAATAATTAGAAATTATAACACCCAAATACTAGAACATGGAACGAAAGAGAGAAATCTAACATAAAACATAGATAAAACCTCACCTTTGAACTTGGAGGAGGAAGATTGGAATGGGGTTGGGAATAAGGATGGTAGAAGAAGGGTATGGAACAAGGGTTTCTAGGATTTGGGGTGAAATCCGAGTAGGAAGGTTATTTATAGGGGGGATTAAACGAAACTACGTTATTTTGGTATAGTTTTGACGTCGAGGGGCATCGTTATGACCATTATAGCGGCCTGAAGCACCCCCATACAACTCATGACTGCATAACGTTGCAGAGTGTCAAAATGCCTGAATCTCATACTCATTATTGAATAGACGTCGCTATAGCAGTAATTCTAGTCTCTGTATCTTTTGGTCTTTCATGCATTCGGGTTTTGACAACATGGGCAGGTCTTGGAAACCTTGACCCGCTGTAAGAACACATGTTTTAGGTATTCCAGAAGCTTAATCAAAGCACCACATAACACTTAGCTCAATAAATTTATGCCATTTGTTATAAAAAAGAAATTTATTAAATGAATGTTAAGTGTTGTATTGTGGACATTACTATTAACTCTATTTCACAACAATAATTAGATAATTTGATAAGTGGATAGGCAGATAGATTTTAAAAACATGAATCAAACCGAACACAACTTTTAGAAAATGGGCAAGGCACGTAAGAGAGAGAAAAGAAAATACCATTTTTTATTTGTTTTGAATTAGTTTTCCCCATTCTTCCTTCCCGACCCGACTACTCTCTATAAACAACAACCTTTTGCACAGCGCACAGCTTGTAATCGTATCATCTCGGCATTGGAGACTCACTGCTGCAAAAACCCACAAGCCCCGAAATTGACTCCAAAACGATGTCGTCCCAAAACGGCTACGACGACAGCCACCAACAACCACCACCACTCCAACCCCAACCTACTGGTCGGTGGTGCTAACTTCTTTTCCCTTTATATTATTACTGTTATTATTCTTCGCAGAAAAATTATTGCTTTCACCAATTTCATCAAGCTTCTTTTATTTATTTAAATGCACTGGTTAGAATCTTCGATTCTGTTTCCGGTAACAATTCACTGAATCTGGCGAGCTTGGTTATACTCCTCAGGTGAAGAACAAGACCAGAGTGTAAAGGTTGCTGCTACTGAAGTGGGGTGGTACGTTGCTGGTGACAATCAACAACAGTTCGGCCCTTACGCGCTCTCAGAGCTGCGCGGTGAGTTATTTGCATCGCCCTCATGACTTTCTGCTTTGTAGTAGCAGTAATAATAATGATAATAATTTAGTGTTTCGAATTAACAATGTTCTTTGTTTGTCCCCCCCCCAAAAAAAAAAAAAATCATCAGCCTTATACATTAGTTCAGAGGAATGGTAAGGACTCTCCCATTACTTAGCCAGTGTGTCGACCCTTGTCCTGAAATAGAGCTTTAAAACCCTGGGCAACATCCACCCCTTTAAATGGGTTTTATTAGTCACTACGCGGTGGATACTATGGGAAGACCCAAAAATTAGTCTGGAGGAATGAAAACTTTCTAGCATAACCCCTAAGTAAGAATTAAGAGTGAAGTTTGATTTGGTTCTTGAAATTGTATACATTGATCTCTAAAATTAGGAAATTATTAATTTAGGGGTAGGCGCTTCAAATCAGTCCCTGGATAATGTTCCTAGAGACTAACTTGAATCATCAAAAGGACTAGAATCACTTTTTGCATCTTTAGGGGCTAAATTGACAATTTCATGATTTTAGGACTAAAATGAAACACATTTACAATTTTAGGGACTAAAATGAACCTTTATTCTAAGAATTAATAATGTTAGTTGTAGCATACCTAAAAAAATAATAATAATAATAATGCTAGTTATAGTAGTCATTTTTAGGGACTAATGTGATAAAGGATTATCATTTTAGTACTTGGAGTGTGTTTGTAAGTTTAATTCTAGAGGGAAAAAGTTTGTCACGTAAAGTTTTGAAATTCTACTTTATAAATCCCTTCCCTTCCCTCAATTTTTCTTCAAAAATCAAACTCACAAATATACCCTTAGCAACTATTTTGGGCATTTTCATATCTGACTAATGTGTACGACACAGATTTAGTTAGGGATGAATTTGGGGTTTACTTTTAATGTAATAACTGAATAAGTGAATGGCACTGTTTCATGTTGAAACTTATGTACTTGGCTTGAACAGAGCATTACTTGAATGGATACCTCTTGAAAGACACACTTGTGTGGTCCGAAGGAAGAACTGAATGGCTGCCCTTGTCCTCAATTCCTGAGTTGTGGGCAGAAATTAACCAGCAGGGACCTGATTATTCAGCCGCAGGTATATAGCTTTTCTTTTCTTTCTATTGCTGCTTTAGGTTCTCTATTTTGGTGTTCTTGTTCATGGATCTTTGTGAATCTCTGAGAGTGACATTGTTGTGTAGTGTCTACCCATGATGTTGATGAATTTGAGAAGTTTCAAAATGAGATTAAGGAGGCAGAGGCACAAGTGGAAGGTTCAGAATTCGGATCCATTTCTGGAAATGTTGGCGGCATTGTAGGAGGAGAGGATTTTGAGAGGCCTTCGACACCTCCTGAGGGTGAACAAGAGTTTACTGATGATGATGGGACTAAATACAAATGGGACAACAATCTTAGAGTTTGGGTTCCCCAGGTGGGTACATGGCATTTTTGTTGCTCTTTCTGATAGTAATAATATTGATAATTGTTGGTAGAGTAGCCCAGGACATGATCAGTGATTTTATTTTTGGCTATTTTATGATGATTATTAAACAAAGATAGGCTAAAGGCATAACGAAACTTTCATGCCTAGGATTTTGGGTTAGGTTGAACCATAAAAGTTACGATAATGTTCTCATTGTGAGGAAGCATGTAATTTGTTATTTTATTTTCTCAATTTTTGGTAATTTGACACTTCAACAAGTGATTTTACTTAAGAATATTGAAACAAATGTGCACTTTCCAAATCAATTCTCAATAATCTAAACCAGATGGGTGCTAACTGTAAGGTGCTAATGGAAGTCTGAAATAGCTAGGGGCAATGTATGATCAGAGATGTGAATGAATAAGTTTCAATGTATAAAATAAAAAGTACTGTATTCAGAGGAGTTGCTGGTACTTCTTGTGAGACACACAGCGCATATCTTTTTATATCAAGCACAAGTGTTAAATAATTGTGGGAGCACATATCATCCTTTCTTTGAATCTATTTAGTGCTTCATTTCTGTAGCTTGTGGCTGCTGTTCATTATCCAAGAGGCTGTTAGTTATGAAATTTACATGATTTTTGTTGGGTACTAGAACCAAAAGGCAAGTTCTGGGAATTCCATGAATTCGTAAAAAATTAGTATTCCCTTCCTCCCTTGCCCCCCCCCTTTTCTTTTCTCTCTGTAATTTTCTTGAGAACAACCTTCCCTTTAAGCTTGATTTTTTCTCTAGTTTAAAGTATTATTATATTTACTTAATATGTAAATAGGTTGCAACTTGCAAGGTTTATGCAGTCCTAAATCTACGTGTATTCTGAAAAACTCAATTAAGCTGAAGAGCTTCTGTAGTAATTGATTACTTTATTTTTCACTTGGGTTTGACTCTCTCTCTCTCTCTCTGTGGTTTGTTTCTGCTTTATATGTTTTTTCATGGGAATTATGTGGTGTTTCCCTTTTCTCTTTTAATTATAGTACTCAAAACCTGTATGTTCCCTTTTAATTGTTGTGGCTATGCTTATATATGGTTGCATATCATACCTGAAGAGTTTATCTTGTGACTCAGTAATGCTATTGTTATTGTTCTTTGTGTCATTCAAGCCATGTTTGTTGATTCTGGAATTGTATTTTGAATGAAGGTTTGTTTAACAATTTTCTTTGTTGCATATGAAGGGATTGGCATGCTTTGTTGCATGATTTATCCACATAGGATTTAGTTTTTAATTTTTGGTTTCTTTGTGAGGATGCTCTATCCTCTTCGAACTCATTATTTATTCTCTTCTAATAAAATTTCCTTTTCTATAACAAAATGAAGTTGTCTTTTATGGTGGGACTAATGAAGTTGTTATGTGATAGGAGCATACCTCTGGTGGCAATGAGCCTTATGGGGTTGACGAGATGACCTTCTTGCAAGAAGAGGAAGTGTTTCCAACAGTAACTGATTCTGATGCCTCTGAAAAGCCTGAAGATAGTTCAAATTTGAGTGCTTCTGCAGCTTCCTTAGAGGAAGAACCAAATAACACCAATGCTGTAACAGATGGAAAGAGGAAGCATTCAGATAAGCCCGCTGACAAGAAGGTGCTCCCTTTCTTTCCATTTTGTCTTTAACTCTTCATAAATGGTTATCCCTGCCTCATTTTTCTTTGTTGTATGGACTTACAAATGAGGACCACTATTGGGAGACAAATGAAGCCCCTAATTCCATTGACCTCGTTGTGTTTCAGGAAGCTAATAAACCTCCAGACAGTTGGTTTGAGTTAAAGATCAATACACATGTTTACGTCACTGGGTTGCCTGAGGATGTTACCACTGATGAAGTAAGCCTTAACTTTTGTACTAATTTGCCTGAAAGTAATTCTTGTTGCAAGAAATAACACAGTTAATATATTGTAGGTTGTGGAGGTATTTTCCAAGTGTGGAATTATAAAGGAGGTATTGCTTTATTCCTATGTTATCAATTATTTGTTTAAAATTATATACAATTTACTATAATTTATGGGTATGTAGTTTTCATGTTTACAAGTATCTTAAAAGTATTTGTAATATTAATGTGAAGAAAAACTCTAGCGACACCATATGGTATTAATGATATAGTGACTGTGAATTACTGCCAATAATATAGATTAACATTTCTACTCATGGAAGAGCAAACTATGTTGCATGGAATGTTTGTCCTTAATGCTTTCATTTGTAATTGAATTGTGATCATATGCCTTGTCATTGTGATGAGACTTGAAAGAAGGAATAGGAAAAGGAATAGGAATTATAAAGGTGAAAATGATTTTCTAATTAATTTTTGTACAGAAAAGGTTACAATATATAGGCACGTTGCAAGTATCACCTAATAAATGTTATACACTAACTTGCCTAATCATATCTATCATAATAAATGATAAATACAAAAACAAATATGTATGATATGCAAACAAATATGTACAATATAGTTCAACACTCCCCCTCAAGTAGGTGAATGGACATCTATTATTCCCAGCTTGCGTGTAAGCTCTTGCTCTGTGGGTAGGTCCTTAGTCAACACATCTACCAACTGGAATTGGAAGAAACATGTATTGTGGCTATAAGTTCACTATCCAACTTCTCCTTGATGAAGTGATGATCAATTTTAATATGCTTCGTCATATCATGTTGGGCAGGGTGATGAGCGATGCTAGTAGCTGCTTTATTGTCACATAACATCTTCATAGGAGCCTCATATTTTATCTTCAAGTCATCCAAGATAATTTTCAACCAGGATAGCTCGCAAATTCCTTGTGCCATGGCATGAAATTCTGCTTCAGCACTTGATATAGCAACAACATTTTGCTTTTTGCTTCTCCAAGTCACCAAGTTTTCTCCCAAAAACACACAATATCTTGATGTTGATCTTCTGTTACTAATAGAGCCTACATAATCAACATCAGTAGACTTCCAGAGAGAGTTTGTCACCACTTTTGACGGTAGTCCCCTACAGGTGTGGCCTTAAGATACTATAATATTTTTTCTATTGGTTGCTTGTGTCTCACTTTTGGATCATGCATGAATTGACTAACCACACTCATAGCATAAGCCAAGTTTGGCCTAATATGGACCGAGTATATGAGTTTTCCTACCAATCTTTGGTATTGTGCTTTATCAACATTGGAACTCCTCTTCAGTTCCATTCGATGGGCTTGTTCAATGGAAACACTAGCACTTTCGCATCCAAGCTTCCCAGTCTCTTCAAGTAGATCAAGGATATATTTCCTTTGAGAGATAAAGATACCTTGGTTAGAGTAGGCCACTTCTATTCGAAGGAAGTATTTCAATTTTCCTAGATTTTTCATTTCAAATTCAGCAGCTAATTTCTCTTCCAAAAGCTTCTTCTCAACTGGATCATTACATGATACAATGATGTTGTCTACATATACCAGGAGAACAGTAAGTTTTCCTCCAACTGTATGTTTAAAGAAAAGAGTATGGTCTCCTTGACTTTGCTTGTATCCAATTGACACCATGGTTTTAGCAAATCTCCCAAACCATGCACGAGGGACTATTTCAACCCATACAAAGCCTTTTTTAGTTTGCATACCTTGTTTCTTCCATTGGTGACATCGTATTCTGGAGGAATTTCCATGTAAACTTTTTCCTCTAAGTCTACATGTAAGAATGTATTCTTTACATCGAATTGATACAAAACCCATCCAAAATAAGCTGCAAGGGAAAGCAAGGCTTCTACCGTATTCATCTTTGATATTGGAGCAAACGTCTCCTCGTAGTCAATTCCATATGTCTGTGTACCCCTTTGCAACTAATCTTGCTTTATACGGTCTAAGACACCATTTAACCGATACTTCACATGTATATCCACTTACATACCACCGGCCTTTTATCTCTTAGCCTCTCAACAATCTCCCACGTTCCATTCTTCTTTATTGTCTCTTTTACCAAGTTTGGGATTTGTATGAAATCAATAGCTGCAATGAAACTATGATGCTACAAGGAAAGGTGTTTAGAGGAGACAAAAAGAGAAATAGGATGCTTAAAGCAAGTCCTTTTTCCTTTTCTCAAGGCAACTGGTAAGTCATCTAGGTTGGGTTCACAAATATTGGGAGGAAGAGTGTTTGAAATAGAAGAGTCAGTTTTCAGGACTTACCACTTCGAGCGCTTGAAGTTGTTGCTGGATCATATCAAGTTTCTTTCTCCTTTGATACACCAAAAGTGGTTTCTTCTGAGCTTCCTCAAGTAGTGTAGTGGAAGACACTAACTCTTGGGAACAGAAGGAGTTAACTCTTGTGACGATGGGAGAGGGAGAAAGGGTTGGGGAGAAAAGGACTCAGCTTCTATTAGACTCTCCACCTCACGTGGAGGACTAAAGAATGACTGGTTTCACTAAATGTAACATCTGAGAAACAAAGAAATGGCGATTGGACGGGTGAAAACATTTGTATCCTTTCTTGTTATGACCATAACCTATGAAAACACATTTGATGGCCCTAGGATCAAGTTTACTACGATGTTGATGATGCACATGGACAAAGGCTACACATCCAAAAACCCGAGGCTATAAACTTTGCATAATTGGGACAAAGGGAAAGTGAGACAGCATAGACTAAACTGACTGAAATTACCAAGAACCCAAGAAGGCGCTCTATTAATCAGGAGGCAGCCTAAAATCGCTTCACCCTAATAGGAGCTAGGGACATGCATTTGGAAAAGAAGAGCGTGGGTAACCTCTAGCAAATGCCTATTTTTTCTTTCTGCCACACCATTTTGTTTAGTGTTAACACATGTAAGTTCATGAATAATGCCATATTTTTTCATAAAATTTAAAAAACTGTTGATTCACATATTCCCTCCCGTTATCTAAACATAAACATTTAACGGATTTTCCAAACTACTTTTTAATCATATGATAAAACTAAACAAAGAGTTGAAAAACTTCACACGTGTGCAATCATCAATAAAAGAAACAAACCATTTTGTGCCAGTGATATTAGAAATAGATGCAGTGCCTAGATATTAAGAGTGAATAAGTGCAAAAGGTTCATCGCTTTTATTAAAATTAGATGGAAATGACACTCAGTGGTGTTTAGCAAACTGACAAACTTCTCAAGAAAAAGACTTAACAGACTCCTTTAAAAAAGAGATAGATATAGAGACTTTATTATTTGAAAAAGGGGATGTCCTAGATGCCTATGGTGTAACCAAATTTATGATGCCCAAGATTTTGTATTTGTAGTATAGCATGATGATGGCATCTTTTGGCTGCTACCACCTTCAGCTAGCGCATTAAGGAGATAATATAACCTTCTTTGTTCCTTAGCAACTCCAATTGTCTCCCCTGGCAAGATCCTGAACAACACAATGTGAATGGAAAATGATTACAGCACAATTAAGATCTTTGGTAAGCTTAGGAAGAGATAAGGTCGCTGGCAAGTTGGGGAACATGAAGGACATTATTTAAGTGCAAGGAAAGGTGAAGAGAAATACTACCAGATCCTGCAACTAAGATTTGGGAGCCATCAGCTACAGTGATATGGCGTTGTTCAAAAAGGGAAGGTAAGAAGAAAAATGAGGGGTTTTAGAGGTCATATGATCATTCGCACCAAAGTTAATGATCCATAAATCCTTACATTCAGGATTAGATGCATGAAAAGAATGAGAACAAGGAGCCTTACAAGGTCAGAGCAAGAGCCATAAGGCTTACTAATAGAGCTTATGAGAGACCGTAAGCATGTAAGCTCATTCTTACTAAGGGCAAGAGCCTCATCATCCGCTTGAGGAGAGGGCATTACCATATTGGCTTGACTACTTGGCAGGCCTCAAAATCCTCCTGTGCGGCTTAGAACTTTGTCCTTCCCATGAAATTTAAAACAAGTCTTTTTAGTGTGCCCAAACTTCTTGCAGGAGGGCACCAATGATTGTCTCAGGAAGGTTTGGAAAAGGAAGGAGGTCCTGGCTTGGCTGTCCCACCGAAGCAGAACCACTACTGGGTTTGTCATCAAGCATAATTGCCCTATGACTTTCTTCTCCACGAACACTGTAGACCACCTCAATATAGATCGGAGTCACTCTTTACCCAGAATCTGAACTGAATGGGGTCTAGATTAAAGCCAGAGAAACTTAAAAATCTTGTCCCTATTAACAAAGTCGGCCAAAGTAGAAGTATCTTTGTTGCATTCCATTTGCAAGTTTTGGTATTTGTCCAACTTAGTCCACAGGCCAGTGAGTACACCATAGTAATCTGTTGACATTACTCTTTGCTTGGTGGAGAATATTTTCGTCTTCAACTCATAACAAGTAGCAATATCTTGCTTCTTGGAGGAAGTTTGGCTATGTACATCCTAAACCTCGCGGAGGAAGAAAGAAACACACAATTCCGACTAATTTCTGGAATCCATAACCATGCCATAATAAGAGGATCCTTATCATCCCAAGCCTCAAAAGTAGGGTCTTCCTTTTTTGGAGGATTTCCCTCAATGTGGGACAATTTTCAATGACCTTTGAGGGTATGCCGGATAACTTGAGCACACTGCATGTAATTTTTTCCGTTCAAGTGGTAGGTTGGGTGCAAAACAGGGAAATCATTAGGATTTAAAGGTGCAGGTGTAATAGTAGCGGATGTTTTGGGTCCTGTCATGATGGTAGGCTGGTTGGAATAGTTCGGGGTCGGAAAAGGAAGGGCGGCTAGAGGTGAGCATGCACGCGCCTTCATGCATTGCAGATGTGTCAGCATGTGAGACTACATGCAGAAGGCTGTACCGGCTTGGGGGCACGTCCGGCGGTTTGTGGTTGGGTTTGGTGGTTTGGCTGATCTATGGGTGGCGGTTTGGATGGTGTGGTTGGGTGGTTGGAAGGTTGGCCGGTGGCTGTAATAGTGACGGAGAGGAACAAAAAGGGGGGAAATTAAGGGAGAAATAAGGTAATCAGGGACTTTTGAACAGCAATTAAGGCTGTAAATGTCCAGCAATGAAGCCTAGAAGGTAGCAGAAAGGTGATCAGGCTTCCAGATCGGAGCTGTGATGCCATCTTGAAAGAAAGAATAGGAATTATTAAGGTGAAAATGATTTTCTGATTAATTCCTGTACATAAAAGGTTACAATATATAGACATCTTGCAAGTATCACCTAATAAATGTCAAATACTAATTTGCCTAATCATATCTATCATAATAAATGATAAATACAAAAACAAATCTGTATGATATGCAAACAAATATGTACAATATATCTCAACAATGAGAACTTAAAGAAATTTATCTCTGTTTTCGGGGTTCCTCTACTCAATAATAACCCAAGAAAAGGTGAATCACACAAGGCCAATCAACTGTTACAAATTAGTTTTAACAATGCCTTATGAGGGGGCATTCCTACTTTTTTTTTAAAAAAAAAAAATCATTAATGGGTGACAATCTGTGAATACTCACAAAAGTGGCAGATTAGCTATCTCATAATGGCTTCATGTGAATGCATTTACAATAGGACCCGGAAACCAAAAGGCCTCGTGTTAAGCTTTATGTTGATAAAGAGACGGGAATGAAAAAGGGAGATGCTCTGGTTACGTATCTTAAGGTAACTTTTTCCCTTATTATTCTGCCTGTGACTTTTAGTTGTGAATGTAAAAGGGTTTCCATTATATTTTTGTATTCTAGGAACCATCAGTGGCTCTAGCAACCCAACTTTTGGATGGAACACCTCTTCGCCCTGGTGGCAAGATTCCTATGTCAGTCACCCAGGCTAAATTCGAGCAGAAAGGTAGGCATCGTTTAATTTTTAATACTTCATATGGTAGTTTCTGATAATAGCTCACCTATGGCTATGCTTGTGAGTTTGGGTACCCTTTTGCTATGGTAAATGCATGTTTAAGATAAATAGTTAGTTAATTCTAGTCTGCTGTTGCTTGATGGAGCTTTCTTTAAATATGCAGGAGAGAAGTTTGTAAGCAAGCAAGTAGACAATAAAAAGAAGAAGAAATTGAAGAGGGTAGAAGAAAAAATTCTTGGATGGGGTATGCTTAGTCTCCCGCTATTTCCAGTTGATGTTTCATAAATTTGATTGTCTTGCTTCCGGTTCAACTTTATTTTAGCCTAATTTTCCATTTTTCATTTAATATGTTTTGAAGTGAAGTGCAGTACTGGTGTAATTTCTGGCAATTATTTTTATAGGATATTTGATGGTGGATGTAAAAGGATCAGTTCTTTCACCCTTGTTAATAGATTGTGATCCATTTATATACATATAGATATGAAAGTTTTGGTGAATATTTTCATTTCTTTAAAAGACACATATATGCTAATTTTAAATCAATGAAGAAAACAGTTTTGGATTGGTGTAAAATTTTATATGCGTGATATACATGATGCACACTTTAATCTCATGGTCAACTTGTCAAATACTCATCCTGTAAAAAGTTATTCATATAATTGGTGTGGGATTTTCATAAAAAAATTTACATTAGCGTTAAACCTGCACAAACTTGAGCTCACACATACACACCCTTCTTCACACAGATATATGAATAGAGGATCCACTTCTTTGATTAACTCAATCTTATCAATCCAACTGTTAGATCAAAAGCTCTTGTGGGATAGTTTGAATACTTAAATTTCATAGAATTTAAAATTTAATCAGTACTTCATTGACTGCTTTGAGGTATAATATGGGCATTGAAATCTTGTTATGTAAGTCTTTGACAAGTGAATTCATTGCAAATGGTGAGAATCATTTAAGAGATTTCTGTTAGAAGTATTTATATTGTCTGGTGTGCTTCTGATGATAGTGAAGCCAGAAAGGATGCAACTTTTCAGTCTCAGTTGTTTGAGATGTATAGATCTTTTGGTTGATTTGAGATTTTTAAATTCATTTTCAGACTTGATTTTCTTATTAATGATGCATCCCTTGTAATAATGTGATTTTTATTGCATGGATCAGGTGGTCGTGATGATGCAAAAGTTTCAATTCCAGCAACAGTTATCCTTCGTTATATGTTCACTCCAGCTGAAATGCGGGTAGAGATTAGCTAGTTTTGCCTGTATTCTAGATACAATTAGCACACTGGAACATTGCTATACAACTGATCATACCTGTCCATCATTTTGGACATGGTTGTATAGAATCGAACTCCTCCAAATTTTGTTTTGAAAAAGTTTTTACTCATAGTTAGAATTACATTATAAGTGATGTGTCCATTAATTTTCAATTTTACCATTTTGTGATGATAATGGTTATAAATTTATTATCGGATTGCCTGCTTTCTCATACTACAGTCAAATTTCAATTTGCCCTGTCAGGATTACAATTGGGTGCTGCTATTTCTCGTATTTGACATTTCTGATATTACCTAATCTATGCAGGCTGATGAAAATTTGCGTTTGGAACTAGAAGAAGATGTTAAAGAGGAATGTACGAAGCTTGGTCCTCTGGACTCAGTCAAGGTTGATCTAACTTGTGTGGCTGAAAAGATTAAAACAATTGATATTCTCTCTCTCAAAAATACTCGACAGTAGTTAAATCAACTGGGTGAAATCTACTTCTATACAGTTTTTATTATTATTTACTATTTACTATGCATTTTGCATTTCCATTCTATGCTTTCTCAGCAGCACTTAAAAGGTTTATCCATGTTGGTTCTCAAAACTTTTCAAAATCATACAGAATATATCTAATGCAAAGTGTCTATAAATTAAACATGTAATTTAAATGGAAATTATATGGGTTATATTAATGATAGGGATTTAACACAGACCATTGAAGTTGGTGGATGGAATGGAGAAGCGCTTTAGGTGTGTAATTTAGGATTGCAAGTTGCCTATCAAGCTTTAGGCAATAAAGTATCAATTATAGCAAATAAGAAAGTGTAGCAGAACGAAGAACATTGAGGTGGATGACTGGGCATATAAGAAACGATGAGATTAGGTTAATTTGGGTAGAGTTGTAGCAACACCTATTGAGAAGATGTCAGAATTGCCTAAGGTGGTTCAGTCATGTGAGGAGGAGAAACCAACAGGTCCTTCAGTCAGGGGAGTGAATGAATATGATGGTTCAATTAAAAGGGATAATTTATGATTTCTTTTCAATTGTTGATTTTATTTGAGATAGGGTTACTTTTTTAATGAATCCTTTGATGCTCTGCACATGGTCTGTTTAATGGTGTTCCTTTATCTGATATACAAAGGGATTGGTATGCATTTTGCATGGTTTACCCTTATAGGACTAGTTGACATTTTGAATCTGCGAGAATCTTTATTCTCTTTTTGTACTCTTTCCTTCTCTTCGAAGTAATTCTTTTCTATAAAAAAAATCTCTTATGTCAATTGTCAGGGAAAAGTAGAAGGAAAGTCTGTGTAACTTCATTAAGCCTCACAAGAGATCTATATAGATATGATACATGGTCACTCCCAAAAAGTTGTCATACCATACTTGGCATGTATTTCGTATAGGTGCACATTGGGTAAAACATAAGTACTTTTTTCTAAAGAAAATTTTGCTATCAAATGCATTTAGATGCTTGTTGCCTAAGTATCACAATGAGATGTTACGACTCTAGTGCAGGCATGTTCCACACAAAGTGCATAGCTTGCTGCTAATTGCTACTTCACCCCTTCAAGTTATGTGTGCTCTTTACGTATATTTTACTTGATGTACTTTATGCAGTTTTGTTGATGAATTGGATAAAATGTCATGGAAATTGTACTTATCTCCTGATTTGTTGATAGGGTTCGGGCCTCTTGTTAATGGGCCTTAGTAGTTTGGAATAATAATTAGTTAGTAAGAAAGTTTGTCTCAAAAAAATAACTATTAGAGCGTGCTTGGTTGGGAGTTAAAATAGAGGGGGGTTGGGGGATTCCATGAATGAATTTTGTGTATATAACTACACATGGAATTCATTCATGAAAATTTTTCCCATTTTTTATTTCCTGACCAAAACACTGTAAAAATAAAAGACTAAAACAGGGTGTTAGAGATGAATTAGGGGGTTGAGAATTTAGGAAAGCAGGAACTTGGAAAGCAAACGGATCTCTTGAATATCCCTACACTATTGTATTCTCATTTGGAGACTATACACTATCCTGCCTAGTTCCATCATTTATCTTTTCATTTTATTTGAGTAAACATACAATTTGGTCTGGAAAGATGCATGTGATATGAATTTAATCCCTGAAAGTTTTTTGACATTATAAAGATCACTAAAAATGAAAATGTTACATTGCATTAGTCTTTGCAAGCTGTTTGACAGCAAATAGGTTTCTAAAAGTTAAAGAATGACATCACTTTAGTCATTTCAAAAGTTATTTGATGTTAAATAGGTTCTTAAAAACTTATACTTTATCGAATTTGGGTCATAGTCAATTGGAAAGACTAAAGTGATTTTACATTTTAACTTTTAAGGATGTATTTGATGTAAGTAATCTTTTAGGGACTAAATTGAGGTCACACAAATCTCATGGGGACTAAATTAATGGTTAAAAAAAATAATAATACGCACTTCCTTGCATGATTGTATACCTTGGGGTAACCACATTGTAAAGTTAGCCATTATAATGCCCCCCTACCCCAAACACCACATACACACAAAACACCAACAAAACACAACACAAAAAAAAAAAAAAACCAACAACAACCCCCAACTTGATTCCCATGCTTTCAATGTGGGATTAAGATTCCTTACCTTGCTGTTGGATACTAACATATACTTATTCATGTTGTAATATAAGTAGCCTCCCGTACTCGTTTTAGAAATTTTGTTGTATCCTGATCAGTACTCTAAGTGGTGCTATGACTTTTTACCCATATTCTTGCAACCTATGGTGATTGAGTGCTCTTTGATTTTGTATTTTGCCTCTGTTTTTCATTTTCCCTGCTTGTTTTTCCTGCAGGTATGTGAGAATCATCCTCAAGGTGTTGTTTTGGTAAAATACAAGGATCGGAAGGATGCTCTGAAGTGCATAGAATTGATGAATGGAAGATGGTAATTTAATGCTTCACATATTATGTTTTCTTCCTGTGCAATATCTGCATGTCCATGATCCTCATGCTGTAATCACTTGCTGTGTGACGCAGCATATTCTACCTAGCCATGACGAATTCTTCAGTTGATCACCTCCAGATCTGTTGTTAGATATTCATTAACCAGGAAAGGTGTCATTAAAATAATTGAAACATCCAGTGTTGTCACAAGGGAAAGAGTGGCAGAGCCCCAAAGTGCGGTCTTTCTTTTGAAACTCCTTAGGCTAAGTCAAGATACGTGATAGGAACCCACGGGAATTGGGCCAAACATGATGGGCTCTAATTGTAATTGCTGAAGTATGAGCAAGAGAAAGATTTGAGGGGCGAATGTGCTGTGTGCCTTGTGATGTGAGGGCTGTGACAGAATGTGCATGTGTGGGTGGGTGTGGGTAGTATATAAGAGAAGGGAATATGGGAAAATAGGTTAGGCAAAGAATTGGGTCTAGGCTATTGGGAGAGTTTGAGCCTCTAATGCTCAGGAGCTTCCTTTTCAATTTCATTCTAGCTTTGTATCTTCTTCTTTCTCAAATCATCCAGTGTTTCATTTTGATGGTATTAAACTGTTAATATTACATTCGGTTTCTTCTATCTCCTGGTGGCCATTTGTGGTTTCTTTCAATATGCAAGGCCTGCGATCTTTCTTTGAGGGAAATTATTTATGTATTGTTAATTTTCACAAATGAGAGGCTCATTGCCTTTTGAATTTAGGTTCTCTCTCCTCTCTCCACCCCAAATTTTCCTATGTTCATACCTTTTTCCTCTGAGACATGGTCTAGAGTCCGGCATTGCCTGCTGATGGTAAGGTGGAATGTAAGTTAAACATTATCATTGTCAGTAAGCAAAGGGGTAGAGCTATCGGAACTTAGAATTCAGAATTCTTTTTTTCCTTTTCTTGCTACATTGTCTGGACTCTTCCTGCTGTCATTCTATGGTGTTCGTGCATGTTGTGATATAAAATTAGACGAAAATGTTAAAGAAAATCTTCAATTTTGCATTTGCTCTTACATTTTCATTCCCCCTTAGGATATCGGCTCGACTCTGGTCTTACTTCCTCCATTGATGTCGTCAGGTTTGGTGGTAGGCAGATACATGCCAGTGAGGACAATGGTTCGATCAACCACGCCGCAATCCGGGATCTGGATGCAGATGCCAAGCGGCTGGAGCAGTTTGGTGCAGAACTTGAAGGTGAATGAGTAAGCTAGAACAATATTACACCTGATTGACAATTCCCAATATATACAAGTCAGGACCTGGGAATGTTTTCAAGATGGCTGGAGCTTTTGGATTACTCTGTCATCACTTTTCTCGGTTTTGCAATGATATATTAGTTTTGCTTGTATAATTGGGAGGAAGAAAAAGAAAATAAAGGAGGAAAGAACTTGCTGTTTTAGCTAGTTTATCTGATATGGAAACTTGTAATATAATCTGCATAGCATACGGATCGTACAGATTGTGACACGTAGTGATGTGCTAGAATATGATCTGTTCGATTTCAAGAAATTATTTGAATCATTGGGATAATGGCCTTTTCACCCATATAAAATAAAAAACATATCTGCACAAATATCGGTTTGCATCTTTAACTACCACTTTACGCACTTTTCTTGACATAGGGGAAATCGTAGCAATTTCCAAAATAACTAGAAATCGCTGCAAGTTACAGTGATTTTTAATGCTTTTGGCTATATAATTTCTACCACCTTCAGTGTCAATGCGTAAATGATTTTGCTTCCATTATTTCATCTTTTTGTGTTTAGTTTTTGAGAGCGCAAAATGGCTGAGAAATATTGCTTGTATATTTATTGTGGGGGAAATTACCACAAAGCAGGGGAACACATTTGTGAATGAGAGTTTAACTTATGTTGATGATCCATGTATCATGTTCTTGGAGCTAGGGAGCAAAATATTGTAGCACTTGGGTCAATTGCACATGGAAATTAAAAAGATATTTTACAGGTTGTCTTTAATAATTGGACAAGGCATTATAAATTGTAAGAAATTGTGGGTGACCAATGATGCAAGGTTAGGTTAATGTTTGACATAAGCAATCGGTCCCGAAAGTTTGGATCATGTGTTAGTTATCCTATAGGAGGGTTACTTCAGCTTTGGGGATCTGTTTATCAACCATCATATGCAGGGAACTCATGTCTAGGTTTCACCTATATTTAAGGCATCATAACGATCTCCAACATTTGAAATGCCTCAACATTTTCCGACCATTGAAGTTGAGGAATAAATTTTAAAGTTTTGGTTTGATTTGTTATTTTTTATGGTGGTTTCTAAAAACTATATTTATGTATAAGTGACTTTTTTTTCTTCAAATATATGAAAACAATTATTTTTTTAATGAATTATTTTTTTATGCTTTTCAATTTTTTTTTATTTTTTTTATTAATAATGTTATAACATTTTAATGTTATGATATCTTTCATTACAATGTCGAATATAAATTATAAAAAATTTCAAATTTAATATTTTAAACATTCTAAAGATTTTAAAGTTTGTAATATTTTGAATGTTTAAAAATTGTGGATAAATAAGTGGCATAATATTCAATATAGAGTATGTGTTAATAGCAAATTAGAAAAAGAAAATAATTGATAATTACAATGTAAATAAAAATTTAAAAACTTACTTTAAATAGAAAAGTTGAGAAAATGATGGGACATAATTTCTCTATGAATGACACATGACAAAACTTTCTTTGAAATGAGTTTAAATTATCAGGAGTATATAGAGCCATAACCGTATGCCTCAACTTGCACATTATGCTGCACCTCATCTTCATCCATCGACGATGTCATCGTCATCGTGGCACCCTTCTCCTTTGATTGCATGTAATGCAACAACCATCATTGTGGAATATCGCTGTCCAACAAAATCTATCCGAAGACTACTCTCAATAACAAAAAATTTATAGAAAAAAATTGAAAACAAAGTTAAATCATGGCACTTGTTGAGATGAAAAAGACTATAGGGGAAAAATATTGAAAACAAAATTAAATCATCGCATCCGTCGAAATTCAATTTAGATATCATCAGATGGGTTGTAGTTTTAGTTGATTATCAACTTAAAAAATATATTATAATAGCTTTTTATATAATAATCATACAATAGTTACACATGGTCAATAAAATTATAGTTAATTATAATTTTTTTTTGTGGTAACGTAATTATAATAGCTTTGTTATCATTAATATAATAATTAGACATATAAAATTTTAATGATACAATAATGCATTCAATTATCATTTTGTTTATATTATTTTTTATTATTTTCATGATAAATAATTTTTATTGAAATATTTTGTAGATTAGTTTTATTATGTTAATGGAAGAGAGACATGAAGGTATGATTGAAAAAAATATATAATAATTAGAAGATAAATTAAATTAAAAAATTTACTTTAAATATTAAGATTGTGAAAATGGTGGGGTGTACTATTCTCTATGAATGACACCGGAAAATTTCCATGTAATGAGTCTTAAATATTAGTATTATTATAGATATAGATTATAGATTATTAGTAGTTTATAGAGCCATAATTGTATGCCTCAACTTGTACGTTGTGCTGCACCTCATCTTCATCCATGCTCCATCGATGCCATCACCATTGTCGTGGCACCATTCTGCTTTGATTACCTGTAATGTAGCAAACATCATTGCAGAATATCTCTGTCCAACAAAATCTAATCTGGACATAACTCTCAACAACCAAAAAATTTATAGAAAAACTGAAAACAAAGTTAAATCATTGCACCTGGAGACAAAAAGGATTGTAGGGAAAAAAGATTGAAAACAAAATCAAATCATTGCGTCCGTTGAAATCCGATTTATATATCATCATATGACTTGTAGTTTTAGTTTATTGTCAACTTAAAAAGCATATTCTAATAGCTTTTTATGTAATAATCATATAATAGTTACACACGATCAATACAATTATTGTTAATTATAATTTTTTTGGTGGTAACGTAATCATAATATTTTTGTTATGTGTTCATTAATATAATAATTAGACATATAAAATTTTAATAATATAATAATGCATTCAATTATCATTTTATTTATATTATTTTTTATTATTTTCATGATAAATAATTTTTATTGAAATATTTTGTAGAGTAGTTTTATTGTGTTAATGGAAGAAAGATATGAAGGTGTGATTAAAAAAAAATTAATAATTAGAAGGTAAATTAAATTCAAAAACTTACTTTAAATATTAAGATTATGAAAATAGTGGGGTGTACTATTCCCAATAAATGACACAAGGAAAACTTTTCATGTAATGAGTCTTAAATATTAGTAATATAGATTATAGATCATACGTTGAGAGATGAACTTGCTCTAATATGTAAGTGAAATATGCCTTTGAGCTTATCAAGTATCCTAGAGATATTTATAAATAACCTTCCAACGGGGATGACAAAAATACCTTAAAAATGGATACTTCTGGAATTACTCATGATAGAGATAGGCATAAGGATAGGGTCCCCATTTATTAAATGGGATAGGGGCAGGATTTAAGGTCTCCACTCTAAGGAGACCCATCAAATCCCTACAAGTATCAATTTATATAAATATATTTTCATATTTATATATTCATACTCAAAATATCCAACTCTCACATTCATAATTGTTTTTTATAAGATTTGCATAATGTATTTTATTTTTAGTTTTGACTGTGTTGGACAATGTTATAATGATCAATGCATTATGGACATTTACAACGCTTTATTCATGTTCAAAGGTATTTTTTTAGATTTCCTTTCTCTTTTTTTTTTACATTTTTTTAATTCTTTGGAATAAACCCACAGACACCCATGGGAATTTAAATTCCTACAAGGAGTGGAAAATAAGGACTTGTGATGGGGATGGAGATGAGGACAAGGATGGCCTAGATAGGGGTAAAATTCTTAATGACAATGAGGGGTGTGGGTATATCCTCATCCCTATGGTAGAGAATGGTCGATTAAGTGAATAAAGTCTTATTACCAGTTACCACCATTATAGAAGTCTTCTTAACAAGAACTATGCATGTTATTACCTTCTCTACACATAACATAATTTATCAAAAATAGTTTTGCTAAGAAACACCTAATCACAATAAATTCTTTAACCAATTAGACTTGCGTGTAATGATAGGATTTGGATCATTCAAAGGGAAGATGATTGTAAAATGATAAAGTAAAACGTTATCATCTTACACAATGATATTATAAATCAAATAATAATTAACAACTCAGTTGTTTTAACTTTATATTTAATCACCTTCACTTTGAAAATTTCATATATGTAGTAATAAATGAAGTACATTTTTGAGAAGAAATAAAGGTTCAAATCCTTGAGAAAGCCATTATCTAGAAGGCCAATTAATTGTAACAAGATACGATGTCAGGAGTAAAAATATTGAATTTAGATAATCTAAAGTGGGATAATTATAAAGTGAAAAAGTAAAAAATTAAAAACCATTAGATCATTTGATGAGATCCACTTATGATAGAAGTTATTGATCAAAGGAGGTTGGTTAACCCCTTAATTTCTCTCTTTACAATTACTCATATTTGAGAAGATCCTAATTCATCATCAAGTGTATAAAATTTCACAAAATTTTAAAATAGTTTGATATTTCATCATTCCTTTTTATTTAGATATATAACATAGTTTTGAAAATACATGTAAATCTCCATTGTCTATATATATATATATATATATATATATTAATGTCCAATATTTTTGAAAGTTTGCATGCTTAATCATCAAGATAATATCACATGATTCAATAGTTGGATTGATGAAATATGTTGTTAATAAAAAGATATTCAATGGAATAAGTGTAATATACTTACTCTTAAAGTAAATGGATCACCTCTTATAAAAATATAAGATTTTGGATCTAATAGATAAAGGTGATTACTCCCATACAGGCATTGGTCAATGCCTACGTACAATTGCCTTCCACCATCTACCTTCTCTGCGCCTCGACCTCCTCCATCTCTTCCCCAAACCCTTCCACCTTCCTTTCCCCATCAACGTCACCATCCCTCTCTCCTCCTTCTACCTTCGTCAGTGACCCATCATCACCCTCACCTCTCTGCCTTTCCTTCCACTCCACGTCACAATCCCTTAGCCCCTCTTTTGGCCAACCACCGCAAGATTGCTGAGCTACGCACAAGATCCACCAGGCAGGAAGCTCGTCCCTCTTATCAACCGCAGCTCTGCCTAGCCCGCAACAACTACCACCTTTGACGTCGACTTGGTATGTCACCTTTCACCATCGTGAAGCTGGAAGCTTTGCGCATGTACGCCGTGCGTATCCGTGGTTCAGCTGGTCTCCTTTGCTTCCTCTGTGGTTGAGACCGTCACGACCCCAACCTCCGGAGAACCATAGCCATCGAACCACCACATCTGGTTCACTTCATTTGAATTTGGTTTGATTTTGTGTTATTTGTTTTTCCTTCTTTACCTTCCGCCTTTAAAAATAAATCAATAAATAAATGAGTAAGAAAATTGCTACATTGTCTAAGTTTGCCTTGAGTTGGATTCTTGATCATCACTCCCTATTTTCGCTCATGCATTTGTTCTTGATTTGTTTATGGATCGAGTAGTTAGTTTGGAGTTTATGGTGGTGGAGTTATTTTGTCATTTAGGCTTTAGAATTTTTTGTGATTGAGCCACTTGCTAATGGTGAAGTTATGTTGTCATTGCCATAGTTATTACTTTATTGTGTTGGAGGAAAAAGGGTAGAGAATTTTGAAGATGGTTATGGAAATTCTTGGGTTCTTTTCATTGGGAGTGAGGGAGGACAGAGGAGGGGGTGGTAGTGGAGACTGTGAGGAGAGTAGGGATTGAACGAAGGGCTGCGGCTAAGGGAGGTGGCATTTAGTAACATAGTTTTTGACATTTAACCATATTTATAGAATGTGGTTAAATTCAACTGCATCAAATGCGTTGACCAACAACTGCGTGTGAGAATTCACCATAGATAAAGAGTTCAAGGATAAGGAAGGAGAGAGAGAGAGAGAGAGAGAGAGAGAGAGAGATACTCATTAAATAAAGGGCAAACTACATTAATCTCCTTTTAAATTTGATAAAATTTATCTTCTCTCTTTATCTAGAACATTTACCTCCCATAAACGTGGATCGAATAAAATGAGGAGTTTGACTCTTAGATCAAATGAGTAAAATGGTCTATTTCTTTATTTTTAAGTAAAATCTTACTTTATTCTTAAAGTGAAATTTCACTTTAAAGGATCCCCATAATAAAAAAGATAACAGTATAATAATTTTATAGACTCATGGGATGTTAGTACAATAATTTCTCAAACCCATGAATCTCCAAAGTGAATTTCATAAATAAAGAAATCAAAATGAATTTAATCTCCTCTGAGTAGAATTCAACGTAATTTGCCCGTAAATAAATAAAGTCATATCTTTTGTTTTTTTATATGGCTGAATAAAGTCAGATAGGCGTCCTAAAATCACATGTCAACTTCATTCTAAAAATAAAAATATATTTAAAAAAAAAGTAAAAATTTTCTTTTTCTTAAAATTGGTATTCGAGTTTCACCAAAATTGCCTGCAGGTGCATACACCCCAATCCGCCCCCTTTGAACGGTAGGACCCTCTCTTTCTCTCTCCTCTTCGCATTCGCATCTACCTCCCTTCTCGCCCCTTCCCCTTGCTCCCAGGCAATCCCTCTTCTCCTTCTCTTCATTTCAATATATTTTACAATATATATATATATATATATATATATATATATATATATATATATATTGGGTATTCTAAGTTTTTATGTTATGGTCATTCTTTCCTTTGTAAAATTTCATTCTTTTTTCTTTTGGGGGTACATGTTTTGTTTTGTACCTTAAATTTGTTAATGTATATTGCGAGGTTTTTATTTTTTATTTTTTTGTTTTTCCATTGATGTATGGTGAGATTTTTTCAGTCTAGGTTGCAAAATTATCTGATTTGGATTTGGCTTTCTGTATGTTTGAGCTTTATAGTAATTTTTTTTTTTTTTTTTTTTACACTTTCCTTAACTTGTTGTGAGCACATGTAATGTAATGTAACAGTCTGGTGTTGTGTTCCTGTCTTTCATTTATGTCTTTATCTGTGATTCTGCTTAGGTAAATGGAAAAAAAAAAAAAAATAGTGTGTAGTCATCTGAGTTACAATCCCTGTGGTTTATGTTTGCTTTGTTTATTTTGGTTACTTTCTTCATATGAATGGGTAATTAGGCTCATTACAACAACAACTACTGCCAAATTTTGTTTTGTTAGATAGGTTCAGCTATATGGATGAAACGACACCATAAAAATCACCTTAGTTGAAACTACAAGTCACTTTGCATTTGGTTATAATATGGTCTACCTGACACTTCTTCTTTAATGTCTTTTAAGTTTTACTCTTTTTGTGTCATGTAAGAAAATCATGTCATCTCTTGGTGAGAATGATCGAATCCATTTTTTGGCTTATTGGCAGGGTTTGAGATTATAAACATTGAGTGGAAGGGTATGCTGGAGTTGGAGGAGGTGAGGGAAAAACAAGGAGAGAAGGAGATTGAGGTATTTACACTTGTTGACTTTACCTCATATAGAGTTTTCTATCTATATAGTTAGAAAGAAGGATTTGATTTTGATGCAGCCATAGGGTAAAAACGTTGTTCACATATATCTAATCATATAATGCCACATCAGCAAATATAGTTAATTTATTCCCTACTATTTGAAAAGTCATGCAAATGTAGAGATTTGATTGGATGACACTTAGTGCTTCAAAATTAAACTCTAGAAAGAAAACTATCCCTATTGACTTATCACCCATAATTTGGAGACTTACCTAGAGTCATTTTCAATCTCATAGTTACAGACTGTCCTTCTTGCAAACAGTTATTTTTAATAATTTCCCGTCCAAGAAAAAAATGGGGGCTTGAATTATGCCACTATTTTTTTTCTGACTTTTACTTCCCTCCCTTTGCATCAACCTTGCTGTTTTATTAATCTCTGTTCCAACCATAGGCCGTGGGAAGTAACTGTTTTTCTGCAAGCCAAAATTATTTAACCTCAATATGGGCCATTTGTTCCCATTATTAACAGATTTATCATTCTATGCTGTGAACTATATTATGCTAGGCAAGAAAACATTTAGCACTCTGTGCTTTGTTTATTATTATGTTGGGAAACAAAGAATGAAACTTATTTTTGTGTTTGATAAAGGCTAAGAGCAAATTGTTGAATCCAATATTGCTAAGGAATTGCTTAGTTCAATGAGTTAATTTGGAAGATTCATGGTTCTTGTGATCAATCCTTTTTCAATCATTGCACTTCATGTCTCTAGTTTTTGTTCCCATACACCAACCATCAGGTTGAACATAAGCTAACCGTGGGTGCTGAGTCCTATAACAACCCTTTTTTTTTTTTAATGATGTTAGTATAGATTCGGGTTCATGGTGAACCTTGTATATGGCAACATATCAACCATTTAAAATATAATTTAACATTATAATTTGTAGATACTATAAAAATCAATGATTAATACATTGCTAAGTGTTAGAGCACACACAAACCTAGGTGGCCGGGTCTATATTATCACCATTTTAATTTTACCTTATCCATATGCCAAAGAGGAAGTAGATAACACTTAAAAAACTGTGCTTCACTCTCTTCTGGAAACATTGTCTTTCCAGAGATTTATTGGTGAAAAAATGAAATTTGAAAATTTTTAAGCTGCTTTCTGATAAATTATTGCATCACAGAGCAAATATCAGGGCCCAATTTTTCTGGTTCTTTTGACCTGTCTTAAATTATATTGCAGTTAAATTGTTGTCATGTGCCAATTTCGTTCTGGCACCGGGAGGGATGAGGGTTCTGAAATTGTAAACTTACCCATACCTTGTCCCCTTGTTGGTTGGGTTGCTAGATCTGTTGTCTATTGACAACAATTTAACAGTTTATGGAATCAAGTTTAATGTATATTTGGTCAAGGTTATCACTTATCATTTTGGTTTGATTCTCACTTGTAGTGGCATTTCTTTTTCTCTAGAAAAATTATTAAAAAGGAACTGGAACTCCTTTTACTGTCAGGAACTCTAGTTTTGAGTAAAAGTCAAGGAATCATTCGCAACTTTTCAAATTCTTCTTATTCTCCTCCTCCTCCTCCTCATTCGCAACTGGTTATAACACCCCACTGAATCTGTTGTGTACATTGGAAACTGATGCTTTCAGGTACTCCATTAGGCTTTGGTTAGTTTGAGTCAAGGGCTGGATGCTGATGGTGGATACAATTCTGTGTACTAGAGACAATCAGCAGTTGCTTACTAGGTAGATATATCTTAAAATTCTTGTGAAACGACTATTTCTGTCACTGATGCACCTGTCTCGTCATCCAGATTTTCTAGTTAACTGTTGTTCTTCTGTTCTCTGATCCTTTTTCTCATCTTAGGTGACATTCTGGTATTAGAAAGGGCCAGAGTCTATAATGACTATTTATTGTTGATTTGTTGCACATGCTGGCAATCCCTGGGACTGACAGATGGCTTCTTATAATGACGAAGAAAAAACTGAAGATTATCTTTTCAAGATTGTTTTAGTTGGTGATTCAGCTGTTGGGAAATCAAATTTACTTGCAAGATTTGCCAGGGATGAGTTTTATCCTAATTCAAAGTCAACCATAGGGGTAGAGTTCCAAACTCAGAAGATGGATATTAATGGAAAGGAAGTTAAAGCACAGATATGGGATACAGCTGGGCAAGAGAGATTCAGAGCTGTTACATCTGCATATTATAGGGGTGCAGTTGGAGCACTTCTGGTATATGACATTAGCAGGCGCCAAACGTTTGAAAGCATTGGCAGATGGCTTAACGAACTTCACAGTAAGCATTAAAATTATGACTTTTGTTTGAATCCATCTTTAATCTTCCTGAAGTTGTTGTCATGCTCATGTTCTTTGCTATGTTTCTGAAGTCCGATTTAGGAAATTGTTAACTATTCATTCAATTTGGTGTTGATACAAAATAGGAAAACATTCATAATACAGAAATTTAGTGTCTGTTTGGTACTATTTGGCCATAAATGTAAATAAACAAAAAGTCGTTATTCTCTCTAGGGTGATTTTGTTTCTGAGCTCATAAAACCTTATCTTATTGGTGCATCATGCGGATGATTGCATATGTTCATTGTTAGGTACTTAGTTACTTTACCAAAAGTCAATTTCTCTTCGCTGTTTTTTGACACCTGCGTTTATATGTCAGTCTTCTCATTGTTTTGTTGGGAAATTCTTAGATGCTCTCAGAGTTTAAAAAACACAAAAAACATTCTTAATCTATGCCATTCACAATTTGGCATTTTAGCTTTGTAGGTCATGATTATTACCGACTTCCACTTCATTTTTATTAAAATGGCTGAGGTGCCAAATTGTGTGTGGAATAGAGTAAGACATTTTTTTCTTGCTCAGAGTGCCCCTATCAGTCTCTCTTGTTCTGTTATATATATGTAGACACATACTCAACTATACACCTTGTAATAGTTAGGTTAGTGTTAATTATTAAGCGTCTGTTTGGATAAATAACTTATTTAAGTCCTAATGTAAAAGTAATTTTGAATAGTAACTTACAAGTTATTTTGTATTTAGATACATACTAACAAAAATATTTATCACAAATATTTTGAAAAGTACTTCTTGAGAAGTAATAAGCTATAAAACCAAATAGGACAAATGTTACTTCTAGCTTCCTGAAAGTTAAAAAATGTCATAAGCAGTATTATCCAAATAGGTCCTAAATATTAATAGGTGACTATGGTTTATAGCCATAAGCATATTGCCGTGCCCCTTCTTGTTTCTTCTTGCTCCAAAAACATATATACATATTTTGGTTATAAATGCGGTGAAATGTGGATTAAACTGTTGTATTATATTATTTAACAGCTCATTCAGACATGAACGTTGTCACAATACTTGTTGGGAACAAGTCAGATCTTAAGGATGCCAGGGAGGTGTCTACTGCTGAAGGTAAGGCCTTAGCTGAGGCTCAAGGTTTGTTCTTCATGGAGACATCAGCACTTGACTCATCAAATGTAGCAGCTGCTTTTCAGACAGTTGTGAGGGAGATCTACAGCATATTGAGCAGGAAGGTTATGATGTCCCAAGAGCTCAAGAAGCAGGATGCAACCTGGATTGAGAATGGAAAGACTGTTGTTCTACAAGGGGAAGGGGACCAAGAAGCCAAAGATGTGCAGTTAAAAAAGGGTTGTTGTTCGTCTTAGGTTGATAATGATCATATACTATCTTGTAAGCTCTAAAACTCAGCTTTCATTATGATTATTCAACCAACCCTCAATGCCACTCAGATTCTAAAAGATTTATCTTTAAATGTTCACTGGAAGGGAGAGTAGAGATTTGTCAGTGCATAGAAAGTATAATTGCTGGAATGGGAAAACAATACACTTTGCAGCTCTATCGTTATAAGGACAACCAGAATCCAGGAGATAATAATAATGATGGCAAATTAAACTGACCGTCTCAAAATTTGATAAAACTCATCCTAATTCACTGTTTTTTATTCTTGGTGATTCTAACTTTCTTTGGTTACAACGTGCAATAGGAGGGTGATATAAGGATTTCACAAAATCAAGAATATAATAATGTAATAATTTTATAAATTTAAGTTGGAGGAAATTGATGTCATTTATCCTAATGATAATAAAAAGGGAAAAAAGACAAGTGCCCCAAATGAGATGAATAGCCTAGTTAGTCCGAAAATTCTTAATTTTCCCCCATTTGTAAAAAAGTGCACATAAACTTATTAAGATATTTGTCTCTAATACAACTCCAACAAGCCTTCTCTATTGGTTATTAAATACAATTTAATTTTGATGCATCAAATGTAAATTAAAACATAACTATATTATTAAATTATTGACGTTCAATTATAATTATTTCATAAATAATATAAATAAAACATAACTATATTCTAACATTTTATATTGGCAATATGCTAAAATTGATTTGATTAGAATGACAATTTATAATGACGAGATCTTAGTTTACAGTATATAGCAAATAAGTGGCAAAACTCCAATTATCAAGGTCACATATAACAGGAAAGTCTATTTCCAAAATGAACTTCCATTATACAAAACTCCATGCCAATAATAGGATAGTAGAAAGTATCAGAAGATACGTGGGAAGCACCCATCGCTGATCGCCCAGAAGACAAACTCAACGGCAGCACCTTAAGCTGCAGTGATTACAGTTCACCGGATTTCCCCTTTCAATAGCTGGTTTGTGTAGTATGGTACATAGTCATTTACAAAATACATTGGACACATTTCTGAACAAATCAAATAATTGATATTAAAAAAAAAAAAAACAGAGCTGTCTTGCTTCACTTTGCCTTGCATTTGCTTTCTCTGTACAGTACAATCTGCACAATGATTATAAGTTGGACCTCAAGCTCCCTATGAAGAACAAAACATTACCAGAACATCATCAAGAAGTTATTGCTAATAAAATTATAGCATGAATAGACTAGAACTTATTGTCCTTTACAAGATCATCTATGACTTCATAGTTTTTCCACACAAGATGAATGTCACAAGCACTCACATCAACTGCTACTTTTAAGGGCTATGCAATTTCTGTAGCTGGTCAACCACATCACAAGAACTGCTGAGACGTTGGAAATCAGCTCTGTGCAGTACACCTCCTTGGATAGGCCTGGAGCTGTTTGGTTGAGAGCCTATTGGATTTTTCTTGGATGAATAGCAGTGGTGGACACGGACGCGGTGATCTCTTGTCTGGGTAGAGTAATTGCCATGCACTCGAACAACCAAAATAGCTTCTTTGTCTCTGGAATCCTCACACCAAGAGTTTTGTATAACACCATCAACAAATTCTTCCAGGGTTTGAAACTCCTCATGATGCACTGATACCTCAGCAATATGATCTGGTTTTATTATACCAGTTGCAGGACTTACCTGAATCATGAATATGTACGTTATTTATCTTATGGTGTGCATTACAAAGGATAGGTGTTTTGGCTGAGGCCAAAAAAGTTTAATGTGTATCCACTTATCCACATAGCTCTGCGACTAGCATCTTTGTTCTAGTTTCAATTGCTAAAGCCAATTTTTTCTAAAGGTTGATTTTGATTATCTATCTCCAGGATTTAAACAGTGGGCTGCATCACCTCTTGCAGCTGTTGCAACGAACCCGCACTACAATGGCCGCAACAGGAATGCAGTGCACTTGCACCCATGATTTCAATCCTGGATCTTTCACACTGATTTTTATGACCAAAAAAAAAAAAACTACCCATGATAGCAAAAACACTATTTGGTTTCTTAAGTCAGGGTCAAGCGATTATTAATTTCACAAACTTGGTGTGCTCCCGTGTTCCTTTAAAATTATATATATGGAGGAATGCTGAAAGAAAGAAGGAAAGAGTGTGATACAAAAAATTCTGCAACGAAAAATATTTTGAGGTAGAAATTCATTCTAATTAAAGAATATTACCTCAAGCCACCTTGGGAAGCCAAAGGAACCTCTTAACTGATAGTTAGATGCCTTCTGATCCTCCATAACAGTACATTGACCTTCACAAATTATTTCAAAGAAAGCGTTTTCATCTGCACATTTATTTGTAATACGCAAAATTAAAGTGTCCTGGTTTTGAAGGATTATGTTGTTTGTACTAATGATAGTTTCAGGAATCTTGCATAAATCTTTCAAGAGATATTTAATTTTCTCATTTGACTCAATAATCTCTCCAAACTCCTGTCTCCGGATGGACTCATCTACTCTTGCAATATCAGTAGAAAATATACAGCGCACAGGCTTGTGGTCACTATCTGTGACATCCATGCAGGCTTCATACCTATTGAAGGTGAGAGGACATTAATCAAAACAAAATTTGAAAGAAAAAGTTATTGCTTCCGCTCAGATGCTTTTCTTAACTATACAGAGTATTGTCACATGATCAGAGTAAAAAATATTCCCAACTCATTGGGACAAAAAATTCTGACTACTACATTTTCCTTGTGCATAACACCACAATTCGATTGTGGCTTGCTTCATACATCAGTCCTCCTGATCAACAAATGTGTTGGAGACAGCATGGATAGTTAAGCACAGCATGCCAAGGAAAATGAGACTTGTACACACACACACAAGTCCTTCTGGCAGTGTTTTAATCCATATACACAAATGGCAATAAATATATAAACTAGGGAACTCACTGTAATACTGAAGCGACAACAGGACACTCTAAACTGCAGTCAGCCACAAAAGATGAGCGACTATCACGATACAAAATTCTGTCACACCAGGCAGGGATGCGTTTCTTTTCACCAGAATCATACCCTTCAAAGAAACAATCATCTGAAGTCATTCCCCTAAAAATTTTGAGGCTCTCCTGATGACAGAACTCATACACAAACAGCAGTAATTGTAACCTGAAGTGATTCACCTTTCAATTTCTAATTGTACAGCAAGACTGAGAATTTACAAGCACCCAAAAGGATGAAATTAAATTATTCAAAGTTTCTATGTTATTTCTTCCTCTTCCCTATCTAAACCCTACAATTTCAACAAGTCATATAAAGCCAAAACTTGAACAAAGCAGTGAAAATCATTACTTATGACGTGTGATTGCATTGGTAACTTTGTATACATCTTGATTCTTTCATTTTTATTTCTTCTCCGATACTGTTACCCTGTGCATGTTATCGATTTTCTAATAGAAAATCTTAATAATCGGAGCTGCATGATGCGCAGAAATGCTATAATCCTGAGGCACAAATAGTGGAGTTGTAACCACCCAAGGCATGTGTTTTACACTAGACTCTCATTTCCATTTCATTACCAAAAAATGGAGGAATTGGACTGGTATGTGGATCTGTCGAGAGAAAGTTGATTCCATCTCTGCATCCACTCACATGGGTAGAAGTGAAAGGTGTGGATTTAAGAGACAAGAAGAGACAGTAACAATACTCATTTCCTTACAACACCAGAATAAGAAGATAATCCAATGAATTTCACAGTAAAACCAACCTGCTAAGCCAGCTTGATGCCGTTCAAATTTGTATGTGGGAGGAAATGTTATTATTGCTTCACGCATTCCTTGGAAGACATTCCCAGCTTCCATTTCTGCTCGAAGTTGGTCCCTTTCTTTGAGCCAATCAAAGCATCTTTGAGAAACAAAATCTCTTGCTTCATCATATGAAATGCCATCAAGACGATAATTAAAATCACCAAGAAATACAATCATGTCTGCCTCAGATAACTCAGGAATCCCTTCTGTGGACTGGAAATCAATCTCAAGAATCAATGCTTCATCCAACTGTCTGAGTGCATAATCAATTACTTGAAAGAATAAAGTGGACTGCATGTACATACATTTGTGCCACGAAGTGCCGGAACTGAAGAAGAAGTGCCAGCTGCAATAGAAAGGACCAATGGCAAGCCATATCTATAAACAGGCCAAAATAAAAACATGGATAAGGCAAGCGAGAAAAACAGGAGTAGGCACAGCAAGGTACCAGCTGCAGCATTTGATAGGTTTGTTGGCCTGCCAAAGGACATTGTTCGGTACACATGATCAAAATCTGAATTGCGACGGCCAACTGCGTCTAAATGTGCAGCAAAGTGGCAATTAACAAAGCACATTATTCGATCGAACACTCTAATCCTCAAACCGACAGCTCCCTGGTGAGAGAGAACCATTTTCCACGTCAATTATCAGAATTACAAAACTTGATGCAAAACTATGATAATTTAAAAACATTGTATTGCCTTATGGTAAAAGCATATCAGTTTGCACACTACACATACAGGACAGAGTGCAGCACCATGTATGACACTTTGTGGGTCACAGCCATAAAACCACCTACCACACGGCACTTCAAATGTGGCATTGCCTTAGTCATGGCATCCATGGTGCTAGGATCCATGGAAGAGCAGAGAAAATAACAACATGTATTTCTAAGATGTGTCTCTACAATGAGGTAATCTTATTTATAAGCCAAAGATAAAATCTAAACATAATGATAAAATCAATCTAATATCAACTTAAATCAATCTAAGATATAATAAGATATTATTTATTCTTAACACATGGCATATGGCATGAGCCATACCAAAGTGAATTTAGAGAAAGCTGCATTTTTTTCCTGCAATGGCACCATGGGTTCACTTCCTTTGAAGATTTTGGGGACACAAAGCCTCGCAGAAAATGGTGAAATCACCATTAAGGTATTAGACCTGCTCTATTAGTGAAATCACTATTAAAATTTTCGGTTTGTTTTAAATTTTTAAGCAATTTTATATATTAGGTAAAGGAAATAATAAAAGGGTGAGGCTTATATATATGATATCATGAATAATCTATCTTTTTCTTCAAATTTTTAATAATATATATGCCAAGTTTGTATCATCAAGTTTTAAACTTTAGTGTCTCTCTCGTCATTGTGCTAGTCAAAATTATATACCAAGCAAAGCAGCAGAGCAGACAGCGCAGACCTACCTTATTGCCAATAGCACGACCAAAGCCGCACGGAACTGCTGCCACATCAACATCCCCAACATGAAATCTAATGTCAGTTTTAACCCTGCAGAAGAAAAATTCAACTACTGTTGGTGAATTGACCTACAAGTGAAAAATAATAATGACATATTCAAACTGAATGACGACATTAGCTGATGTTTCATTTCGGGATACACGCAGGAGACCAAAGATTAGAGGTACATATCCATATATTTCAAACATAAATAGCATTTGTGACAAGTGGGAAGAAAAGTAGACAGTAATCTGACATAATGTACACAAGGAACTTAACAGAACAATACACATTCAAATTGCTAAATTTAACAGTTCCAATGTTGCCTCTTTAACAACAATAGGCATTATTTCCTGACATATTAAAGGCTTCACCGGCTCACTTGGACTCCTACTCACAGATACTCACCACACAGCAATGACCATGCCTGCAAGTTGCCTGGATCCAATACGTTCGAATGTTGAACCTTCATCCAATGTTTTGTCTATCATATCCAGCCACCACTGCCCAACAGAACTTCCCTCTAGTCCTACCTATATGGTTTTAAGAGATGGGGATCAGGGAGAGTTAATGTGAATAGTTAGGCAAACTTATTAAATTATACTCTTTATTGCATGCATAGATACACACACATACATAATACAACAACATGATGGCGTGTGAACACTTAAACCAGGCATAGCATTTCCATTGAACAGATATCAAAAGATTTAAAACAGAATCTGTCCTGGTTTTCTTTATTTTAATAGCAAGAGCAGTTCATAATGATTTAGTGTTGACCTCTATTATACCAAGAAAGTCTGCAACTACTTTTGAGTGCCTCATGACAATATCAGATTTAAGATCAATTGGATGAATTTTATAATGGATAGGTACAGGATTATATCTAGAAAAATGGTGCTTGTGATATATATATATATATAATCGAGTTTGGAGGGTTAGACTGCAATAATGATAATGATAAGAATTCAAAACTTGGGGAAGCTAAATGGCCCACAAGAATTTTATTCTTACTTTTTTTAAAATAAGCAAAAATCAAAATTAATTTCTAAAACACCTGAAAAATCAAAATTCCTAAATCATTACTAGATAATGCCATAGCCTGTAAGCTCCTTCATTTCTCCCCCTCTGAACCACTGCCAGTCACCATTGCTACACAGTAAGCTCTCTTCGCAGCT